>JARQOD010000003.1:322154366-322227142 GCA_033576555.1 Oophaga sylvatica
CCAATAGGAGTGGCAGCTGTATCTGAGCATTTGACCTCTGATCTCCAATGGGAGATATTGCTCTGGGCATGCTCAGATGAAGCAACAAAGGACTTAGTCCTAAAGACGTCTGCTCGCCGCTGACCAGTACTGGCTACAACAGCAGAACCTGAAGAGGCAGCAGCAAGTCTCTGAACAGTATTAGACCGGGCGAGACGCTGGGACCGACGTCTTTGCTGAGCAGGCTCCACTGCGGCCGGAGATGGATGGGGACCGCAGCGGGACAGGTTCGAAACTCCCCTTGTGCAGCAGCGGGAACTCGAACCCTAACACATGCTGTATGCCTCATGTCTCCTGCCTGCTCTTTGCCTACGTCCTAGCTGTGTGCATAGGGGGGCGGCACCGGCACTTCCTGGTTCTTATAGAGTCACTGTGCACCTTCCTAAGGTGTCCCCAGCCAATTGCCAAGAGACCTCTGGTATTTAAGGCATCCTCACCCATAGGAGGATGCCTGTGTAACGCTCTATCTCTGTCAGTGTCTTGCTGCTGAGCTGCCAGGTCCTGTCCTGTTTTCTGCATTCTCTGGGGGCTTAATACCCAGACCTGTTACTGTGCTTTCATATCTTGGTCGTTGCCAGTGTTTCTTGCTTAGTCCATCACCCTGGGGGCAGAATACCCAGGCCTTCATCCTTAGTTCTTGTACCTGTTCCTGTACCTGACCTTGTCTTGTCCTATTTCTGTGTCCATTGTATCCTTGTCTGTAGCCTTTCCCTGCTGTGTCTATCCATGTGTCCTCTCCGTCTGCCATGCTCTCGTTCCTTGTTCATGTGGTTCTGCCTTTGCCCCACACTCCTGAGGTCCTGCCTTTGCTCTGCACTCCTGCAGTTCTTCCTTTGCTCCGCACTCCTTGCGGTTCAGCTCGCTGCACTGCAACCAGCGACTCTGTTCTTCTATCCATTCTGCAACCTAGCGGCTCTGCTCCTCTCTTGCTCCGCTTCCTGCGGTCTTCTATCTGTCCCTGCTCCTCCAGTCTGAACAGGTCTCTACCTGTTCCCACACACTATTCTTACCTGTCTGTGCTTCTGTCCTTCCCGAGTGAGTCCCTGCTTCTCTTGTTCCCACACACTACTCTTACCTGTCCGTGTTCTGCCCTTCCCAAGTCCGTCACTGCTTCTCCAGTCTAAACAGATCTCTACCTGTTCCCATACACCACTCTTACCTGCCTGTGTTCCTGGGCCCTCCAAGTCAGTTCCTGTCCCTTTTATCTCAGCCGTGCCCGCCTGCCAGTTTTTTCAGCCGTGCCCGCCTGCCAGTGTCTCAGCCATGCCCACCTGCCAGTGTCTAAGTCGTGGCAGCCTACACACCAGAGTGCTCCTTGCCTGTCTGCCAGTCGAGCCCGCTTTTGTCCTAGCTTTCCGTCCCTCAGTGGGATCAGCAGCCACAGCCAGACACCATCCTGGAGTGGCACATGGCAGCTACCTGCTGCACAAGCCTGACCTCACCATTAAAGGCTCCAGTGAACACCAAGGTAGATGCTTAGTCATGCCCCTTCCAGGGTAGTCTGGTTTGTGGCACAGTGGGGCCACACCCCCATGCTCACACCAACCAGTCAGGGCACGAGTGTAACAGTGGGGTAACAGTTGTGAGGTTGATGTCAGCTGTTTTATGGCTGCTTGTATCAAGCCCACAAATCAGTAATTGAGAGGTGTCTATAAGACATCCCTATTATTAACCCCTTTGCGACCTCCGCCGTACTAGTACCGTGGAGGTCGCTTCATCACTCCTTTTGATGTGGGCTCCGGTGCAGAGCCCACATCTTTCCCGGCACATATCAGCTCTTTTGAATAGCTGGCATGTGCCCACAATATCCACAGGTGGAATTGTGATCCACCGTGGCTATTAACTAGTTAAATGCTTCTGTCAAACTCTAACAGCAGCATTTAACGCACGCTTCCGGCCATCGGACCGGAAATCCCACCACTGGTGACCCCCGTCACGTGATTGCGTGTCACCGGTTCGTTGGCATTACAACCAGAGGTCTGCTGGAGACCCTAAAAGGGTATGTTTCCACGGTCAGGAAACGCTGCGTGTTTGACGCTGTGTACAGCCTCAGCGTCAAACACGCAGCGTCCAGGTGTTACAGCATAGTGGAGGGGATTTCATGAAATCCCGTCTCCACTATGCGTTAAAAGACGCAGGCGTCAGACGTGCGTAAACAGACATGAGGTGCGTCTTTTCAGATCGCAGCATGTCTATTTACCTTGCGGCGATGCTCCATCGCCGCAAGGTAAATAATACAGACCTATGTAGGGGTGCGGTGATTTCGGATGTGTTCAATGAACACATCCGGATTCACTGCGCGTTCAGAAGGGGCGGGGCTTTGGGCTTTCCGCTCCATCCAAAGCGCATTGGTTCCGGAACGTGGAACCATACCCTAAGGTTGTCAGTGCCGGATTGCTATGAGTGCCGCCCAGTGTTCGACACTCCTAGCAAGTGAGTAATTCTACTACACAGAGGCGATGTGATCATCGCCTGTATGTAGCAGAGCCGATCGGGTTATGACAGCTTCTAGTCTCCCATGGACACTATTGAAGAATGCCAAAACTAAAAAAAAGTTTTTAACAATAATAAAAAAATATAAAAGTTTAAATTACTCCCCTTTCACCCCATTAAAAATAAAACAATAAAAAATGAAACATACACATATTTGGTATCGCCGCTTTCAAAATCGCCCGATCTATCAATAAAAAAAGGATTAACCTGATCTCTAAATGGAGTAGCGATAAAAAAAAGTCAAAATGCCAGAATTAAGTTTTTTTGGTCGCCACAACATTGCATTAAAATGCGATAACGGGCGATCAAAAGATCATATCTGCACGAATATGGTATCAATAAAAACGTCAGCTCAGCACGCAAAAAATAAGCTTGAGATCACGAAAAATGGAGACGCTACAGGTCTTGGAAAATGGCGCAATTTTTTTTTCTTAACAAAATATTGATTTTTTTTTTTTCACCACTTGGTGTCTATGAACTCATAATGACCTGAAGAGTCATAATGACAGGTTAGTTTTAGCATTTGGTGAACATGGTAAAAAAAAATCCAAAAAATCATTGTGGAATTGCACTTTTTTTGCAATTTCATCGCACTTGGTATTTTTTTTCACATTTTTGAGTACAAAATATGGTAAAACCAATGTTGCCTTTCAAAAGTACAAATCATCCTGCAAAAAACAAGCCCTCACATGGCCATATTAATAGAAAAATAAAAAAGTTATGGCTCTAGGAAGAAGGGGAGCAAAAACAGAAATACAAAAACAAAAAAGGGCAGAGTCTTGAAGCTGTTAACCCCATAGTTAGATTATATAAAAAAGACGCAGTCAGTGTAAAATCCTTTAATTGAAAGAAAGTCACTGCTACCTTTATTTAAATAAAAATTAAAAAGCACAGATACAGTGGTGAAAATAAGTATTTGATCCTTTGCTGATTTTGTAAGTTTGCTCACTGACAAAGACATGAACAGTCTAATGTTAAGGGTAGGTTAATTTTAACACTGAGAGATAGAATGTCATAAATAAAATACAGAAAATCACATTGTTTAAATTATATAAATGTATTTGCATTTTGCAGTGAGAAATAAGTATTTGATCCCCTACCAAACAACAAGAGTTCTGGCTTCTACAGACCAGTTCCATGCTCCTAATTAACTCGTTACCTGCATTAAAGGCAGCTGTTTTACATAGTCACCTTTATAAAAAGACTTCTGTCCACAGGCTCAATTAATCAATCAGACTCTAACCTCTACTACATGGGCAAGACCAAAGAGCTTTATAAGGATGTCAGGGACAAGATCATAGATCTGCACAAAGCTGGAATGGGCTACAAAACCATAAGTAAGATGCTGGGTGAGAAGGAGACAACTGTTGGTGCAATAGTAAGAAAATGGAAGAAATACAAAATGACTGTCAATCGACATCGATCTGGGGCACCATGCAAAATCTCACCTCGTGGAGTATCCTTGATCATGAAGAAGGTGAGAGATCAGGGTAAAACTACAAGGGGGAACTTTTTAATGATAATAATAATAATCTTTATTTTTATATAGCACTAACATATTCCGCAGCGCTTTACAGTTTGCACACATTATCGTCGCTGTCCCCGAAGGAGCTCACAATCTAGATTCCCTATCTGTATGTTTTTGGAGTGTGGGAGGAAACCGGAGTGCCCGAGGAAACCCACGCAAACACGGGAGAACATACAAACTCCTTGCAGATGTTGTCCTAGGTGGGATTCGAACCCAGGACTCCAGCGCTGCAGAGCTATGATCTCAAGGCAGCTGGGACCACAGTCACCAAGAAAACCATTGGTAACACATTACGCTGTAAAAGTTTAAAATCCTGCAATGCCCGCATGGTCCCCCTGCTCAAGAAGGCACATGTGCAGGCCCGTCTGAAGTTTGCCAGTGAACATCTGGATGATTCTGTGAATGATTAGGAGAAGGTGTGGTGGTCAGATAAGACAAAAATTTAGCTCTTTAGCATTAACTCAACTTGCGATGTTTGGAGGAAGAGAAATGCTGCCTATGACCCAAAGAACACTGTCCCCACTGTCAAGCATGGAGGTGGAAACATTATGTTTTGGGAGTGTTTTTCTGCTAGGGCACAGAACTACTTCACTGCATCAATGGGAGAATGGATGGAGCCATGTACTATAAAATCCTGAGTGACAACATCCTTCCCTCCACCAGGGCATTAAAAATGGGTCGTGGCTGGGTCTTCCAGCAAGACAATGACCCAAAACATACAGCCAAGGCAACAAAGGAGTGGCTAAAAAGGAAGCACATTAAGTTCATGGAGTGGTCTAGCCAGTCTCCAGAACTTAATCCCATAGAAAACTTATGAAGAGAGATGAAGCTCCGAGTTGCCAAGCGACAGGGTCAAAATTTTAATGATTTAGAGATGATCTGCAAAGAGGAGTAGAACAAAATTCCTCCTGACATGTGCGCACACCTCATCATCAACTACAAAAAATGTCTGACTGCTGTGCTTGCCAATAAGGGTTTTGCCACCAAGTATTATGTCTTGTTTGCCAGAGGGATCAAATACTTATTTCTCACTACTAAATGCAAATACATTTATATCATTTATACAATGTGATTTTTCTGGATTTTATTTTTGTTATTCTATCTTTCAAAGTTAAAATTAACCTACCCCACTGGTCAACACAAAAAAATAATCAGCAAAGGTAATATGTCTGTTTTATGGAGTTTGATGTGTCGATTCCAAAAATATGTTTTTTGCTCTATCACATAAAGTTTCTGAGATAGCAGTATTTCTGCATTTTCAATGTATGTGGTTTTTCCTATGTTATTCCCATTTCTTTGCTTGTCTTAATTGTGAATTTTCTTACAGGGACAACATCAGTAAAGGTTTTAGTGAGTTTTATGGGAAGGAGTATTGACAGTGCAGTTGTGAGCAGGTTGGGGGATGCAGTGACGGACAAGAGACAGAGCAAGGGTTAATACTTTTAATCAACATTCCACGCAGGGAGATGAACTGTTAAATGGGGGAAAATAGACAGTTCGGATGTAAAGAATATAGTGATGGGAGAAGCAACGGTAATCAAGTAAAAGTTCTGAAGAGTGTAGCTTATCCAGACAGGCGGTCTTCAGGCTGTATGGACCAAGAGGCAAACGATAGCGCCAGCAACGGCCGGCATGGGGTTGGTCTCGTGAAGTCCTGTAGATGACGACGATCCATGTCCTAGCGGCAGCGGTTAGTCTGTTACCTTCCGCGGAGTCCTCAGTCCATATGTCAATATGGCCGGAGGGGTACGAGCCACAGCATTGTCTGAGCCCAATGTGGCTCAGCAAATATACATCGGGGGGTCAGTGAGCAGTTTACAATTACACACTCAGTCTCTCTTAGGCGGCACGCACGCAGAACTCACGGGCTCAGAGAGCTTGGCACCTTGCTTTGAGGGGGCCAACGGGCACACGCCACGTCTCTGTTCATGGGCTCTGTGGGTAGCAGTGAGGATGTTTGGGCATGGGCCTGCGCTACTCCAGTGCTCGAGGGACAGAGCACTCACTTCCCTCTGCTGTGCGCTGTCTGTTCTCGCCAAGTCTAACTGCTTCCGCGCGTGCTGTGGCTTCAGCAACTCAGCCATGCCCTCTACTTCCGGATCCAAAGGTCGGTCTGGTCCCCTAAGCTCTCCCCGGACAACAGAGGAGACAGCCCCGACAGTTCCTGACCTAGCGCAGAGCAGGTACCCACGGCCCGGTCCTTCTTCCTACACAGTCAACCAATGACTGCTTCTTGGAAAGTCACATGTTATGGGGAGGATCTAACTGTTATGAGGTGGTAAGATTTGAGTCAGTGAGAAAAGGATGGTGATGGCAGCAAGGACCGGTATTTGAGACTCTGACAGGAGACAGGCCTCTTCTGGGATCTGAGCCCTGCCACAGTGAGATAGAAGGGAAGGCAGCAGACAGCCGCCATTGTGAGAGAATTTTCACTGCATTTCTGGGAGGGCAAGTAACCTCAGAGGGAAGAAAACAGCTCAGCCACTGAGGTGTAACTGAGTGAGGATCTCCAGAGAGAGAGAACCTGAAAGCAACCAATATCACACTGAGAAACTACCTGTCTGCAAATGTTCATCTGTAAGGAACAGGCTGATCCGTTTACCTCACAACTGTATATAATTAGCTATCAGATTACCTACAGTAAAACAGTTCTAAATACAAGCTGCCTCTGACATCTCTGGGGAAATATCTACATATAGTCGGTCGGTTCATCGCATTTTTATTTTAGTTTGTCACCACCATTGAACTGAACTTACTCTACTGTTTGATCTGATTTAAAGGAGAAAAACGCCCCGACACTGTATCAATCATCTGAACAGATTTTGCTATGTTTGGTGGTTCTTTTACACCAAAAGGCCAAGTACGTTCAATCACTCATGATATTAAAAAGATGTACCAGATGTACTTTAAGTGACCACTTGGTGATCAAGACAAAAGCTGGGCTCCTCATGTGATATGCTCAAGTTGTTCAAATGGTCTTCGTGACTCGTTGAATATGAGGAAAGTGGCTATGCCATTTGCTGTTTCCATGATTTGGAAAGAACCCAAAAATCATAGTGATGACTGCTACTTTTGTTTTGTCAAACTGAAGGGCTTTTCTACAAAGAACAAACATAAGATTAATTACCCTGAACTTGAATCTACGATAAGGCCAGTTCCACATGGTGGTACCTTGCCATTTCCTGGACCACCGTTGTCTGGATTGGATGAAAATGAAGTAGAATATGAAGACTATGGAGCTGAAGTTACAGGCGAAGACATGGAGACCTCAAGTCAAGATGAGTATGTACCTGATGGAGCTGCAGAGCAGCCAGAATGTTTTACTCAACATAAATTAAATGATCTCATCAGAGACCTTTCATTGTCAAAAGCTAAAGCTGAACTTCTTGCATCTAGGTTGAAACAGAAGAATCTTCTTCATGATGATGTCAAAGTGTGTTATTACTGAAACAGAAGTAACACTTTAACACAATTTTTCACAGTTGATGGACCGATGGTGTACTATTACAATGTGAATGGCCTCTATGAAGAAGTGAATCAAGAGTATTTTGTTGCAGATTGGCTATTGTTTATTGACTCATCCCAGAGAAGTTTGAAAGCAGTGTTGCTTCACAATGGAAATATGAAACCATCAATCCTTATTGCTCACTCATGTCATCTAAAGGAAAGTTGTGAAAATCTGTCAGTTGTTTTGGATGCTGAAAGTGATTGGTCTGCTAATGGGAATGCAAAGAGGTTTTACAAAATATTGTTGCTTCTTGTGTTTATGAGACAGTAGAAATATAGTACAGCATTATGTTCTTCGTGATTGGGGACAGAGAAACATCTATGCTCCAGGTAGAGACAATGTTCAGCATAATCCTTTAGTTACTCCAACAAAAATCTTTCTTCCTCCACTACATATAAAGCTGGGATTAATTAAAAATTTTGTGAAAGCCATGGCAAAGACAAATTCACAAGGGTTCCAGTACATTTCACAGAAGTTCTCCAGCATTTCACCAGCAAAACTGAAGGAAGCGGTATTTGTTGGTCCTCAGATCAGAGCGCTTCTGAGAGATAATGTGTTTAAAGAACTCTAAATGATAAGAAATTGAGATCTTGGAAAAGTTTCAAGTGGATCTGTGAAAACTTCTTAAGGGTATGCCACACTGAACAATATCGCTAATGGGATCGCTAAAAAACGTCACTATTTAGCGATCCCGTTAGCGATGTTGTTCAGTGCGGCAGCTGCCAGTGACGAGCTTCCTGCTGTGATCTCGCTCGTCGCTGGAATCGTTCCGGACCCTATTTTCTCGTCGGCGCTCCCGCTGGGTAAGTATATATCGCTAGTGTGGCACCTTTTCTTAGCGATTTAGTGGTACTTTTGTACCGCTAAAGTCGTTAAGAAGATCGCTAACGGCGATAGCGTCGTTAACTATATCGCTAAATGTGGCCGCACTAAGCGATATAGAAACAATCCCGCTAGCGATCGCATTAGTATGCGTCGTTAACGTGATCGCTAGCGGGATTGTTTAGTGTGGCAGTACCTTTAGGAAAACAAATATCTCCAGAATATGTTGAAGGTGTTAAGGAACTGCTAAATGCATACCTGTGACTTGGATGTCGCATGTCTCTATAAATTCACTTTTTGCATTCACATTTAGATTTCTTCCCTCAAAATCTTGAGGATGTAAGTGATGAACAAAGCGAGCGGTTTCACCAGGACATTAAAGTAATGGAAAACCGCTACCAAGGTTTTTGGTATGACTCAATGATGGCAGATTACTGTTGGATGTTATATAGTGACAATTTTGAAAAATGGTATCAACGACAGTCTAATGTCAAGCACTTTTAATTTCTGCTCATATTTTGGTTTCTATTTTGCATGTGAAATTATTTTGTTTCAATAAAAACTGTTTTGTAAGGTGAAGCATTTTTTTCTGATATGTAGATTACTGTTTTCTTAATGTCTTATAATAATGATGCTGCTCCATGGAAACTATACATGCTACAGAAAAACTATATACATTTTTGAAATCAGGACAAAAAGATGATTCAGAAAAGTACGAAGTCACCTGCGATGATTAAAAAAAATATCTTTTTGTAGACCTGTGACTTTTCATGTCTTTGTCAGTGGGCAAACTTACAAAATCAGCAAGAGAACATATACTTATTTCCCCCACTGTATATTCCCCTTTACGTCTAATCCATTGAAGCCCATGTCACCTGTAAAAATTAGAAAATAATAAATAACCTTTATACTCACCTTTACACCTAATCCACCGATGCCCATGTACTCAGGAAAAGAAGAAAAATAATAAACAACCATATCCTTAACCTTTTCAATGGTAAAATAATACATACTGTCCCACGACAATCCGGATGATTGGGACAGCAGTCACATCATTGACCACTCTCCCTACCAGCCAGCTCACACTAAGACAGAAGCGTAATTTTTCTGCAGTATGGAGCGCTGAGCTGCCTCGAGAAATTTCACTGGAGCAATGAACCCTGGTGACCTGACTTAGAGCACAGCCCACTTCATGAGAACTTTCTCATGCAAGTGTGCCCTAAGTGAGGTCACTGGGGTTCATCAGCTATAAACTCTGGTGAACTTTCTCACAGGAGCTTAACGCTAGAAACCATCCGGTTAGTCGTGGGACAGTGTGGATTATCTTCACATTGAACAGGTGAGGGATATGATTGTTGATTTTTTTCTTCTTTTCCAGGGGACATGGGCATTTGTGGTTTAGGAGTAAAGGTGTGAATATTATGTTTGTTTATTTTTTTTGTCTTTTACAGGTGACATGGTTTACAATTGATTAGGCGTAAATGTGAGTATGTGCTTTTTTATTTTAATTTCAAATTAAGGAATCTGTGTCATCATTTCAAATAAAGGATTTCATTCTGTTTGTGTCATTTTTACAATCTAACTTAAAAAAGCCTCTCCAGTACTAACCTGTAGGCATGATGACAGCGGCCCTAATACAACTGAAATCCACCCCACAACCATTATCCCACTTGCACACAACACCAGGGAAAGTGTCGACTGGCAAAGCATTGATTGGCACATCTAATAATGTGCTTTTTGTGGTTTTGTGTTTTGTTCAGGACAATATCCATGCCCTTACCACCTGGTGAATACCATCCCCGAGCTGTTGCTTTAGGTTGGCTGGTTGTCAAATGGGACCTACACCATTTTTTTAAATATTATTTATTTTAATAATTAAAAAATAGCATGGTACTACTCTATTCTTGTAACCAGCCATGATAAAGCTGACACTAGGGTAACTTATAGCAAGGTGCTGCTGATGAATACTTCCATCAGTGCGCCTGTTTCGCTGTTATCAGTGCAGTGTAATCTCTCATCAGCAATGGCTGTGATTGGCCAACACTTTATTACCACCGCCAAAACTGCTGGCTCACGCTTCATCTGACAGCGTGGAACTGTACTCTCTGACCGTTTAATGAATCTTTGTGCCGATCAGGCTTGCTGAGCGCGTCATGCATAATTGCAAACTATAAGATATCGGCCCCCCAGTTCCTTGAAAAGTCCATTTTTGATTTGGTACCATTTATACCCGAACCAACTTTTTTAATGTTCGCTGATGTGGACCGAACATCCAGGTTCACCCATCATATGCTTATTGTCTTGACTGGTTGAAAATTAAAGTTATAATATCAGATTTAGGAGTTGTAGAGACATGCTATTGTGTCATGTTGTTATGTTGGCCTACAACAAAAGAACTTGAACTCACATTACGGGTCATGCCGATCCGTAATGGCACTATATAGCTCAGAGTAGAGAACTGTTTTATGCATTTAAGTGTCTTATATGTCCATGGTGCCTTCCACGTTCCAGAAGGTTGAGATGACCAGGTTCAAAAAGGAGGTACATAAAGTGGTGAGCTGTACTATCAGTCCTGCCTCTGAAGTCACCAATCGCATTTATAATAGTGTGAGCAAGGTTATGCATCCTTTTATTCATACTTTTGGGCGTACCCACCGTGGGGCAGGGGGGCCTGACCCCCTAGAAGAGGGCCACAATGAAAGAACTGACAGTTCAATCTCCGCGGCCCTATTAATTTGGACGATTTTGGGAAGAAGCCTTGCGCCTTCATATGCAGCACAGACGACGTGATCTCATCAGCCACCTTCGCCTTGACATCATGCCGCCTGTGCCAGGAGAAGACTGAGGCCAGCGTGCGCTTTTCCAGAGCTGCGGGACATAGTGATACTGCATTTTTTAACGCAGGGCCAGCTATTGGGACTAGCGCTTTGGGATTATCTGCTTTGGGGATTATGCTGCTATTGGGGACTACTATGCTGCCTATGGGGATTATGCTGCCTATGGGGGATTATGCTGCCTATTGGGGCATTTACCTGCCTATTGGGGGACTATGCTGCCTATGGGGGGATTATGCTGCCTATTGGGGGACTATGCTGCCTATGGGGGACTATGCTGCCTATGGGGGGATTATGCTGCCTATGGGGGGATTATGCTGCCTATGGGGAATTATGCTGCCTATTGGGGACTACTATGCTGCCTATGGGGGGATATGCTGCCTATTGGGCACTATGCTGCTTATGGGTGATTATGCTGCCTATGGGGAACTATGCTGCCTATGGGGGATTATGCTGCCTATTGGGGACTACTATGCTGCCTATGGGGGATTATGTTGCCTATTTGGGATTATGCTGCCTATGGGGGACTACTATGCTGCCTATGGGGTACTATGCTGATTATGGGGGACTATGCTGCCTATGGGGATTATGCTGCCTATGGGGGATTATGCTGCCTATTGGGGACTACTATGCTGCCTATGGGGGATTATGCTGCCTATGGGGGACTATGCTGCTTATGGGGGACTATGCTGCCTATGGGGGATTATGCTGCCTATGGGGGATTATGCTGCCTATTGGGGACTACTATGCTGCCTATGGGGGACTATGCTGCCTATGGAGGACTATGCTGCCTATGGAGACTATGCTGCCTATGGGGGAATATGATGCCTATGGGGGACTATGCTGCCTATGGGGGATTATGCTGCCTATGGGGGATTATGCTGCCTATTGGGGACTATTATGCTGCCTATGGGGGATTATGCTGCCTATGGGGATTATGCTGCCTATTGGGGATTACTATGCTGCCTATGGGGATTATGCTGCCTATGGGTGCTGCCTATGGGGACTACTATGCTGCTTATTGGGGACTATGCTGCCTATTGGGGACCTATGCTGCCTATTGGGGACCTATGTTGCCTATTGGGACATTTACCTGCCTATTGGGGACTATGCTGCCTATTGGGGACCTATGCTGCCTATTGGGGACCTATGCTGTCTATTGAGGACATATGCTGCCTATTGGGGACCTATGCTGCCTATTGAGGACAAATGCTGCCTATTGGGGACCAATGCTGCCTATTGGGACATTTACCTGCCTATTGGGGACCAATGCTGCCTATTGGGGACATTTACCTGCCTATTAGGGACTCTCGCACCACACCAGTCTGAGCCTGAGCTAAAAGCGGAGTTCCACCAATATGTGCACTGATGAGGATGAAATGATATGGATTGGCAAGGCTGCAGTGATGGGCAGTGCAGGCTGTATGTCTCTGTGTGGGCAGTTTTATTGCTGGTATATTGTTTTTGTAGCGCTGTATATATATTGGTATTTTTCTAATAGCAATTTGGAATCCCTAGGAAATAATGATATCAAGAAAGAGAAAAATTGCTTCACTTGTTACAACTGGCAGTGACAAATATGGAACCGAACAAAGACCATCTCATTAGCCAAAAGCAGGCCCATAGTTCCCATTGAAATACCAGTAAGTTTGTTGATTTTTAACTTTACTTGTTCTTTATTTTAAGTATTGTGTTTGTTCCTATTTTGTTTTGTTTTTTACTTCAAAATAAGAGTGTAGTATATGGTGTATACAGGTCATACACATCGTGTGCGGTATATAGAGTGTATATACACTGCTGTATTATACTTTTCATATACAGGTTATAATGCCTCTTATTCTTTGTATAGAGGTGAGTGTGCCATGTATAATATATGGCATATACAGCGTAGTGTCGCATACACTGCTGTATTATACTTTTCATATACAGGTTATAATGCCTCTTATTCTTTGTATCGAGGTTAGTGTGCCATGTATAATATATGGTATATACAGCGTAGTGTCGCATACACTGCTGTGTTATACAATATACAACTGTTCTAATGCTCCATACCTAATATGCAGTATAATGTACAGTGTATATGATGTAACCTGTATAAGATGTGACATTGGCTTGCTCCCCTCTAGTTTTGATCCTGGGTACGCCTATGATAAAAATTATTGTGTAATGTATAAGCAAGATGACTTGTGTAAAGTACACAGTAAAGACATAGGTTAGGCTTAGGACATAAGATTCTGGGAAGTATTATGGGTATAATATATTTACTGTATGTCAATGTAATACATAGTATTTTTGATGGAGGTCTGCCCAGTTACATACTAAAGGGACAGACATAGCTAAAATTTGAGACTTGCTCTATAGTGGGAGAGGCAACCCTAGTAAAAGAGGACTACTTCACGATAGTTAAGCAATAATAGTCCTAAGCTAATGAAGGCACTTCATGCAAGATGCAACAACCTAAATCCAACACGTTTAGTAAATACGGTAGGGCAAATTAAGCAATCTAACGGAATAAATTTTAAAAAATAATAATTTTATTGAAATATATAAAAAAATAAAAAACTGAAAAATGCCGTAAAAGGGACACTGAGCTGATGAAAGGAGAGTAGATAATGCAATTGAAGAATGTAGTATAATAACAGTTCAATGACCCTCCCATAGCAAGATGACAAAACTCACATTATGCAGTGCATAAGTATAAATGCAAGAAAAAAAACATCCAAGTAGTGGCGGTGGTCTCAGTGGGGGATACAGAATCTAGATAGGGTTAAGGGATATCAGAATACAGTATATCACTATATATCCCATAGTGCCGTTAGCAGTAGATAAACACTAAAGCTGGAATGCTCATAAACATAAAATAATAATAAGGTGCTACCTAAAAATAGGACTAACAAATTCAAGTAGAAGGATGTTAGTGAGGTATACCTGTGTAAAGAGAGGTTCAACCACCAAAAGGTATGAGCTCAGCGTCCCCTCGCTCCGACGTACGTTTCGCCACCAGCTTCCCCTGGGGGAGTGTCAGGGTGAAATAATAATTCAGAAATAATGAGCAGACGAGAGTCTAAATTGTGTGAGGACTGAAGAGCTCATAAGAATAAATAAATAGAGTGAAGACACTATAGATAGTGCATGAGACAAGTATAAAAGTGACAGTGACTGATAGTTAAAAGTGCCTGACAGAATAATGACCAGCTAATGGGAATTCCCCATAAAAACGTTGGTATAAAAATGTTCTGTAATGTATGGAAAAGCCAAGAAAAGTAGATGAACTACACTAATAATACACCTGACAAAGGAAGCTTAGTCCGAAACGCGCGTCGGGGCGCGCTCTAGGAGGCACTTATATATGGTTACGGGGTCTCCAGGTATGGTATTCTCCAGTGCTGGTTATATCATTAGCACAGGAGTTACTTTGGGATTTTCCTCCTATGTTTGGGAGCTGCGCTATTAATAGAGCACTGCTCAGTCCAGGATTTTTTTATTTTTGTATGGCACCATTTTCTTTGGCATATTTATTAATTTATACCACTATGGGGGCTATTTAATTTTTATACATTGTGCACACATTGCTATATTGTGCACACATTGCTGTGTTGGCACTGTTTCTCTCTGTGTGTTTACTTTCATCTATTTAGCGGTATTTGTACACTGGCATTGCGGTATATGGTTTTTTATATATATAACATTTTCATATATGTTTTGTACATATTATTGATGATTGTTATATGTTTTTTTTTATATATTTAACATGTTCATATACATTTTGTACATATTATTGGTGATTGTTACACATAGTTTATAACTAATTTTTCAGCACTGCCTACAAGGTGTTTCCACATGTTTTTTATTTTCCTGGACCTAGTGGTGTGAATGAGTTATTGGTCTAAATTACGGCCTGATATTAGCTAGGATATTATATATATCTTATTCTCCACCTGGATATTTATATGTGTACCCCAATTCATTAAGTGACCTTTTTTGTGTCCTCCTATTTTAATTTAACATTTTGTTATACCTTTTATATTATGTGTTTTTGTTTGTCTGTGCATTATTTTTTAATTAAATAAAAATAAAGTTTTGTATCTTGTTTACCCCTGCCTTGGTGGAATTTTTCCTCATCCTATTCTTATACACTCGGGTGCTGGTTTATTCTTCTGGATGGTCAGCCATCCTCATTTGGGAGTGGGTATATCAATTAGGTGTGTTGCATTTTTGTTGGCTCATTAGTGATATTTATTGATATTATTTAGACTCACACTGGGTTGATTCCACTTCTGGTTAACCAATAAAATACTAACATCATTAAATTTCCTACAGAGATCACCAATGGTACATATAGGAGAAATGATGCAAAACATTTTATATCAAAAAGATCCAAAGGCAAAATATAGAACATAAGCTTGTATAAACAACAATAATGTTGAGATATATAAGCCACATGGATGGAGCTTCACTAATCCAAATTAATATATTAACCCCTTTGCCCCGAAGCCTGTTTTCACCTTCCTGACCAGGCCAAAGTTTACAATTGTAAATCAGCATAAAACCTTGCAATCAACTTAATGTTCAGAAAGGTGGTTTTTATTGTAGTATGTTTAAACAAACGTTTCGGTCGCAGTTGACCTTCATCAGTGACTACAGAAATAACATAGTAGAATAAAATAAAACAAATAAAGTGCAAAAAATAATAATATGAAAAAACAAAAGTATATACAAAATTATGTACAAATAGACTGTCAAAGGTCATATCTATGTAAATATAGTAGGCAGAGTGAGGAGCATGACATCCAGGTTTGATCAAAAAACCCATAATACGGAAAAAGACATAGGATGGTACAGGAGTGAAAAAAATAGAGAACGTACTGTACTATATTAGATAAGGTGAGAATGTCAAGTGGGAATAGTCCCTAAATAATCCGCAACTGGGTGAAAAAAGAGCAAAATGTCCATTATTGTATAGTCCCTATGAGGTATTTGTCTATGGAGACCATAGTAAGCATCTATAATATAACACTGGGAGCGTCACTCTGTCTGAAGCCTTTATAGACTGCGCAAGCACGATGCGCCTGCACAGTCTGGACAGAGTAACGCACCCGTGGATGAGTAACGCACCAGGAGATCGCGGTATGCGCAAGCACCGAACGCATACCGCGATCTCCGGTACAACACCTTACCGATCCAGTGTTGACGCGGGGTCTTGCTGGGATGTCAGAAAAGGGAGGGATGTGGCACCGGAGTCAGCGCATGCCCAGTCCACGCTTTCTGGCGCAATATTGTGGAAGACACACTGCAGTGTGTCTTCAAGAAAATGGCGCCGGAAAGCGAGGACTACGCAGGCGCCGACTTCGCCGGCATCGGCGCATGCCCAGTCCGCGCTTTCCGGCGCCATTTTGTGAAATACACACTGCAGTGTGTCTTCAAGAAAATGGTGCCAGAAAGCGATGACTGAGCAGGCGCCGGCACAATCCTGCCCTCTCCTGACACCACGGCATAACAACTTACCGATCCGGTATTGCCACGGGGTCTCGCCGTGATGTCAGAAGATTGGGTTGTGGCACCGGAACCGAGCACCGATTTCGGCGTCACAATTCCGCCTCTCCTGACCTCACGGTGAGACCCCATGGCAATAGCAGGCTTGGAGGATGAGGGGCACCATGCATACCAGGATTGGGGGATGAGGGGACCATGCATACCAGGATTGGGGGTTGAGAGCTACCATGCATACCAGAATTGGGGGGGTGAGAGAACCATGCATACCAGGATTGAGGGGGTGAGGGGACCATGCTTACCAGGATTGGGGGGTGAGGGCTACCATGCATACCAGGATTGGGGGGGGTGAGGGGACCATGCATACCAGGATTGGGGGGGTGAGGGCTACCATGCATACCAGGATTGGGGGGGTGAGGGGACCATGCATACCAGGATTGAAGGGGTGAGGGCTACCATGCATACCAGGATTGGGGGGTGAGAGGACCATACATACTAGGAATGGGGGGTCAGGAGACCATGCATATCAGGATTGGGGGGTGAGGGGACAATGCATACCAGGATTGGGGGGTGAGGGGACCATGCATACCAGGATTGGGGGGGTGAGAGGACCATGCATTCCAGGATTGGTTGTGAGGGGACCATGCATACCAATATTGGGGGGTGAGGGGACCATGCATACCAGAATTGAGGGGGATGAGGAGACCATGCATACCAGGATTGAGGGGGTGAGGGGACTATGCATACCAGGATAGGGGGTGAGAGACCATGCATACCAGGATGGGGGGTGAGAGTACCATGCATACCAGAATTGGAGGGTGACGGGGCCATGCATACCAGGATTGGGGGATGAGGGGTACCATGCATACCAGGATAGGGGGGTAAGGGGTACCATGCATACCAGGATTGGGGATGAGGGGACCTTCCATACAAGATTTGGGAGGTAAGGGGTGCCATGTGTACTAGGATTGGGGATGAGGGGACCATGCATACCAGAATTGGTGGGTGAGGGACTACCATACATCCTATGATAGGGATGAGAGGGGACCATGCATACCAGGATTGGGGGTGAGGGGACCATGCATACCAGGATTGGAGGGTGAGGGGACCATGCATTCCAGTATTGGGGGGTGAGGGGACCGTGCATTACAGGATTGGGTGGTGAGGGGACCATGCATACCAGGATTAGGGGGTGAGGGGACCATGCATACCATGATAGGTATAAGGGGGTACCATGCATGCCAGGATTGGGGGGTGAGGGAACCATGATGAATACCAGGATATGGATGAGGGGGTACCATGCATACCAGGATTGGAGGGTGAGGGGACCTTACATACCAGGATAAGGATGAGGGGGTACCATGCATACCAGGATAGGGTTGAGGGGGTACCATGCATACCAGGATTGGGGGGTCAGGGGACCATGCATACCAGGATGAGGAATGAGGTGCCATGCATACCAGGATTGTATGGGGGTGTGGGACCATACATACCAGAATAGGGATGAGGGGACCATACATTCCAGGATTGGGGGTGAGGGGACCATACATAACAGGATGAGGACTGAGGTGCCATGCATACCAGGATTGGGGAGGGGGACCATACATACCAGAATAGGGATGAGGGGGCCATGCATACCATTATTGTGATAAGGGAGCCATGCATACCAGGATGGGGATGAGGGGTGCCATGCATACCAGGATAGGAGGGGGAAGCACATACAAGGATGGGAGACCATATACCAATAAAAATGCTGGCCACCCAGGCATAGAACGGGTTCATAGCTAGTACTATATAATCAAGTTGAAAGGAAAAAATAAATTAGAGTAGACCGCTGTACCTCTATCTTGTAGTTGGAAGCGGGCACCACCACCATGGACACGGTATCCACCATTTGTCTGGTGGGAGGATATGGAGGCGCGCGCTTTTAAAGCAAAGAGGCAGGACTAATTTAATTTAGTGAGTGTTCTCGGAGAACCGTAAGTGACTCACCGGAAGTAGAATGGCCGTGCGTTCCACGGTCCGGTTCTATGCGTTCCTTACTTGACACCATGATATTAAAAAACTCAGAAGAGCTTATATCCGTGGATCTTTACACCAAAGAAACGGATCGTAATAGTCTACTCAACTTGATTATATAGTATGCTTACTTACAGGAAGATATTTTCTTTTATGGTCTCCATAGACAATTACCTCATAGGGACTATACAGCAGACCCACTATCAATAAGTGTTCACTTATATCCATTCACCACCTTCACTATAACTAATCTAATAAATAAATAATGGACATTTTGCTCTTATTTCAGCCAGTTGCAGATTGTTTAGGGACTATTCCCACTTGACATTCTCACCTTATCTAATATAGTACGGTACGTTCTCTATTTTTTTCACTCCTACACCATCCCAGGGCCGGCGTCAGCACCCGGCACACCCGGGCAAGTGCCGGGGCCCTGAGCAGGCGGGGGGCCCACTCGCAGTCTGGCACCCCCGCGCCCGTTAGCGGAGGAGAGCGGTGTCAGCGCCGCCACTGGGCCCCCCCCGCCTGCTCAGGGCCCCGGCATCAGCTGGCACAATACTTACCTCTCCTGTGCCTCCGCTGCCGCAGCTCCGGGCTCCAGGGGCGCCGGCGCTTCCTCTCACAGCAGAGCCGCTGAATGATGTCATCATTCAGCGGCCGGCTGTGTCAGAGAGCGCGGACGCTGGACAGGTAAGACGTGTCTCTGTGTGTGTCACTGTGTGTGTCTGTGTGTATGTAGTGCGGTGCTTTGTGTGCGTATGTATGTGAGAGAGTGCTTGTGTGCTGTGGTTCTGTGTGTGATGATGGGCAGGCATTGCTGATAATGGGGAGGCATTGATGATGATGATGGGGAGAAGATGATTAATGGCAGGCATTGATGATAATGGGAGGCATTGATGATGGGGAGAAGTGATGATGGGCAGGCATTGCTGATAATGGGGAGGCATTGATGATGATGGGGAGAAGATGATGATAATGGGCAGGCATTGATGATAATGGCCAGGCATTGATGATGGGGAGAAGATGATGATGGGCAGGCATTGATGATGATGATGGGGAGGAGATGATGATGGGCAGGCATTGCTGATAATGGGGAGGCATTGATGATGATGGGGAGAAGATGATGATAATGGGCAGGCATTGATGATAATGGGCAGGCATTGATGATGGGGAGAAGATGATGATGGGCAGGCATTGATGATGATGGGGAGGAGATGATGATGATGGGCAGGCATTGATGATAATGGGGAGGCCATGATGATGATGGGGAGGCAATGATGATGATAAGGAGGCAATGATGATGATGGGGAGGCAATCATGATGATAATGGGGAGTCTTTCCACAGCGCCCTTTCCTGAGCTTTAACAGTGCAGAACGCAGTACAGCGCAGAGGAGAGCTCCATATTTTGTATGGAGCATTATATGGGGACCAGTATCCTGTATGGAGCATTATATGGGGACCAGTATCCTGTATGGAGCATTATATTGGGTCCAGTATTCTGTATGGAGCATTATTTTGGGTCCAGTATTCTGTATGGAGCATTATATGGGGGGTGACATCCTGCATGGGATATTATATGGGTGATGAGGGGGAGACTGTGGTGCCCATAATATTGTATGGAGGACTGTACTGTCCAGTCTGTTCTGTGCTCTGTGAGGATTTGGCGGTTTTTGAGCTATTGTACAATTTACAATAGATATCACTCATGTAATGGAAGAAGTGAAGTATTTAGCATTGTACTGTACCTATATTTCTGTGCTGTATCTGTGCATCATGAATTGTGGTCTGTGTTAAAGGGGGCCCACTGAGGCTCTTTCGCCCGGGCCCATAAAAACCTGGAGCCGGCCCTGCACCATCCTATGTCTTTTTCCGTATTACGTTTTTTTTTATCAAACCTGGATGTCTTGCTCCTCACTCTGCCTACTATATTTACATAGATATGACCTTTGACAGTCTATTTGTACATAATTTTGCATAAACGTTTGTTTTTTCATATTATTTTTTGCACTTTATTTGTTTTATTTTATTCTACTAGGTCATTTCTGTAGTCACTGATGAAGGTCAACTGCGACCGAAACGTTTGTTTAAACGTACTACAATAAAAACCACCTTTCTGAACGTTACGTTGAGTGCAAGGTTTTATGCTGATTTACTATAACGGTTTGAGAACCTACCTTAGCACCATCCATTAGTTGTGCTCATGGTGTTTCGTCTACTTAAAGTTTACAATTTTGACCACTGTCACTTTATGAGGTCGTAACTCTGAAATGCTTCAAGGAATCCCACTTATTTTCTTATGACATATTGTACTTCATGATAGTTGTAAAATTTCTTTGATATGACTTGGGTTTATTTGTGGAAAAAAAATGGAAATTTGGCAAAAATTTAAACATTTTGCATTTTTCAAACTATTTATTTTTATGCCCTTAAATCAGAGCGGTATATCGCACAAAATAGTTAATAAATAACATTTACCACATGTCTACTTTATATCAGCACAATTTTGGAAACAATTTTTTTTTGCTAGGAAGTTATAAGGGTTAAAATTTGACCAGCGATTTCTCATTTTTACAACAAAATTTGCAGAACCATTTTTTTTAGGGACCATTTAAAGTGACTTTGAGGGGCCTGTATGACAGAAAATACCCAAAGTGACACCGTTCTAAAAACTGCCCCCCTCAAGGTACTCAAAACCACATTCATGAAGTTTATTAACCCTTCAGGTGCTTCACATGAAGTTTTGGAATTTGGAAGGAAAAAATAAACATTTACTTTTCTTTCACAAAAATTTTCCTTTAGAACTATTTTTTTTTACTTTTGTAAGGGTAACAGGAGAAAATGGACCATATAATTTATTGTGCAATTTCTCCTGAGCATGCCGATACCCCATATTTAGGGGAAATCTACTGTTTGGGCACACGGCAGGGCTCGGAAGGGAAGGAGCGCCATTTCACTTTTTAAATGTAGAATTTGCTGACATAATTAGCAGACGCCATGTCATGTTTGAAGAGCCCCTGATGAGCCTAAACAGTAGAAACCCCCAACAAATGACACCATTTTGGAAACTAGACTCCATAGAAAACTTATCTAGATGTGTATTGAGCACCTTGAACGCACATGTGCTTCACAGAAGTTTATAAGGTTAAGTCGTGAAAATAAAAAAATCACATTTTTCCCAGATAAACATTTTGCATTTTCATTAGGGCAACAGGAGAAATTGCTCCATACAATTTGTTGTGCAATTTCTCATGAGTGCACAGTTACCCAATATATGGAGGAAAACAACTGTTTGGATGGACGGCAGGGCTTGGAAGGGAAGAAGCGCCATTTGACTTTTTCAATGTTAAATTTGCTGGAATGATTAGCGGATGCCATGTCACATTTGGAGAGCCCCTAATGTACCTAAACAGTGGAAACACCCAACAAGTGGCACCATTTTGGAAACTAGACCCGTTAGGAAACTTATCTAGTTGTGTACTGAGCACCTTGCACCCACAGTTGCTTCACAGAAGTTTATAATGATAAGCCGTGAAAATAAAAGAATCAAATTGTTTTCAGATAAATCTTTTTTAGCTCAAAATTTTTCATTTTCATAAGGGAAACAGAAGACATTGCTCCATACAATTTGTTCTGAAATTACTCCTGAGTGCACAGTTACCCAATATGTGGAGGAAAACAACTGTTTGGGTGCACGGCAGGGCTTGGAAGGGAAGAAGCACCATTTGGCTTTTCAATGTTAAATTTTACATACTAAACCTCTCAATGAATTCATCTAGGGGTGCAGTGATTATACTGACACAACAGGTGTGTCACAGACTTATATACCATTGAGAAGTGAAGCTAAAATAATTTACATTTTTACCATCAAGATTGTGTGTTAGCCCCAACTTTTACATTTTCATACTGGGAAAAGGGTAAAAATGGCACCAAAATTTGTCTCACAATTTCTACTAAATGTGGCAATACCCCATATGTGGCTGTACAGTACTACTTAGCCATATGGAGATACTCAGGAGGGACGGAGCGCTGTTTGCCTCCTGGAGCTCAGATTTTCCTACAATAGTTTGCAGATTCCATATAAAGAGCCCCTAAGTGCTAGAAAAGCAGAATCCCCCCTCAAGTGACCCCATTTTGGAAATTATAGCTCTGTAGGAATTTATCTACAGATGTAGTGATGATTTTGACTCCATAGGTGTTTTCCAGAAACAAGTAGCAGTGGATGTTGCTGAGTGAAAACTGCAAACTGCCGTTGTAGGGACCAGTACATTATGCCCAGCTCATGCTTCTGGAGACACGCACCTGTAAATTGGGAGAGCTCTCATCACTAGAGATGTGCGAATATTTTCAGAAAACAATCGCCAAAAATAAATTTGCCACGAATATGGTACATTCGGATTTGTGATTGATAACACAAGCACTGTTCTTAAAATCAGAAAAAGTAG
Source organism: Oophaga sylvatica (assembly GCA_033576555.1). Lineage (NCBI taxonomy): Eukaryota > Metazoa > Chordata > Amphibia > Anura > Dendrobatidae > Oophaga > Oophaga sylvatica. The sequence continues at coordinate 322,177,543 of JARQOD010000003.1, forward strand.
GTGACATTAGGTAAAAGATAGAATAAAAGCCGGCAATTCATGTGCCGCGTTCACTAAAATCACAGCGTGATAGGTTAAAATAGAATAGATAGAATAGATATATACACATAGAATACATAGATATATAGATGTCAATATATATGTCATATATTGTGAGACAGTGACCGGCATTATTGTAAATGGCCAGTATGTGTCGCAGGGGAGGACCTCTGCACTGTAAGCCAGTAACTTTGCTCTGGGACCTGCAGTCCTACGAGCCTTGTTTTTGTTTATAAGGGGGGGCTTACAGGATTAGCCGGAGAGCTGGGCGGGACTGGCTAATCACACACACCTCCCACCTATGATTGTGGTTACAGCTATATAGTGTGACTGTGGTTTTGGTCACATGGTCGGTGATGTAAGGTCTGGGAGGTCTGTGTGTTGGAAGGTCCTGACTTCCTGAATAGCACACGGAGAGGCCATGTACTTGGAAGGCCTGTGTGTTGGAAGGTCCTATGAGTGGACGGACTTCCTGAAGAGCACATGGAGTGGTCGTGTATGTGCAGAGTCTGTGTTGGCACTGCTTTGAGGAAGCTACTGTCCTTCTGAGGGTCTGGACTGTTGGGAGTGCCCTGGTCGCAAGTATGGTGATCCCAGTAATGCAGCTTCCCTAGGAGAGAGGACTGACAGTAGTCAACATGTGGAGAGGAGCTCCAGGAAGGTAACTCCAGACAATGGGGTTATGGTAATGGCAGACAAGTATCTGCTAGTGGAACAGACTGTTGGCCTATTATGTTCCGTGGACATTAATGAACTGTTCGACGTGCAGTCGCCCACAGTATCTGGACAAAGAGAAGCCCGACATGTTTAGAGACTGTAATCTAAAGCCATATATTATGAAATGCTATGGACTAGATGTGAGGTCTGTGAAGTGTAACATGGCCTTCAGCGGTTTATGCTCTGGAAATAAACTGGAAAGACTGTTTAAGTGAGAAACTGATAAACGAAATCCCGTTGCCAAGCGAGTGTAACCGAACACACACAGTGAGCGATATCTTATTATATACACTGCTCAAAAAAAAAGGGTACACTTAAACAACAGAATATAACTCCAAGTAAATCAAACTTCTGTGAAATCAAACTGTCCACTTAGGAAGCAACACTGATTGACAGTCAATTTCACATGCTGTTGTGCAAATGGAATAGACAAGAGATGGAAATTATTGGCAACTATCAAGACACACATAAAGGAGTGGTTCTGCAGGTGGGGACCACAGATCACATCTCAGTACCAATGCTTTCTGGCTGATGTTTTGGTCACTTTTGAATGTTGATTTTGCTTTCAAACTCATGGTAGCATGAGACGGCATCTACAACCCACACAAGTGGCTCAGGTAGTGCAGCTCATCCAGGATGGCACATCAATGCGAACTATGGCATGAAGGTTTGCTGTGTCTGTCAGCGTAGTGTCCAGAGGCTGGAGGTTCTACCAGGAGACAGGCCAGTACACCAGGAGATGTGGAGGGGGCAGTAGGAGGGCAGCAACCCAGCAGCAGGACAACTAACTCCACCTTTGTGCAAGGAGGAACAGGAGGAGCATTGCAGAGCCCTGCAAAATGACCTCCAGCAGCCCACAAATGTGCATGTGTCTGCACAAACAGTTAGAAATCGACTCCAAGAGGATGGTCTGAGTGCCTGACATCCACAGATAGGGGTTTTGCTCACAGCCCAACACTGTGCAGGACGCTTGGCATTTGCCACAGAGCATCAGGATTGGCAAATTCGCCACTGGCGCCCTGTGCTCTTCACTGATGAAAGCAGGTTCACACTGAGCACATGTGACAGACTTGACAGAGTCTGGAGACGCTGTGGAGAGCAATCTGCTGCCTGCAACATCCTTCAGCATGACCTGTTTGGCAGTGGGTCAGTAATGGTGTGGGGTGGCATTTCTTTGGAGGGCCGCACAGTCCTCCATATGCTCACCAGAGATAGCCTGACTGCCATTAGGTACCAAGATGAGATCCTCAGACCCCTTGTGAGACAATATGCTGGTGCGGTTGGCCCTGGGTTCCTCCTAATGCAGGATAATGCCAGACCTCATGTGGCTGGAGTGTGTCAGCAGTTCCTGCAGGATGAAGGCATTGAAGCTATGGACTGGCCCACCCGTTCCCCAGACCTGAATCCGATTGAGCACATCTGGGACATCATGTCTTGCTTAGTGTTGAGCGATACGATAATGCAAATATCGGCTATCGGCCGATATTAGCTCTATCGGCCTTTCGATAATTAGTTTCGATATTTTCGTCATATCGGATACTGGAATCGGATTTGTCACTGTCACTGTCAGTGTCCGTCGGTCGGGTCTGTCACTGTCAGTGTCCGTCGGTCGGGTCTGTCAGGAGTCAGCGGCACTTACCTGGCAGAAGATCTCCGGCGGCCACATCCCGGACTGCTTAATGGCCGCCATCCTCTTCTCCCGGCGGTCACATGAAGTTTCTCGCGATAACTGCAGTGACTGCTGGGTAATCCCGGCCGTAAAGCAGTCAGTCCGATGACGTCACCGCCGGGGAACCAGGTAATCAGCTGTGCTGCGTCGCGATGACAGGCTCTGCCTGTCATTGCGATGTAGCAGAGCTGGATCGTCGTGGGACAATCGTTACTATGGACTGCGTCGGACAGGTGGTATACTGTTGGTTTGTTTTTTTTCTTTTTTTACAGGAGATCGATGGCGTCGCAGGAATGAGAGTACAATAAAAGAAATGAAAACTGTGTTGTCTCTTTTATTTCATTAAAATACTTTTTTCTTGCTTTGTCTTTTTTTTATGCATTTAATAACTTTGGGATTAATAATGGATCGGTGTCTTATTGACACCTCTCCATTATTAACCGGGCTTATTGTCACCGTGCAATCAACGGTGACATTAACCCCTTATTACCCCGCTTGCCACCGCTACAGGGCAAGTGGGAAGAGCCGGGTAAAGTGCCACAATTGGCACATCTTTTGATGCGCCAAATGTGGGGCTGCTGTAGCCTGGTATTATCAGGCTGTTGAGGGCCAAAATCCATGGGCCTTGACAGTCTTTTAATACCAGGCCGCAGCAGTCTGCATTTTACTTGGCTGGTTAACAAAAATAGGGGGACCCCTACGCCGTTTTTTTTTCGAGGGGATCCCCTATTTTTGTTAACCAGCCAAGCTAAGCAGACTGCTGTGGCCTGGTATTATCAGGCTTGCAAGGTCCATGGATATTGGATCCTTACCAGCCTGAAAAACCAGGCCTCAGCGGTCTGCTTCATCTGGCTGGTTAACAAAAATAGGGGGGACCCCACGCCAATTTTTTTCGAGGGGATCCCCTATTTTTGTTAATCAGCCAAGATATGCAGACTGCTGTGGCCTGGTATTATCAGGCTGGCAAGGTCCATGGATCTTGGCTCCTTAACAGCCTGAAAATCCAGGCCTCAGCGGTCTGCTTCATCTGGCTGGTTAACAAAAATAGGGGGGACCCCACGCCATTTTTTTTTCAAAGGGAACCCCTATTTTTGTTAACCAGTTCCCTCTGACGTCACTGATTGTGTCCCTGGCTGACCTGAAGTGAAAGTGGAAAGCAATCAATTAAGCTTTCCACTTCCTCTCCTGTCACCAGGAGAGGAACTCATTCATTTGGGGGTTTACTGTGAGGCTGCAGCATTAGCTGCGGTCCCTGCAGTAAACATTAACCATTTCTGAAGGATTACACCGTGGGACCTGACTGTGCATCGGATTGGTAAGAATAATTTTGCTTTATTATTTTATTTTTATTACAGGAAATGGTTTTAGCAGGAAAATAAAATATGGTCAAAAACTGTGTGATTATTTCATTAAACTTCTTTTTTATTAAAGTGTGTGTGTTTGATTTTTCTTTCATACAATAGGATTAATAATTGATAGTTGTCTAATTGACAGCTCTCAATTATTAACCTGGCTTAAAGTGACCTTTCAATTGCAAGGTCATTTTAACCCCTTATTAACCCATTCGCCACCGCTACAGGGCAATGGGAATAGACGGGCAAAGTGCCAGAAAGGGCAAATCTAATTAGAGATTTGCCCTTTCTGGGGTGTCTGGGGGCAGATGTTAGTAGCCGGGGGGGGCCAAAAATAATGGTCCCTCTCTGGGCTATTATTATCTGCCCCCACTCACTGGCTTTGTCTGTCTGGTTGCGAAAATAGAGCGGGAGCCCACGCATTTTTTTTCAGCAATTTTACACCTCATATATATATATACATGTCATTAAATTTGTGACACATTTATATATATATATATATATATTTATAGTTCATACACTTCTACATAGTATAATAGCCGCTAATTCAATTGCCGGCTTTTGTGAAAATGCAGAACCCGACATGAAATGACACTTGGTTTACATAGAGTTAACCATGTCTTTTCATGTAGTTTGATATCTGATTTGCACAAACAATTACATGAGTGTAAGTGTGCAAAATTTCACACCTGTAGAGGTTAATTAAAGGTGTAAATTCGTAGCAAAAAGTCCGTTTTTTTTACAACGAATTTACACCTTTAATTAACCCCTACAGGTGTGAAATTTTGCACACATAGACTGATGTAATTGTTTGTGCAAATCAGATTGCAAACGACATGAAAAGACATGGTTAACCCTATGTACACCAAGTGTCATTTCATGTCGGGTGCTTCTGTCTTTTCACAGAAGCCGGCTTTACCCGGCAATTGAATCAGAGGATATTTTACTATGTAGAAGTGTATAAACTATACATATATGTATATATATATGTCACAATGACATATATATATATATATATATATGTATTCTATGTGTGTATATTTAGTGTTTACAAGGAAATAAAGGGTTTTTTTAGTTTCGATATTTTGTTCCCATAGACTTACATGGGACTTCCGGTATCGAAATCGGATATCGACGATATTTAGTGATATCGGCGATACAATTTCGATACGATATTTTTAGATATCGAGCAATATCGCTCAACACTAGTCTTGCTTCATCCACCAACATCACGTTGCACCACAGACTGTCCAGGAGATGGCGGATGCTTTAGTCCAGGTCTGGGAGGAGATCTCTCAGGAGACCATGAGCAGCCCCCTCAGGAGCATGCCCAGGCATTGTAGGAGGTCATACAGGCACAGGGAGGTCATACAGGCATGTGGAGGCCACACACACTACTGAGCATCATTTTGACTTGTTTTAAGGACATTACATTCCACTTTAATTTTGTGTGTGTCTCCAAATCCAGGACTCCATTGGTTAATAAATTTGATTTCCATTGATGATTTTTGTGTGATTTTGTTTTCAGCACATTCAACTTTGTACAGAACAAAGTATTAAGTGAGAATATTTCATTCATTCAGATCTAGGATGTGTTATTTGAGTGTTCCCTTTATTTTTTGAGTAGTATATGTATACATATATATACTCTCTCTATATATACAGTATATATATATATATATATATATATATTACATAGATAGATAGAACAAAAGCTGGGAATTCAGCAGCATCTTAGTGTAAAACAGGATAGGATGGAGTTATTAAAAATGAGATCATAAAAAAAGATTAATTAGGATTCCCTTTGTAAACACTTTTACAGAGGAAAGTGGAGAAATTGCAAATATAATTAAAAAAAAGGGTATGTTGACGAGATGTTTGCCAAACATAGAGGAGTTCCACCACTACTTTTTTATAGAAAAAGTCGGAATATTAGGGACTATGTAGGTCTGATTTAGGTCCTCTGAGAAAAAGTCATCAAACCACTCTTACAGGAATTAGTAAGAAAGGTTGTTTCCCTTGTCTTTCTTGTATAATAATAATAATAATCTTTATTTATAAAGCGCCATCATATTCCGCAGCGCTTTACAGTTTAACAGTTTCAAAACACAAGTCATAAGTAACAACATTAACAATACAATAATTAAAGCAAAATAAGACGACCCTGCTCGTGAGAGCTTGCAATCTACAATGAGGTGAGGGAGATACAAAGTACAGGTGTGTATATACAATGGTGCATTTACAATGATGGTCCAGTCATCTTGAGGGAGTGAGGGATGGATGGAGATAGTGAATGGGCTACACACACACACTTAAGGGTATGCCACACTGAACAATATCGCTAACGGGATCGCTAAAAAACGTCACTATTTAGCGATCCCGTTAGCGATGTTGTTCAGTGCGGCAGCTGCCAGCGACGAGCTTCCTGCTGTGATCTCGCTCGTCGCTGGAATCGTTCCGGACCCTATTTTCTCGTCGGCGCTCCCGCTGGGTAAGTATATATCGCTAGTGTGGCACCTTTTCTTAGCGATTTAGCGGTACTTTTGTACCGCTAAAGTCGTTAAGAAGATCGCTAACGGCGATAGCGTCGTTAACTATATCGCTAAATGTGGCCGCACTTAGCGATATAGAAACAATCCCGCTAGCGATCGCATTAGTATGCGTCGTTATCGTGATCGCTAGCGGGATTGTTTAGTGTGGCAGTACCTTTACACATAGAATGACTGATTAGTGAATGTGATAGGCTGCTCTGAACAAATGTCTTTTGAGGGAGCGCCTGAAACCATGCAAATTGTGGATAGTCCTAATTTCTTGGGGAAGAGCATTCCAGAGGATTGGCGCAGCGCGGGAGAAGTCTTGGAGTCGGGAGTGGGAGTAATTGCGCACAAATGAATAAGGGTTCTACCTTTGAACATCCGGACACTCATAAGGTATATACTATCAAATAAATGTTAACATGTAACTCAGATCATGTTATATACCTGTTGGAGTGTCCATGTAGATTATGGAATATCGGGGAGACGACGTGTGACTTCAAAACACGAATCATCACCGGTATACTGTTAGAAAAAAGAGATTGGATCTGCCTGTTTCGAGAAAAGTTTTTGAACAGAAACATACAGAAAAGGAACTTAGGTTCAGAATAATAGACGGAGGGGTGGTGATAGAGAAAAAATGTAAAAGAAAAGAGAACTCATGTGGATTCATGAATTAAGTACATTGAAATCCAAGGGCCTTAATGTAAATTTTAAGATTCATACTGTTATTTGAATATTCCCTTATTATGCTAGTAATTGTATTTTGCTGTGGTGAGATTCCATACATTCTAATTTGATTATTTTATTTTCTGAGCAGAGGCTCCCTCTGGTGGTTACAGACAGTACTGAACCTTTCAGCGAGGAATGGCAATCTGGGATCACTGACTGGTCTGATATAAGGGAGGTTCCCCCCATGATGGTTGCCGGTGATCAATTGTTCTTGTCTCAATTGTGGTTCCTGGTTCATTTGGAAGTTTGCTGAGTCTTGCCTGCATCTTCTGCTTTCAGATAAGATATTTTCTGCTTTTATTTTTGTGCTTGCTTTTTGCATAGTTCCCTGCACTTCTGTGGAGGTCAGTCGGGTTCCCTCCTGGGGCTTGTGCTCCTCTCAGTTTATCTGAAGCCACTGTTATTTGTTCATTTGCTTTTTCCTGTTTTTTCAGTGGCGGCTTAGTTTTGTTACACCAGAGATCTGATTTAGGTGGTAGAGATCATGTGATCTCAGGTGTTTTTGCAATCAGAAGAGTTGGTATTTTTTAGGGTTTTTTTGGATTGCAGTGAGAATCCTTTCCTGTACTTTTCTGTTAAGACAGATTGGACCCCAGCATTTGCTCATTCTATTTTCTGTCTGTGTCCGTGCTTCTTCTTGTCTAACCACCATTACATGTTTGGGGGCTTCCTATTTTCTTTGGGGATCTGCTCCGAGGCAGATAGCTTTCCTCTTTCTGCCTTTAGGTGTAGTTATCTCTCAGGCTGTGACGAGGTGTCTAGGATCAACGTAGGAACGCTCCAAGGCTACCTCTAGTTGTGTGGTTAGTTCAGGTTACTGCAATTCAATAGGTTCAAGCCTCTCTGGTGTATTGCCGTATTTGCTTTTTCTCCTCAGCTACCAAAACACAACAAATACCATAAAGACCCTTATGGATAATTAATATTAAAATAAGGTGGATGAGTTAAATATATGGGATCAGTTGCATAACGTAATTTGATGTTTAATAATAATCAAGAGGTTAATCCGTTTATGATTGCGCCACATCTAAGATGGCGCTGAGATGTCCGCATAATAGAAATGCTCATGTGTGGGCGGAAAATGCCACACATATTGTTGGATTGGTTACAGCATATTGCTGTGCCATACTCAAGATGGCGCCGAGGTATCCGTATTGCGGAAGTGCGCATGCGTGGACTGAGAATGCCACACACATTGCAGGATTGGCCACAACCTCATGACATAGCAGTGATGCGCTTTGACATGCACAGTAGGTTTAACTAAACGCTGGAAACAGAGGTAATGGCATCCTCTATGAGGCAATGTATGTTCCTGAAGGGGTAAGGCACTTATTATTATGTGCACAGCTGATTTATAATTGAGCTTATGATTATGTTTTGCTAAATATGAAGTGATGAAATAAAGGCGCAATTGATTTTATGCACTGGGCACTTTAGCACTATAATAATAATATTTGATGTATTAACTGATTGTGATAATGATGATATGCACTTTTTTGGGGATTTTAACTATATGTATAATTAATCAATATATGATTGAAAGCACTTGATGGTTGTTGAATTTGCCTATAAGAATGCACTTGATTGTAACCCACTGCTTGAGAAAGGCTCAGTGTGAGCCAAAACGTCGTCTAGACATGTGGGTCTGAATTAAATTCACTTTTTTCTACTATTGAAGCTATGGAGTGCTACCTTTCTTTTTTTATTATTGGAATTTGGGGCAAGTAATGGACTTTTTAACTGGAGGCCTGGCACCCTTTATTAGAATTATTGTGCTCTTCCAGTTTTTCTCTTGTATCTGTAGATATATCTACAGTATCTATCAATATATCTATCTATAGATATATCTATCGATATAAATATCTATCTGTAGAACTATCTATCCATAGATATATCTATCTATAAATATATCTATAGATTGAAAAAATCTGCGTTAGGCCGGGGTCACACTTGCGAGAAACTCGCACGAGTTTCGCACCTCATTACCATGGCACTGCCGCCGGCCGCACACTCCAATCCTGGGTATAGAGGTGCACGACTCATGCAAGTTTCTCGCAAGAGTGACCCAGGCCTTAAACGCAATATCTGTTTAATTTATAAAAGGTAGAATGCAATTTTCTGTGCCAGAGAGGGAAAGCCAGTGACTGGGGGCCAATGTTTATAGCCTGGGAAGCGGGTAATATCCATGTAATATCCATGGATCTTCCCATTCTATGAATATCGGCCCACAGCTGTATATTTAGCCTTTACTGGCTAAAAAATAGGGGGACTCCCCAAAAGAATGACGAGGGGTCCCCCTATAATTAATAGCCAGAACGGCTATGGAGACATCTGCAGGCTGATATTCATAGCCTAGGAAGGGATCGTGGATATTGACCTCCCTGGCTACAAACACCAGCTCACATCCGATCCAGAGATGGCACAATTCTAAGATGCGCCAGTTCCGGCACTTAGGCTGTGGTTCCACGATCCTGAACCACAGCGCTTTGGATGGAGCGGAAAGTCCGCTCCGCCCAAAGCCCAGCCCCCTAGTGAACGCGCGGTCATTCCGGATGTGTTCATGGAACACATCCAGAACACATGCGTAATCACCGCAGGGCTACACAGGCCTGTGTTATAGGACATGCTGCAGTCTAAAAATACGCGCCGCATGTCCGTTAACGCAGGTCTGCCGCCTGCGTGTTTTTAAGCATAGTGGAGACGGGATTTCTTGAAATCCCCTCCACTATGCTGTAACATCTGGACGCTGCGTGTTTGACGCTGCGCCAGCACACAGCGTCAAACACGCAGAAATTACTGAAGAATTCCGGATCGTGGATACACACCCTTAGCCTCTCTCTTCCCATTGCCCTGCAGCAGTGGCATATGGGGTAATAGTGTGTTGATGTCACCTTTGTATTGTAAGGTCACATCGAGCACGGTTAGTAATGGAGAGACGTCAATAAGACATCAATCCATTACTAATCCTATAGTTGTTAAGGGGTTTAAAAAAGGCACAGCCAGAAAAAGTATTTTAATGAAATAAATCACTACACAGTTTTGCCATATTTATTATATGCCTAATCCATTTGACTCCCTCGATCTCTTGCAAAAAAAATTAAATAAACACAAATATTCCTTGTTCCGACATAGTCCATTTAATAACGAGTGTCCCACGACGATCTCCCCTGTAGAACAGTGACACTGGGTGATGTCACTGCTCTACAGGACCTCCTGCGATGCACTGACAGGAGATAATGGCTCCTGCAGTGCATCACTGAAGAGGTTACTTGAGTTCAAGCTCTCACTTTACGGCAATGCTGCGTGTGTATTTTCTCACACAGCGTTGCCGGTGAGAGAATTAACTTAGGTGACCTCTCTCCCCGCGGTGGAGGGATACATCGTGTAGGATTACCTCCACCTGTCAGTGCATCGCGGAGGCCCTTGTAGAACACTGACATGATACGAGGTCAGTATTCTACGTGGGAGATCGTCGTGGGACACTCGTTATTAACTTGACTATGACGGAAAGGTAAGTGTTGTGAATGCTCCGGATTCTGAGTTGAGGCTCCCTCTGGTGGCTGTTGATATTAATGAAGCGGCGTTGACTGACAGAGACCCTTCAGCTGAGGATTCAGCAGCGGACGATTGGCAATCTGGGAGTGATGACTGGGGAGATTTAAGGGAGTAACTTTCCCATGATCCTCGCCAGTGATTAGTTGCCTCTTCCTGGTCCAGTTTGGAAATCAGCTTGCTGTGGTCTCCTGCACTTTCCAATAAGTTATTTTTGCTTGTTTCTGTGGTTTTGTTTTCTTTTGCTTTTCTGCCTTCTGAGTGAGGTCAGTCGGGTCCCCCTGCTGGGGCCTGCGCTGGTCTCTGTTTCTCAGTTATCTCTGTACATTTGTTCAGTCCCTGTTATTTCAGTGGCTGCTGGGTAGCTACCTGTTCACACCAGAGTTCTGATATAGCTGGGAGAGATCGTGTGGTCTCAGTATTTTTTGGAATTAGAAGTGTTGGAATTTTTCCTAGGGTTTTGCTGGATTGCAGAAAGTATTCTTTTCTGTCCTGTCCTATCTGGACAGTTTTGGGCCCCAGCGTTTGCTTACTCTATTTTCTGCCTGCGTTTGTATTTCATCTTGTCTCACCGCCAATATATGTGTGGGGGCTACCCATTTCTTTGCGGCGCTACTCCGGGGCAATTAGCTTTCCCCTTTCTATCTTTAGGCTTAGCTAACTCTCCAGCTGTGTCGAGGCATTTAGGTCATCGTAGGTACATCCCACAGCTGCTTCTAGTTGTGTGGTTAGTTTAGGGGTCTGCAATGCAATCCATTAGTTACCAACCTCTCTGGGTGACTGGCTGCCTTGGCTATTTTTGTTACTGTCCTCCTCGGCTACCATATCATAACAGGTAAGTATATGTCACGATCCATTTTTGGATCTGTGGCAGATTTTGCTTTTCATATTAAAACTTTTTTCCTTTCAGGCCATCGGGGGTTAATGTCAGTCTTTTCCCCCGGTGGCCACTGGTGTAATTACATTGCTGCTGAGTTTGCTGATACAGGTGGTGACCACTCCCACCATCCTTTAAAAGGTCACCTGATGCGTCAGCTGACTGTTTGTGATACACTTCCTCTTTGGAGACCAACCAAGCTGGAGTCAGGAGCTTGCTGAGTGCAGTTGTGCTTCAGCTATTACCCTGTTCTGGTGCTGCAGCTGAATCCTGTGATCTTGTGCCTTACTCTGCTGTGCGGTGCATTGCAGCAGAGAAAGCTAAGTTTTGTATTTTAGTTGCATTGTACCCTAGGTATCAGTCTTTTCTTTCCTTTTGTTATATTGGTGCAGTTCACTTTATTCCCTGTCTCACCTCCTGGGGAGGGGGTTGGGGGTTTAGCTCAGGGCTAAACAGGAGATAGGGACAGGTTGGTGACTTAGGCCTCCCTACCTTCAAGGGTACCCCCAAGTTAAGGAAAGACAGGGCACCACCTTAGCCTAAGGGGCAGTTCAGGGGCCCAGGTTCCTTGTCCCCTGTTTTCCCACTACTGCCCCGTGACAGTATAGGTTGGTTTATTTTTTATTTTTGTTTACAGGAGATCGAGGGCTTCTGGGACTAGGTGATTGGTGAGTATGTATTGTATGTTATATGTTGTATGTACTGTCTGTACTGTATGTACTGTATTTTTTTTTTTACAATTTAACACATGCATCGAGTGATGGGACTACTGTCCCATCATTGGCTAATGCTGTCACTGTCATATGTGACAGCATTCATAGCCAGATGTGAGCAGTAGCCCCATCACACGATGGCTGCCTACACAGACATGCAAAAATTCAAAATACCCAGGCACACAGTGTGAAAGGCAACTATATTTTATTAGGCAAAAAATCAAATAAATGAACAGTGCATCAGACCCAAAAGAAAAACAGATAATTTGTTGTCAACGTTTCGGCTAAAGGGCCTTTTTCAAGACATCTGAAACAAATTCACAATAATGAAATATGAAAAAAAGAAAATATGTCACAAGAAATCATGTACAGCAAAAGGTCTATGTTATACATCACATATTATACATGCATGTACCATATTATATATAAAGAAAATGCATTAATAGAAAAACATCACTAAAAGGCTGCATTCCAATTAAATACCATTTATAGGAGGCAACCATACAAACAAACGTTGGAATATATTCATAAGGTTCACCAGATTATAAAAACAAAAATAAACAAAAATAAACAAAACCATAATCAATCATAGTCATCCCCAAAAATAGTAAAAAAAAAGAAAAAAAGGGAAAAAAGAACACGATTGATGTACAGTCATGGCCAAAAGTTTTGAGAATGACACAAATATTAATTTTTACAAATTCTACTGCTTCACTTTTTCTAATGGCAATTTGCATATACTCCAGAATGTTATAAAGAGTGATCAGCTTAACAGCAATTACTTGCAAAGTCAATATTTGGCTAGAAAATGAACTTTATCCCCCAAAACACATTTCAACATCATTGCAGCCCTGTTTAAAAGGACCAGCTAACCTCTTTTCAGTGATTGCTCCATTAACACAGGTGTGGGTGTTGATGAGGACATGGCTGGAGATCAATCTGTCATGATTAAGTAAGAATGACACCACTGGACACTTTAAAAGGAGGCTGGTGCTTGGCATCATTGTTTCTCTTCTGTTAACCATGGTTATCTCTAAAGAAACACGTGCAGTCATCATTGCAATGCACAAAAATGGCCTAACAGGGAAGAGTATCGCAGCTATAAAGACTGCACCTCAGTCAACAATCTATCGCATCATCAAGAACTTCAAGGAGAGAGGTTCCATTGTTGCCAAAAAAGGCTTCAGGGCGCCCAAGAAAGACCAGCAAGCGCCAGGACCGTCTCTTAAAAGTGTTTCAGCTGCGGGATCGGGCTACCAGCAGTGCAGAGCTTGCTCAGGAATGGTAGCAGGCAGGTGTGAGTGCATCTGCACGCACTGTGAGGCGGAGACTCTTGGAGCAAGGCCTGGTCTCAAGGAGGGCAGCAAAGAAGCCACTTCTCTCCAGAAAAAACATCATGGACAGACTGAAATTCTGCAAAAGGTACAGGCAGTGGACTGCTGAGGACTGGGGTAAAGTTATTTTCTCTGATGAATCCCCTTTTCGATTGTTTGGGACATCAGGAAAATGCCTCATTCGGAGAAGACAAGGTGAGCGCCTCCACCAGTCTTGTCTCATGCCAACTGTTAAGCATCCTGAAACCATTCATGTGTGGGGTTGCTTCTCAGCCAAGGGAATCGGCTCTCTCACAGTCTTGCCTAAAAACACAGCCATGAATAAAGAATGGTCCCAGAATGTCCTCCAAGAGCAACTTCTCCCAATCCTCCAAGAGCAGTTTGGCAATCAACAATGCCTTTTCCAGCATGATGGAGCACCTTGCCATAAAGCAAAGGTGATAACTAAATGGCTCAGGGAACAAAACATAGAGATTTTGGGTCCATGGCCTGGAAACTCCCCAGATCTTAATCCCATTGAGAACTTGTGGTCAATCATCAAGAGACGGGTGGACAAACAAAAACCTAAAAATTCTGACAAAATGAAAGCATTGATTGTGCAAGAATGGACTGCTATCAGTCAGGATTTGGTCCAGAAGTTGATTGAGAGCATGCCAGGGGAATTGCAGAGGTCCTGAAGAAGAAGGGTCAACACTGCAAATATTGACTTGCTGCATTAACTCATTCTAACTGTCAATATAAGCTTTTGTTACTCATATGTTTGCAATTATTATATTTCTGTCTGTGATAAAAACATCTGTCAAACACACATAAAAACCAGAGGGCAGCAGATCATGTGAAAATATAATATTTGTGTCATTCTCAAAACTTTTGGCCATGACTGTATATAATATAATACCTGTAGGGGACAGGGTCCTAAACTCTATAATCTGGACTTCACTAGACTTTCATTGGGTTCTTATATGAAGACGCCACCATCAAACAAAAAGCATTAATTAGTGCTGAATACTAATGAAAAAGTCCATACCAAAGCGTATGGTAAGCACCACAGTTAGCGCATAACACATCAAACTGGGATGCTTAAAGATCATACCTCATGGAAAAGGAGTCCAAAATCTCCCGCTGAGAAACCGCTGATAACACGCGGCAGAAAGGAATGCGCCATTACCATGCAGTGCAAGCCAGCTCCCTTATGTGTCCGTGATGCTAAATTGCTTCCAGGATAAGTGGCCGGTGTGTAGGTGTGTAGAAAAGTGAACCGTGCATGGGTCACTGAAGGCTGACGGAAAAAGCCGAAGATGCTTTTCTGTGGGCTCCGACGTGGAAGCCACGCTCAAAGAGGTGAAGAGCGCAGGTGCAAGTTACAGGAACATCCGGAAAGAGCCAAAAAGTCTCTGGTGCCTGCCTAGACTGTTAACAGAGGGAGCCGCGTCTGCATGTCGCTATAAAGAAAAAGATGTACACATATTAAATATAGATAACCAATGAATGATAATAACTGATATCCATTTTTAAGGACATAAACTAAAGTATAATGGGTGAAAAAGAAATCTAACTGTACCCTTACATAAAAACAATGATATTACCAAAATATCATTGTATGAAATATCATGATATAGTAAAGAAAATATACCTGGTTGATGACTATTAAGTGATCTAGGAAAAAAGGAGAAAACAATGTCACACACATCTCAGAAAGCCCAATACATGCATCTACGTTGCATACCATAAACAATTAATAATACTCTTGTAATCACAGTTGTAATAACTGAAAATGAAAATTTTAAATTGAGATAACATAAACCAGAGCTGTAATACTGACTAAGCTCAGAAAAGAGGGGACAGTTGCAAATTGAAACCTCATACAATACCCACATGTGGTATACAAAATACTAACACGTCTCATATTTCCTGTTTAACCCTAAAGGTGTAAGAGTTTGCAAAGTATGAATCCAAAAGAATTCATGTTCCTTCAACTTCCTCACTCTTTCCCCACCTCTCCTTGCCATTAGAACCTGATCACTTACTGGATACTTTAACTGTGAAACCGAATGGCCACAAGACAAAAATGAGCTAGTATGGGTAAAAGAGTCTGCCCACACCTGATTGTGGATTTGTGCTTTGAGATCCGATCCCGGATATGTTGGGTAGTTTCCCCAACATACCCGAGACCGCACGGGCACTTTATAACATAGATTACATACGAGGATTCGCATGTGAAATACCCCTTAATGAGATAGCATCGCCCTGTTCATGGATGTGTAAAAGAATCACCTTTAATTATGTTGGAGCACTGCAAGCACCCCAAGCATGGGAACATACCATTGCACAGTGTGATCAATGTACTTTGAATTAACTCTTTCTTATTAGAACCCACATCAGCCCTTACAAGGAAATTCCTAATATTGTTAGGTCTTTCATAACACATGATCGGTCTGGAATAAAACTCTGGTACAGTAGGATACGAATCTTTAAGTATATCCCAATGCTTGAGTATACACTGATTAATGAGTCAGTTGAATGGGTGAAACGTACTCACAAAGGCTAACCTACATACCTTCTCCTTAGAGGAGGAATGGCTCCAAGTATGTTTATCTGTGCAGGGTAACCCCTGCTAAAAAAAGGTGCTTCCATTTCCTTATGTCTAGTGCTCCTAGTGGTTGGGTCAGAAACTATCCTGTCAATCCTCATATGCTGTGATCTAGGCAATACTCTTTTAACATGTTGTGGATGGCAAGTCTCAAAATGAAGTAAACTGTTTTTGTTGGTGGGTTTGATATACAAATCTGTTTTAATAAGACCATCTGGTTTAACAGTCATGAGAGTGTCCAAAAAATTAATGGACTGACAATTGTGGTGAAGAGAAAAGGTGAGTCCTGCCATGTACGTGTTTAAATCATTGAAAAAATGAAGAAGGGTTTCCTCACTGCCAGTCCAAATAAGGAAAATATTGTTGATGCATCGTTTACAATACATGACGAAAGATGTAAACATGGGGTGATTGTATACAAATGTATCCTCAAAATGTGCCATAAAAATGTTGGCATAAGGAGGTGCCATATTTTACCTTATGGCTGTCCCCTCCTTTGTAGAAAAAACTGGTCCTCAAAATGAAATTTTTTTTGTCAAAATCAATTTTAGTAAATCCCTACAAAATTCAATCTGGTCTCCAGTGAAAGTAGTGTACTTTGACAAAAATATTACCATGGATTCAATGCCCTCTTGATGGTCAATGCTCGTACAAGCTGTTCATGTCAAGAGTTACAAGTATGCTATCAACAGGAATGAATCCTAATGCTCTGTAAAAAGTTAGAGGTGTCCTTTATGTAGAAGGTGATCAGGGGAACATACGGAGTTAATATTCTCTCTAAAGTAATAGAAAGAAGTGATAAAACAGAATTGGTGGAAGCGACTATGAGCCATCCCGTAGGTTTTAAGAGATCATTATGTATTTTCGGGAGAGTATGAAATACGAGAATCATCGGATGGGGATTAATAAGGAATTCACCCAGCTTAAGATCTATGGTGCCCAACTGGCAATAGAAGTCAACAAGACTTTTAATGCTTCTTGCTATATCAGACATGGGATTATATGGAATCGGTGTGTAATTGTCCATATTACCTAACTGAGAATGAATTTCCGTAATGTAGTATGAATGATCCATGACTACTACGGCCCCTACCTTATCAGCAGGTTTAATAATTAAATTCTTATTGTCCCTCAAATTACTTAGTGACCTTTTTTCCTCAAGTGTAAGGTTATTTCTAACCCGTAACAAACCTCTTTTGGCATACTGTATGGTCTCAGTAACGTCTCGTTGGACCAGGTCAATAAACATTTCCACTGGATAATAAGTACGTGGAGGCAAAAAACTACAAACAGACCGTAATCTTAAGGGTATGCCACACTAAACAACATCGCTAACGGGATCGCTAAAAAACGTCACTATTTAGCGATCCCGTTAGCGATGTTGTGTGTGCGGCATGCAGCAACGATGTGGCCCCTGCTGTGATCTCGTCCGTCGTCCTGATCGTTCCGGACCCTATTCTGATTGTCGGCGTCCCGCTGGGTAAGTATATATCGCTGAGTGTGGCACCTTTTTTAGCGATTTAGCGTACTTTTGTACCGCTAAAGTCATTAAGGAGATCGCTAACCGCGATAGCGTCCTTAACGACATCGCTAAATGTGGCCGACACTAGCGATATTGTAAACGATCCCGCTAGCGATCTCATTAGTATGCGACGCTAACGAGATCGTTAGCGAGATCGTGTAGTGTGGCAGTACCTTTAGAGATTGAAGTGAAAACTTAAACAATGCAGTAACCGTGTCCTTGCTGCCCTCTGTGGTCCGGTCTGCTTACACAGACACACACACACCAGCACACACACAGGGACATACGCACACACATGCTCACACACAGAGACACACAGACCCGCACACACACATACACACAGATCCCCGCACACAGACATGCACACAGTCTCTGCCCACACTCCGCCCACAAACTCTTCCTCCTCCCGATCTGCAGCATTTCTCGCACTCACATCCGCAGCAAATTCGCAAATCTTTTTACATCTGCGGTTTTGTTGTGGATGTGCATGACTCAATGAAAGTTAATGGGTGCAGAAACGCTGCAGATCCACAAAAAGAATTGACATGCTGTGGAAAATAAAATGCTGCAAATCTGCATGGATTTTTCCGCAGCATGTGAACAGCAATTCTTAATTCCACATTGAATAACATTGGTTGTGCACTACACTGCGGATTTGATGCAATTCCACACATCAAAATCCGCAATGTGTGCACATAGCCTAATAGATGCGTCTCTTCTGGGGCAGCTATGGGCTGCTGTTTTTAGGTTGAGGAGGCAACATCCATGGCCTCTTCCAGTCTGAGAATGCCAGCCCCGAGTTGTCTGCTTTAGCTTGGCTGGTTGTCAAAAACGGGGTGACACCCCAATATTTTTTTTTAATTCTTTATTTAAAGAATTAAAAAAACTGTGTGGGACCTCACTATTCTTGATAACTAGCCGATGCCTGTGACCGGTAGTAACCATTTTACCTGTCATCTGACATCGTGGGAACCAAAGCTCTCTGAAAGGCGGCAACTAACAAACCGCCAATCAGGGCCACGGGTGTGTTTCTTGCACTGTCACGCAGATGACAGCATTGAAAACATACAATATTTGGGGTGCCGGACCCAATTAGTAACACGTACTTCCTTTAGAAGTCCGTGTTCGGAGTCCGTACAACGGACACTAGGTGTTCGGTACGGACCTCGAACTTTGCTGTTCGGGTTCGCCCATCTTTAGTGCTGAGCTGGCCTATCACTGCCATCCTCTGCACTTCAAATAAGTATGTTCTAATATAAATGCAGCTGAAGAGAAGCAAATAGACTGGGGAAAAGCATGGGTTTGGAAGCCACTTACAGGCAATACTTTTTTTACAGGAATAAAGACATATCCCCTAATAAAAGGGATTTGAAAAGTTTCAAAACTTTTCAAGCTGGACAAATTTCTTACAGATAAGTAAAAAAAAGTCTTGTTACTTTTTAACCTTTATTTTTAAGTTCGAAACTCATAGGTCAGCGTACTACGGATTTAACTTGTCTGTCAAGTTTTAATATGGTTTCATAAAATGTCAAGTTTTTTAAAATCTATATCTTCTATTTCCTCCATTGGATGAGATGATTGTCATTTGTACTTTTTCAACGTTGCACAGTCTGTGACTTGCAGTGCTCTTATTAGGCTGGTTGAGCCAAAACAATTTTTATTGTCCTGTACATGCCAAATGGTATTTCCGCTGAGCTTATGATTTTTATAAGCAGATTGTAGGTCTCTACTGACAGGTTGTAGCAGTGATGTCGCATCTGCAGTACACATGACCTCTGCATCAAATCACTAGCCTCAGCAGCTTGTATAATTGTTTACTAATATTTCAATGGCAGCAGAACATTTCAACTATGACATTCAATTGCCATAATGGACCTCTCCATCTCATCAAAAAGGCTAAATGTAATGGTGGAGCCCTGAAGCTGTGGAGTAGCCTTTGTTGGGTTGTCTTTCACATACATGTTCACCTCTTCATTAAATTTACCTCATGATACATAAGGTATTAATAACAGGACATTGGGTTTTTTAAACAAGTGCCAGAGTTTGACTTTGGTCCATCTTGGTCTTTTTCTGTTGTCTCCAGAGACAAAAATGTAAGCAACAATTTTTTTTGTGGAGCTCATTAGGTAAATTCCTTAAATTGTCTGCACTGTTCAACCTAATTAATCTATAATGTATTTCCAATGCAGAAACATAAGATGTAAAATGTTCTACTTCTACTATTACTCTTAGTATACGTTTAGTAAAATAGCAAACTTCCATTTTCTGGTGATCTGGACCATATACATATTTCATTGATAAAACAGAAGGTAATTTTGATTCTCCTTCATGTGGTGAAGGCCTTGATAAGTTTCTTACCATCTCTTCATGCCTAGGGTTTTATTTTACCACATAGGAAGAGAAGACTGTAGAGCAGAAGAAGAAAAGACCACAGACTGTGACTTAAAAAATAAATAGCATTTTTTGCAGAGATTTGGAATTGTCAGCCCTGTAAAATATTAAAGGTCATTGATATATCTGGTACAATAGAAATCCAGGAATAAGACATCACACATCTGAGTGATATAAAGTGGAGCACAACCTGCTAGGAAGGATCAAATGTTTCATTTGAAATAAGTGCTGTCATAAAGTCTATCTATCTATTCTATCTATCTATCTATCTATCTATCTATCTATCTATCTATCTATCTCTGTAAGCAGGCTCAAGGATGCAGAAATGCAGGGATTGCACAACAATGCTTAAACAACAGTGCAATTTAATTGATAACAAAGGTAATGAAAATGATCTCCTCGCAGGGAGTTAATAAACAGTAACAGTTGAATTTAAGGTTTAACACAACAGTCTGATATCCAAATTTCACTTATCGTAGTCTTTTCTGGTCCTAATCCGCATACAGTCTGATGGGGGTTGGAATACCCGGAATGGCCGGCGCGTTGTCTTCAAACGTAACTCCACAAATCACGGTCCAGCTTCTGGCGACAATGGGCAGTCACTGGTTCTGCCCGCTGAGCCACTAGTCCATTAAACTGTGCAGAAGAAGTGGGGAACACTGCAGAAGTCTCTGGCCAAAGTGTGTTCCGCTGCACACCTGTCAAAGATGGGGAACGCACTTAAGGATCCTGCTGTTAGAATCTATTTAGTTTGACCATCCGCCATCTTGTTGTGGTTTTCTGGCTGCTGGTCTTTTTCCCCTGGTGCTGGGCTTATCGTTGGTCAGGTGATTTTATCACCCTTTATTACCCTGCACCTGCCTCCCAGTCCTTGCTGGACATCAGTGTTAATCCGCTAGAGTTTTAGCTAGGAGCTTTGATAGCTTGTTGTGTTATACTTTGTGCAGTTCTGGGAACTCTAGTTCTGCTTGCTTAGTCTTTTTGATTTTTCCTTTTGTATCTGCAGCTTCCTCTATTTCCCTGCTATGAGGTTACCAGTGTTTTGTTCCCAGTCCCTAGATCTTTCAGGGCTACCCTTCCCCCCACCTTCAGGTCTTCACTCGAGTCTAGACTAGGAAACGTCGGTGGGTCTATTCTCAAGGAATAGCTTGCCTGCCTCATCATAGGGATCGAGTCTAGTCCCAGTGCAGGGTCAGCTTCTTTCCCTCCTTTCCTATTCCTTAGTTGCAGATCCATAAGTATTCCCAGCTCGCACATATAAAAAAAAGGAGTCCCATGAGAAGCATTTTTTACTGCTATCAGGGTTGTTATATGATGATCCGGATCGAGTCACCACAGCTGAGGCAGAGTTCAGACGGCTTAAACAGGGTTCTGGTGATGCTGACAGCTATTGCACCCTGTTCAGACGATGGTCCGCAGAGGTCAGGTGGACTGATCCAGTTTTTAGCAGGTTTGAGTGAAAGGGTTAAAGATTTGTTCATTGCTTATCCTGCACCTGCTACTTTGGAATCTGCTATGCAGTTAGCTATCCATGTGGATAGAAGATGGAGAGACAGGCAGAATAATGAGAAGCCTCTTATAATGCTGGACCCAGTCTCTCAGGATAGCCCCGTCAACAGCGGGGAGCCAATGCAACTTGGGGCGATGTCGTTTCCTGGAGAGGGAGAGGATGTTCTCTGAGGGGCTATGCTTGTATTGTGGTAAGGCTGACTATTTTATTAAGCAATGCGAGTTTCGCATAAGGAAAGAAAAGAAAAAAAAGGTCAGTAGGAGTAACACTCCTGTTCGTATTGCATTTTTACAGTCCGCAGGAGTTTTTTTTCTGGTAATTCCTCCTATCGTGGTCATTCCATTGATTTTCAGGTCATGGTGGATTGTGGTTCTGCACTGAATTTGATTGATCAGCAATTTATAGACAAATATAAATTTGATTCTGAACCATTGTCATCTCCTTTTCCTGTTGTGGCGATTGATAACACTCCCCTGGAGCATGGGTACATGTCTCGAAAGGTCACTGGGTTCCCACTTATTGTCAATATGGAACATCAAGAGTGTATTGATTCATTTGTACTGGATAAATTGCATGTTCCTGTCGTCCTGGGTTTACCCTGGTTAAAAATGCACAATCCTTTGCTGGACTGGTCGTCTGATATTATAAGGTCCTGGGGTCAGGGGTGTTATGGTAAATGTTGTAATGTTCACATTGATGCTGTTGTGAAGAGAGAGCTACTTGAAGCCATTCAGGATTTCTGAAAGGTATTTTCAGAAGTTAAGTTGCAAGCTCTACCACCCCATAGAGATTACGATTGTGCTATTGAGTTCGTACCAGATGCTACACTCCCTAAGAGTCCTTTATTTAATCTGACGATTCCCGAGAGAGAGGCCTTAAAGGAATACCTACAGACTAGTTTGGCTTCAGGTCATATAAGACCCTCTAAGTCTCCTGTGACTGTAGGATTTTTTTGTCAAAAAGAAGGATGGGGGCCTTAGACCGTGTCTGTTTTTTTATGGAGAGTAATAAGATCACTGTGCGCAATCATTACCCGTTGATGCTAATTCCTGATTTGTTTAACCAACTAACCGGAGCTAAGTGGTTCTCTAAGATTGACCTTCGTGGGTCATATAATTTGCTGTGGGTGAAGGAGGGTGATGAATGGAAGACAGCCTTTAATACCCAGAGGGTCATTTTGAGTGTCTGGTGATGCTTTTTGGCCTTACTAATGCGCCTGCATTTTTTAAAAATTTCATTAATGACATTCTGAGGCCATTGATCGGTTGGAGTGTTATTGTTTATTTGGACGATATTTTGATCTATTCACCTGATCTGGAGTCGCATTGGAAGAGAGACCATGAAGTTCTACAGATTTTGAGCGAAAACAACCTCTTTGCTAAATTGTAGAAGTGCGAGTTTGCGGTACAGAAAATGAGTTTTTTGGGGTACTTGGTCTCCAGTGATGGGTTTGAGATGGAACCGGTGAAGGTTCAGGCAGTACTGGATTGGCCTAGGCCTGAATGTTTAAAATCTGTCCAAAGATTTTTAGGGTTTGCCAATTATTATAGAAAATTCATAAAGAATTTTTCTGTTATAGCTATACCCATAACTGATCTCACCAAGAAGAGTTGGGAACCGAGAGTTACTGGTTATTAAGCTCGTGCTTAAGCATTGGCGCTATTTTTTGGAGGTAGCTAGACATCCGATACAGGTTTTTACTGATCATAAAAATCTGATGAATCTGGATGCTGCTAAACGTGTG
The DNA here is from genome assembly GCA_033576555.1 of Oophaga sylvatica. Classification (NCBI taxonomy): domain Eukaryota; kingdom Metazoa; phylum Chordata; class Amphibia; order Anura; family Dendrobatidae; genus Oophaga; species Oophaga sylvatica. The sequence continues at coordinate 322,200,819 of JARQOD010000003.1, forward strand.
AATGCCCGTCAAGCTAGGTGGGCACTGTTTTTTGCCCGATTCCATTTCTCCATTACATATATCCCTGGCACAAAGAATGTTAAAGCGGATGCTTTGTCTCGTAGTTTCTCTCCAGCAGTTAATACTGAGAAGGAGGAATGTATTTTGCAGAGAGGGGTGGTGGTGGCAGCATTGGGATCTGAGTTGGAGAATAGCATCCTAGAAGCCCAGAATTCTGCACCAACAAACACTCTGTATGGTAAATTATTTGTGACCAAAGCATTGAGGAGAGTGTTATGATTCGGTAACTGAGGAGAAATAGCAAAAAATAGCAAAAGCGGTAATACACCAGAGAGGCTGGAACCTATTGGATTGCAGTAACCTGAAACTAACCACACAACTAGAGGTAGCCGTGGAGCGTTCCTACGGTGATCCTAGACGCCTCGTCACAGCCTGAGAGATAACTACACCTAAAGGCAGAAAGATGAAAGCTATCTGCCCCGAAGCAAATCCCCAAAGAAAATAGGAAGCCCCCAAGCATGTAATGGCGGTTAGACAAGAAGAAAGCACGGACACAGACAGAAAATAAAATGAGCAAACGCTGGGGCCCAATCTGTCTAGACAGAAAATTACAGGAAAGAATTCTGACTGCAATCCAACAAAACCCTAACAAAAATACCAACACATCTGATTGCCAAAAAACCTGAGATCACACGATCTCATCCACCTAAATCAGATCTCTGGTGAAACAAAACGCTATTCAGCAAATTAAAAGTAACAAAAGAGCAAAGCAAAAGTGCAGACACAAACGGAGCACAATTGCAGCGCCAGACCCCCAAAAGGGGACAGGCTGCAGTCCTCTGCATGCAGCAAACCAGCAGAGAAAATCAAACAGAGGAAAAAAAACAGCAAACACTTATCTGAAGAAGAGCAGGAAACTAGCAGTGCTTCAAGCAAGACCAGAAGGAACAATTGATAACCGGCAAGGCTGCTGGGAACTCAGGCCACTTATATCCTACCATTCAGTGCAGCTGAAGGCCATTCAGTAATCAGTTCATTACCCTCAGCAACCACCGGAGGGAGCCCCAGCTCAGAAGCTGCCTCCAGCATATTCACAACAGGAGAGCTTTGTTTGCTGAATGTCATAAGTCTTGTTTGGCGGGTCATCCAGAGATTTCGGAAACTAGACAGTCAATCGGTCGAAGTTTCTGGTGGCCAGGGTGGCATAGAGAAATCATCAAGTGGGTTCGTCAGTGTACGGTGTGCACTAGGTCGAAGGCCTCTCATGCTCTGGCTGCAGGATTGCTGTGCCCTTTGGAGGTTCCTAGCTCGCCATGGACGCTTCTTACTATGGATTTTATCACCGATCTGCTGGTTTCTGAGGGTTTTTCTGTCATCTGGGTTGTTGTGGACTGGTTTAGTAAGATGTGTCATCTGGTCCCGTTCAATAAATTACCCTGTGCCAGGACTCTAGCCAAGGCATTTGTGAAAGAGATTGTCAGGCTCCATGGTGTTCCCACGGACATTGTTTCCGACAGAGGACCACAGTTTGTGACTCGCTTCTGGCGTGCTTTTTGTGACAGATTAAAGGTTCATTTGTCATTTTCGTCAGGTTATCATCCGGAGTCCAATGGACAGACCAAAAGGAAGAACCAGGACATTGAGCATTTTTTGAGATGTTTGTAGCAGACAATCAGGAGATGTGGTCGGAATATCTACCATTAACCGATTTTGCTCTTAAGGCTGGAGTCACACACAACCACAAAAAATCGGTCCGTTTTAGACGGTGGACAATCGGATCAAAATAAAAACATCACACATCCTTCTGGCATCCGATTTTCCTTCAAAGATGCGATTTAATCGCATGTGTGTGTACCTTGTAACATCCGATTTTCATCCGACTTGCGAGATTTTCTCGCAGGCTTGCAAAACTGACATATAATGGATCCAAAAGAATAGTATTTAAATGCCAAAAGAAAGAATAGATATATACACATAGAGCACATATATATATATATATATATATATATATATATATATATAGTCATTGTGACATGTATATATACATATATTTATAGTTCTTACACTTCTACATACTGTTATAGCCGCTAATTCAATTGCCGGCTTCAGTGAAATCACAGAAGCCGACATGAAATGATACATTGTTTCCACACATTTAACCATGTAATTTCATGTATTTTTATATATGTTTGAAACATACAATTACATGAGTATATGTGTGCTAAATTTCAGACATGTAGGGGTTAATTAAAGGTGTAAATTCGTTGAAAAAAAATGCGTGGGCTCCCGCTGTATTTTCTCCACCAGACAGACAAAGCAAGCGAGTGGGGGCAGATAATAATAGCCTAGGGAGGGTACATTTTTTTTGTGCCCCCCCTGGCTACTAACATCTGCCCCCAGACACCCCAGAAAGGGCAAATCTATAATTAGATTCGCCCTTTCTGGCACTTTGCCCGTCTATTCCCATTGCCCTGTAGCGGTGGCGAATGGGTTAATAAGGGGTTAAAATGACCTTGCAATTGAAAGGTCACTTTAAGCCAGGTTAATAATTGATAGCTGTCAATTAGACAACTATCAATTATTAATCCTATTGTATGAAAGAAAAATCAAACACACACAGTTTAATAAAAAATAAGTTTAATTAAATAATCACACAGTTTTTGACCATATTTTATTTTCCTGCTAAAACCATTTCCTGTAATAAAAATAAAATAAAAAAGCAAAATTATACTTACCAATCCGATGTACAGTCAGGTCCCACGGTGTAATCCATCAGAAAGGGTTAACAGGTTACAGGTCGCAGAGAGCTAATAATGCTGTCTCAGACCTGTATTCCCCTGAATGAATAAGTTCCTCTCCCAGCGAAAGTAGAGGAATAGATTCATGAATGGAGCTTAATTGATTTATTGGCAATTTAACTTTAGTGACCTGACCTAAAGGGAAAGTGGACACAATCAATTAAGCTTCATTCATGAAACACATCCTCTCCTGTCGCCAGGAGAGGAACTTATTCATTCAGGAGCTTTGAGCTGAGCATGCAGGATTACTTGCACAGCTTGGCTCAAAGCTAGTTAACCCTTTGTGAAGGATTACAGCGTGGGACGTGACAGATCGGCGGAATAGGTAAGAATAATGTTGTTTTATTTCTTTTTCTTTATTTTAGGAGATCAATGGCTTCGCACGGATTAAGTGTAAAATAAAATATGGTCAAAAAAATGTGTTTTTATTTCATTAAAATTATTTATTCTTAAAGTGTGTGTGTTTTTTTATTTACTTCAATAGGATTAATAATTGATAGTTGTCTAATTGACAGCTATCAATCATTAACCTGCCTTAAGGTCACCTTTCAATTGCAAGGTGACAGTAAGGTGAGATTAACCCATTCGCCACCGCTACAGGGCAATGGGAATAGACGGGCAAAGTGCCAGAAAGGGCAATCTAATTATAGATTTGCCCTTTCTGGGGTGTCTGGGGGCAGATGTTAGTAGCCAGGGGGGGCACAAAAAAATGCACCCTCCCTGGGCTATTATTATCTGCCCCCACTCGCTTTGCTTTGTCTGTCTGGTGGAGAAAATACAGCGGGAGCCCACGCATTTTTTTTCAACGAAATTACACCTTTAATTAACCCCTACATGTCTGAAATTTTGCACAAATACACTCATGTAATTGTATGTTTCAAACATATATAAAAATACATGAAATTACATGGTTAAATGTGTGGAAACAATGTATCATTTCATGTCGGCTTCTGTGATTTCACAAAACCCGGCAATTGAATTAGCGGCTATTACAGTATGTAGAAGTCTAGGAACTATAAATATATGTATATATACATGTCACAATGACATGTATATATATATATATGTGTTCTATGTGTATATATCTATTCTTTCTAGTCTTTATTAAAGCTGTCAGTGTGATTTTACAGTATAGCCGGGGATGAATTGCCGGCTTTTCTAAAGGACACCGATGCGATTTCATCGCAAGTCACACAGTGTGGTCCATTTGTAATCAGATTTTTCATCGCTCCCATAGACTTGCATTGGCGATAGTCGACCCACAATCGGTCACAATCGCAGCATGCTGCGATTGTACACGGACGTTTAAAACGGACCACAAAAAATCTGATACTGGGAGCTGCTCCATAGATTAACATAGGTCCGACTGCAATGCGATATTTCATCGCATTGCAGTCGTCCGATTTTGTCGCCAGTGTGACTCCGGCCTAATAATCATACGTTTGCTTCGGCTGGGTGTTTTTTGCTGTACAGGGAGACATCCATCTTTCGGGCCATTTTCAAAGATTGGGGCGGCTGTGCCTGAGGAGGAGAGTTTTTCTGGAAGTTTGGTAAGGGTTTGGACCAATGTACGCCATAATCTGAAAGAGGCGAATAGGAGGGCTAAGAAATATTTTGACAAGAAAAGAAGGGAGGCGTTGTTCACAGTTGGGGACATGGTCTGGTTGTCCTCTAGAAATCTGCGTTCGAAGATCCCTTCTAAAAAACTGGGGCCTAAATTTGTAGGACTTTTCAAAGTGGTTCAGGTTGTCAACTCAGCAGCTGTAAGGTTAGACATACCCTCATCCTGGAGAATTAATTCAGTTTTTCATGTATCTTTACTGAAGAAAGTTGACATGCCAGATAAGGAGGAGATGCCTACTGTTCCTCCAATTGATGAGGTCAGCGAGTTTGAGATTTCATGCATATTGGATTCCAGGTGGCACAGAGGAAGGTTGCAGTATCTTGTGTCCTGGAAGGGTTTCGGTCCCAAGGATAATTCCTGGGTGAAAGCTGAGGATGTCTCGGCCTCAAGGCTGATTAAGGCTTTTCACAGGAGATTTCCGAATAAGGCTCGGCCAAGAGGATCCGGAGGATCTTCGTAAAAGGGGAGGTACTGTTAGAATCTATTTAGTTTGACCATCCGCCATCTTGTTGTGGTTTTCTGGCTGCTGGTCTTTTTCCCCTGGTGCTGGGCTTATCGTTGGTCAGGTGATTGTATCACCCTTTATTACCCTGTAACTGCCTCCCAGTCCATGCTGGACATCAGTGTTAATCCGCTTGAGTTTTGGCTAGGAGCTTTAATAGCTTGTTGTGTTATACTTTGTGCAGTTCTGGGAACTCTAGTTCTGCTTGCTTAGTCTTTTTGTTTTTTCCTTTTGTATCTGCAGCTTCCTCTATTTCCCTACTAGGAGGTTACCAGTGTTTTGTTCCCAGTCCCTAGATCTTTCAGGGATACCCTTCCCCCACCTTCAGGTCTTCACTCGAGTCTAGACTTGGAAGCGTCGGTGGGTCTATTCTCAAGGAATAGGTCGCCCGCCCCATCGTAGGGATTGAGTCTAGTCCCAATGCAGGGTCAGCTTCTTTCTCTCCTGTCCTATTCCTTAGTTGCAGGTCCGTAACATCCGCACCTGGCACCCGCTCTACTGCATGAGCGCTGCACACCGATTAGCTGCACACTCAATGCTCTGCACGCTCACTGGCTCCCTGGAACACTCATGTAAGTTCTGCCGGGGTACAGCTCTGACCTCTCTCACTCTCTGCAGAGTGCGGCACACTCCTGCTTCCTCTCTCGCTGCCGGCGGGAACCCTCAGCCTTTTTCCCACGCTTCCTGTTCCCTGCCTAACCTAGCTACTTCCCCTCTCCCCGGGTCATGGACCTGCCCTGTTCCCCATTCTTTCCCCCAGCAACACTGGATGCAGCCTCGACTATTCCAAACCTAGCATGGTGCAGGCACCTGCAACCCAGTCTTCCTCCTTACATATCTATCTATCTATATATCTATCTATCTGTCTATTATCTATCTACTAGAAATAGACCCGATGCCCGATGCATCGGGAATGCGGTGAAATTTAGATGTCACCGCTATTCTCCACGCAGTCGCAATAAAAACCACATCGTTACAGCGCATGCCTGGGTAGAGTGCACAGTTGTGACTGTTACTGCGCATGCGCGGGAATAGTGATGACGTGAATGTCACTTGCACAGGCACAGTTCATGGGCTTGCGGCCACGAACTGCGCCTGCTCAAGTGCCATACATGTCACAGCTATTCCCGTGCATGCGCAGTAACGACGCGGCTGTTAATGCGCCTGCGTGGGGAATAGCAGTGACGTCTAAATTTCACCGCACTCCCGATGTGATAACATTTGGCCTATTTCTAGTATATATATTTATATATATATATATACCAGGCAGAGGTGTATACAGGATATACAGGGGATATATGTCACTGTTCTGCAGGTATGTGTACGTATTATATACATATAGACACACATCAATTGACAATCTGCCTCTACCTCCCCGTGACTCCATGTCAGCAGCAGCTGTGATCTGGCCGACCCTTCCCCCACACAGTGCTTGCCCCATCACACCTCAGCCTCCCCTCCAGTCTCTGACTTACCCCGGCCCGAGTCCTTACTGCAGCAGAGAACAGTGGTGCACAGCCAGTGGTAACTTGTTACCGCCGGAGACTACAACTCCCACAATGCACTGGCTCTAGAGTTAGAATTCAGCATGTGTACGGCAGCGCCCCCCTTGTGTTCAGTATGAATAATGAGATGTGCAGGGGAAGAATGCAGAACTGCGATACTGTCTGCTGAGCGCGTAGTTGTGGCTGTTACTACTGTTGCGGCCACTAACTGTTCCAGCGCAAATGACACTGCCGCGGTGCCTTATGGGATTCGGGAACAGCGGCAGGAAGTCCCAACTAGCAATTATTATACAGGAGGATTATGTATCTATTTATATATTATCTATCAATCTATCTATTGTCTATCTATCTCTTATCTATCTATTATCTATCTATTTATTATCTATCTATTATCTCATATCTATGTATTATCTTTTTACCTAATATCTATCTCATATCTATCTTTCTATCTAAAAAATAGAGAACAACAGCACAGGAAAATGTAGGGTGCAAAGCCTCACAGGTACATACCAGTCCTTGTAAATAGAAAATCAAAAAATATAGAGGCAGCACGCCATATGGATTTAGAAAAAAGTGCTTTTTAATAGCCCATGTGGCGACGTTTCGGTCTCAAGTGCTTGAGAAAGGTCTGCACTTGAGACCGAAACGTCGCCACATGGGCTATTAAAAAGCACTTTTTTCTAATTCCATATGGTGTGCTGCCTCTATCTTTTCTGATTTTCTATCTATCTATCTATCTATCTATCTATCTATCTATCTATCTATCTATCTATCTATCTATCTATCTATCTATCATCTATATATATTATTATCTATCTATCTATCTATCTATTATCTATCTATACATAATCTGTCTATTACCTATGTATTAACTATCTATTATCTATCTATTTCATATCTATCTATTATCTATTTATCTATTATATATCTATCTATTATCTATATATATTATCTATCTATTTATCTATCTATTATCTATTTATTATCTATCTATAATAATAATAATTTTATTTCTATAGCGCCAACAAATTCCGCAGCACTTTACATTATAGAGGGGACTTGTACAGACAATAGACATCACAGCATAACAATAAACACAGATCAAAGTAGATACCAAGAGGAATGAGGGCCCTGCTCACAAGCTTACAATCTATGAGATCTATCTATCTCATAACTATCTGTTATCTATCTATATATAATCTATTGCCTATTTATTAACTACCGTATATACTCATGTATAAGCCGACCCGTGTATAAGCCGACCCCCTAATTTTGCCACAAAAAAACGGGAAAACTTATTGACTCGCGTATAAGCCTAGGGTGAAAAATGTTTATGCCCCATATGATGCTCCACAGATTATGCCCCCATATGCTGCACAGATTATGCCCAATATGCTCCACAGATTATGCCCCATATGCTCCAGATTATGCCCCCCATATGCTCCAGATTATGTCCAATATGCTTCAGAGATTATGCCCCCATATGCTTCAGATTATGCCCAATATGCTTCAGAGATTATGCCCCATATGCTCCAGATTATGCCCCCATATATTCCACAGATTATGCCCCCGTATGATCCACAGATTATGCACCCATATGCTCCAGATTATGCCCCCATATGTTCCACAGATTATGCCCCCATATGCTCCCATATGCTCTAGATTATGCCCCATATGTTCCACAGATTATGCCCCATATGCTCCTATATGCTCCATATTATGCCCCATATGTTCCACATCTTATGCCCCCATATGCTCCAGATTATGCCCCCATATGTTCCACAGATTATACCCCCATATGCTCCAGATTATGCCCCCATATGTTCCACAGATTATGCCCATATGCTCCAGATTATGCCCCATATGTTCCACAGATTATGCCCCATATGCTCCATATTATGCACCCATATGCTCCAGATTATGCCCCCATATGTTCCACAGATTATGCCCCATATGCTGCATAGTATAGGCCTCATATGCTGCTGCTGCAAAAAAATGACATACTCACCTCTCGTCGCTGGGGGCCAGGTGCTGGTGTCCTGAGCAGGCGGTGACACTGGCGCGCTATGAGGGACAGGTGCCGGTGTCACCGCTCGCTCAGGACCCCGGCACCTGAGATATTTACCTGTCCCTTTCCACCGCTGCATACTGCGTCCTCGTCTGACTCCTCTGGCTGTGAATGATCTGGCAGGGGGCGCGGCGAGCACTAAAGACGTCATTGCGCCCTCTGCCTGATCTTTCACAGCCAGAGGAGTCAGACGAGGACGCAGCGTGCAGCGGTGGAACGGGACAGGTAAATATCGCTATACTCACCCCTCCGCCGGCGCGTCTCTGCAGCCTCTCCTCTTCTCCCGGCGCTCTCTGCAGCGCTTCCTTCCTACAGCGGTCACATGGCACCGCTCATTAAAGTCATGAATATGTGCATATTCATGACTTTACTGAGCGGTGCCATGTGACAGCTGCAAGGAAGGAGCCGGAGATTGCGGGAGAAGCATGGGGCTGCAGAGACTGCGCCGGCGGAGGGGTGAGTATGATCGACACCCCCGCTCCCCCTCCCCGCCGACCCCCGTATATGACCCGCGTATAAGCCGAGAGGGGGACTTTCAGCCCTAAAAAATGGGCTGAAAATCTCGGCTTATACACGAGTATATACGGTATCTATATCTATCTCATATCTATCTATTATCAATTTACATATTATCTATCTCACATCTATCCATCTAGTATATATCTATCTATTATATATCTATCTAATAATTGTATACATTATCTATCTATTTATTACCTATCTATCTATTGTAGCATTTCCAGGGGTATTAGCTCTAGGATCGCTGTCTGGGTAGACAGAATGGCACGGAAACAGTTCATTCAGACAGCAATTATGGTAAAAACTGGCCGCAACCAGTTTTATTAAAGTCCACAGCACACAGATAAAACAAAGCATAAACAAAAGACCTAGGCTTGTCTAGCCACTAAATTACACTTATGTAATGTCCCTTTCTATCAGGAACCCAGACTCTATCAGTCTGTGCCCAAAACAACACATATGATATATGTTACCAGTATGGAGTTTCCCAGATACTCCTCCTTATGTCTGAAGGTCCACCCGACGTCCAGACTTGAGAGAGATCCACTCCTATTCAGTAGTCATTATCCTGGAGGTTCACAGAGACACTCCTGTGTCCGGGGTACCTCTAACCCAGACTGAGACGGCTCCCCTCCTCTTCAGTAATCATCAGCATGGAGGTTCACAGAGACACTCCTGTGTCCGGGGTACATCTAACCCAGACTGAGACGGCTCTCCTCCTCTTCAGTAATCATCAGCATGGAGGTTCACAGAGACACTCCTGTGTCCGGGGTACATCTAACCCAGACTGAGACAGCTCTCCTCCTATTCAGTAGCTTATCCGCATGGATTCTCACAGAGACTGCTTCATGCGCTGGGACACCTCCCTGTGTCCAGGCTAAAGACAGCTCTAACACTCTTGGAGACTGTTTCTTGTGCCAGGACACCTCCCTGTGTCCAGGCTAAACTAGCTCTCTGACTGTGTCCGCAGACACCTATTTCTGGCTTCCTAATTAACAGCTGATTGGCTTCAGGTTTAAGCTGCAAGTGTGCAATGAATGCAAGGTGTAGTGACCTCTCTCTACCACCAGGTCTACAAAGCCACATATTTCCCTTATAGTTAGCAAAGAACCTAGGTGAAATGTACACCCCATTCACCACATATCCTCACTGTCTCACATATCCCCCCCTCTTCTCCAGACCGGAGGGCTGGTCATCCAGACCGGAGGACTGGTCAACAAACCTAAAGAGACAGTGAACACAGCTCAAGTCATAGCCAACATCAGCTTCATCTTTACCTGAAGTATAACCATCATTAGCTTCATCTATATTTTCCATTAAGCAGGGATTCTATACCCTTACACACACACACACACACTGTGTGATGTCACAGTCATGTAACCAGTCAGCTTGAGGGGAAGGAACATGGACAGTCAAAACATACACACTGATCCATTAAATGGATGCCAGCCAGCGCTGCATTACCCATCCGTCCCCTCGCATACAACTTTATCCTAGGTATTTAGACACATACCCCTTGGGTGGGTTTGTAGGTGACTGGACCCGCCCAGCTCTCCAAGTCACCTGGAAGCCTCCCAACGTATAGCACAAGTCTCAGCAGTAGATCTGCTGAACCAAAACAAATCCAGGCTTCCATCACAGGGCCACCCACCTCTGCGATACATACCGTCCATCCATCACATGCCTCCATGCACATCCCGAGGGCCATACACAGTGCCCCCTCTGTTCAAACCTGTGGGGTTGAACACTTGCCACCCGACCAGAGATCCTTCTCGGTCGTCTCTGCCAGTCACCCCGTCTCAGTTGATTTTGGGCACTATGCAATATCACCTCTTTGTTAGGCCTCTCCCGCCCCCAGCGGTCAGAACGTTGGCCTTGTCCTTGTGTCGGTGTCACCTCACCCGACCTTTCTTTCCCGAACTGACTCCTACCGTCGTTGCGGTCATGAGTCCATCGTCCAGTCAAACTTACTGGTAGTTCTGAGTCTGACTCTCTGTCTTTTCGTCCGCCACCGGGTCTTACACATAGGTCACTCAGCCCTGAGCTAACCGGATCGTCATTTTTACCCCTCAGTGTTTCAGCCCGTCTACTACCAGTCCCTAGAGAGGCCTCTTGTCTCTCTATATCTTGGGCTGGAAGCAGTCGCCATCTTCGTTTTAACTCATGCAGCTGTTCCTTTATCTGCTTTCTTACTGAAATCAGCTGCTCTACTTCTCGTAGGTATGTTATTCTATACTCCAGGAGCGTTCGGATGTTCTTCAGGCTCTCCACCGAGCCCACACTAATGAACGGAACCATATCTTCTCCAGCCACCTTGATCTCGCCATCAGCTGGAATCCTCACTCTCCTTACACCGGATCTATCCACCATTTCCTGCATCACTTTTCCAAGTCTTCCGACGATTCTCCCCACCAAATTTCTGGGTACCGGAATTACCTCTTCTGCCAAACCCAGCCGATTTTGATCTTCCTTGGCCTGCTCCAGACGGTGAGCGGCTTTCATGTTACTTAACATAATCATCTGTTTTGCGTGAAGACACTGCAGATGCATATCCTTCAGGAGAGCCACCAGCTTCTCTGTGTCTTCTCCCTCTGCCAGGATCACCAACTGGTTCGTCTCTGGTGCCCAATTCACACTATAGGCTTTTACTGCCTTCTTAAAGGCCTCATGCACACCCTCACTGGCACAGGCTTCTCGCATGTCTTCAGGTACTTGTACCACACACTTGAAGAGTGAAGTCTCCTTCTCTTCCTGGTTTACCTCGGACCGTTCTTCCAAGACATCTGCCACGATCAGATGAGTGTCTTGTTCAGTTCTTTGCTCAAGACCCTCCTGAATTTTAGCTTCTTCAAGGCTCCTTGCCAAGATAGATACTGGCACCTCCGCCTGATCATCACATGGGCATGGCCGCTTTGCGTCTTCAACCCGCAACTTCTCCTTCTGCAGAAGACCTCTTACTGCTTCTCTGAGCATTTCCACATCTTCCCTTATGGTCTTATTCACACTTTGCCACTTTGCCAAGTGACCTCTGAGCTCAGAGACTTCATTCTCTAGCTCATCCACTCTTTGCTCAGCAGTTTGTCTCAGAGCCTTTTCTTGTTCCACATGTTCTCTCAGGGTCTTTATTTCAGCTTGATGTAGACCCCCACGATACATTAATAGCTTCTCATTTTCATCAGCACCTCCTTGTGCGGTATTTAGTGTCAGAGTCCTGCCTTCAAAGCTCAGCTCTTCTTCTTTCACCTTAGTCTTCGCCAGGGCATTGGCCAACTGTAAAACATCTTCAGATGCCATCTTCTGTCCGGCTGTAAGGTCCGCATCAGCTTTCTTCTCAGGACTCTCAATCTTCTCGGCTACCGTGCCTTCCTCATTTGCACTGGTTGCTTTATTGTCATCAGATGACACACCATCATTACCACTGTCCTTTGTATCTTCAGAGAGCTCCACACACTCTAATTTTTTCTCAAGAGGTTCTTCCTCATTGACCTCCTTACTGGGTGCAAGGGGCTCACGCTCTTTGCGCCCTTTACGTTTCCGGCGACGGGAGGACTTCTCCTTGTGGGGCCCTTCATTACTGGACTCCCTCTCTCCATTAGAGTCACAGTCACCTGCAGAGTCTAAGTCACATCCCCCTGTATCGTTAATTCCCCAGTTACCCTCTAACTGGGTGTCCGTTCCAGACATGTTAACTATCACATTATTATCAGTTCGTCTGTCAAACACTTCAGGTGACATGTCAGTAAGTTGGGCAGACGCGCACCCTTTCTTCTGGTGTCACCGTCTGCTATGTCACCGAGTTGGTTAGATCCGTCAAGTTGGGAAGGAGTCACTGTCCCACTTTCTGCCACCCCAACAGTAGCAAGGCCTCCCTCTTGCTGCCTAGAAACTCCTCTGTCCCATAAACCGGAGAGTAGTTTAAAGTCCTGACCTATAACTACTGGACATGACAAATTTGGGTCTACAGCGACATCCTGTACCTCAGTGTCGCAGCCAACATCAAAGATCAGTCTGGCCACTGGATATTCCCTAGTGTCCCCATGGATGCAAGTGACCCCGATCTTTCTACCGGTCAGCTGCCATCCCTCAGGTACACCCCTCACTAGCGTCACCGGGCTTTCCGAGTCGACCAGACCCACCGCGTCTTCAGTGTTTATCTGTAAGGCACACCCCCTTAGGAGTGTGCCTGGTGGATAATTCATAAGGCAGACTGGACACCGATAACCCATTTGCACCGGGCAACAGTTTGTCAGCACCTCCCCTTTTCTGTTGGGACACTCCACCCCCTTTTTGCGTACCATCCCTGCGGGTGTGTTACCGCCCTTTTAGGCCACGCCCCCTCCCTAGGGACACCACCCCACTCCGGGATACACCCTGTGGACTCCCCCACAGCTTTCTTAGGCACAAACCACCCAGTACAAGTTTATCTCTTTTGGGCTGTTACTGGCCCTTTAAGAGTCTGTGTGACTTGGTTCACACTGTCTGATTGCACCACACCAGCTCCGGCTGAAACTGCCGCCGCTCCCGTTGCAGCCACAACCACCAACACCTTCAGATGTTGCTCATAAGCCGCTGTGGCTGTTACTGCAGCTCCTGCGGAACCTCTTGCTGCAAGTCCCTGTAGCTCCTCCCACGAGAAGACTTGCACGCTGCGCTGTCTTGCCGCTTGTCACCTTCGTGACCCCACGAGTCACAGCCAGCCGCTTGTCACCTTCGTGACCCCACGAGCCACAGCACACACCACAGTCATTTCTACAACAAATTCAGCTTGCTGTGCAAACACCCTTTTTTTTTTTTTTTTTTCTTTGCAAAGTCTATTAGGGCTACTGTCTCTTTAAGACTGCTTCCAATAGACGTTTCTGCTGACACACTTTTTTTTTTCTCTGTTGCTATTTCAATAGACTTCACCTTTAATGCTGTCTCTTGCCACTGTGCTGCATGCACACTCCAGCACTAACTGTACCAGGCCCTGCGCTGCCCCAGCATTCTCCACCAATTGTAGCATTTCCAGGGGTATTAGCTCTAGGATCGCTGTCTGGGTAGACAGAATGGCACGGAAACAGTTCATTCAGACAGCAATTATGGTAAAAACTGGCCGCAACCAGTTTTATTAAAGTCCACAGCACACAGATAAAACAAAGCATAAACAAAAGACCTAGGCTTGTCTAGCCACTAAATTACACTTATGTAATGTCCCTTTCTATCAGGAACCCAGACTCTATCAGTCTGTGCCCAAAACAACACATATGATATATGTTACCAGTATGGAGTTTCCCACATACTCCTCCTTATGTCTGAAGGTCCACCCGACGTCCAGACTTGAGAGAGATCCACTCCTATTCAGTAGTCATTATCCTGGAGGTTCACAGAGACACTCCTGTGTCCGGGGTACCTCTAACCCAGACTGAGACGGCTCCCCTCCTCTTCAGTAATCATCAGCATGGTGGTTCACAGAGACACTCTGTGTCCGGGGTACATCTAACCCAGACTGAGACAGCTCTCCTCCTATTCAGTAGCTTATCCGCATGGATTCTCACAGAGACTGCTTCATGCGCTGGGACACCTCCCTGTGTCCAGGCTAAAGACAGCTCTAACACTCTTGGAGACTGTTTCTTGTGCCAGGACACCTCCCTGTGTCCAGGCTAAACTAGCTCTCTGACTGTGTCCGCAGACACCTATTTCTGGCTTCCTAATTAACAGCTGATTGGCTTCAGGTTTAAGCTGCAAGTGTGCAATGAATGCAAGGTGTAGTGACCTCTCTCTACCACCAGGTCTACAAAGCCACATCTTTCCCTTATAGTTAGCAAAGAACCTAGGTGAAATGTACACCCCATTCACCACATATCCTCACTGTCTCACACTATCTATGCAAGAAAAAATGGAACAGCACAATCCCAGTTTTTGGGTGCCCAGGCCTCCTCAGCAATGTATCCAATACTTGCCCCAATCCAGAGAAAAATGAAAAGGAAGGCAGCACTCCATATGTTCAAAAGTGAAAAAAGTGGATTTTGTTTAGACCCAAATAACATGGCGACGTTTATATACATATCATATAACAATCATTAATTATTCATAATCATTTTGTAAAGTGCAAAAACATAATAACATGAAAACATAACATAATTTTATAAAATTGACATGGTTTAGTCCAATGTGCAGTTGGCATGTATCAAGTGAACCTTGAGAAAGTGCCTTGTTCTTAGAGTGCCTTATGAAAACATATGTAATAGATAAATATTATTTTAAACAGTTATCATCGTGACAGGTGCAGCTGTTCTTATATTTGTTCAAACAACTCACCCAATTAGAGTTGTTACATTGCACATGGAGGACGCCATGAATGCCATATTAGGCATCCTTAGCTAATAATTGTGCATGCTTTGGCACCTCATTGTACATGCAGAAGCCCTCGGCCAATCATACTGTGTGTGTGGCATGTTTCTTTCTTGCGCATGTGCACATTCCCATTACGGACATCTCGGTGCCATCTTAGGTGGGGAACACACTCGGAGAACCTCCTATGTGCAGTGGGTATGGAAAGTATTCAGACCCATTAAATTTTTCACTCTTTGTTTCATTGCATCCATTTGGTAAATTCAAAAAAGTTCACTTTTTTTCTCATTAGTGTACACTCTGCACCCTATCTTCACTGAAAAAAAACCCAGAAATGTAGAAATTTTTGCAAATTTATTAAAAACGAAAAACTGCTGGTGAACTCCCTGCTGCTGCTGCTGCTGCTTGTTACTCGGTGGTCTGCCTCTCCACATTCTGCTACCTTCAGTCCTCTGTGCATCTCACGTTTCCTGTTGGTGGTTAACTATTGTCTGGACTTCTAGTGAGGAGCTACTCGCTTCTGAGCGCGCAGTTGTGGCTGTTACTGCTCATGCGCGGGAATAGAGGTGACGTGAATGTCTCTTGCGCAGGCGCAACTGCTGTGGTCAGTAGGAATTCTGACATCACTATCTCTTCCTGGACTGTGTTTGTGTGAGCTGCAGTCCTGGACTTGAGCGGGACTTTTCAGCCCAAAAGGTACATAAGGTGACCTTCTCCTTTAACTCTTCACCCGTGTATTGCTGAACTTCTACGTTTAAGTACCATGTGCATTTTCACCCATATGATTGCCCGGACTTCTACGCTTAAGTGCCATGTGCATGCACTCATATTATTGCTGGATTTGTGCCGTGTGCCTTCTCTTGTATATTACTGCTGGACTCCTACGTTTGTCTGTCTTAAACTCTGGTAACATTCCAAAATCTGATGATAAAAAAATAGATTTTAATTAGCCCATTCTACTATTCAGCTCAAAATGGCCTTTTGAATCTTATTCAAGCAGTTTTTTGAAAAAAAAGCTCTGCTTTGTTAAATCAAAACGTTGCATAGGCTAATAATATCCATTTTTTCATCATCAGATTTTGAAGTGCTACCTCAATTTTTTGGCGTTTATATGCATAAAAGTTTCTTGGTGAGAATCTTCAAGGATTTCCAACTATCTTTGTATGGAAAGACTTCCTTATGTTAGGTGTCAGGATTCTTCCTTTGCACAGCATGGATCCCAAGCCTTGTCTTCTACTGCAGTCTCCCATTCAGTTTTGACCACAGTAGATGCTGCTCAGCAAAGACATCAGTCGCAGTGTCTTGCCTCAGGCTGTGTGTGTTGTTAATGCTGCCTCCCCAGGTTCAGCTATGGTGACTAACACTAGACAGCGGTGAGCAGTCATTCCTGAGGCTAAGTCCGGGATTCGCTCTACTGTGCATGCAATTGAGGTGGCGACCTCTCATTGATGTTCAGGTGTCAGCTGCTCAGGTCCCGCGTCAACTCTGGATTGGTCCGCGAGTAAGGTCCTTTCTGACTGGACTTAGGCGCAGTCTATAAAAGGATCTTTGGGGAACCAGTCGGCACGCTAGGATCATTTATACTTGCTGTGTGTGTGTGTTGGTGGAAGCGTGACCACTCCGTATACACTTGTGCTGCTACATGCTCTAAGAGCGTATTTCTTATCAGGCAGTGTAGGGTGGGAATTCCCACTTGGCCTGGTAACTGTTCCCGTTCTGTGTGCCGTTAACACAGCAGAGTTCAGAACAAGCACAACGAACAGCTCAGTGGGGGGTTAAGTTATAGGGACCCCTAAATAGCGTCTATACTCTAGGTACCCCTGTGAGCCCTAACAGGGTACCGCTTTGAGTGCTCTCAGTCTGTGTTGGCTCCATGGAGTAACGGAGTCAGGTACTTAGCACTCTGTTCACACCAAGTGATGTATAACTCGGTGTGTTTACAGTGCTTGTTCGCAGCTACGCTCCGCCATTGTTTTCTAGCTGCGGTTTCTCCATCTCCGCACGGTGGACCCCGGGTCTCGATCGCACCTTCCTCTAATTTATATTTAGTGCAATCCGCAGACCCTAACACCTTCTTTCCTTTTTTTAGTATGCTTCCCTACATTTATTGATGAATTTTCTCTTTTTCTTCAGCCTTTTTTCCTTCCTTCTTCACCCTTGTAAATCTTTTCATTAACTATCTATCTATTTATCATCTATCTATCTATCTATCTATCTATCTATCTATTATTCTATCTACCTATCTAATATCTAAATCAATATCAATATCTACATCTATCTACATCTATCTCTCCATTATCTATCTATCTATCATCTATCTATCTATCTATCTATCTATCTATCTATCTATCTATCTATCTGCTATCTATCTATCTATTTATCTATCAAGCTATCTATCATCTGTCAATTATATCTCTCTTATCTATCTATGTATTATCTATCTATTATCTAGCTTTCTAATATCTAACTCAATATAAATATTAATATTTATATCTTTCTCTATATTATCTATCTATTATCTATCTATTATTTATTTATCTTCTGTCTATCTAAAAGAAAAAAAGAAGGCAGCACTCCAATAAATAGTGAAAAAAGTGGACTTTAATAGCACATATGGTGTGGCAACATTTCGGCTGTGACCAGCCGAAACGTTGCCACACCATATGGGCTAATAAAGTCCACTTTTTTCATTATTTATTGGAGTGCTGTCTTCTTTTTTTCTTTTATATTACTTCTACAAATTGATATTTGTTTGGAGGCCCTTGCAACCTAAATTTCCTTTTACGGTGCTGGTCCATTTTCTTCTATCTAACATCTGTGTATCTCCTATGTATCTATGATCTATATATCTATTATCAATCTATCTATCTATTATCTATCTATCTAATATCTAATGCAATCTATCTATTATTTATCTATATATGATCTATATATCTATTATCTATCTATTATCCATCTATCTAATATCTAACTCAATATCAATATCTACATCTATCTCTCTATTATCTATCTATCATCTATCTAATATCTATTATCTATTTGTCTATCTATCTACTATCTATCTATGATCTATATATCACGGGAAGGATTGCAAGAGAACTCACCAGTGCAATCTCCCGGAAGACGGGTACAGAAGACAGCTTCAGGCTCCTAGGAACACGAGGTGAGCAAGGCAGGAGAGAGATGATTTCAGGACTTGAATCACCTGACAGTTGGGCGCGTGGCTTCAGCTCCAGAGAGCTAGAAGCTGAAGGAAAACTCTAGAAAGGTAACTCCGGGACAAAGTTACCCAGGGGCAAAGACAGAGACATAAATCAGAACAGGCCAGGGTCAAAGCACGAGATATCAGGACAGTACCAAAGGGTAAGACAGAATGGATCGTTGGGGCCAGGCAGAGGTCATAACCAAACAGACAGAGAAGGTACAGAAACAGAATCCAACAAGCAGTATCCAGAGAACAGACCGAGTCAAAACCAAAGTATCAGGCAAACCAGAGCACAGCACAAACACACTCAGGGGTCAACACACTCAGCCAAGGGCGAAAGTATAACTGACGGGGATTGGAACTTCCTAGGGCTATAAGAAGCTCCCCTAGAACCAAGGAGAGGCCACAATAATAATCCCCAGTTGTGCAGGTAAGAGCCAGCACTGGGATCAAAACATTAACCCCTGGTGTGCATGACAAACCTGCACTGGGATCATGACAGTACCCCCCTCTCAACAGGGGGCCTCTAGACCCCCAGGCTTGCCCGGGTACCTGGCATGGAAAGCCCGAACCAGGCGATCCCCATGCATCAAACGGCCGGCACCCAGGACCTGTCCTCCGGCCAATACCCCTTCCAATGAACCAGGTACTGTACCAACCGCTGCACCAACCTGGATTCTACAATATGATCAATCTCACATTCCATGTGTCCCTCAACCAAAACAGGAGGAGCAGCGGACTTGGACTCTCCCTGCCTCAAAAGGTTTCAGTAGGGATTTATGAAAGACATTAGGGATCTTGAATGAGGCTGGAAGACACAACCTGTGAGCCACTGGATTAATTTTTTCCACAATCTTATATGGGTCAATGAACTTGGGGACAACTTGGCTGATGGAACCTTAAACTTAATGTTACGCGTGGAGAGCAAAACTTTCTCTCCAACCCGAAACATAGGACCTGGGGTTCTTTTCCTGTCAGCGAAAAACTTGTACCTGCCTTGAAACCTAGATATATTCCACTGGACCTCCGCCCACATATTCTTTAATCGCTGAACAGACCCCTCCGCCCCGGGACACCCAGAATCCAAACGAGAAAACTCGCCGAAATGAGGACTAAAACCATAATTGATCAAGAACGGAGACATACCAGTAGATTGGCTCACCCGACTATTGAAGGTGAATTCCGCCAACGGCAGTACATCACACCAGTCATCCTGTCTTGTAGAAGTCAGACATCTGAGGATCTGTTCCAGAGACTGATTAGTGCATTCCGTCTGACCATTGCTCTCAGGATGGTATGCAGACGAAAAGGACAGAGACATCCCCAATTTCTTGCAGAAAGCACGCCAAAACTTTGCCACAAACTGCAATCCACGATCAGAAACCACATTCAGGGGTACCCCATGCAACCGGATAACATGCTGCACAAACAATCTGGACAAAGTCTTAGCTGAGGGTAGTGAGGACAAGGGTACAAAATGAGCCTGCTTCGAAAACCTGTCCACCACTACCCATACCACCGTATTGCCCTTGGACGGAGGAAGATCAGTAATAAAATTCATGGACAAGTGAGTCCATGGCCTTTCGGGAATTGTCAAAGGCATCAGTTCCTCAGTCTCCGGCTATGTGAGATTTTAGAACGAGCGCAGACCCCACAACCAGAAATAAATTTTTTATGTCAGAACTTAGAGTAGGCCACCAAAAGATCCTAGCCACCGCCAGATGCATGGCTGATATACCAGGGTGAGCACTAAGTTTGGATTCATGGAACTTCTGCAGGAGTTTCAGTCGAAGCTGCTCTGGGACAAACAACTTACCCCATGGCTTGGCAGTAGGGGCCAAAGACTGGGCCCCCTCAATCACCTGTTCCAACTCAGACGAGACCCCTGCCAACACAACCCCAAGGTGAAGATTGGAGGACGGTGGCGCAGGGGGAGACACCGGATGAAAACTGCGAGACAAGGCATCCGCCTTGATATTCTTTGACCCGGACGAAATGTAATAGTAAACTGAAAACGTGAGAAGAAAAGTGACCAACGGGCCTGTCGGGAGTTAGTCTCTTAGCAGACTCAATATATGATAAATTTTTGTGGTCCATAATCACAGTAACCGGGTGACTGGCCCCCTCCAAAAAATGTCTCCATTCTTCAAACACTAATTTGACCGCAAGAAGCTCTCTATTACCTACATCGTAATTCCTCTCAGCAGCAGAGAACTTCCTGGAAAAAAAAGCACATGGCCTGAGGTTGGTCAGAGTGGCAGGCCCTTGGGACAACACAGCACCCACCCCCACCTCAGAGGCGTCCACTTCCACAATAAATGGTTTGGAAGGATCTAGCTGTACCAACACCGGAGCCGTCATAAAGCATTTTTTCAGAGCCACAAAGGCCTCTTTTGCAAGCGAGGACCAATTTTTCACATCCGCACCTTTGCGTGTTAAATCTGTGAGTGGTTTGATCACCTGCGAAAACGCCCGAATAAATTTGCGGTACTAATTGGTGAACCCCAAGAAGTGCTGGAGCCCTTTAAGATCTTGGGGATGCACCCAATCCGTAATGGCCTGCACCTTCTTGGGGTCCATACGAAAACCCTCACAGGACACGATCAATCCCAAAAAGGATAATTCTGGAACAAAAAACACACACTTCTCCAATTTAGCAAACAGATGATTTTCCCGAAGTCTTTGGAGAACAATTCGTACATGATTCAGATGAGAATGACTGTCGGGGAATATATCAGAATATCATCTAAGTAAATCACAACAAAACGACCAATGAGTAGAGTTGAGCATTCCGATACCGCAAGTATCGGGTATCGGCCGATATTAGCTGTATCGGAATTCCGATACTTAGTTCCTATATTTTCCATATATCGTATACCGGAATCTGAAGTTCCCATAATTCTTTGAGAGGCAATGTGATTTTAGTCAGCCAATGAGGAATCCTAAGAAGTGTGGGCACATCCTGTACTGCTGCGGTCATGTTAACTAATGGCATGGCTGTGATTGGATGCTGAAATGATGTCAGAATGCACTATAAAAGGCGCCGCCGCCATTTTAGCGTCACTGTGCTGTGAATTCAGTTAGGGACAGAACGCTGCTGTGCTGACTCTGAGGGACAGTTAGAGATTGCGATTTTGTGTACTGTGCTCTAGGCAGGCTAGTTTACCAACCGCTGTGTAAAGCTTCCTTTTGCCTTGCAGTGTTGTTTTAACAGCTCTGTGCAAGGTGTGTGAGAGTGCAGGTGACGCTGCAGTTTGCTCTGCATCCAACGCTGTTTGTAGGCATCTGCACGTGTCACTCATAGACTCTTTTTTTTTCTTTAGTGTAATTCTTGCTGCTCCATTCAATTGAAATTATAGTGTGACGCGCTTCCATCCGTATACAATACATTGGTTGCAAACACTATAGAAGTACAGAAAGGAGCCTTTCACAGATAGTGAACAGTTGTGTGCAGTGTTCACTCTAGTCTGTGAGGTTTTTTTTTTTTGAGTGCAGATCACGCTCCAGTTAGTTCTTCAAACACTGCTGCTTGTACTCTGCTGAGTGTGTCTCACTGCCTCATCCTTTACATTTTTCTCAAATTGTTGCTGCTACATTCCATTTAGAAAAAATCAAATCTATTAGTGTGACGTGCTTCCATCCGTATCCAATACATTGGTTGAGAACAGTATAGAAGTCCACAAAGGAGCCTTTCAGAGATAGTGAACAGTTGTGTGCAATGTTCACTGTAGTCTGTGAGGTTTTTTTTTTTGAGTGCAGATCCCGCTCCATTTAGTTCTTCAACCACTGCTGCTTGTACTCTGCTGAGCGTGTCTCACTGCCTCATCCTTTACATTTTTCTCAAATTGTTGCTGCTACATTTTATTTAAAAAAAATCAAATCTATTAGTGTGACGTGCTTCCATCCGTATCCAATACATTGGTTGCAAACAGTATAGAAGTCCACAAAGGAGCCTTTCAGAGATAGTGAACAGTTGTGTGCAGTGTTCACTGTAGTCTGTAAGGTTTTATTTTTTTGAGTGCAGATCCCGCTCCAATTAGTTCTTCAACCACTGCTACTTGTACTCTGCTGAGCGTGTCTCACTGCCTCATCCTTTAAATTATTCTCAAATTGTTGCTGCTACATTCTATTTAAAAAAAAATCAAATCTATTAGTGTGACGTGCTTCCATCCGTATCCAATACATTGGTTGCAAACAATATAGAAGTACACAAACGGGCCTTTCACAGCTACTGAACAGTTGTGTGCATTGTTTACTGTAGTCAGAGGGTTTCAATTTTTGAATTCAGATCCCGCTCAAGTTATTTCTTCAACCACCGCTGCTTGTACTCTGCTGAGCGTGTGTCACTGCCTCATCCTTGACAGTATTCTCTAATTGTTGCTGCTACATTCTATTTAAAAAAAATCAAATCTATTAGTGTGACGTGCTTCCATCCATATCCAATAAATTGGTTGCAAACAGTATAGAAGTCCACAAAGGAGCCTTTCAGAGATAGTGAACAGTTGTGTGCAGTGTTCACTGTAGTCTGTGAGGTTTTTTTTTTTGAGTGCAGATCCCGCTCCATTTAGTTCTTCAACCACTGCTGCTTGTACTCTGCTGAGCGTGTCTCACTGCCTCATCCTTTACATTTTTCTCAATTGTTGCTGCTACATTCTATTTAAAAAAAATCAAATCTATTAGTGTGACGTGCTTCCATCCGTATCCAATACATTGGTTGCAAACAGTATAGAAGTCCACAAAGGAGCCTTTCAGAGATAGTGAACAGTTGTGTGCAGTGTTCACTGTAGTCTGTGAGTTGTTTTTTTTTGAGTGCAGATCCCGCTCCATTTAGTTCTTCAACCACTGCTGCTTGTACTTTGCTGAGCGTGTGTCACTGCCTCATCCTTGACATTTTTCTCAAATTGGTGCTGCTACATTCTATTTAAAAAAAATCCAATCTATTAGTGTGATGTGCTTCCATCCGTATCCAATACATTGGTTGCAAACAGTATAGAAGTCCACAAAGGAGCCTTTCAGAGATAGTGAACAGTTGTGTGCAGTGTTCACTGTAGTCTGTGAGTTTTTTTTTTTTGAGTGCAGATCCCGCTCCATTTAGTTCTTCAACCACTGCTGCTTGTACTCTGCTGAGCGTGTCTCACTGCCTCATCCTTTACATTTTTCTCTAATTGTTGCTGCTACATTATATTTCAAATAATTCAAATCTATTAGTGTGACGTGCTTCCATCATTATCCAATACATTGGTTGCAAACAATATAGAAGTACACAAACGGGCCTTTCACAGCTGCTGAACAGTTGTGTGCATTGTTTACTGTAGTCAGAGGGTTTCAATTTTTGAATTCTGATCCCGCTCAAGTTATTTCTTCAACCACCGCTGCTTGTACTCTGCTGAGCGTGTGTCACTGCCTCATCCTTGACATTTTTCTCTAATTGTTGCTGCTACATTATATTTCAAATAATTCAAATCTATTAGTGTGACGTGCTTCCATCATTATCCAATACATTGGTTGCAAACAATATAGAAGTACACAAACGGGCCTTTCACAGCTGCTGAACAGTTGTGTGCATTGTTTACTGTAGGCAGAGGGTTTCAATTTTTGATTTCTGATCCCGCTCAAGTTATTTCTTCAACCACTGCTGCTTGTACTCTGCTGAGCGTGTGTCACTGCCTCATCCTTGACAGTTTTCTCTAATTGTTGCTGCTACATTATATTTCAAATAATTCAAATCTATTAGTGTGACGTGCTTCCATCATTATCCAATACATTGGTTGCAAACAATATAGAAGTACACAAACGGGCCTTTCACAGCTACTGAACAGTTGTGTGCATTGTTTACTGTAGTCAGAGGTTCTCATTTTTGGAGTGCAGATCCCGCTCTAGTTAGTTATTCAAACACTGCTGCTTGTACTCTGCTGAGCGTGTCTCACTGCCTCATCCTTGACATTCTTCTCTAATTGGTGCTGCTCCATTCTATTTCAAATAACTCAAATCTATTAGTGTGACGCGCTTCCATCCGTATACAATACATTGGTTGCAAACAGCCTTTTTGTTAAAGTACAGTATTATATCGACATTGTACAGGTGTCGCTATTCAGTCTGATAACTAGATATCATTCACCTTTTCTATCAGTTGTCGTTGTTTCAGGACCACTTGCAGGTATACAGTCATGGCCAAAAGTTTTGAGAATGACACAAATATTAATTTTTACAAAGTCTACTGCTTCACTTTTTCTAATGGCAATTTGCATATACTCCAGAATGTTATAAAGAGTGATCAACTTAACAGCAATTACTTGCAAAGTCAATATTTGGCTAGAAAATGGACTTTATCCCCCAAAACACATTTCAACATCATTGCAGCCCTGCCTTAAAAGGACCAGCTAACCTCTTTTCAGTGCTTGCTCCATTAACACAGGTGTGGGTGTTGATGAGGACATGGCTGGAGATCAATCTGTCATGATTAAGTAAGAATGACACCACTGGACACTTTAAAAGGAGGCTGGTGCTTGGCATCATTGTTTCTCTTCTGTTAACCATGGTTATCTCTAAAGAAACACGTGCAGCCATCATTGCAATGCACAAAAATGGCCTAACAGGGAAGAGTATCGCAGCTACAAAGATTGCACCTCAGTCAACAATCTATCACATCATCAAGAACTTCAAGGAGAGAGGTTCCATTGTTGCCAAAAAGGCTCCAGGGCACCCAAGAAAGACCAGCAAGCGCCAGGACCGTCTCTTAAAAGTGTTTCAGCTGCGGGATCGGGCTACCAGCAGTGCAGAGCTTGCTCAGGAATGGCAGCAGGCAGGTGTGAGTGCATCTGCACGCACTGTGAGGCGGAGACTCTTGGAGCAAGGCCTGGTCTCAAGGAGGGCAGCAAAGAAGCCACTTCTCTCCAGAAAAAACATCATGGACAGACTGATATTCTGCAAAAGGTACAGGCAGTGGACTGCTGAGGACTGGGGTAAAGTTATTTTCTCTGATGAATCCCCTTTTCGATTGTTTGGGACATCAGGAAAACGCCTCATTCGGAGAAGACAAGGTGAGCGCTACCACCAGTCTTGTCTCATGCCAACTGTTAAGCATCCTAAAACCATTCATGTGTGGGGTTGCTTCTCAGCCAAGGGAATCGGCTCTCTCACAGTCTTGCCTAAAAACACAGCCATGAATAAAGAATGGTACCAGAATGTCCTCCAAGAGCAACTTCTCCCAACCCTCCAAGAGCAGTTTGGCAATCAACAATGCCTTTTCCAGCATGATGGAGCACCTTGCCATAAAGCAAAGGTGAATAACTAAATGGCTCAGGAACAAAACATAGAGATTTTGGGTCCATGGCCTGGAAACTCCCCAGATCTTAATCCCATTGAGAACTTGTGGTCAATCATCAAGAGACGGGTGGACAAACAAAAACCTAAAAATTCTGACAAAATGAAAGCATTGATTGTGCAAGAATGGACTGCTATCAGTCAGGATTTGGTCCAGAAGTTGATTGAGAGCATGCCAGGGAGAATTACAGAAGTCCTGAAGACGAAGGGTCAACACTGCAAATATTGACTTGCTGCATTAACTCATTCTAACTGTCAATATAAGCTTTTGTTACTCATATGTTTGCAATTATTATATTTCTGTCTGTGATTAAAACATCTGTCAAACACACATAAAAACCAGAAGGCAGCAGATCATGTGAAAATATAATATTTGTGTCATTCTCAAAACTTTTGGCCATGACTGTATATTTAGCTATTGTGACTATGCACTATTGAGTTTAACAAGGT
>JARQOD010000003.1:322227242-322284021 GCA_033576555.1 Oophaga sylvatica
AATGCATGCTTTTTGTTACCGATTCTCATTTTTACATGATGGACCTTTATGATATGGGTTGTTAAATTTGTATTTAAATATGTATTTTTTCAAATGACACAAATATAAGTAATGTTGAAGAGGACTAGTCCTACATCCATTGTTTCCACAATATTACAGGTGTACATCACGTCCCTTAATCAACAATGGATTATTAAATTTACTTGTATGCTTTTATTTAAAAGCCAAGAACACTGAAGGCTAACCTTCGCACTGCAGCTGTTGTCAAAGTTCAACCCACATTATGCACTTCCAACATTGCAGCATTTGAGGCATGATGTGAGTTGGATTTGTCTAAGTTATGGAGTGACAAGGTTCACCATCAGTACCCTATAGCATAAGTAGGCTTTTGTGTTAGCATTTGTGTTCCACATGTGGATATCTGCAGTAATATGTCACAATTATTTTGTTACAGATTTGTGACAAAGACTAATAATTTTATGGTTTTAAAGATGACGTTTCACTTGTTTACAGTTTAGAAATAAGGGTGTAGCCTCTTATCTATGTGTAGCAGTAGGCACTTTAACATGTCATGTTTTTTTCAACATGTGTAGCTAGCTAGCAGTAATTTTTGCCGGACACACAGCAGGGGAACAGCAGGCGTTACTGAACCCCACAAACACATCAGCGATTTTTTTGATCTGTGCATCCAACACTTGTGAGCAGCAACTGGCAGTGTTGTAGCCCAGGGAGTAGAGTTCAGGTGGTAGAAAGATGAACATAACAGGAGACATGGATAACGTTGCCAACCAGTTATTTAATCTGAAACCGGACAGGCAAATTCATGCGAGATCCATGCCTTGTTCATTTTCAGAAAACTACACCGGTCTACATTAACGGAGGATAGTCGCATGCTACGGTCTGTTAGTACACCACCTGCAGCACTAAAGAAGCGCTCCGATAATACACTGGCAGCAGGGCAAGCCAGCACCTCCAATGCATACTGGCTAAGCTCTGGCCATGTATCCAGCTTAGAGACCCAAAACTTGAATGGGGAAGAGCCATCTGGGAGTACACTGAGAGGCCAAGACATGTAGTCTGTCACCATCTTACGGAAACTTTGCCTCCTGCTGAGTGGAGCCGTCTCGGATGGTGTAGACATTGGTGGCGCTGCCACAAAACTTCGCCACATTTGGAACATACTGGTCTTGCTGTTGTGAATGTGATAGAAATGAATTCTGAGCAGAAGCTCCCTCTGGTGGTTACAAACAGTACTGAACTATCCAATGAAGATTGTGAAGATTGGAGATCAGGTGTTACTGACTGGTCTTATATAAGGGAGGTTCCCTCCCATCAGGGTTGACGGTGATCAATTGTTCTGGTCTCATCTTTGATTCCTGTACACTTTGTAGCTTGCTGTTTCGTGCCTGCATCTTTTGCTAACAGATAAGACATTTTCTTCTTTTATTTTTTTTTTTGTTTTTTTTTGGCATATTGTCCTGCACTTCTGTGGGGGTCTGCCGGGTCCCTTGGGGGTTTGTGCTCCTCTCAGTTTAGTTCAGCCACTGTTGTTTGTTCATTTTCCTTTTCCATTTTTTTCTGTGGCTGCTGTTTAGTTTTTGTTACACCAGAGAACTAATTAAGGTGGTAGAGGTCGTGAGATCTCAGGTGTTTTTGTAATTAGTAGAGTTGGTACTTTTCAGTGTTTTTTTGTGACTGCAGAAAGTGCCCTTCCTATCCTTTTCTATTTATGAAGTTTGGGCCCCAACATTTGCTCATACAATTTTCTGTCTGTGTCAGTATTTCTTCTTGTCTAACCGCCATTACATGTTTGGGGGCTTTCTATGTTCTTTGTGAATCTGCTCCGGGGCAGATAGCTTTCCTCTTTCTATCTTTAGGTGTAGTTAGCTTCTCAGGCTGTGACAAGGCGTCTAGGACCAACGTAGGTACGCTCCACGGCTGCCTTTAGTTGTGGTGGTTAGTCAGGGTACTGCAATCCCATAGATTCCAACCTCTCTGGTGTATTGCCTTTTTTGCCTGCTCTCCTCAGCTACCAAATCATAACATCTTGCCCTGTGCAGAGGCGCTGCTTGTGCTCCCTCTTGTTGCAGAGCTGTCTCCACTGCCTCGACGCACAGAGCTGCTTTGTAAAGCAGTAGTAGCAGCAGTGCTCTCGGCTGGAATGGAGAACATTATGGATTGCACCAGTGTGTCTTGGTACTCCTGCATTTTACGCTCCCGGTTCAACGGTGTGATGAGGCTTTGTAAGTTGTCCCGGTAGCGAGGGTCTAGGAGGGTGTACACCCAATAATCAGACGTGGTGAGAATGTGGGCGATGCGGCGGTCGTTTCTCAGGCACTGCAGCATGAAATCAACCATGTGCTGCAGACTCACAACTGGCCAAGAAGCGCTGTCCCCTGCAAGAGGCGTCATCTCTGCCTGCTCTGCATCACCCCACCCTCGCTATACATACTGACTAGAGCGTTGTGTACCTCCCTCTGGAGCGATGTCTTCCTCCTCCATTGACTCCTCCTCATCCTCCTCACAAAGTGAGCCCTGCCCAGCCCTTTGTGAGGAACCACGTTGCGCTGACTGTCCAGAAGGTGATGGAATTTGTGACTCCTCATCCTCCACCTCTTCCAAAACCTCATCCCTTAGTGCTTGCATTGTTTTTTTGAAGCAGGCAGATAAGGGGGAAAGTCAGGCTGACTAGTGCATCATCTGCACTCGCCATCCGCGTTGACTCATCAAACGCACGCAAAACGTGGCAGATGTCCTTCATAGAGTCCTTCGCCAGTCCTTACACTGACTGCCCATTCATTATAGTATCCAATTCAAAGTACTGGTTGTCACCCACAAAGCTCTCCACAGTGCAGCACCCCCCTACATCTCCTCCCTCATTTCTATCTATCGGCCTAACCGACTGCTGCGCTCTGCAAACGACCTTCGACTAACCTCTGCACTAATCCGTACCTCCCACTCCCGAATACAAGACTTCTCCCGTGCTGCGCCAATCCTCTGGAATGCTCTACCCAAGAAATTAGGACTATCCGCAATTAGCATGGTTTCAGGCGCTCCCTCAAAAGACATTTGTTCAGAGCGGCCTATCACATTCACTAATCAAAGTCATTCTATGTGTAAGTCTGTGTGTGTAGCCCATTCACTATCTCCATCCATCCATCACTCCCTCAAAATGGCTGGACCATCATTGTACATACACCATTGTATATAAACACCTGTACTTTGTATCTCCCCCATCTCATTGTAGATTGTAAGCTGTCACGAGCAGGGGCGGCTTATATTGCTTTAATTATTGTATTGTTAACGTTGTTACTTATGACTTGTGTTCTGAAACTGTTAAACTGTAAAGCGCTGCGGAATATGTTGGCGCTATATAAATAAAGATTATTATTATTATTATTATAGAGGCCCAGTCAGTAGTGGTGAAGTGTGAACGGCGCAAATTGCGAGTTGATTGCGCCTGATGCAGCTGATACTCCATTACTGTTGGCTGCTGCTCACACAACCGCTCCAACATATGTAACGTCGAATTCCACCTGGTGGGTACGTGACATATGATGCGATGTTCATGAAGGCGAAATCTGCGTTGCAGAGCTGCAATCAGCAATCTGGCCATGCTGGAACGTCGCAAGTGAGCGCACTCTAGGCGGACCTTGTGCAGCAGTGCATCAAGATCCGGATAGTCCCTCAAAAAACTCTGCACGACCAAGTTGAGCACATGTGACAGACATGGTATGTGAGTGAGGTTGCCAAGGCCCAGAGCTGCCACCAGATTTCGGTCATTGTCACACACTACCAAGCCTGGCTGGAGATTCGCTGGCAAAAACCACACGTCGCTCTCCTGCTTGATGGCATTCCAGAGCTCCTGCGCTGTGTGGCTTCGATTCCACATGGAAATTAATTTCAGGATGGCCTGTTGACGTTTGGCCACGGCTGTGCTCATATCGGTCGCAACAGGTAAGCGTTCACGGGTCCATGTGGAGGTAGACCGTGACGGCTCCTGCAGCGATGATTCTGAGGAACTGGAGTAGGAGGAGGAGTCAATGTGCACAGACTTGATTCCTGCAATCCTTGGAGTTGGCAGAACACGTACAGCGCCACTCGCAAGATCAGTACCCGGCTCCACAACATTGACCCAATGGGCAGTGAGGAAAGTTATCGTCCCTGGCCATGGGTGTTAGAACCCTCTTGTTAGGTTTTGTTTCAGTTTGATGGTCACATGAACTTTTTTCCTTATTTTGTCTGGCTCCGCCCTTCTGGCTTTGCTTGACTTCATTGTATTATCTACTGTTAAGCTAGCCGGGTGCTTAGGTGCCTTACTCAGTCAGTTTTGCTTGATCTTCGGATCTCAAAGTATTTTGTTTTCTGTTAAATTATCCCTGCTACAATTTCTGTTAGGAGGTGTCCACCTTTTCTCCCAGTCCCTAGATCTTGTAGGGATTCCTCCCTCGCAACTATAGGTCTTCGTTCAGACTAGCTGAGGACTTTAGCGGGTCTGGTCGCAGGATCAGGTTCCCCGTTACATCGTAGGGATTCAGCTTAGTTCTATTGTAGGGACAGAATTCCCTTCTTTCCTTAGTGTTTGTAGCAGATAATAACAATGGGTACTGGTCCACGCATCGGTCGTCAGGTGGACCTTGCTACTGAGGGCGTTTACTAGCGCATGTTTAATTTTTCCCTCAACATGCTTTTGCAGACCAGGGACGGCTTGCCTGCTGAAATGAAATCGGCTTGGCACATTGTATTGTGGGACTGACAATGATATTAAGTTACGGAAACTGTCAGTCTCCACCAGCCTGAATGACAGCATTTCAAGGGACAGGAGTTTTGCAATGCCAGCATTCAGAGCCTGTGCTCGTGGATGGTTTGCCGAGTATGGCCGTCTTTTATCCCATGCCTGTGCTACCGATGGCTGTTTTGTGGCCTGGAAGTGTGAGGATGACAGGGAACTTGCTGCTGTGTGTGGAATAACACTTTGTCTCTGGACAACAGTGACTGAGGTTCTTCCATGGCGATCCTGTGAGGAAGCAGAACCAGCTGTGTGTGAGCTCGATGAAGAGGCTTCAACACAACCTGAAGATGTAGGTGCTGCTGTAGGTTGGCCTACATCTCCAGTGTGTCTTTGTAACTCAACTACGTGCTTTGTCCACACATGTGTCCACATATTAGTGGTATTGAGGTTACTGACACTTTTACCTCTTTTTACTTTTTGATTACACAGTTTGCATTTGACATAGCAAATATCATCTGCAAGTGTGTCAAAAAAGGACCACGCAGTGCAAGTCCTGGGAGCGCACGTTTTGACTTTTGGAAGACAACTGCTCCGAACAGGTGGCAAAATGGAGGCTACAGGCAACCGAGTCTGCAGCCTAACTCTCCCTCCTGTTTGTACCGTTGGGGCAATGTCTTCCTCTATCTTCCTTCTATCACTAACCACTTCTCTAGGCCTCTCACAGCTTTCAACCTCTGAAACACACAAGGATGATAACTGTAACGGGTCTGGTAGGTGAAACCACTGAGCTTTATTATACAAGACAGTATACTTGTAAGAGAGCAGGTGGCGCCCGGGGAATACGGACAGGAATTCACGGGAAGTGACCAGGGCAGTCTCTGGGTAGGCAGGTTGTCACGGCAAGTGACCAGGGCAGTCTCTGGGTAGGCAGGTTGTCACGGCAAGTGACCAGGGCAGTCTCTGGGTAGGCAGGTTGTCACAGCAAGTGACCAGGGCGCCTGGCAGCGGTTGTCACAGCAAGTGACCGGGGCAGTCTCTGGGCAGGCAGGTTGTCACAGCAAGTGACCGGGGCAGTCTCTGGGCAGGCAGGTTGTCACAGCAAGTGACCAGGGCAGTCTCTGGACAGGCAGGTTGTCACAGTAAGTGACCAGGACAGTTTCTGAATAGACAGGTTTATACGACCTGAGATGTTGGAGCCTCCTGATAGGCTGCAGTCTGATGGCAGATGATCGCTCCCAAGCGAGCAGGCAGGAATCTCTGAAGTAGCCGGTGATCACTGCTGGAGATGTCCGAACCTTCGGATAAAGCTGCAGTCGGATGGCAGATGATCGCTCCCAAGTGAGCAGGCAAGAGTCTCTGAAGTAGCCGGTGATCACTGCTGATGAAGTCCGAACCTTCGGATAGAGCTGCAGTCGGATGGCAGATGATCGCTCCCAAGTGAGCAGGCAAGAGTCTCTGTAATCGCCGGGGATCACTGCAGGTGATGTCCGAACCTCCGGGGAGGGCTGCAGTCAGATGGCAGACAGCAAACAGACGGGTAACAGGCAGGCAACTGGAAACAGGAGCTGAGGGCTGAGGCAGAGTTATACAGTGCAAACAACAACATTGCTCGGGCACCTCCATTAAGGAGGAAGCCTTAATATAGGGTGGAGTCCTCCGGCATTGGCCGGAGACTAATTTGGAAAATGCGCGCGGCTCCTTTAAGAGCGGGGGAGGGCGCGGGCGCGCGCCCTAAGTCCAGCAGCAGGGAAGGAGCGCGCGGGCCCAGCAGGGCGGAATGAGGACGCCGAGGATGCTGGGGGTGCTGAGGACGCTGGGGGCGCTGAGGACGCTGGGGGCGCTGAGGACGCAGAGCGCTGGTAAGGGGAACGGCGTCCCTGCCTGGCAGAGGGCCGGGACGCCGATGCTACAGTACCCCCCCCTCTAGGCCCCCCCCTCTTTAGGCCAGAAAGAAATTTAGCTAGGATGAGAGGGGCATGGATGTTCTCCCGAGGCTCCCACGTTCTCTCCTCAGGACCAAACCCCTTCCAATCCACCAAAAAATAAGTCTTTCTTCCTACCCTTTTTGTGGCCAGAATGTTCTCTATCTCAAATTCATCATCAGCAGACACTGGAGCAGGAGGTGTACCTGTAGACTTGAAAAAAGAGTTAAGTACCACAGGTTTGAGGAGAGACACATGAAAAGAGTTAGGAATTCGCAAATTGGCCGGGAGTTTCAGTTTATAGGACACTGGGTTGATCTGCTGATGACCTCAAAAGGACCGATAAACCGAGGACCTAACTTGTAGGAAGGAATTTTGAGCCGAACATATTTGGACGAAAGCCAGACTTTGTCCCCAGGACGGAATTGAGGAGGATCCAGACGTTTCTTGTCAGCATGTCTTTTCATGCGCTCGGATGACTGAATGAGTGCGGACCGGGTACTCTCCCAGATGGAGGAGAATTCTCTAACCAGAGATTCCGCAGCTGGATTGTCCACAGAGATGGAAACGGGGACAGGAATCCGAGGGTGCTGACCGAAGACTATAAAAAACGGAGACTTGGTGGACGATTCGCTCTCGTGATTATTGTAAGAGAATTCGGCCCAAGGCAGGAGCTCCACCCAATCAGAATGATGAGCATTAACGAA
Source organism: Oophaga sylvatica (assembly GCA_033576555.1). Taxonomy (NCBI): domain Eukaryota; kingdom Metazoa; phylum Chordata; class Amphibia; order Anura; family Dendrobatidae; genus Oophaga; species Oophaga sylvatica. Next base: position 322,234,604 of record JARQOD010000003.1, read on the forward strand.
GTGTCGGAGATAGCTGGTCAGATTCTGATTTATTCGCTCAACTTGTCCATTGGACTGTGGGTGGTAAGCGGAGGAGAAATCCAAGGTGACGTCTAGTAACTTACAAGTAGCTCTCCAGAAACGTGAAGTGAACTGTACCCCACGATCCGACACAATGTGACGAGGCAAACCATGGAGACGGAAGATGTGGCGGATAAAGTCTTTAGCCAACTCGGGTGCAGACGGAAGACCTGGCAGAGGAATGAAGTGAGCCATCTTGGAAAAGCGGTCAGCGACCACCCAAATGACCGTACAACCGGCAGAGAAGGGCAAATCCGTAATGAAGTCCATGGCTATATGTTGCCAGGGAGCAGCGGGTACAGGAAGAGGAAGAAGACGGCCGGCAGGCAGGTGTCTCGGAACTTTGTTGCGGGCACAGGAGACACAGGCAGAAACAAAGTCTATTACGTCTTTGTGCAGGGTAGGCCACCAATAATGCCGGGTAATGAGTTGGAGGGTCTTTTTCTGACCAGCGTGGCCAGCGAGTTTAGACGAATGACCCCAATGTAGAATTCTCTTCCGATCAGTCTCTGATACGAACGTCTTACCAGGAGGGAGACGGTTTAGACTCACGGGAGCCACCTGCATCACTCTGGCGGGATCGATGATATGTTTAGGCTCATCTTCGAGATCCGACACCAGGAAGGACCGGGACAAGGCATCCGCCTTGATGTTTTTGTCAGCCGGGCGAAAATGCAAGAGAAAATCAAAACGGGCAAAAAACAAGGACCACCGGGCTTGGCGAGGGTTAAGTCTCTGAGCATGCTGAAGGTAAGACAGATTTTTGTGGTCGGTGTAGATGATTACCGGATGAAGAGCCCCTCGAGTAGGTAACGCCACTCCTCCAATGCCAATTTAATGGCCAATAACTCTCGATCTCCTATGGAGTAGTTGCGCTCGGAGGAGGAGAAGAGTTTGGAGAAGAAACCACAGGAAACCATCTTCCCGGATGAAGATTTTTGAGTAAGTACCGCTCCGGCTCCAGCAGAGGAAGCGTCCACCTCCAGGAAGAACTGCTTGTTGCCGTCCGGGCGATGCAGCACTGGAGCGGAAGAGAAGGCTTGTTTCAAGGAAAGAAAGGCCTCCTCTGCTTCGGGCGTCCACTGTTTGGGTTAGCATCCTTGCGGGTGAGCGCTGAGATTGGAGCAGTCCTGGAAGAGAAGTGCGGTATGAAGAGACGGTAATAGTTAGCGAATCCCAGGAACCGCTGAATGGCCTTCAACCCCTCTGGTCGGGGCCACTTCTCGATGGCAGACAGTTTCTCCGGATCCATTCGTAGGCCTGTCTGAGAGATAATGTAGCCCAGAAACGGATGCGAGGTCTGCTCAAAGAGGCACTTCTCATATTTGGCGAAGAGGTGATTCTGCCTGAGCCTGAGCAGAACCTGACGAACATCCCTCTGGTGAGACTGGAGATCCGGAGAGAAGACCAAGATGTCGTCAAGGTACACCACAACGCAGGAGTAGAGGAGGTCCCGGAAGATGTCATTGACCAACTCCTGAAAGACTGCTGGAGCATTACAGAGACCAAAGGGCATAACCAGATACTCGTAGTGGCCATCCCGGGTGTTGAATGCCGTCTTCCATTCATCTCCTCGACGGATACGAACCAGGTTGTATGCTCCACGAAGATCCAGTTTAGTGAAGACTCTAGCCCCTCTAAGACGATCAAACAACTCCGGAATGAGCGGAAGAGGGTACTTATTCTTCACTGTGATCAAATTTAGGCCTCTGTAGTCAATACAGGGACGGAGAGATCCGTCTTTCTTTTTTACAAAAAGAAACCTGCTCCCGCGGGGGAGGTAGATTTACGGATGAATCCTTTCGCTAAATTCTCCTCGATATATTCTGACATCGACCTGGTCTCTGCAGCGGACAATGGGTAAATACGCCCACGGGGAGGCGTAGTACCGGGTAGCAGGTCGATCGGGCAATCGTATGGTCTATGCGGGGGTAATGTCTCTGCTTCCTTTTTATTAAAGACATCCGCGAATGACCAATATGGAATCGGGAGTCCAGGTAGATTAGCAGGTGTAGGAGAAGAACGGACGGGATGGACAGGCACCAGACACGTTTTATGACAGTCCTGTCCCCAGCGAAGAATCTCTCCATTCTGCCAGTCGAGCACGGGTGCATGTTTTTGGAGCCAAGGCAGACCTAGTAAGAAAGCATGAGAGAGTCCAGGTAAAACATGAAACGAGATGCTCTCAGAATGCAACATTCCAACCTGCAGGGTTATGGCTTCGGTGATAAGTTGGATGGGACGAGGTAGGAGACCCCCATCCACAGCAGCAACAGATACTGGTTCAACCAGAGGTTTGGTGGGAATGCGATACTTCTCTACTAGAGCCTGTGAAACAAGATTCCCAGCTGCTCCAGAATCAAGTTGGGCCAGTTCGAAGTAACGGTTCTTACCGATGAGAATAGAGACAGACAGCAGCAGAGATGAAGAGGATTTATTCTGGTCTAGGTGGACCTCTCCGAGCGAACCTAGACACAGGCGTTTCCCGACCTCTCCGGACAGGTACGGATCCAGTGCTCCTTACTGCCACAGTAGAAGCAACTCCTCTCGGCACGGCGTGAGTCCTGACGGGCTTTGACCATCTTGGTCTGGTCGACCTGAATAGGCTCAGCAGTGTGCATCTGGGGAAAACGGAAGGGGTTATAGGTCTCTGAAACGAGGGTGCAAGACGAGGAAACCCTCTCTCACGGGTGACCTCTTTGGCACGTTCCTGGAACCGTAGATCAATTCGATTGGCAAGATTTATTAAATCATCAAGGGAGGTTGGAATGTCCCGACCGGCAAGTTCATCTTTAATACGGCCGGACAGACCCTCCCAGAAGACCGAAATCAGGGCGTTATTGTCCCAAGCCAACTCTGAGGCTAGAGTACGGAACCGTATGGCATATTGACCAACGGTGAGACTCTCCTGATGGAGACGCAACAGAGATGATGCAGAGGAAGTCTTCCGTCCAGGTTCGTCGAATACCTTCCGGAAGGCCGAGAGAAAAGCAGGCAGGTCAGATACCAGAGGATCTTCTCTCTCCCAGAGAGGATTAAGCCAGGCCAGAGCCTCTCCGGTGAGATGGGACATGATGAAGGCAATTTTGGCCCGGTCAGAGTTAAACTGGTGTGCCAGGAGTTCGAAATGCAGGGTGCACTGGTTAATAAAACCACGAGCCAGAGCAGGGTCGCCTCCAAACCTAGGAGGAGCTGAAAGTCGAGGTCCAGGAATGGAAAACACGGAATTGGGAAGCAGCGAGGCTGCCGGATTATGAGTTATGGCTCCAGCGGTGGTTGCTGGTGATGAATTCAGAGTGTCCAGGCGGGAATTGACGTTCCGCAGGTGACCCAGGATGGCCTCCTGTTGCGACCTCTGGCGAGATAGTTCATGACACAATTCCGGGAGTGAAGGGGTTTGGGTGCCACCGGGTTCCATGGCCCGAGCAAACTGTAACGGGTCTGGTAGGTGAAACCACTGAGCTTTATTATACAAGACAGTATACTTGTAAGAGAGCAGGTGGCGCCCGGGGAATACGGACAGGAATTCACGGGAAGTGACCAGGGCAGTCTCTGGGTAGGCAGGTTGTCACGGCAAGTGACCAGGGCAGTCTCTGGGTAGGCAGATTGTCACGGCAAGTGACCAGGGCAGTCTCTGGGTAGGCAGGTTGTCACAGCAAGTGACCAGGGCAGTCTCTGGGCAGGCAGGTTGTCACAGCAAGTGACCGGGGCAGTCTCTGGGCAGGCAGGTTGTCACAGCAAGTGACCAGGACAGTTTCTGAATAGACAGGTTTATACGACCTGAGATGTTGGAGCCTCCTGGTAGGCTGCAGTCTGATGGCAGATGATCGCTCCCAAGCGAGCAGGCAGGAATCTCTGAAGTAGCCGGTGATCACTGCTGGAGATGTCCGAACCTTCGGATAAAGCTGCAGTCGGATGGCAGATGATCGCTCCCAAGTGAGCAGGCAAGAGTCTCTGAAGTAGCCGGTGATCACTGCTGATGAAGTCCGAACCTTCGGATAGAGCTGCAGTCGGATGGCAGATGATCGCTCCCAAGTGAGCAGGCAAGAGTCTCTGTAATCGCCGGGGATCACTGCAGGTGATGTCCGAACCTCCGGGGAGGGCTGCAGTCAGATGGCAGACAGCAAACAGACGGGTAACAGGCAGGCAACTGGAAACAGGAGCTGAGGGCTGAAGCAGAGTTATACAGTGCAACAACAACATTGCTGGGCACCTCCATTAAGGAGGAAGCCCTTAATATAGGGTGGAGTCCTCAGGCATTGGCCGGAGACTAATTTGGAAAATGCGCGCGGCTCCTTTAAGAGCGGGGGAGGGCGCGGGCGCGCGCCCTAAGTCCAGCAGCAGGGAAGGAGCGCGCGGGCCCAGCAGGGCGGAATGAGGACGCCGAGGATGCTGGGGGTGCTGAGGACGCTGGGGGCGCTGAGGACGCTGGGGGCGCTGAGGACGCAGAGCGCTGGTAAGGGGAACGGCGTCCCTGCCTGGCAGAGGGCCGGGACGCCGATGCTACAATAACACCCTTGACCTGGTCTTTGTCCGCCTCTGTTCAATCTACCACCTAAATAACTCACCGCTTCCACTGTCTGACCACAACATTCTCTCCTTCACGCTCACAAATCCTCCTACCTACCACACATTCAGAAATCTACAAGCCATTAACCCTCAGACACTTTCAGATTCCCTACACTCATCACTGTCCCCAATCTCCTCTTTTTCCAGTCCTGATCTGGCTGTTCATCACTACAATGACACTCTTAGAAGCACCCTTGACCAAGTAGCGCCGCTCACCCTCAGAACTTCCAAACACACAGTAAAACAGCCCTGGATCACATTGCAAACTCAACTTCTTCAGCGATGCTCTAGGAGTGCTGAACGCCTTTGGAGAAAAACCCGCACACCACAAGACTTCATCCACTTTAAATTCATGTTAAGAACTTATAATGCTGCCCTTCACCTCGCCAAACAAACCTACTTCACCACCCTGATCTCCTCACTAGCCAACAACCCCAAGAAAATGTTTGACACTTTTCACTCCCTCCTCAGGCCAAAAGCACAAGCCCCTATCACAGACATTTGTGCTGACGACCTGGCCTCCCATTTTATATAAAAAATATATACTATCCGTCAGGAAATCTGCTCTCAACCACCAAGGGCTGTGACTCCCATCCCACCCTGCTGTTCCCCTGGCTAACTTTCCACATTTGATCCCATCACAGAAGAAGAAGTCTCCAGAGTCCAGACTCCTCTCTTCCTCTCATCTGACTACATGCACTACCGACCCCATTCCCTCACATCTCCGCCAGTCTCTCTCTCCAGTTGTCACAACTCACCTAAATAAAATCTTTAATCTCTCACTCTCCTCTGGCATTTTCCCATCTGCCTTCAAACACTCCATCATTACTCCACTACAAAATAAACCCGCTCTCGACCCTTCCTGCACAAACAAATACAGACCTGTCTCCAATCTCCCCTTCATCTCTAAACTTTTGGAGCGCCTAGTCTTCTCCCGCCTCACCCGTTACCTCTCCAATCACTCCCTCCTAGACCCTTCACAGTCCAGCTTACGCCCCCTACATTCGCCAAAAACTGCCGTCATCTAAGTGAGCAATGACCTTCTTACAGCAAAACGTAAGGGTGACCACTCTTTGCTCATTCTTCTCGACCTTTCTGCAGCTTTCGACACGGTTGACCACCGTCTAATACTGTCTAGGCTCCACTCACTAGGTATTAAGGACACTGTTCTCTCCTGGTTCTCCTCCTATCTTTCTGACCGCTCCTTCAGTGTTTTGTTCTCTGGCTCCACGTCATCTTCTCTTCCTCTCACTGTCGGTGTACCCCAGGGCTCAGTCCTTGGCCCCCTTCTCTTCTCTCTCTACACAGCCCCAATTGGACAGACCATCAGCAGATTTGGCTTTCAGTACCATCTTTATGCTGATGACACACAACTATACACGTCATCCCCCGACCTCACCCCCGCTGTACTACAGAACGCCACCGACTGTCTGTCCGCAGTCTCCAACATCATGTCCGCTCTCTATCTGAAACTCAACCTCTCAAAAACTGAACTTCTTCTGCTCCCGCCGTCTACTAAACTCCCTAAATTTGACATATCTCTCTCCGTGGGCGGCACCATAATAACATCCCGGCAGCAGGCTCACTGTCTGGGTGTTATGTTTGACACCAATCTCTCCTTCACCTCCCATATACAATCTCTTGCCCGCTCTTGCCGCCTACACCTAAAGAACATCTCTAGAATCCGCCCTTTTCGCACCATGGAAACAACAAAAACCCTCACTGTAGCATTGATCCACTCACGCCTGGACTACTGCAACGCTCTATTACTTGGCCTCCCCATTACTCGACTATCCCCTCTCCAGTCCATCCTTAATGCAGCAGCCAGGGTAATCCATCTGGCTAATCGGTACTTGGACGCGTCCGCTCTTCGCCAGTCCTTACACTGGCTGCCCATTCATTATAGTATCCAATTCAAAGTACTGGCTCTCAGCCACAAAGCTATCCACAGTGCAGCACCCCCCTACATCTCCTCCCTCATTTCTATCTATCGGCCTAACCGACTGCTGCGCTCTGCAAACGACTTTCGACTAACCTCTGCAATAATCCGTAACTCCCACTCCCGACTCCAAGACTTCTCCAGCGCTGCGCCAATCCTCTGGAATGCTCTACCCCAAGAAATTAGGACTATCCACAATTTGCATGGTTTCAGGCGCTCCCTCAAAAGACATTTGTTCAGAGCGGCCTATCACATTCACTAATCAAAGTCATTCTATGTGTAAGTCTGTGTGTGTAGCCCATTCACTATCTCCATCCATCCCTCACTCCCTTAAGATGGCTGGACCATCATTGTAAATGCACCATTGTATATAAACACCTATACTTTGTATCCCCCCACCTCATTGTAGATTGTAAGCTGTCACGAGCAGGGGCCACTTATTTTGCTTTAATTATTGTATTGTTAACGTTGTTACTTATGACTTTTGTTCTGAAACTGCTAAACTGTAAAGCGCTGCGGAATATGATGGCGCTATATAAATAAATATTATTATTATTTATTATTCCTCTGAGCTGCTCCCACCACCTTCCTGTTCCTCACGCCATGTTGGGTCTTGGACCTCATCATCTCCACTACCCTCTTCCAACACCTGCTGCTGTTGGGTGGTCTAGCCAGCACCATGCTCAACAGAAACTGGCACCTGAGTCTCATCATCATCAGATGCGTTCTGCGGTGTGCTTACAATCGGCACTGTCTCACCCGCCTCTTCAGATTCAGAGAGACACAGCTGTTGTGCATCACTGCATACTCCCTCTTCTTCACATTCCAGAATGCTGCTTGGCTGGGCCCCTGTTTGCAAGCCAACAGATTCTGAGAACAGAAGCTGACACTCAGATGGCTCCTGTACAGAACTCTCTGACTGCCTGGGCAATTTGGCAGGCGGTGAAGAGACAGATGGTTGCTCAACAGTGCTGTGGTCCTGACAGGAGGTGGAAGCAATTGAAGTCGATGCATTTGCTGCCATCCAACCAACAACGGCTTCAATTTGTTCTTCCCGCAGCAGGGGGTACGCCGACCTCCTGCAAAAGTGCGCATAAAGGAACGCTCACGGGGAAAACTGGTGGATGCTGTGTCACTGGGGGCGGCAGCAGCCATAGAATCCACACGTCCTCTCCCTGCTGAAACTCCACGGCCACGACCACGTGCCTTACTCCCTGCCTTCTTCATCTTGGTAGATTGATAAAGAAAGTCTGAAAAGTTATAAGGCCTAAGTGTGGTTATTCCGCAGAGACTGCAGTGAACACTGCACACAACTGTTCACTAGGTGTGAAAGGCCCCTTTGTGTACTTCTATAGTGTTTGCAACCAATGTATTGCCTGGAAGTGCTGTTAGCACAGTCAACACTTGTTCCTGTGTTACTGGGGTTCAGTAATGTCAGCTGTTCCCCTGCTGTGTGTACGGCAAAAAGTCCTACTGCCTCCACCCTGTTCTCTTCTCATCCGTGGGCTCCAACACCGCCAGTTGTTGCTCGGAAGTACTTGGCACAGGTACTGACTCCTGCCCAGCCTGGTTACAGCACGACAGCTGTTTCCTGGCAGTGTCAACGTCAATTAGCCTCCAATAAGTTGTCCTGTCGTGTTGCATTCTGGTTAGCCGACTATATGGTGCCTGCAGTTTAGGTCATTCCTATGTGTGCTGTGGGATATGTAAATAAAGGCTGTTTCCGTTGTGACAATAGGACAAGCACCCACTGTAGGACTGTGTGATTCGGTAACTGCGGACGGCTTGCGGACTGTCAACTTCCATTTTCATGGGTGCCTTCTGCTACCCGTCCGGGTTCCAGTACCGTCAACTGGTTCTCCGCAGTACCTTTGGCCTAGGTGCCTCCATCTCGGTATCCGAGTTCCAGCAACGTCTGCTGGTCCTTGGTAGTGCTTTGGACCACAGGTACCTCCTGCTTAGGAACAGTGTCCCAGTAACGTCAGCTGGTCCTCGGTTGTGCCATTGGCTCTTTTCCTTCTGCTGCCCCTCCGGGTTCCAGCACAGTCAGCTGTTCCTCAATTCTTGCATTGGCTCTTGTACCTTCTGCTACCCGTCCGGGTTCCAGTACCGTCAACTGGTTCTCCGCAGTGCCTTTGGCCTAGGTGCCTCCATCTCGGTATCCGAGTTCCAGCAATATCTGCTGGTCCTTGGTAGTGCTTTGGAGCACAGGTACCTCCTGCTTAGTAACCGTGTCCCAGTAACGTCAGCTGGTCCTCGGTTGTGCCATTGGCTCTTTTCCTTCTGCTGCCCCTCCGGGTTCCAGCACAGTCAGCTGGTCCTCGTTACTTCCATTGTCTCTTGTACCATCTGATACCCGTCCGGGTTCCAGTAACGTCAGCTGGTTCTCGGAAGTTAGTCAGCCTTCTTGTACCTTCAGCTACATTTACAAATTGAATATTTTTTAAATGTTTTGTTGGGTAATCACTATGGATCTCCAACAATGAAGACGACGACCCTGATGACCACCCCGAAGAAGATGACGACCACAAGGACGACGAGCATCAAGCCAACCAGCCTGAACACCATCACAAAGAAGAAATAAAAGATTACCCAGAATAAGATCACCAACAGGACAAAGAAGGTTAAGACAAACTACAAGATACAGAACAAGAGACAGAAGAACAATAAGCAGAAGATGAAAAAGCATAAGAACATGAAGTATAAGACCAAAATGAAGAGCAAAATATATGCTCTAAATTATAAGCAGAAGAAGACTAAGCAGTGTATGGGGGTGAGTCCGTTCCTCCTCGTGGTGCCCCTGGAAAATGCCTGCTGCTGCAGGCTAAACTGAACACGGACAAATACTGTTGTAATTTAAATCTTTTGTGACAGCAAGAACGCAAGGATGAAAAATTCATACTTTTACAAATTACAAGTACAGGAATCTCTGTCACAAATAAGAATATGATGAAGATGAAGTAGAATATGAAGAAGAATAATAGTTTAATAAGAACAATATGAGTAATGTTAACAAAAAGATGAATAGCAATAAGTTTAAGAAGAAGATAAAGAAGGTGAAGATGAAGAATAATTGGATGAAAAAGATGATGCTGCTGAAGATTATGAAGGAGAAAGTGTGGCAAAAGTTAAAAAGGTGAAGAGCATGGAAGTTGTGAAACATACATATTTGCCAAAATAGAAAAAAGGTTAACAACATTGTCAATTTGTTAGTCAATGCGAACATCTTTAAAAAAAAAATATTAATGCTATTCCATTTGATTGGGTTAAATATCATGCCTTTAATGTCTCCTCAACCTCCCCCAATACATTCTACATTACTCTTTGTTGTTTTCCTTCATGTACAATTAACCAACAAGGCAAGAATGGGCTTTTTTTAATTCCGATATTTTTTTCCCATAGACTTACATTGGATTTCCGGTATCGGTATCGGGTATCGCCGATATTTCTTGTGTATCGGCGATACCATTCCGATCCGATACTTTTGGATATCGGAAAGTATCGCTCAACTCTACCAATGAGATCAGCAAACACCACGTTGATGAAATTCTGAAATATGGCGGGGGCATTGGTAAGACCAAACGGCATGACTAAATTTTCAAAAAGTACCTTGGACGTGAGGAACGCAGTTTTCCATTCATCCCCCTCCCGACCCTTATCAAATTATATGCTCCCCGAAGATCTAGTTTAGAGAACCATTTTGCCCCTGATAGTTGGTTACATAAATCAGGAATCAATGGAAGGGGATACGTATTCCGTACAGTTATCTTATTAAGTTCACGAAAGTCGAGACAGGGACGTAGACCGCCATCTTTTTTGTTCACAAAAAAAAAAAAAACCCACCACCACAGGAGAGACTGAGGGACGTATGTGTCCCTTGTGAAGAATTTCAGCAATATAATCCTTCATAGCTAAGCGCTCAGGGCCAGACAAATTAAACAGACGGGCTTTAGGTAGTTTGGCCCCCGAGACTAGCTCGATGGCGCAGTCAAAGGTCTATGTGGCGGCAACATATCGGCCTCGCTTTCTGAGAACACATCTTCGAAGTCTTTCAGGTACTCTGGAATACCTTCCAGCTCGACAGATGACAGATACAGATTTAACAGGTTCAACCAACAGTGCAGATTCATAACATAATTTAGAACCATTAAACCCCCATTGAACAATCTCCCCCATTTTCCAGTTAATAACTGGGTTATGGCGTTGTAACCAAGGCATGCCCAACACCAACCCTGCTGGTAGATTGTCCAGAACAAAACAACTTAACTTTTCCTATTGAGCAGCCCCCACTCTGAGCGAAAACAAATCAGACATAAAGAGAATTCCCTCTTTTGTGAGGAGGGAGGAGTCAATGGCCACCACCTTGATCGGAGCCTTAAGCCTAGCTGTCCCTATCTTGCAGCGTGTGACCAATTGGGAGTCAATCAGATTGATGGATGACCCGCAGTCCACAAAGGCTGTAGAGGAAAAAGAACAACCGTCCACTAACAATTCCACATGAAGCAACACCTTAGAGAACAAGGAAAAGTGTACCTGAGGGTCTGAGTAGTCTCCTCACTGACTACCCTGCGGTCCATCTGGACCCTGCGGTCCATCTGGACTGCCTGGGTCATGGTGTCCTCGAGAGAGTTAGGTGGGGGGTATAGCGCCAAGGCATCCTGCAGCCGCTCGGACAAGCCTCTACGAAAGAGTCCTCGGAGGGCGGCGTCATCCCAAGAAATCTCTTCGGCCCAGTGGTGGAACTCAGTACAAAACCACTCGGCCGAGTGCTTCCCCTGACAGACACTCATCACCATGTCCTCTGCAAATCACACTCGGTCAGGCTCATCATATATGTGCCCGAGGGCCTCAAAGAATGCATTCTCCGACACTCTCTCAGGGCAGAGGAAGGGAAAATGCCCAAGCTTGTGGGGACCCTCTTAATAAGGACATGACGACCCCTACCCTCTGACTTTCGTCCCCAGAGGACCGTGGTCTCAAACTAAAGAAAAGTTTGCAACCCTCCATGAAAATCCAAAACTCCTTTTTGTTCCGAGAAAAGAAGTCAGGAAGTTTAACAGGTGGTTCTGAGGACACCAGCGCAACATCACTCGCCATAGCCCTCAGAGAACCAGCAGATAAAGCCCCCTGCACAGTCTCAGAAACCTGCCGCTGTGAACACGACAGCGCTTGCTGTTCCAGAGATAAATCCTGAAACATCTGACTCAGATTTTTCATCTGTTCGGACAGCGACTGTATGGGATCCATAACTCTCTGCACAACCTGCGCCCCAAACACAGCCGTGAAGCAAAAAAAAAAAAACTTAGTGGTCAGTTATAATATCACGGGGGGGATTGCAAGACAACTCACCAGTGCCATCTCCCGGAAGACGGGTACAGAAGACAGCTTCAGGCTCCTAGGAACACGGGGTGAGCAAGGCAGGAGAGAGATGGTTTCAGGACCTGAATCACCTGACAGTTGGGCACGTGGCTTCAGCTCCAGAGAGCTAGAAGCTGAAGGAAAACTCCTAGAAAAGTAACTTCGGGACAAAGTTACCCAGGGGCAAAGACAGAGACATAAATCAGAACAGGCCAGGGTCAAAGCACGAGATATCAGGACAGTACCAAAGGGTAAGACAGAATGGATCGTCGGGGCCAGGCAGAGGTCAAAACCAAACAGACAGAGAAGGTACAGAAACAGAAGCCAACAAGCAGTATCCAGAGAACAGACCGAGTCAAAACCAAAGTATCAGGCAACAAGAACACAGCACAAACACACTCAGGGTCAACACACTCAGCCAAGGGCGAAAGTATAACTGACGGGGATTGGAGCTTCCTAGGGCTATAAGAAGCTCTCCCCGAACCAAGAAGAGGCCACAATAATAATCCCCAGGTGTGCAGGTAAGAGCCTGCACTGGGATCAAAACATTAACTCCTGGTGTGCAGGACAAACCTGCACTGGGATCATGACACTGTCATGGAAATATATATGTATTCCACGTATTCAATGTATATTCATATACAGGTCCTTTTCAAAAAATTAGCATATAGTGCTAAATTTCATTATTTTCCATAATGTAATGATTACAATTAAACTTTCATATATTTTAGATTCATTACACACCAACTGAAATTTGTCAGGTCTTTTATTGTTTTAATACTGATGATTTTGGCATACAACTCCTGATAACCCAAAAAACCTGTCTCAAAAAATTAACTTATTTCAACCGTCCAATAAAATAAAAGTGTTTTTTTAAAAACAAACAAAAAAACCATCAAATAATAAAGTTCAGTTATGCACTCAATACTTGGTCGGGAATCCTTTTGCAGAAATGACTGCTTCAATGCGGCGTGGCATGGAGGCAATCAGCCTGTGACACTGCTGAGATGTTATGGAGGCCCAGGATGCTTCGATAGCAGCCTTAAGCTCATCCAGAGTGTTGGGTCTTGCGTCTCTCAACTTTCTCTTCACAATATCCCACAGATTCTCTATGGGGTTCAGGTCAGGAGAGTTGGCAGGCCAATTGAGCACAGTAATACCATGGTCAGTAAACCATTTACCAGTGGTTTTGGCACTGTGAGCAGGTGCCAGGTCGTGCTGAAAAATGAAATCTTCATCTCCATAAAGCATTTCAGCCGATGGAAGCATGAAGTGCTCCAAAATCTCCTGATAGCTAGCTGCATTGACCCTGCCCTTGATGAAACACAGTGGACCTACACCAGCAGCTGACATGGCACCCCACACCATCACTGACTGTGGGTACTTGACACTGGACTTCAGGCATTTTGGCATTTCCTTCTCACCAGTCTTCCTCCAGACTCTGGCACCTTGATTTCCGAATGACATGCAAAATTTGCTTTCATCAGAAAAAAGCACTTGGGACCACTTAGCAACAGTCCAGTGCTGCTTCTCTGTAGCCCAGGTCAGGCGCTTCTGCCGCTGTTTATGGTTCAAAAGTGGCTTTACCTGGGGAATGCGGCACCTGTAGCCCATTTCCTGCACACGCCTGTGCACGGTGGCTCTGGATGTTTCTACACCAGACTCAGTCCACTGCTTCCTCAGGTCCCCCAAGGTCTGGAATCGGTCCTTCTCCACAATCTTCCTCAGGGTCCGGTCACCTCTTCTCGTTGTACAGCGTTTTCTGCCACATTGTTTCCTTCCAACAGACTTCCCATTGAGGTGCCTTGATACAGCACTCTGGGAACAGCCTATTTGTTGAGAAATTTCTTTCTGGGTCTTACCCTCTTGCTTGAGGGTGTCAATGATGGCCTTCTTGACATCAGTCAGGTCGCTAGTCTTACCCATGATGGGGGTTTTGAGTAATGAACCAGGCAGGGAGTTTTTAAAAGCCTCAGGAATCTTTTGCATGTGTTTAGAGTTAATTAGTTGATTCAGAAGATTAGGGTAATAGGTCGTTTAGAGAACCTTTTCTTGATATGCTAATTTTTTGAGATAGGTTTTTTGGGTTATCAGGAGTTGTATGCCAAAATCATCAGTATTAAAACAATAAAATACCTGACAAATTTCAGTTGGTGTGTAATGAATCTAAAATATATGAAAGTTTAATTGTAATCATTACATATTGAAAATAATGAAATTTAGCACTATATGCTAATTTTTTTAGAAGGACCTGTATATGCATTTACAGTTAGATAGATCTCACTTGCTAAAAATCCTGTGCTCACACATATCTATGCAAAAGTTGATGCTAGCTATAATCAGTCATTTAAGACGACCCTGGCCTTCATAAGAAACAAGAACAGAAAGTCTTAATAGATATTTATTGTTTTCTTTTCGCGCAGGAAAGCTGGGGCAAAGAACAAATAAACAATAAATCTGCAACTTCAGCCCTTTTATCATAATTATCATAATTATCATACTTACACTAAAACAGCCAATAATCTAGCAGCTTTTAATTGTATGGTAATTGACTAACCAGCCCCTTTTTGTAAACGTATAAAACCTTGAATGAATAATAAACTGGGGTCTTGACGAACTGTTATACTGACACTTCCGTTGTGGACAGTCCTCATTTCGTTCTGAGCGCTCAAAAAGACATTCAATCTAAAATTGGGAACAGAAGCAGCAAACACTGAAGGATAGATTTATCCTAATTAAATTTCCATAACAGCTGGCGCCTGCACGCAGGGCAGTGGACGAAACGCACGGGGACCTGCTGACCGGAGAGACAGAGGTGTTGGCCATGGCTTTGGCTCACGGGACGGAGACTGCACAGCTCCATAAGTAAGGTAAGAAAATCTTGTCATCTTACCTGAAAGTCCCTTGTGTCCAGACCAGGTCTTACACCTCTTGCCGGTCAGGTGTGGTCACCACCACATTCCCAGGTAGTGTAAAAAGTCCACACCCTTATTCAAAACCCTGGGATATAAGTTGTTTTCTGCTGTGCTGTGTATGTGTTTCATGTTTTATGTGAACCGGAGAAAAGTTGGAACAGTGACTGTTTTTGCTTGCTGATTTCTGGGAGCTGTATAACAAAAAAACAAAATGCTGGATAAGTTCCCGCAGTAATCCTTCATACATGGGAGGGAGGTTATCCCAGTAAAATCCAGGTGTGAGGGGCGGGAGCTTTGATTGGATAAGTCCATGCAGTAATCCTTCACGCACAGGAGTGAGGTCATCCCAGATCAATCCAGGTGTGAGGAGCGAGGGCTTTGAATCGGTTAAGTTTCTGCAGTAATCCTTCACACACAGGAGGGAGGTCATCCCAGATCAATCCAGGTGTGAGGGGCAGGAGCTTTGATTGGATAAGTTCTCACAGTAATCGTCCACGCAAGGGGGTCGGTCATCCCAGTCAAATCAGACGTGGATGGTGAGAATTTTGATTAAGGCTATTACAGATTACTGTGACCGGCGCACCGGCCAGAGCGAACGGTTTTCAGAAGTAATAGACCTGCAGCATTGCCGTGCTCAGTGCAATTGGTGAGTTATCAGTTACCAGAGCAGCTTGTATGTATACACAGTTCATCTAGAAGAGGGATTCGTATTCTCCTGGGTGTCTGTCTCAATGTACGTGTCCCTGTCTGTACCAGGTACTGTCGCTTTAAATCTCATTCAGAGCAGAATGCGCTCTGTCACTATCTCATTCACTGCTGGCTGCAGCAGCTAGAAAACCCCTTTGACCCCCCTCCTCTGCTAATCACGTTGTCACATCTGTTTCCTGGTTTTGTTTTGTTTTTTTTTTAGCTAGGTTTTTTTTGCTACAGGCTGTAGCGTGAAAATTCTCAGGCATTCAGACTGAATTGTATTAATTTTTTTCTATAGGGATAACCTTTTTTTTGATATGTGATTTCAGTGCCTGTAGACACAGCAAGCAGAGATATAAGGGAGGGGGGAAGTGCCAGCAGCAACGAAATGACATTCCAGAGGGCAGTAGGATAAAGCCTACGCTACCAGACAAAAGTTTTAAAGTATTTTTTCTTTTTGTTTTTATCATTTTACAATCAGTTTTTCCACCTCTTTTCTGTTTTTAATTAGCTGTTTTAGTAACAAGGGTTTTTTCTGCTTGTCAACCTTGTTGTTTTTCAAAGTTTTACTATTAATACGTTTTTTTTCCCTCCCCTTTTTGATCAGCTTTTTTGCTTTTAGAGTTTTTCACTAAACTGTGTAGAGTTTTTCTTTTTAAATCTAACTTTTGTTTTTAAAGTTTTTCTTTTAAGTACATTTTAAATAATTTTGGAGAGGATTTTTTTCTAATCAATTTATTTTAGAGTTTTCTTTTCCTCTTTTCTCCAACCATTTTTGAAAAAAAAAGCACAAGATCTACTAGCGTGCTTTAGACCAAGATCAGAAACACAGATAAAGAAATTGCAGGCTGAGGGAGAATACACAAACAGTTGCGCAGCGGCTTCACTCACCCCTCCCATCAGGCATTCAGCGAAGACAAGAATTTCAGTGCCCTTGCACACAGAACCAGAATGCAGCAGTTTTCAGATTTTTAATCACCTTTGTTGAATAGGTTTTTGGAATAGACAGTACGTAAGAATCGAAGGGCTAGGCATGTGAATAGAAGGTCAGAGTACGTGAGAAGCAAATGGACAGGCAGACTTTACGCTGCACAATGAAATGTTTTTTTTGTTTTTGTTGAAAGGCACAGGAAAGTTGTTCTTAGATTGCCATCTGCTATAAAAGAGCAGTGGTGGTCGTGTAGAAAGTACAGCAAGTAACTTGAAAGGACCAGGAAGTGATTTTTATGTGATTAACATTGAAAAGGTGTTAAATCGTCTGTGAGAAAATGATCACTGACATGTCACAAGAGCAGAATTTAGAGTCACACACATCACATGTCCATCATGTGGAGACACGGGACAGGTGTAGTCTGCTCTCATTGAATAAGGAGCCTTGTACAGGGAAAAACGCTCCCCGCCTCTCTCCACAGGGAGAAGGCATTTTTGTTTCAATGGTCCCCTCTCAAGAATCACAGGGGGACACCCTCTCCTCTTTCTTCTCTCAGTCCCTTTCTCCTTCTTCTTCAGACTTTTCTCCTCTTTCCTCACTGCCATCCCTCTCTATCCTTCTTTCCCTATCATTCCTTTTTTCCCCTCCCTCACATCTCTGACACATTCATTTTCTCCTCTCTCCCCTCCATCTCTCTCCCCTCCATCTCTCCCCTTTCCTCTTTCCCTCTATCCTCCAACACCACACCCACCTGCTCATGCTCGCTCTCCTCCTTCCTCCTCCTCTTAGGCACATCCCACCGCTCCTCACTCACACCTCCCTTCTCTTCCTCTTTTTTCTACTTCATTATCAACTGGGTCAATGCCCAATCAAAGCAATGTGGTGTCCCTGTATTCAGTGCCTCCAGCACAGGGCACCCTGTCTATGCCAAGCACAGTACAAACATTGCCAGTCATTATATCAGGAGAAGAAAGTGCAAATCTCCCTACACAAAATGCTGCATGTAGCCCCCAGACACAACAGCTAGCAGAGCCCACAGCCAGGGTTTCACAGGGGGGAGGTGTAGCTACAGACACAAATGAGGAACCTCAGTGCCGAGCAGGGCTGCCAGCATGGAACCATGACACTGATCCACCGCAGCCTCAGCAAGGAAGAGGGAAATCCCCATGCAGCAAGACAACTTTTAAGCCCAAATCTCAGCCAGTGTATGCACCAAGCACACCATGTCACTTCTTATCTGATGAAGATGAAGATGCAACGTCACACATGCTGCCCAATACTAGGGAAGAAAACACACAAGCACCAATAGAGCAGGGACAGGTAGAGGCACCATCCTATGAGCCCTTCATCCCAAGCCAGGTGATCAGTATGCTGCCAGACCCAGGGATACACCCCATGCCATTTTTCCAAAAAATGCAGCAGATCCAGCGAACGTATGCAGCAGCCTAGATTGATCTCTGGACCGTAATGGAAATAAAAGCATGTGATGCATTCTGGCCAATTATGAGAGAACACTTCAAGCTTCCAGCAGAATTAGATGAGTATGCTCGGGAGACAGGACCAAAGCTAATTGAGCAGCTCAGAGAGTGGGCCAAAGGCAGACTAGCAGGACAAGCTCTCAGCCTACATGACATGAGTCAAGACAAGACAGAGTCTGTGGAGAAGTTCCATGACAGAGTGATGCAAGTGTTTCAAGATTTGGGCCTCATTACCCATGATCAGACACACAGACGGATGTTGGCACAGGCTTTTGTGCATGGACTGAGAGAACCAATCAGGAAACCACTGGTAGTAGCCAGGCCTGAGTACACATCAATAGCAATGGATACCTTGCTCGCAGTAGCAAAAAGGATTGAGTCCCGCAGGGACAGAAGGGATGTCCAGTGTTACAACTGTGGCGAGTCTGGTCATTTCCGGAACCGGTGCAGAACACCGTCTTCGCCCAGAAGAAGAAGAAACACAGAAAGCAGTGAAGAACCCCGTCCATAGGACAGGAGCACACCACAGGGAACCCCACCAGTGGGACCAATATCCTGAGAGTGGATGGCGTAGTCAGATCTTTTCTTGTGGAACTCCGCAACCTCACCTATCTATCAGAATCTTCTGCGTCCTACATGGGAATTGATGGTCAAGTCAGACATTTCCAGATTATGAAGCCCCTGAGAGTGTGGACTCAGCCAGAACACTCCATCATGTCCCAGTTTGTTGTGTCAAAGACCTGCACCCTCAACCTATTGGGAGTGGACCTACTGCAGAAGCAGAAAGCGACAAGAGTGTTCCAGGAAGATGGAACCATGACACTTTCTTCACCACTGACCCAAGAAGAAACAGGAACCTCAAACAACCACACTGCAGACCTATCACAGGAGGTGCTGGACATAGTACCAGAAAAGCCACTCCATCACCCAAAGTCAAGATGTCTGACCAAGTCTAAGTGAACTCGCCAAAGAAGACGGCCTGAGAACTTTGACATTGGCCAGGATATTCAACTCAAGAAGGACCCTACTCGCTTCATGAAATGGCAACACCACACCCGGCTCCAACGCCAGAGGTTCATCTTTTGCAAGCACCAGGAGGTGCTCCCTGCAATCAACCAGTTCACCCAGGCCCTAGACTGGCAAAAGGCCACTCAGCTCTTCAAACTTGTGCTCAAATACTGACCTGAGCCCGTGCTGAGAAAAAGGCAGCCGGTGAAGGAGACATCCCAACAAGAAGACCCCCTGTGGCCAGAGCAGGTGCTAACACAGTGACTGCCTTGGTGGAGAACAAGAAAGCCAGCTGGTCGTCATCTCTCATGATGTGGATCCTAGTAGACGGCTTGTTTTCCCGCCAGCTCTGTGCCGGGAGATGGGAGTCCCCTGCCGCATAGTGAAAGACAAGGCCAAACTGGGCTGCCTCGCCCATCGGAATCAATCCCAGTTTTCCACAGTGAAGAAAAAGACTGTAAACCCCACTGAGTTCAGAATGGTGCAAGGCCTGGAGGCCGTGAAAGAGGCTACGGTATTTGAAACCCCAACAGTGCTGAACCCGCACACTCTGCTCTCAAAAGTCCCAGTCACCGCATCGGTATTCACGGTGATCAACCTGGCCAGTGCCTTCTTCAGTGTTTCCCCTCCACCTGGATGACCTGCCTGCCTTCACGCACCAGTGCAGTGCATATGGACAGTGTTGCCTCAAGGTGCTGAGAACAAGCCCTTCAAGTTTCACCAAGACAATGTCCTCCATCCTCGTCAACTGGATTGCATAATATGCAGGAGTCACTCTTCTACAACACGTGGATGACCTTCTCTTATGTGTGGTTGACATTGATACCTGCACAGTCCATTCCCTGTTCCTTGTCTCTCCTACTCTACCTGGAGGAACAGCAACGCAAGGTCTGGAAGAACAAAGTCCAGTGGTGTCAGAAGCAAGTTACATCCCTGGGACACTGTATTGCTCACCAGACGGAACACCTGTCAAATGACTGGAAGACCACTGTGGAGAAGATGGCTCCCCCAACAACTCCGAAGATGCTGCAGGCCTTCCTTGGTCTAGTGTCGTATTGCAGAACCTGGATCCCTGATGCCTCAGTCCTAATGTAGCCTCTGTGCGCTTGCATCAACGCAACCCCGCTCCTTCTATCGGATGCAGCCTTCAACTCATTCAGGAGACTGGAAGAACTCCACAGTCTCAGCGCCAATACCAGGCCTACCTGACTACGAGAAGTCTTTCCGTCTACCTAATGGAAGAAAGAAGGTCATGCTACTGACATCACTTTTGGACAGCCACTGGAAACTCTCACTCCACACGACATCTTGGCAATCCTCAATCAAGCTCAACCAACAATAATCTCCCCACTGCCAGGCATCTTTGTGGCACCTCTATCGCCTTTGTCTCACAATGTCACCGTCTCCAGACCTACAGTCCTCATCCCGGCCACTCTACTCCCACTCCCAAGGGGGGATACAATATGGACTTTTCAGAACAAAAATTTACAGAATTTATCCTCTACTTGGATGGCTCCAGATTTGCAGATGATGAAGAAGTTTCCACACAGGAAGCGCAGTGACCAGCAATCAAGAAATCCTGTGGTCCAGAAGTCGGTCACCTAGCCTGTCAGCCCAGGAAGCAGAACTGATAGCGCTGACGAAGACCTTCCAGATGGCAGAAGGCAAGACTGCAAACATCTACACCGACTACAGGTGCTTGCATGGCATAGCACACGACTTTGGGCCCATCTGGACTGCAAGGGACTTCATCACAGCAAACGGGACAACCGTGAAGCATCATGGAGCCTTCAGGGACCTGCTGGGTGTACTCCAATTTCCAAAATGGTGGCAATTTGAAAAATCAAAGTGCATGGAAAACTGAGAACAGAAGAGGCGTGAGGCAATAACATGGCGGACATGGCAGCCAAAGAAGCGGCCAAAGGAAGACAACATGGAGAAGTGGGAGAGGTCGTAGAGCCAGACGGCTACTACATGACGACTGAAGACAAGAAACCTGACAAAAAGACGTCCTGGGATCTGCTCAAGAAGTTGCAAGACCAAGCTCCAAAAGGAGAAGAAGAGCTGAATGCGAAAAAAGCAACACGTGAAGAAGGAAGGCTATCAACAATGGACTCCAAACCCTGCCTACCACAAAGTATGCACCCTATGGTGGTCCAATGGGCACATGGACCCACACCCACATATCAAAGACACAGATGAATGATCCGATTGGTGCTTACTGGTTCGCTTCAGGGATCTCCACCATAACAGCCAAATTCACCAGCAGCTGTCTGACCTGCGGCAAATGCAAGCCTGGACGTGTGGAAGAAAGTCCCCCTCACCTCATCTGGCAAGACCACTCTACCAGCTTCAGAGGATCCAGATAGACCACATCCAGATATCGCCAAGTGAAGGATTCAAATACGCCATTGTGGTCAAATAAGTGTTTTCAAGATGGACAGAAGCTTTCCAAGTCAGCAAAGACTACTGCAAAGCAGCTACTTTCGGAAAATAGTGTGCAGATACGGGGTTCCAGAAATGATAGAAAGTGATCAGGGACCCGCATTCACAGCAAATCTGACTCAAGAGATCTGGTTAGCAGTAGGGTCAGATTTAGGCCTACACACTCCTTACCACCCCCAGAGCAGCGGGAAGGTAGAAAGACTGAACGGAACACTTAAGAATAGGATGTTGAAAATTGCCCAAGAGACACGCAAACCATGGCATGACACACTCCCAATTGCACTGTTTAGCGTAAGGCACACTCCCAGAGACCCAGAAAAGCTGTCACCATGTGAAATTTTGTTTGGGTCTAGTCCCAAGTCAGGTGCTTTCTTCCCTCAGCAGCAGAATATGCAAAATGATATCTTGTTTGCTTATGTAATTGAATTGGTCAAAAACTAATGTCCATTCTCGAGTTTTTCTCTTTACTGCCAGATCCAGACTCAGTGTCCGGTACGCACTCCTTGAAAGCCAGGAGACTGGGTGTTGGTGAAAAAAGTTGGAAATGAGAACACTCGATCCCAGATTTGATGGTCCTGTCCAAGAGCCCCAGATGACACCAACCTCTGTGAAACTAGAGGGAAAGCCGGATTGGATCCACGTATCGCATTGCAAGGAAGCTCCCGTACCAGGAGAGACACCTAAGCCATGAAGGATGTCGTGAATGCTCTGACTGACCAGACAGATGACCTACCCGATGAAGAATACACACGTTTTTCTGAACATGCAGTTGAATAAAGAGACTATGATTGCAAACACATGAACCCCCGACAGGGACAGTCTTCCTGACCGTCCATTTGCGAAAAGTCTGTATCGGTAGGGGAGGCATGTACTAGGCATGTCTCAACCCGCCGGCAGCACAAAAGAGTTGCAGCGCTTTGGGACAGGAGCAGGTTTTTAGGGCAAGTGGTATCTAAGGAGGGACTGTCATGGAAATATATATGTATTCCACATACTCAATGTATATTCATATATATGCATTTACAGTTAGATAGATCTCACTTGCTAAAAATCCTGTGCTCACACATATCTATGCAAAAGTTGATGCTAGCTATAATCAGTCGTTTAAGACGACCCTGGCCTTCATAAGAAACAAGAACAGAAAGTCTTAATAGATATCTATTGTTTTCTTTTCGCGCAGGAAAGCTGGGGCAAAGAACAAATAAACAATAAATCTGCAACTTCAGCCCTTTTATCATAATTATCATAATTATCATACTTACACTAAAACAGCCAATAATCTAGCAGCTTTTAATTGTATGCTAATTGACTAACCAGCCCCTTTTTGTAAACGTATAAAACCTTGAATGAATAATAAACTGGGGTCTTGACGAACTGTTATACTGACACTTCCGTTGTGGACAGTCCTCATTTCGTTCTGAGCGCTCAAAAAGACATTCAATCTAAAATTGGGAACAGAAGCAGCAAACACTGAAGGATAGATTTATCCTAATTAAATTTCCATAACAACACTATATATCGATTATCTATCTAATATCTAACTCAATATCAATATCTACATCTATCTCTCTATTATCTATCTATCTATCTATCTATCTATCTATTGTCTATCATCTATGTAATATTTATTATCTATTTATCTACCTATCTACTATCTATCTATTATCTATCTATTGATCTATTTATTATCTATCTATCTAATTCAATATCAATATCTACATCTATCTATTTATCTCTATCTATCTATCTACTATCTATCTATATATCTATCTATATAGCTCATATCCAAATTATCTGTTTGCTCATTTCAGACCTTTTCTCCAAATATATTTCCTTGATAATGGGAATATTGAACAAACCAATTATCTTGAAATTACATGTGTGTGTCATACATGAACATGTGGTTTCCATTATAAATGTGAAGAGAAGAAAGGTAAGTGAATATTCAACTCTGCAAATGAACATTACACATACAGTAGTTTTCACCTACTGTTGATCAATGTGAAATCTTGCAGTTTTACAGGTTAAGATAGTGGCCTCTTTAAAAAGATCTTTGGCAGCAGATGGCGATACAAGCCCTGGAAATCAGCTGCCAGCGCTTGCTGTACGAACACGAAGTGTAATGTTCTCTGCTCGCACAGGCTGGCTACATCTGGAAATGTTTGATTTGATAGAGTGTCGTTTTACATTGCAGAAATGAGCGTAAGTGGTTTTTTAACCCACCAAGTGAGAAATGTGATCTAGGTTTTACTACCGACCCTTTAAATGAAAACCAGACAGCATATTAAACCATTATCTATCAAGGATATGGAAAGGAGAATATCCTAGTGTCTGCAGGGTGCCAGGCAATATCCACAGTCTGTCTACTTTTACTTACTAGGGTGCCAAATTTTTACAATGATGTGGTTATAACTTTCCCGAATATCTCATTATGAACTGATTGAAACTTAATAGTTAGACACTCGGCTTATTATTTACATCACTTATCATTTAATATGGTTCTTTTTCACAAATAGACCTCTTTTTCTTAACAAAGTATGCAAGGTATAGACAAAAAGTTTGTAGTTACCGCGCTTGACCACTAGGAGTGTTATAAAAACATGTAAACATGTGAAAATTGCTCATTGTTACTTTGTAAGAACTATTATGTATCAATTGATTTTTTTAATATTCATATATATTATACCTACATATACAGTACAGACCAAAAGTTTGGACACACCTTCTCATTCAACGATTTTTCTGTATTTTCATGACTGTGAAAAATGTAGAATCACACTGAAGGCATCAAAACTATGAATTAACACATGTGGAATTTTACATTACACTTTACAAAAAAGTGTGAAACAACTGAAAATATGTCTTATATTCTAGGTTCTTCAAAGTAGCCACCTTTTGCTTTGATTACTGCTTTGCACGCAGAAAAGGTGAACGGATGGACTCTACATGCCTGGTTCCCACTGTGAAGCATGGAGGAGGTGGTGTGATGGTGTGGGGGTGCTTTGCTGGTGATACTGTTGGAGATTTATTCAAAATTGAAGGCATACTGAACCAGCATGGCTACCACAGCATCTTGCAGCAGCATGCTATTCCAACCCGTTTGCGTTTACTTGGACCATCATTTATTTTTCAACAGGGCAATGACCCCAAACACACCTCCAGGCTGTGTAAGGGCTATTTGACCAAGAAGGAGAGTGTTGGGGTGCTACGCCAGATGACCTGGCCTTCACAGTCACCAGACCTGAACCCAATCGAGATGGTTTGGGGTGAGCTGGACTGCTCACCGCTTCAATTTTGAATAAATCCCCAACAGTGTCACCAGCAAAGCACCCCCACTAGAGTTGAGCATTCCGATACCGCAAGTATCGGGTATCGGCCGATATTCGCTGTATCGGAATTCCGATACTTAGTTCCGATATTTTTCATATATCGTATACCGGAATCGGAAGTTCCCATAATTCTTTGAGAGGCAATGTGATTTTAGACAGCCAATGAGGAATCCTAGGAAGTGTGGGCACATCCTGTAATGCTGCGGTCATGTTAACTAATGGCATGGCTGTGATTGGATGCTGAAATGATGTCAGAATGCACTATAAAAGGCACCGCCGCCATTTTAGCGTCACTGTGCTGTGAATTCAGTTAGGGACAGAACGCTGCTCTGCTGACTCTGAGGGACAGTTACAGATAGCGTTTTTGTGAATTGCTGTGTAGGCAGGCTATTTGAGAAACCGCTCTGTAAATCATCCTTTTTCCTTGCAGTGTTGTTTTCACAGCTCTGTGCAAGGTGTGTGTGTGAGTGCAGGTGATGCTGCAGTTTGCTCTGCATCCAACGCTGTTTGTAGTCATCTGCACGTGTCACTCACTGACTCTTTTTTTTTTTATTTTGTGGAATTGGTGCTGCTCCATTCAATTGAAATTAACAGTGATCTATTAGTGTGACGTGCTTCCATCCATATCCAATACATTGGTTGCAAACACTATAGAAGTACACAAAGGAGTCTTTCACAGCTAGTGAACAGTTGTGTGCAGTGTTCACTGAAGTCTGAGGTTTTTATTTTTTGAGTGCAGATCACGCTCCAGTTAGTTCTTCAACCACTGCTGGTTGTAGTCTGCTGAGCGTGTGTCACTGCCTCATCCTTGACATTTTTCTCTAATTGGTGCTGCTCCATTCTCTTTCAAATAACTCAAATCTATTAGTGTGACGCGCTTCCATCCGTATACAATACATTGGTTGCAAACACTATAGAAGTACACAAAGGAGCCTTTCACAGCTAGTGAACAGTTGTGTGCAGTGTTCGCTGTAGTCTGAGGTTTTCATTTTTGGAGTGCAGATCACGCTCCAGTTATTTCTTCAACCACTGCTGGTTGTAGTCTGCTGAGCATGTGTCACTGCCTCATCCTTGAAATTTTTCTCTAATTGGTGCTGCTCCATTCTATTTCAAATAACTCAAATCTATTAGTGTGACGCGCTTCCATCCGTATACAATACATTGGTTGCAAACACTATAGAAGTACACAAAGGGGCCTTTCACACCTAGTGAACAGCTGTCTGCAGTGTTCACTGCAGTCTCTGTGGAATAACAACACTTAGGCCTTATAACTTTTCTGACTTTCTTTATCAATCTACCAAGATGAAGAAGGCAGGGAGTAATGCACGTGGTCATGGCCGTGGAGTTTCAGCAGGGAGAGGACGTGGGGATTCTGTGGCTGCTGCCGCCCCAGTGACACAGCATCCACCAGTTTTCCCCGTGAGCGTTCCTTTATACGCACTTTTGTAGGAGCTCGGCGTACCCCCCTGCTGCGGGAAGAACAAATTGAAGCCGTTGTTGGTTGGATGGCAGCCAATGCATCGACTTCAATTGCTTCCACCTCCTGTCAGGACCACAGCACTGTTGAACAACCATCTGTCTCTTCACCGCCTGCCAAATTGCCCAGGCAGTCAGAGAGTTCTGTACTGGAGCCAGCTGAGTCTCTGCTTCTGTTCTCAGAATCTGTTGGCTTGCAAACAGGGGCCCAGCCAAGCAGCATTCTGGAATGTTAAGAAGAGGGAGTATGCAGTGATGCGCAACAGCTGTGTCTCTCTGAATCAGAAGAGGCGGGTGAGCCAGTGCCGATGGTCAGCACACCGCAGAACGCATCTGATGATGATGAGACTCAGGTGCCAGTTTCTGTTGAGCATGGTGATGGCCAGACCACCCAACAGCAGCAGGTGTTGGAAGAGGGTAGTGGAGATGATGAGGTCCAAGACCCAACATGGCGTGAGGAACAGGAAGGTGGTGGGAGCAGCTCTGAGGAAGAGATTGCCCCAACGGTCCAAACAGGAGGGAGAGGTAGGCTGCAGATTCGGTTGCCTGTAGCCTCCAGCTTGGCACCTGTTCGGAGCAGTTCTCTTCCAAAAGTTAAAACGGGCGCTCCCAGGACTTGCACTGCGTGGTCCTTTTTTGTCACACTTGCAGATGATATTTGCTATGTCAAATGCAAGCTGTGTAATCAAAAAGTAAAAACAGGTAAAAGTGTCAGTAACCTCAATACCACAAATATGTGGAAACATGTGCGGACAAAGCACGTAGTTGAGTTACAAAGACACACTGGAGATGTAGGCCAACCTACAGCACCACCTACATCTTCAGGTCGTGTTGGAGCCTCTTCCTCCAGCTCACACACAGCTGGTTCGGCTTCCTCACAGGATCGCCATGGAAGAACCTTGGTCACTGTTGTCCAGAGACAAAGTGTTATTCCACCTACAGCAGCAAGTTCCCTGTCATCCTCACACTCCCAGGCCACAAAACAGCCATCGGTAGCACAGGCATGGGATAAAAGACGGCCATACTCGGGAAACCATCCACGAGCACAGGCTCTGAATGCTGGCATTGCAAAACTCCTGTCCCTTGAAATGCTGTCATTCAGGCTGGTGGAGACTGACAGTTTCCGTAACTTAATGGCATTGGTTGTCCCACAATACAATGTGCCAAGCCGATTTTATTTCAGCAGGCAAGCCGTCCCTGGTCTGCAAAAGCATGTTGAGGGAAAAATTAAACATGCGCTACTAAACGCCATCAGTAGCAAGGTCCACCTGACCACCGATGCGTGGACCAGTACCCATGGCCAGGGACGATACCTTTCCCTCACTGCCCATTGGGTCAATGTTCTGGAGCCGGGTACAGATCTTGCGAGTGGCGCTGTACGTGTTCTGCCAACTCCAAGGATTGCAGGAATCAAGTCTGTACACATTGACTCCTCCTCCTACTCCAGTTCCTCAGAATCATCGCTGCAGGAGCCGTCACGGTCTACCTCCACATGGACCCGTGAACGCTTACCTGTTGCGACTGATATGAGCACAGCCGTGGCCAAACGTCAACAGGCCGTCCTGAAATTAATTTCCATGGGGAATCGAAGCCACACAGCGCAGGAGCTCTGGAATGCCATCAAGCAGGAGAGCGACGTGTGGTTTTTGCCAGCGAATCTCCAGCCAGGCTTGGTAGTGTGTGACAATGGCCGAAATCTGGTGGCAGCTCTGGGCCTTGGCAACCTCACTCACATACCATGTCTGGTACATGTGCTCAACTTGGTCGTGCAGAGTTTTTTGGAGGGACTATCCGGATGTTGAAGCACTGCTGCACAAGGTCCGCCTAGAGTGCGCTCACTTGCGACGTTCCAGCATGGCCAGATCGCTCATTGCAGCTCTGCAACGCAGATTTCGCCTTCCTGAACATCGCATCATATGTGACGTAGCCACCAGGTGGAATTCCACGTTACATATGTTGGAGCGGTTGTGTGAGCAGCAGCCAGCAGTAATGGAGTATCAGCTGCATCAGGCGCAATCAACTCGCAATTTGCGCCGTTCACACTTCACCACTACTGAGTGGGCCTCTATGAAGGACATCTGCTACGTTTTGCGTGCGTTTGATGAGTCAACGCGGATGGCGAGTGCAGATGATGCACTAGTCAGCCTGACTGTCCCCCTTATCTGCCTGCTTCAAAAAACACTGCAAGCACTAAGGGATGAGGTTTTGGAAGAGGTGGAGGATGAGGAGTCACAAATTCCATCACCTTCTGGACAGTCAGCGCAACGTGGTTCCTCACAAAGGGCTGGGTAGGGCTCACTTTGTGAGGAGGATGAGGAGGAGTCAATGGAGGAGGAAGACATCGCTCCAGAGGGAGGTACACAACGCTCTAGTCAGTATGTAGAGCAAGGGTGGGGTGATGCAGAGCAGGCAGAGATTACGCCTCTTGCAGGGGACTGCGTTTCTTGGCCAGTTGGGAGTCTGCAGCACATGGTTGATTTCATGCTGCAGTGCCTGAGAAACGACCGCCGCATTGCCCACATTCTCACCACGTCTGATTATTGGGTGTACACCCTCCTAGACCCTCGCTACCGGGACAACTTACAAAGCCTCATCACACCGTTGAACCGGGAGCGTAAAATGCGGAAGTACCAAGACACACTGGTGCAATCCATAATGTTCTCCATTCCAGCCGAGAGCACTGCTGCTTCTACTGCTTTACAAAGCAGCTCTGTGCGTCGAGGCAGTGGAGACAGCTCTGCAACAACAGGGAGCACAAGCAGCGCCTCTGCACAGGGCAAGACCAGTATGTTCCAAATGTGGCGAAGTTTTGTGGCAGCGCCACCAATGTGTACACCATCCGAGACGGCTCCAGTCAGCAGGAGGCAACGTTTCCGTAAGATGGTGACAGACTACATGTCTTGCCCTCTCAGTGTTCTCCCAGGTGGCTCTTCCCCATTCAAGTTTTGGGTCTCTAAGCTGGATACATGGCCAGAGCTTAACCAGTATGCATTGGAGGTGCTGGCTTGCCCTGCTGCCAGTGTATTATCGGAGCGCGTCTTTAGTGCTGCAGGTGGTGTACTAACAGACCGTCGCATGCGACTATCCTCCGATAATGTAGACCGGCTTACTTTTCTGAAAATGAACAAGGCATGGATCTCGCCTGAATTTGCCTGTCCGCTTTCCGATTAAATAACTCGTTGGCAACTTTATCCATGTCTCCTGTTATGTATATCTTTTGTAGGGATCCGCTCTGGTAGGCAGGGGCCGGGCCGCAGTAATGAGGTAAACACACAGGCGTTCAGTTCAAAGTTCAGTGGTTTTAATGACGGGTTCAACAAAAGTCCAGATAACAAAATCAAAACAGAACATAAATCACTCCAGTTTGGAGAACCACTGGTCCCAGACTCACCCTTGCTTGGGACGGCCTTAACTAAGCGGCTGCAGGTCAGCAGAGACCGCCAGGTGCCATTCCGGGTGGTCTGGTACTCGCTTCCTGGTGCACACTGACACACTGTAACAAAACACTCTTCCAGCCTGTCTCCAGCCAAACTCCTTCCTTCCTTCCCCTCCTCATACTCCCACAGCTTCTTGTTAAATAGGCCTAGTCCACACCCTCAGGTGAGGTACACATCAGCTGACCTGATCACGTGACTATGACCTCATCACAGGTCCTTGTGATCATGGAAAATCCTGACCAAACTTCAGTCTGCTAGAAGAAATATATCTCCCATCCAGCAAGATCCCCTTTGGTGTATCACACTTTCTACCACCTGAACTCTACTCCCTGGGCTACAACACTGCCAGTTGCTGCTCAGAAGTGTCGTGTCCACAGACCAATACACAAGCTATAGTGTTAGTGGGGTTTAGTAACGCCAGCTGTTCCCCTGCTGTGTGTACGGCAAAAAGTCCTGCTGCCTCCACCCTCTTCTCTTCTCATCCCTGGGCTCCAACAATGCCAGTTGTTGCCATGAAGTGCTGTTAGCACAGTCAACACTTGCTCCTGTGTTACTGGGGTTCAGTAATGTCAGCTGTTCCCCTGCTGTGTGTACGGCAAAAAGTCCTGCTGCCTCCACCCTCTTCTCTTCTCATCCCTGGGCTCCAACAACGCCAGTTGTTGCCATGAAGTGCTGTTAGCACAGTCAACACTTGCTCCTGTGTTACTGGGGTTCACTAATGTCAGCTGTTCCCCTGCTGTGTGTACGGCAAAAAGTCCTGCTGCCTCCACCCTCTTCTCTTCTCATCCCTGGGCTCCAACAACGCCAGTTGTTGCCATGAAGCGCTGTTAGCACAGTCAACACTTGCTTCTGTGTTACTGGGGTTCAGTAATGTCAGCTGTTCCCTGCTGTGTGTACGGCAAAAAGTCCTGCTGCCTCCAGCCTCTTCTCTTCTCATCCCTGGGCTCCAACAACGCCAGTTGTTGCCATGAAGTGCTGTTAGCACAGTCAACACTTGCTCCTGTGTTACTGGGGTTCAGTAATGTCAGCTGTTCCCCTGCTGTGTGTACGGCAAAAAGTCCTGCTGCCTCCACCCTCTTCTCTTCTCATCCCTGGGCTCCAACAACGCCAGTTGTTGCCATGAAGTGCTGTTAGCACAGTCAACACTTGCTCCTGTGTTACTGGGGTTCACTAATGTCAGCTGTTCCCCTGCTGTGTGTACGGCAAAAAGTCCTGCTGCCTCCACCCTCTTCTCTTCTCATCCCTGGGCTCCAACAATGCCAGTTGTTGCCATGAAGTGCTGTTAGCACAGTCAACACTTGCTCCTGTGTTACTGGGGTTCACTAATGTCAGCTGTTCCCCTGCTGTGTGTACGGCAAAAAGTCCTGCTGCCTCCACCCTCTTCTCTTCTCATCCCTGGGCTCCAACAACGCCAGTTGTTGCTCGGAAGTAATTGGCACGGGTACTGACTCCTGCCCAGCCTGGTTACAGCACGACAGCTGTTTCCTGGCAGTGTCAACGTCAATTAGCCTCCAATAAGTTGTCCTGTCGTGTTGCATTCGGGTTAGCCGACTCTATGGTGCCTGCAGTTTAGGTGATTCCTATGTGTGCTGTGGGATATGTAAATAAAGGCTGTTTCCGTTGTGACAATAGGACAAGCACCCACTGTAGGACTGTGTGATTCGGTAACTGCGGATGGCTTGCGGCCTGTTAACTTACATTTTCATGGGTGCCTTATGGTACCCGTCCGGGTTCCAGTACCGTCAGCTGGTTCTCCGCAGTGCCTTTGGCCTAGGTGCCTCCATCTCGGTATCCGAATTCCAGCAACGTCTGCTGGTCCTTGGTAGTGCTTTGGACCACAGGTACCTCCTGCTTATTAACCGTGTCCCAGTAACGTCAGCTGGTCCTCGGTTGTGCCATTGGCTCTTTTCCTTCTGCTGCCCCTCCGGGTTCCAGCACAGTCAGCTGGTCCTCGTTACTTCCATTGTCTCTTGTACCATCTGATACCCGTCCGGGTTCCAGTAACGTCAGCTGGTTCTCGGAAGTTAGTCAGCCTTCTTGTACCTTCAGCTACATTTACAAATTTAAGATTTTTTAAATGTTTTTTTGGGTAATCACTCTGGATCTCCAACAATGAAGACGACGACCCTGATGACCACCCCGAAGAAGATGCCGACCACAAGGAGACGAGCATCAAGCAACGCTAACATCACAAAGAGAAATAAAAGATACCAGAAACATCACACAGACAGAAGAATAAGTTACAGAAGAATACAAAGACAGAAGAAGAAACGACAGAAGAACAATAAGCAGAAGATCAAAAAGCAGAAGAACATGAAGTATAAGACCAAAATGAAGAGCAAAATATATGCACTAAATTATAAGCAGAAGAAGAATAAGCAGTGTATGGGGGTGAGTCCGTTCCTCCTCGTGGTGCCCCTGGAAAATGCCTGCTGCTGCAGGCTAAACTGAACACGGACAAATACTGTTGTAATTTAAATCTTTTGTGACAGCAAGAACGGAAGGAAGAAAAATTCATACTTTTACAGATTACAAGTACAGGAATCTCTGTCACAAATAAGAATATGATGAAGAAGATGAAGATGAAGTAGAATATGAAGAAGAATAATAGTTTAATAAGAACAATATGAGTAATGTTAACAAAAAGGTGAATAGCAATAAGTTTAAGAAGAAGATAAAGAAGGTGAAGATGAAGAATAATTGGATGAAAAAGATGATGCTGCTGAATATTATGAAGGAGAAAGTGTGGCAAAAGTTAAAAAGGTGAAGAGCATGGAAGTTGTGAAACATACATATTTGCCAAAATAGAAAAAAGGTTAACAACATTGTCAATTTCTTCGTCAATCCGAACATCTTTAAAAAAAAAAAATATTAATGCTATTCCATTTGATTGGGTTAAACATCTATGCCTTTAATGTCTCCTCAACCTCCCCCAATACATTCTACATTACTCTTTGTTGTTTTCCTTCATGTACAATTAACCAACAAGGCAAGAATGGGGTTTTTTTAATTCCGATATTTTGTTCCCATAGACTTACATTGGATTTCCGGTATCGGTATCGGGTATCGCCGATACTTTTTGGGTATCGGCGATACCAATTCCGATCCGATACTCATTGGTATCGGAAAGTATCGCTCAACTCTAACCCCCACACCATCACACCACCTCCTCCATGCTTCACGGTGGGAACCAGGCATGTAGAGTCCATCCGTTCACCTTTTCTGCGTGCAAAGCAGTAATCAAAGCAAAAGGTGGCTACTTTGAAGAACCTAGAATATAAGACATATTTTCAGTTGTTTCACACTTTTTTGTAAAGTGTAATGTATAATTCCACATGTTAATTCATAGCTTTGATGCCTTCAGTGTGATTTTTCAATTTTCATAGTCATGAAAATACAGAAAATCTTTGAATGAGAAGGTGTGTCCAAACTTTTGGTCTGTACTGTATATGCCTTTTAAAATATAATTTCTGGTCATTAGTAAGAATATATAGTAACGCTATGGATAGTAGTAAGACCTAATGTGGACTGATTAACTTGATTTTAATTGATGGGCATGACTGCAATATGTTGGAGCTGTATCGATAATACATTAATAATATTGCTCCCATAACAGTAGCTACATGGTTTATGGTCAAACTCTGGTCACAGAGTCGGACAGATCCCACATTGTCCCACTTCCCATGTAAGACAGGCTTGGACTGGCCCACAGGAGAACAGGAGAAACCTCCAGAGGGCCCAACGTGTAAGACTGGGCCACTGTGGCACCCCAGGAGTCTGGTTGCCACAGTTACATTGCCTCCCTCACAGGGAGGAATGTCATGCCCAGAAGCAAGAAGGGGTCCCCTTACCAGGTGTCAGTAGGAGAGAAGTCGAGCAGAACCTGGGGAGTGGAGATGTGATTAAACTCGCCCCAGAGCTGAACTCTAGGGACCGGACACCGGAGTCTGCGGTTGCATGGGTACCGAAGTCCCGGCAGCTAAATCTGGAGGGCAGGGGACTGCAGGTCTCCTGGCCCGATTTAATACCTGTCAGCACAGGAGCACACCAGAGGCTGGAGCTGACACAAAGGAGCGGCACCTGTGAGAGGCTCGAGTTGCCTGCCATGCGGACAACGGTTTGTTTTTTAAATAAGAGAGAGAGACAGTTAGCAGCAGGAGGGTGAGCCGTTAGGAAGCAAGGAAAAAAGGGAGGACAGTGCAGAAGGAAGGGCTCCGTACCTACCTGGCCAGGTGTATCCAAAATTGCTTCCAGGCTGCCCGGCTCTCCATCACGATCTGTTACCAGTGCCCCAGTCTGTACTATCAACCATCAAGTAAAGGAAAAGAAAACTACAGGCCTTGTGTCCTCCAGTGATCTCTTGCGCCCTGTGTCAGTATTCCGGGTTTTCTAGGTAACTTTGTCAATGATTTTGCCCTTTGTTAAGATGGAGTTTGCTGTTTTCTGTGCCCTACTTCCTGTTCGTTTGTTTAAAACCCGGCTCAGGTGCTGGCTTCACTGCTGGAATATTCTGCTTCTGTTTCCCTGCAACCCAGCTGCTTGTTCCTCACAGATCGTTGTGTGTTTACCAGGGAAGTGCATAATCAGGTTATCTTCAGGTGTTTCTCTGCCACAGCAGTTTCTACCCATGGCTCTGGACTTTCCCTGCATATGTAAGTTGCACAGACTGTGTTGTCACTAAACTGTTGACTTGGGAAATTAACCTTTGTTTCACTCCATCTGATAAGAACTGCGTTTCTGAACTGTTGCTGTTTAACCCTTTGTGCATTACCTCTGGTGAGAGCTGTTGGAACTATTACTGGAACCTTACTGACTTATGAACTTGTTGTTGGACTTCATTGAATTTAGCCACAACTGAGATTAACTTGTTCCTGGACCTCCCTGTGTTTTCTGCATACCTGGATCTGACTCTTCACACACCAGCAGTGTGTAAATCCAGCCACGTAACTTGTGCATCAGACTTACCTTGTGGTCACATTTGTGTGAGGACTTCGTCGTAAGAACTTTACCACCCTCGCTATAGAGGTTCAAGGACTTATATCCGGATTCATATAACTGGACTTGTGTATATATATATATGGACTCATTGCATGTCACTACGGGTTGTTTGAATATTGTTTTGGGGGTTTTGCTGTTTCACAAATACATTATTTTGCATTCAAAGAAACCCGTCTCTGATTGTTCATTGCCCCACGCTATCAGAATCCTCGAGTTCCTACAATAGTATTACAGGATATTCCAGCCTAAAAAAGAGGATTCTGCTGGGGCAATGACGGAGACACGGGCAGACAAACTGTTCACCATAGTTAACTCCTTGCAGCAGGAGGTGTCAGCTGCACTCAATCAAATTAGAGACTTGGAGTCTCGGGTTAACCACAATGCACAGGGGTTTGGTCAGGCTCTCCAAGATCTACGTTCTAGGTTAGGAGTCCTGGAGGCCTTACCTACTGAGCCTACCTCATCCACCAGTATGCCCAAATTGCCTCCATTCCGTTTTAATGGTGACCGAAGTCAATTCCGTGGGTTTGTTAATCAATGTATATTATTTTTTGATGTACATGCCTCTTACTACCGGTCTGATAGATCTAAGGTTCTATGTATTATTATGTTGTTGACATCACGTGCACTGGCTTGGGCAAATCCTATGGTTGAAAGTCATGATACCCGTCTAAATAATTTGGATAATTTTCTGGCAGCCATGGCGCAAATGTTCGACGATCCCAACCGCCGTGCTACCGCTGAATCTGCCTTGCTTTCCTTACGCCAGGGGAAACGGTCAGTCATAGAATATGTTACTGAATTTAAAAGGTTAGTGGTGGACACCCAGTGGGAAAACAATGCTTTGTTACCAATCTTTAGAAAAGGTTTGTCAAATGTAATCAAGGATGAGCTAGCTCGTTCAGAGTCTCCACAGGAGTTTGAATTGTTTATACAGCACTGTGTACGTATTGATACCCGTTTAACTGAACGCAGACAAGAAAAATGGGCCGCTGTAAATCGCATTACTAATTACTCTCTTCCGTCCAGGGAAACCACAGGCAAAAACCCGCGAGAGGCTGAGGAGGTGCCTATGCAGGTGGACTCACTGCAGAGACGTGAGAATAATGAACGCCGCGAACACCGTTTCCGTGAGCGCTTATGTTTCTATTGTGGTCAATCGGACCATTTCCTTATCAATTGTCCTAAATGTCCTAGGCGACCCAACAAGGTGTTGGCGGTAGTAGGAGATTATGATAACACAGACGCTGAGTCTGAAGTTTCAGAAACCAGTCTACATCTAGATGCGGTTTTTCCCCAATACTGATGCCGACTTCCCCTAAAGATCACGGGGAGAAATATTCACATTGTTCTCTTCCTATACAGATTCAGTGGGAGGAACAGTGGATATCAAGTTCTGCCATGATAGACTCTGGAGCAGGTGGGAATTTCATGGATTCTTCTTTTGCAGAGAAACATGGTATAAAGACACAACTAAGAGCTTCACCAATCACTATGGAAACGGTGGATGGTTCCCCATTAGTTTCTGGACCAGTAGATCGGGAGACAGTGCCTCTGGAGTGTAAGATGGAACCAGACCATCAAGAAACACTTTCATTCATGTTAATATCTTCTCCTCATTTTCCTGTAATTTTAGGAATTCCCTGGTTACGGTCACAAAATCCAATCATCAATTGGGAAACCAAGGAGATAACCTTTCTCCCGAAGTGCAGTTCTACCATCAGTCCAACTGTAGCGGCTCCAGTTACCCAGAACTTGGAGGAGGTGATACAGGTACCTACTCTCCCTCTGATTTATCAGGAATTCTCAGACATTTGTGATAAAAGGAAGGCAGATCAACTTCCCCCACATAGGCCGTATGACTGCCCCATAGAATTGCTTCCTGGAGCAGCGATTCCTTTCGGCCATGTTTACCCGTTGGCGGCTCCGGAATTAAAATCTTTACGAGAGTATATAGATGAGAATTTAGCCAAGGGGTTTATCCGACCATCTTCTTCACCAGCGGGAGCTCCAATATTCTTTGTAAAGAAGAAGGATGGTACTCTAAGACCTTGCATTGACTACCGGGAGTTAAATAAGGTAACCATTCGTAACAGGTACCCGTTGCCCCTAATTCCAGAATTGTTGGAAAGAGTTCGCCAGGCCAAAGTATTTACCAAATTAGATCTTCGTGGGGCATATAATTTACTCCGTATACGGCCCGGAGACGAATGGAAGACAGCTTTTAGATGCCGGTATGGACATTTTGAATATTTGGTGATGCCATTCGGACTCTGTAACGCTCCTGCTGCTTTTCAACATCTAGCCAACGACATTTTCAGGGATTTATTGGACCAATATGTGGTAATTTACCTTGATGACATCTTAATCTTTTCTGACTCCTTACAGGAACATCAGGAACATGTCAAGACCGTACTTAAACGTTTGAGAGATAATCATTTGTACATCAAACTCGAAAAGTGTGAGTTCCATTGTTCTGAAATTCAATTTTTGGGCTATGTTATCTCGCCTCAGGGATTGAATATGGAGTCCAGCAAGATCCAGGCAATCTTGGACTGGCCGGTACCAGGAAACATTAAGGAGGTACAACGATTCATTGGCTTTGCTAACTTTTATAGACGGTTTATCCGAAATTTTTCAGAAATTGTCCGTCCCATCACTCTCCTCACCAAGAAGGGGAAGAAGTTTGAATGGTCTTCGCAAGCTCAGGAAGCCTTTGATCGCCTGAAGGGTTGTTTTACCACAGCTCCAATATTGATGCATCCGGATCCTGCACAGCCTTTTATTGTGGAGGTGGACGCGTCTGACTGTGCATTGGGAGCTATCCTCTCACAACGTACCGGAGACAAAGGTTTGCTGCACCCGTGTGCCTTCTTCTCTCGTAGGTTATCTTCTGCAGAACTGAACTATGATGTGGCAGATAAGGAACTTTTGGCAATTATTTCTGCCTTTAAGGAATGGAGACACCATTTGCAGGGGGCAACTCAGCAGGTAGTAGTACTCACGGATCATCGCAATTTGGAATTCCTTAAGTCTGCCAGGTGTCTTTCTCCTCGACAAGCTAGGTGGAGTTTGTTCTTGAACCAGTTTAATTTTATTATTTCGTACCGCCCAGGTTCACGTAATGGGAAAGCTGACGCATTATCCCGAATCCATACCGTGGATTCCGTGCCTGGGACCCCGTCGAAGACCATCTTGTCGGAGGCCAATTTCGTTGGAGTGCTCCGGAACCGGGACTTGTGGCAGGAGATCAAGCTGGCCTATGACGGTGACGTATTTCTTGCAGCTCCACCTGACAATGTGAATCTTGTCCTTCGGAATGGTGTGTGGCTTAGAGATCGATGTATTTATGTCCCAGAGGCTGTAAGACTTCGAGTTCTCAGATTGGTCCACGACTCTAAATTGGCTGGTCATAGGGGGGTACAGAAGACGCAGGAATTGTTAACTCGTTTTTTTTGGTGGCCTACCTGCTTGAAGGATGTGAATGACTATGTCCGCTCTTGTGAAGTTTGTGCCCGGTACAAGGTTCCTCGTGTTTCACCTACTGGTCTTCTTAAACCGCTACCTGTACCGTCTCGCCCTTGGGGGTCTATTTCGATGGACTTTATTGTGGAGTTACCCACCTCTGGTGGTAAAAATACTATTTTGGTGGTAGTAGATCGTTTAACGAAAGCTGCTCATTTCATTCCGTGCGCTGGTCTTCCCTCAGCTACAGAGACAGTAGATCTAGTTATCCAGAACATTTTCCGGCTGCATGGGGTACCAGATGACATCATTTCTGACCGGGGAATACAATTTACCTCTAGATTTTGGAAAGGATTTTGTTCTGCGCTCCACATTAATGTTTGCTTGTCTTCTGCATACCATCCTCAGACCAACGGGCAGACCGAACGGACAAATCAAACCTTGGAGCAATATCTACGCTGTTACGTCAGTCATTTGCAGGACGATTGGCTGAAGCTACTTCCTCTAGCGGAATTTTCGTACAACAACTCCCAAAGCAGTTCCACGAAGGTAACGCCTTTTTTTGCCAACCTGGGTTATCATCCAAGTATTTTGCCTAGGTCTCCGGTTACGATTTCGGTACCAGCGGTTGAAGACAGAGTGACGGCGTTTGCAACGTAATCTTGAAGTTTTGAAGGACTCCCTGACCACAGCACAGGAGCGTTACAAAAAGTCGGCCGATAGATTCCGGAAACCAGCACCTATGTATAAGGTAGGAGACTCAGTTTGGTTGTCCACCAAGAATCTAAAATTGGGTGTTCCTTCGCAGAAACTGGGACAGAAATTCATCGGTCCATTCAAGATCACGGGGATTGTGAGCTCTGTTGCCTGTCGGTTGAAGCTACCACGGACTTTAAAGGTACACCCAGTATTTCATGTTTCCTTATTAAAACCAGTCTCTCCTAACACATTTCAGGGACGTATCGTACCTCCCCCTCCACCAGTGTTGGTTGATGGCGAAGAACAATTCGTGGTACAGGAGATTGTTAATTCGAGACTTCATAGAAACCGGCTTCAGTATCTAGTTAGATGGCAAGGTTACTCTCCTGAAGATGATTCTTGGGAACCAGTAAGTAACATCAATGCGCCTCTGAAGATTGCTCAGTTTCATCGGAGATACCCGGACAGGCCTGGTCCAGGACCGTCCGGAGGCCGTCTTTAGGGGGGGGAGTAATGTCAGTATTCCGGGTTTTCTAGGTAACTTTGTCAATGATTTTGCCCTTTGTTAAGATGGAGTTTGCTGTTTTCTGTGCCCTACTTCCTGTTCGTTTGTTTAAAACCCGGCTCAGGTGCTGGCTTCACTGCTGGAATATTCTGCTTCTGTTTCCCTGCAACCCAGCTGCTTGTTCCTCACAGATCGTTGTGTGTTTACCAGGGAAGTGCATAATCAGGTTATCTTCAGGTGTTTCTCTGCCACAGCAGTTTCTACCCATGGCTCTGGACTTTCCCTGCATATGTAAGTTGCACAGACTGTGTTGTCACTAAACTGTTGACTTGGGAAATTAACCTTTGTTTCACTCCATCTGATAAGAACTGCGTTTCTGAACTGTTGCTGTTTAACCCTTTGTGCATTACCTCTGGTGAGAGCTGTTGGAACTATTACTGGAACCTTACTGACTTATGAACTTGTTGTTGGACTTCATTGAATTTAGCCACAACTGAGATTAACTTGTTCCTGGACCTCCCTGTGTTTTCTGCATACCTGGATCTGACTCTTCACACACCAGCAGTGTGTAAATCCAGCCACGTAACTTGTGCATCAGACTTACCTTGTGGTCACATTTGTGTGAGGACTTCGTCGTAAGAACTTTACCACCCTCGCTATAGAGGTTCAAGGACTTATATCCGGATTCATATAACTGGACTTGTGTATATATATATATGGACTCATTGCATGTCACTACGGGTTGTTTGAATATTGTTTTGGGGGTTTTGCTGTTTCACAAATACATTATTTTGCATTCAAAGAAACCCGTCTCTGATTGTTCATTGCCCCACGCTATCAGAATCCTCGAGTTCCTACAATAGTATTACACCCTGAGTCCTGCACCACAAGGTACACGAAGCCTGACATAAACAGAACCGGTAAGCCTGGGGCCCCGTTCCACCTGTGGGGAGCAGAACTGTCCCAGCTGCGTCACCATCAGCCCCAGCAGCCTCATTTAGCAGCGTCAGCCATCTGTTGCCAAACACCACAAGAAGTGGCGTCACGTTAAATCCCATATACATATTCCCCATTTTATAGCACAGCCAGGGCCACGGAGTTGGGTCACGGCCCCGTTACTTCCCCAAAGAACTGTCCGACCCGGTTTTGAGTACCCCACGGCCCTGGTGGGCGTGTCACCACCACCCTCTATATAAGCAGTACTTGGCACAATATACAGTACTTGAATCACTATGTACAGACAGAGGGGCATCTTAATCATTTAACAATATACGCAGTTCATGATTATATGCATAGATTATGTGATTGAGGATAATGTCACATTTTCACGTATTTGAAAAGTGGGGCCCTGAAGTTGATTACTGGTGGGCTCTAGACTCCCCAGTCCGACACTGAGTAAGACCACAGGTTCTTGAAATTACACATAATAAATTGTGGGAGCCTTTTAGAGATTTTACAATCAAGAGGTTAAGATTATGCCTTAAACAACACCTTGCACTTTTGTATCACTTAAAGACTTCATATAAAGAGTGTCCAAACCGCCAATACTTAATTTTCACAAATGAAAAAATGACTACTGCCAGGTACCACCGGGACACATTTGAGATGGACGGTGATGAACTGGAAGTTGTAAAGGACTTTAACCTACTTGAGTGAACAATGATCACTCAAGATGCAGCGCAACACCAGAATTGGAAAGGAGAATAGCTATGAGCAAATCAACAATTAAGTCACTGGACAAGATCTTAGGGTGGGTTCACATTGTGTTGCGGGCAATGCGCTGACGGCATCCGTCACAAAGTGGCACTAACGCTATGTAACGGATGCGTTAACGTCGCCATTGCACGCAATAGCAGTAGAGCATCCTAACGCATGCCGAAATCGGCATGCGTTAGCAATGTGCCGTCATTCTGTGACGGACCCTCGGACGCTGTCTGCAGCGTTCGAGGGTCCGTCACTGCTAGCTCAGATAGAGATGCTGCGCTAGCGTGATCGCATAACGCGATCACAAAATGACAGCAGCGTTAATGCAGTCCGTCAACGCTATGCGTTGAACGGACTGCATTAACGCTATGTGAACCTAGCCTTACAATTAAGGAACAATTCACTGGTGATAAAGACAAGGCTTATACATAGTCTGGTCTTTTCTGTGGTAATATATGGATGTGGAACCTAGATGATAAAGAAACAAGACTGAAGAAGAATTAAAAAGCTGGAGCCTTTGAAATGCTGGAGAAGAATGTTATCAATACCATGGATGGCGAGAAGAAGAAACAAATCAATTTTGAAACAAATCAAAGCCAATCATTTCACTCAAATCAAGGATCACCAAGCTACGACTAGCCTACTTTGGAAACATCACATAAAGAGCGCAATCACTGGTGAAAGACATCATGGTCGGAAGAATAGAAGGAACAAGGCGGAGAGGAAGACCAGCAACTCAATGACTTGTTACAATCAAGGTAAAAGCGGAGAAGACCCTGGTGGGTCTATATAGGCTTGTACAAGATCAATCTTCCTACACAGCATTCATTAAGTTGCTCAAGATTAAAATTGATAAATAAAATAATATTAATTACAATTGGAAATTCATTCTTGAAAGTATCATAAAGCCAAACAGTTAAAGGAAAAACAAGGTAACCAATTGCAGAGGCATCATTTAATCCATTGCAAGGATTACGCTTCCTTGTAGGTGTGAACAGCAGAAATAAATGGTTCAGCAAATACAGATAAAAACTTCTTCACTAATTTATTTTGGAAGCATTTTTAAAAACCAGAAAAGATGATAATTATTATTGAAAGTGATGCAGACAGAAATCACTTCGTCAACCAACTTGTTTTCCATTTATACTGTATTTGCTCTTATTCCTGTTACCACCTAGGAGCTTCAGCTGATGCCTCAAACAACACCCTGCACTTTTGTATTTCCTATAGGCTACAAGGAATAAAGATAGCCACAACCACCAATATTAACATTTTATCTTATAATGTATATGAGTTGAAAAATTCATTCTTAATGAATGTGGCATAAAACCACATTTTTTATATATCATCCTTGGTTTATAATATGTACAGGATACTCTCTGTCAAGTAAAATATTAGCAAAAGTACGAGAGTGTAAAGTGTGTCAGGAGGAGAAGAACATTATTTGGTAGTAAAAACTTATCATTAGCTTTGATATTGCCTAAAGACACTTGTTGAAGGAAATCATAATCATCAGTGTCTTTCAATTGCTGGTCAAAAGTGGCCACCAGCAGGCTCATTGGTCAATAATTACGGTAGTCTTGTTTTGTATTTTCTGCATTATGACTTAAATTAGATTCCAGACTATCCCTATTTCAAATTAATTACCCTAAGACATTTTGACTCTGTCACTCACAATACGGAGAAAGCTACATTTTCTAAAGAATAGAGTTTCAAGAAGAGACTTTTTTACCCTCCTACAAGGAAACAACTCTCTCCATATGGTCAGGTCTATTGTGATTTTGATTTTAATTCAATGTTGAACGATAACTTATTTACAATGGCTCGTTAAAGGCTTAATAGTGACTTGTAGGATCTCTGCTTCCAACAGGTGGCGCTATAGATTTCTAGTCCTCTTCCTCTCTGAAAAGGCAATTTGCACATTTAATTTCCCAGAGGAGCATTGCACGGTGAATAAGCCTCCTTACATTGGCATGCCAGGGCCAGTATGTCACTCTCCACAAGGAGAACTGTTATCCCTTAGACCTCAGTCCAGAACTTCTAACCTAGCCAAATCAGATTTCATACTTTGCACTAAAGAGTGGCAATACCCTGAAACACTGCATCTGCAAATTGAGATTCTGATTTGGCTTTTATCCTGTTATATTGCAAAGCTTGTTTAAGGGTCAATAATGACTTGTAGGATTGCTGCATCCAACAGCTGGTGCTATAGAGGTGTAGTCTTCATCCGCCTTGAACAGGCAATTTGCATATTTAATGATGGGAAAAAAAACTCTTTAGAAAGCTCTACAACTTCTCTTCAGTTGGAATAATACAGAGAG
This sequence comes from Oophaga sylvatica, assembly GCA_033576555.1. Classification (NCBI taxonomy): domain Eukaryota; kingdom Metazoa; phylum Chordata; class Amphibia; order Anura; family Dendrobatidae; genus Oophaga; species Oophaga sylvatica. The sequence goes on from JARQOD010000003.1 coordinate 322,277,931, forward strand.
CAACATTAGAGACCACCTTTTAAGTAATTACTAATAAATGCCACTGTGTCATTACACAGTACATTAAGGCATATTTAACTAAACCTCTCCTATCTAGCACTGACGATAGTCTTGCAGGGTCAAAACATGTGACAGACTCCCTGTTAAATTTTATAGGGGGAGTATTGAAAAATCCAAAAGCAGCAAGTATAACTACAGTAAGCATATAAGAATACAAAATGATTTATTTTATTTACATTTTTTTTGTACTAAAAATAATTACAGTATATTGGAATTATTTTTTTTTATTTACAGTTCTTATACTTTAAATATTATTTTTATTGAGCATTTTTTGCACTAAATTATTTATATTTTATCATGTATTTTAATTACCAATCTATAGTTATATAATTTTTATATTGTTTGCATTATTGTTAATATTATTATTATCCCTTGATAAAGCATACAGCGAAACACTTGTCAGGTGTGGGTGGTACTCTGGGTCTAAATATGTATATGCATATGTACTTTATAATGTGATTACTTTTTGCATACTAAATATGTGCAAATATGTTTGCTATATACTATTGAGATCTGTGCAATGTACTATTCTGTTTTGATTTAAACATGCTGTTTTACCTGACACTTTATTCTTACATCCATTTGCATGTGGGTTAATACAGTATATTGGAAAATTCTACTACTGTATAGGTTATATACTTGTACAAACCCCATTGCTTCTGACTCGCTCCACAATTGTGGATACCAGGGCTATGGGGTACTCGGAGCCGAGCCCATTGATTTCTATGGGAGTTGTCACTGGCAGCGGGACTCGATCCGTGGCCCTGGCAGTCAAGCGATAGGGGGATATTTACAGGGAATTATTAGGATAGGTAGTTCGTGACGCCACCTGTGGTATCTGGTCAATTGGACCAGCGCTGCTATAATGATCTTCACAGGGGATGTTATGGGGGCAGCTGGGTGGTAAGTCTCCCACAGGTGAGACTGGTCCCTGGAAGTCTATGGTGATGATGCAGGGTGTAGATAAGAATTCAGTCACACACAATGCAGCTTCTTTTCATACCTTTTACTTGAAGGTGATTCAGGAAGATCCCGGGGAGCTGGTCGGGGTGGAAAATGCACATTTGGGTAACCGCTGAGCAGGTTAGAGGCCTCCTTAACTTCAATATGTATGTGAGTCCAACTTGCCTGAAGCGAAGTTAACTCTGAACTCTCCAGCTTTCTCAATAGCTGTGATGCCCGGCCAACATTGTGGTGGAGCCTTCTATGTCTCTGACTAGCAGATGTTGAGAGAACTAAGTCCTTACTTTTGCTTGGCCTAGCTCAAAGTTCTTGTTCTCCCTGACTCCGGTTACGTATTGACGCTTTGGGCTGCCCTCTGCGACCTGTAGTCCAGATGCCTCCGGTTTTCTTGTTACTAAGCTTGAAACTCTAGCAACGCTTCGGACCCCGGTGTCCGGCAAATTAGTGCAGGCAATCCAATACCTAAAGCACTTCTCTATGTCTTCTCCACTGCGCCCTTCACCCTGCTTCCCGCTCTTAACATAAGCACTTGTAGCTTTCGATGGTAATGTCAGCTTTCTTCTAGAGCTCACTGCACAGCTCTCAGTAACCTCCAAGTCCAGACTGGACTGAGACTGAACTGCTCTGTACTCAGACAGGAAGCAGACTGAACTGAACACTGACTCCTCTGCTCTCCTCCTGAGCTTGACTGACTGACTACCCAAGACTGAACTCGAAAAGCTACGTGTCACTCCCTCTTATACCCCTAATGGGTGTGTCTAAAAGTGTGAGTGAAGTGAATGCATATCAAGCGTTGCGGTTACCTTCCTGTGCACTTTCCTGGATTTTATGTGTGCCTGACATAGCTGGGCCACACATCCCCCCTTGGTTAAACACAGCACTCCCGGGCTGTAAAAGAGAAAAAGAAAACATTTTTGTTTTGCATTAAACATCAACATTTTAACTCTTCCCATCCGGGAGGTAAGAATTTCTTTAACGTTACAATTTGTACATTAGAAGAATACAAAAGTATCAAAAGTATCAAAACATTCTCATTAATAATAGACAATATTCTTGTGGAGGACCCGCACCAAAAACCTCCTACGTGGGTCCTGGGTGGGCTGCAGGACTTCTGACTGCAGACCTCACTCTAGGCCCACCATACGGTTTTTCTTCAGAGGTAGATAGTAATGGTTTCATGTAAAACCAAGATAATGCACCGTAGTGCAACTATTCACAAAGCAAGTTCTTGGGCTGGCACAGTCCACAGCCACGCAGTTCATTGGCATAGGAAAAGACACATATATATATATATATATATATACAATTTTCAAGTATTCACATTTCAAGATATAATACTGCAATACTATTAACTCTTTATACTCATTAACCTCGTACCCAGCCGGGTATTCTACGTCAAATATGTAAACATCATACATATTATTTATAAAGTGCAATTCAGCAAAACTTCTTTCAACTTTTTACATTTCTTGAGTTGCAGTAAACCCCTGTCTGGGTCCTACTGGCTTTCATTTTTCTTGCTAATTTCAATAACGTCTTCCACTCCTGGGGCTGGAACGACGCGGTGTTCCTTCGAACGCATTACAAACAAGTCATGACCTGCTATTAGTGTTTGAGTGGCCACAGTTCTCATTTTAACGGTGGACCCAACGGGTACTTCTTCTCTGTAAGACGCTGATTGCGTCGCTGCAGGGGCCACATTAACTTGCAATGCTAGTTGCGTTGCTGAGATGGTCGCAGGGGGCGATGCTAAGTGGGTCGCAGATTGCGATGCAGAGTAGGTCGCCGATTGCGATGCAGGGGGCGACGTGGGTCGAGAGGAGTATGCAGGGGGCGATGCCGGGGCACGGCCTGGTGCGGTGAGAGCTCGGGACTGGACGCTTCGGTACCGGCGTCGGGGACGGGGTCACTGACGATGGAGACGTTCAGGCATACCACCCCTTTAAACCCCAGTGACGTGTGTAGCTCACAATGTCCCCGTTTATCAGGTCCCTCCCAGGATGACCGATGGGCAAGTGGGACTCCACGTCCCGGCGGCTCACAAGACCCCTGCATAGAGGCCTGGCTCGCGGATAAAGCCCCAGCCCTTGCGGAGCTGAAACTCGGTGACGCACCCCTGCCGCCGCGGTTCCCGTCGGGTACCTTTATCTCGGCGGACGGTTTCTTTATCAGCAATGAACTTCTCATGCTGTTGTTGTCGGGACCGCTGTATGTTTCGTTCTTCCTCCTGCTGCTGTCTCACTTTCTCGCAGTGCTGCCAAGCATTTCGGTTTGGAGGTCGTAAGTCACGTCGTCCAGACGCCCCATCTCATCCCAGTCGATTTCCGGCAATGATGGCTGGGACCCCTCCGGTGACCTTACCGGGGAACCGTACTCTGCTGTGGCCTCCTGGCCTAGCTGGCACTCCGGACCGGGCAGGACCTCCTCAGCCTCCTTCTCCTCCACCTCCGCATCGGTGGGATCAGGTACAGCACTTTTGGGGGCAACCTCCGATCTCTCTTTAGCCTTCTTCAGCAGGGAACTTGGGAAATCAGGAGACGGCGTTATGCTTGTGGGAGAGAGCACTGCGTCCCACAGCAGCCGCTGTGTCTGGGCACGCCAGCGTCTCTCCGTCTCCCGCAAATCTGCATGACGCTGGATCATTCTTCTTAGCGCCTCATTCTCCTTCCGCAGCTCCAGCATAGCGGGGTCAGTGTCCCGATCTGGGGACAGCTCCGGCACAGGTAGTAAATCTTCGGTAAGCAAGGTTTGTATGCCTCCGGTCCTCTGCACAGATTCTCCTGTCCTTCCGCCATCTCGTCCCCAGGCCAGACTGTAGTTTCCATCAGGAACAATCTGGTCTCTTCCGTGGAGGCGGGATTTGCGTCTCCTCCTCTTCGCATAGAGGAGAAGAGGAGGCGATTTCTTTAGCAGTGGGGCAGGACCGCACATTATAGTAGCATTTGGAGAGGGCGGCCATATCTTTCGCGCCTCAGGGGGGTACATGCCCACGAATGCACGCCCACCTTCTTCACCAGCGCCTCAGGGCGCCAACATGGCGGCAACATGGCGGTATTTGGCGCCAAAAGCAGAAAACAGTCTTTTTCACCAAACAGTTCAGTATAGGCACACAGGACTCACAATTGCAAGCTTCGCATCCTGTTCGTGACGCCAAGGTAAGTTGACTCGCTCCACAATTGTGGATACCAGGGCTATGGGGTACTCGGAGCCGAGCCCATTGATTTCTATGGGAGTTGTCACTGGCAGCGGGACTCGATCCGTGGCCCTGGCAGTCAAGCGATAGGGGGATATTTACAGGGAATTATTAGGTAGGTAGTTCGTGACGCCACCTGTGGTATCTGGTCAATTGGACCAGCGCTGCTATAATGATCTTCACAGGGGATGCTATGGGGGCAGCTGGGTGGTAAGTCTTCCACAGGTGAGACTGGTCCCTGGAAGTCTATGGTGATGATGCAGGGTGCAGATAAGAATTCAGTCACACACAATGCAGCTTCTTTTCATACCTTTTACTTGAAGGTGATTCAGGAAGATCCCGGGGAGCTGGTCGGGGTGGAGAATGCACATTTGGGTAACCGCTGAGCAGGTTAGAGGCCTCCTTAACTTCAATATGTATGTGAGTCCAACTTGCCTGAAGCGAAGTTAACTCTGAACTCTCCAGCTTTCTCAATAGCTGTGATGCCCGGCCAACATTGTGGTGGAGCCTTCTATGTCTCTGACTAGCAGATGTTGAGAGAACTAAGTCCTTACTTTTGCTTGGCCTAGCTCAAAGTCCTTGTTCTCCCTGACTCCGGTTACGTATTGACGCTTTGGGCTGCCCTCTGCGACCTGTAGTCCAGATGCCTCCGGTTTTCTTGTTACTAAGTTGAAACTCTAGCAACGCTTCGGACCCCGGTGTCCGGCAAATTAGTGCAGGCAATCCAATACCTAAAGCACTTCTCTATGTCTTCTCCACTGCGCCCTTCGCCCTGCTTCCCGCTCTTAACATAAGCACTTGTAGCTTTCGATGGTAATGTCAGCTTTCTTCTAGAGCTCACTGCAAAAGCTCTCAGTAACCTCCAAGTCCAGACTGGACTGAGACTGAATGCTCTGTACTCAGACAGGAAGCAGACTGAACTGAACACTGACTCCTCTCCTCCTGAGCTTGACTGACTGACTACCCAAGACTGAACTCGAAAAGCTACGGTCACCCCTCTTATACCCCTAATGGGTGTGTCTAAAAGTGTGAGTGAAGTGAATGCATATCAAGCGTTGCGGTTACCTTCCTGTGCACTTTCCTGGATTTTATGTGTGCCTGACATAGCTGGGCCACACACTTCATGTAAGGTGCATGAGATGTAATACTTTATCTATCTTTCCATGCAGCCCCTTATTGCTTCATCCAAGTATTGCTAGCGTTGATTACTCGCTTTACAACTTACCCTCTGTATCATGGCCAATTTCTCTGTATCTGAATTCCCCCATTTTATATTTTGTTTTTATTTTATCATGTTATAATAAACTAAATAAGCATTGTAATGGCTTTTATCAAATTTTGTGCATGAGTTATAATATTTGATATAGATACAGGACCATAAATCTGCCAAATTATGTATAGGTATTTTATTATAATGTTCTGTAACTTCTTGTCAAGCTGTCGGCTCTTTTTTTTCTTGTATTTTAATTCTTTTCACGTGTAGGACAATATATTTTGCTTTACATTCTACGTGCACATTTGTCACTTTTACTGAATTGCTCCGCACAATGTTGTCCACCGCCCACCGGTGTCACAGACAATCCACAGATTTCTTGTTCTCTAAATACAATTTAGTTGTACTGACAGAGCCCTGATTTGCTAAGTAGGGTGATTTATGGGACTTCTGCTTGACAGAAAACTGAGTTTTATCAGAACATAATGATCTGAGACTAATTCCTATTGAAAAGACCAGTTTAAGGAGCTGGTGGTTGACCTTGTCTTTGTATACGCAGGTAGTGCCATTCTTAAACAAAAAAAACTAAAATACTATTCATTGATATGTACGATCGGATTATACCTGTTTAAAGCTGTGTGCTCCTGCCAGCATGGCTTTGT
>JARQOD010000003.1:322284121-322328940 GCA_033576555.1 Oophaga sylvatica
CCGCCTTAATTTTTAAAGCCAATTTATGAAACAATTTTTTGGTGACAATTAGGGATGAGCAAACGTGCTTGCCATTACGCGTTACTCACCCGAGTATCACGGTACTCGGTGTACTTGGCGAACACCGATCACTTCCGGGATTACTCGGCGGGAACTCGGGTCTCAACCCAACTTTTTTGGCAGACTTTATAGACCCAATCACGATGCAGGGATTGTCTGCCAGGCAATGAAACGCTGCAGTCATCTTTGTTGTGGTCGTGCAGTGATTGGCTGGCCACAACATCATCAGGGGTATAAGAGACCGGACGCCACCCTGCTCAGCGCATTCAGTTCCGGATTGAGATTGTGTAGGGAGAGCTGCTGCCGATATAGGGTCAGAATTGGAGATTTATTAGTAAGAGTGGGGTCTACCATCCTAAACTACTCAAATCCAGCTAAACCAACATTCCTTCTAAGGACTAATTCCAGAGTATATAGGTTCCAGTGTTAGGTAGGCAGGGGAGGGAACGTCGCTCTATACACATCAATGCAAGGCCTGCATACATCAAGAGGGTCCATTCCCTTCATATTTTCTTGTGCTGCTGCTACCTGTATGATATATTGGCCGTATATAGCTAGCCCCAGGTGTAATTGTAATACAGGCCACACAATTTTTGGTGTGGTATCTCCATGCCAGCTCATATCTGTGGTTTTCTTTTTTTGTCTTGGGTGTCACTGTACTTATATACAGAGGTATTTAACCCTCCCAAAAAAAGAAAAAAAAACACATTTGTCGTAGTGGTATCTCCGTGCCTGCTCATATCTGTGCGTGCTCAAAGTGTGGCCAGTTTAGGCCGGTTTTCCTTTTTTGTCCTGGGTGTCACAGTACTGATATACAGCACTAGTTAGCCAAAACATAAAAAAAAACAGGGCACACATTTATCGTAGTGGTATTGCCGTGCCAGCTGATATCTGTGCATGCTCAAAGTTTGGCCAGTTTAGGCCAGCTTTCCTTTTTTTGTCTTGGGTGTCACAGTACTGATATACAGCACTAGTTAGCACAAAAATAAAAAAACAGGGCACACATTTGTCGTAGTGGTATCGCCGTGCCAGCTGATATCTGTCAGTGCTGAAAGTTTGGCTAGTTAAGGCCGGTTTTCCTTTTTTTGTCCTGGGTGTCAAAGTACTGATATACAGCACTAGTTAGCCCAAAAATCAAAAAAAAAACAGGGCACACATTTGTCATAGTGGTATCGCCGTGCCAGCTGATATCTGTCAGTGCTGAAAGTTTGGCTAGTTTAGGCCGATTTTCCTTTTTTTGTCCTGGGTGTCAAAGTACTGATATACAGCACTAGTTAGCCCAAAAATAAAAAAAAAACAGGGCACATATTTGTTGTAGTGGTATCGCCGTGCCAGCTGATATCTGTCAGTGCTGAAAGTTTGGCTAGTTTAGGGCGGTTTTCTTTTTTGTGTCCTGGGTGAAAACTGTACTTATATAACAGCACTATTTAACCAAAAAAAAAACCAAAAAAAACAAAAAAAACAGTTTTCATAATGGTATCTACGTGCCAGCTCATATCTGTGCATGCTCAAAGTTTGGCCAGTTTAGGCCAAAACATTGTTGTTTTTTTGCAGTCTGTTAACGTAATTATTAAATCTGATAAGGCAAAAAACATTTTACCTAAAGTCTAGATAGGTAAAAGTGTGGTTTTCAAGCACACGTATCACATATTAGTTGACTCCCAAATCACCATTTTGTAGTGAACGTGTATAATATTCTATTCCACTTACAATGGCAAGGCACCTGGCAAGGGACACGGAAGTGGACGTGATGGTGATGGTGCAGGCCGAGGCCGTTGGCAAGCTGAAATTGGCCCACGAAAAACACCTACATCTTCTCGCTGGACCATAGTGTCCGAAATCATAGGGGACCGCGGCAAGACAGCACTATTGAAGCCCGAGCAGTGTGAACAGGTTGTTGATTGGATAGCGGATAATACTTCCAGTTACTTATCCACCACCAACAGCACACTGTCTTCAACACGGTAAAGTCACAGTAGCCATGAATCTGGACCGCATATTCCTTACCCTGATCCTCCTTCCTCTCACCTTGCTCAGTGTCCTGAGATAACTGATCCCACACTCGGACACTCTGAAGAGCTGTTCAGTTTTCCATTTGGAGATTCGTGCCTCTCGCCCACTCCACTAGAAGCGGGGCAAGATGATATTCCATGTAGCGATGCACAAATCTTTGAGCTGCCACAGTCACAAGAGGTAGACTATGATGAGACACAATTGCCGGAAAGTCAGGAGGAGGACCAGGATGGGGAAGTGGAAGATGAGGTGGAGGATGATGTAGTAACAGACCCAACCAGGCAGGAGGACATGCAGAGCGAGGACAGCAGCACACAGGGGGAGGTAGGCGTTGCACCACTTTAGGCAGGAAGAAGCAGTGTGGTGGCTGCAGACAGAAGGCGTGCAACCATTTCCCATAACACCAACCTTATGGAAGTTGCCAATCCAACTGTTAGGTCTTCCCGAGTCTGGCAATTTTTAAAAGACTCTGCCGATAACCCCAACCAGGCCATTTGCAACACCTGTCATGCCAGCATCAGCAGGCGTAGCAAAACTACCAGCCTTACCACCACCAGCATGATCAGGCACATGGCAGCAAAGCACCCGACTTTGTGGGCCTAATCCTAGGCTCCAGGAACAGGGTCTGCGGTTGACACCACTGCTTCTTCCACTGTTGTGCAGATTAATGCTGCCTGATGCCCCTGTAAAAATAGGCTCTGTGACTTTAAGAGTCCCTCCTTCATAAATGAAATTAAACAAGATATGTCTGCTTATGTGTCACACACCACATGGCCAGCTAGGGTTGGTAAATGTTACAATGACATTTCCCAGTGAATGCATTTGTTTTGATTGAAAGCAATGTTAAAGTTTAAAAACGCTTCAAAAACACTGCATCTGACCATAGCCCAAGTGGTGGAGGAACATTTTGGTCTGGGATTATTTATTTTGCCTTATATACAAGTCATTAACCTGGAAAGGATGTACCTTAACATATTTCACAGCAAAATTGTTTTGGTATGTTATTTGGTGCACTGGTAAAAATGGCATGAAACTCTGACAACATTGTTTAAGGCAGTGAATTAGGAGTCAGGAATGCTTCTAGGGGCGATCCCCATGATGTCCCCGTGTCATTTGAGCAGTGTTTCCATAATTTTCACACGTATTTAGACCTTAAAAGGACCCCCAGGGGGTGGTCGAGGTAAAAATTCTCAGCTCTCCCATAGACTTACATTGGGCTCGTTGTTCTGTCCAAGTACCAGAGTACTCCAATTTGCTCGACCCGAGCAACCGAGCATTTTAGTGCTCGCCCATCACTATGACAATTACTTTTTAAAACCTTTAATGCACACTGAGCATTTGTCACTCCCCCCACTTCTCAAGGCAGTTTATCCAATGAAATGATAAAGAAGTTTATGCAAAGTTTACTTATGTTTTGTCAACAAATATTATACTATACTATATATTGTATTATTATTCGTTTTGCTTACTGTTTATTACTAGTGTTGAGCGATACGATACTGCAAATATCGGGTATCGGCCGATATTGGCTGTATCGGAATTCCGATTCCGAGTTCCGATATTTTCGTCATATCGGATACCGGAATCGGAATTGTCACTGTCACTGTCAGTGTCCGTCGGTCGGGTCTGTCAGGAGTCAGCGGCACTTACCTGGCAGAAGATCTCCGGTGGTCACATCCCGGACTGCTTCATGGCCGCCATCCTCTTCTCCCCGGCGGTCACATGCAGTATCTCGCGATAACTGCAGTGACTGCTGGGTAATCGCGGCCGTAAAGCAGTCAGTCCGATGACGTCACCGCCGGGGAAGCTGGTAAGCAGCTGTGCTGCGCCGGGATGTCAGGCTCTGCCTGTCATTCCGATGTAGCAGAGCTGGATAGTCGTGGGACAATCGTTACTATGGACTGCGTCGGACAGGTGGTATACTGTTGGTTTGTTTTTTTTCTTTTTTTTACAGGAGATCGATGGCGTCGCAGGAATGAGAGAGTAATAAAAAAAATGAAAACTGTGTTGTCTCTTTTATTTCATTAAAATACTTTTTTCTTGCTGTGTCTTTTTTTTAAACATTTAATAACTTTGGGATTAATAATGGATCGGTGTCTTATTGACGCCTCTCCATTATTAACCGGGCTTATTGTCACCGTGCAATCAACGGTGACAATAACCCCTTATTACCCCGCTTGCCACCGCTACAGGGCAAGTGGGAAGAGCCGGGTAAAGTGCCACAATTGGCACATCTTTTGATGCGCCAAATGTGGGGCTGCTGTAGCCTGGTATTATCAGGCTGTTGAGGGCCAAAATCCATGGGCCTTGACAGTCTTTTAATACCAGGCCGCAGCAGTCTGCATTTTACTTGGCTGGTTAACAAAAATAGGGGGGATCCCCACGCCGTTTTTTTTCGAGGGGATTCCCTATTTTTGTTAACCAGCCAAGCTAAGCAGACTGCTGTGGCCTGGTATTATCAGGCTTGCAAGGTCCATGGATATTGGATCCTTACCAGCCTGAAAAACCAGGCCTCAGCGGTCTGCTTCATCTGGCTGGTTAACAAAAATAGGGGGGACCCCACGCTAATTTTTTTCGAGGGGATCCCCTATTTTTGTTAATCAGCCAAGATATGCAGACTGCTGTGGCCTGGTATTATCAGGCTGGCAAGGTCCATGGATCTTGGCTCCTTAACAGCCTGAAAATCCAGGCCTCAGCGGTCTGCTTCATCTGGCTGGTTAACAAAAATAGGGGGGACCCCACGCCATTTTTTTTTTCGAAGGGAACCCCTATTTTTGTTAATCAGTTCCCTCTGACGTCACTGATGGTGTCCCTGGCTGACCTGAAGTGAAAGTGGAAAGCAATCAATTAAGCTTTCCACTTCCTCTCCTGTCAGCCAGGAGAGGAACTCATTCATTTGGGGGTTTACTGTGAGGCTGCAGCATTAGCTGCGGTCCCTGCAGTAAACATTAACCCTTTCTGAAGGATTACACCGTGGGACCTGACTGTGCATCGGATTGGTAAGAATAATTTTGCTTTATTATTTTATTTTTATTACAGGAAATGGTTTTAGCAGGTAAATAAAATATGGTCAAAAACTGTGTGATTATTTCATTAAACTTCTTTTTGTATTAAAGTGTGTGTGTTTGATTATTCTTTCATACAATAGGATTAATAATTGATAGTTGTCTAATTGACAGCTCTCAATTATTAACCTGGCTTAAAGTGACCTTTCAATTGCAAGGTCATTTTAACCCCTTATTAACCCATTCGCCACCGCTACAGGGCAATGGGAATAGACGGGCAAAGTGCCAGAAAGGGCAAATCTAATTAGAGATTTGCCCTTTCTGGGGTGTCTGGGGGCAGATGTTAGTAGCCGGGGGGGCCAAAAATAATGGTCCCTCTGTGGGCTATTATTATCTGCCCCCACTCACTGGCTTTGTCTGTCTGGTTGCGAAAATAGGGCGGGAGCCCACGCATTTTTTTTCAGCAATTTTACACCTCATATATATATATATACATGTCATTGAGTTTGTGACACATATATATATATATATATATATATTTATAGTTCATACACTTCTACATAGTATAATAGCCGCTAATTCAATTGCCGGCTTTTGTGAAAATGCTGAACCCGACATGAAATGACACTTGGTGTACATAGGGTTAACCATGTCCTTTGCTATCTGATTTGCACAAACAATTAAATCAGTCTATGTGTGCAAACTTTCACACCTGTAGGGTTAATTAAAGGTGTAAATTCGTAGCAAAAAAGTCCGTTTTTTTTACAACGAATTTACACCTTTAATTAACCCCTACAGGTGTGAAATTTTGCAAACATAGACTGATTTAATTGTTTGTGCAAATCAGGTAGCAAACGACATGAAAAGACATGGTTAACCCTATGTACACCAAGTGTCATTTCATGTCGGGTGCTTCTGTCTTTTCACTGAAGCCGGCTTTACCCGGCAATTGAATCAGAGGATATTTTACTATGTAGAAGTGTATAAACTATACATATATGTATATATATATATGTCACAATGACATGTATATATATATATATATGTATTCTATGTGTGTATATTTAGTGTTTACAAGGAAAGAATGAGGTTTTTTTAGTTCCGATATTTTGTTCCCATAGACTTACATGGGACTTCCGGTATCGGTATCGGGTATCGCCGATATTTTAATGGTATCGGCGATACCATTCCGATTCCGATACTTAGGGATATCGGAAAGTATCGCTCAACACTATTTATTACATAGAATATTGTGCGTTACTTTGAACAAAGTAGGGTCATCTGATGCTGACTATACCACCAGCCATGAGGACAAACCATCTGATTCTTGTTTGAATCTGAGGTCATGTTCTTGTGCCAAGCATTGAAAGATTTACTTTGGCTATTGGTGTGGTATAGAAGGGATATGAATACTCGTGGCTCTAGTCCAGATTGAAGTGAACTGTGAATGCTCTTATAGAATGAGAGAAAAATATTTAGACTTGAGAGTCCTCAGTGGTTGATACCTTTTAATGGCTAACTGAAAAGATGGTAACAAATTGCAAGCTTTCGAGACTACTCAGGTCTATTCATCAGGCATAGACTAATACAAAAACTGAAGAATCACATATTTATACACAAGAGGACACAGCAATAATGCAATAGGTAAGACATGTGACGTGAAGCAGAACTGTCATTATGGCAGAGGGATGAACATAAATATTGGAACAGTTCATAGATAAGGAGTGAGAGTTTTATTGCCCTCTGATTGGGGTCTGGTATTGTGTTTTGATGCCCCCAGGTCAGAGAAGCAGATTCCTTAATTGATGTACACAGACATGAATCCATGTGACACGTTCATTCCAGCACTAAGAGTGTCAAAGGTCATCATAAGTTTATATTCCCAAATCTTTCTATCTTTCTCAGATTTGAAGTTAGCTTTTAATACCAGTAATTCCATATCCATCATGCTATGACCGGGCATACAAAAGTGTTAGATAGAATGAAGAAGTTTAATGCAGGAAAAGTGAACTCATGTAGAGACACTGCAGACAGGAGTCGTCCCACACCCAGATCACAGCTACGATAAGGGAACGGTATAAAGCTTTACGGTAAAAGGAGTGAGGTCCGTTATGGTTGACCAAGCGATGGTTTTGCCCGCGACGTGAATTTGTTTATATTAAATGATACAGCATAAAATTACATTGGGAAATCTGTGAATATTGCGATATCATAAAACATGCTTAAGTTGAAGACAAGTCAAATATTATGAAGTAAAAAATAATATGTTTTACACATAGCAAAAAGGCAATTTATCAACCATGGTCACAAAAGAAAATGCACAAACAGGATGCAGCAGACCCCCTTAACATAGAAGTTAACACAAGTGCAAACTACTGTTGAAACAACCACTCTCAGTCTACCAGTCCATAGACCTTGGCTGGTAAATACCATTGCCTTTTTGCTTCATTTACAATTGAATTATTTTGGGAATTTTTAAAGTTCCTTTTATTAAAAAAATACAATGATGTTAGTAATTCAATTCAGAAACTCAATGTGGTGGTATAGTCTGGAGAATTTGTACGCTTTCTTTCTGGTGATCAGTATTCCATAACAGTGACCTTCATTGCATAATGTATGACATTTTAGTAAAGTGGTCCTTTTGATATCATACCCTTTTGGTTCGGTAAGACAAGAATATTGGAACTTATTGACTTTTAAATGAGCAAATGTAGTTTGAAAGCCTTGGACAGCAACTAGATATGGTAAAGCCACTCCTTTTTGTGTTGACGCATGAGCTTCCCTATAATGACCTATAGGTATGATATTTAATGGATTACCTTATACAGAAGTTGTCAGGACCTGGGCCATGACAGATTAGCAGCTCCCAGCAAAGCGCAGCTTTTTTGATAGAATAGGTTTCCATCTCCAGAGTCACAGGGTAATTCTCTCTCTTCAGTAAAGTATAAGCTCGTTTAATCAGCCGGGTCCTCTCTTTGTTCTGGATAGTATAAGCTCTTACAGTCAGCCGGGTCCTCGCTCTCTGTTCCGTAGAGTGTAAGCTTTTATGGTCAGCAATGTACTCTCTCTTCTGTAGAGTGTAAGCTCTTATGGTCAGCAGGGTCCTCTCTCTCCTGTAGAGTGTAAGCTCTTATGTCAGCAGGGTCCTCTCTCTCCTGTAGAGTGTAAGCTCTTATGGTCAGTAGGGTCCTCTCTCTCCTGTAGAGTGTAAGTTCTTATGGTCAGCAGGATCCTCTCTTTCTCCTGTAGAATGTAAGATCTTCTGGTCAGTGGGGTCCTCTCTCTTCTGTAAAGTGTAAGCTCTTCTGGTCAGCAGGGTCCTCTCTCTCTCCTGTAAAGTGTAAGCTCTTATGTCAGCAGGGTCCTCTCTCTCTCCTGTAAAGTGTAAGCTCTTATGTAAGCAGGGTAATCTCTCTCTCCTGTAGAGTGCAAGCTCTTATGGTCAGCAGGTCCTCTATCTCCTGTAGAGTGTAAGCACTTATAGTCAGCAGGGTCCTCTCTCTCTCCTGTAGAGTGCAAGCTATTATGGTCAGCGACGTCTTCTCTCTGCAGTAGAATGTAAGCTCTCCTGGTCAGCAGGATCCTCTCTCTCCTGTAAAATGCAAGCTCTTATGGTCAGTGGGGTCCTCTCTCTACTGTAGAGTGTAATCTCTTATGGTCAGCAGGGTCCTCTCTCTCTCCTGTAGAGTGTAAGCTCATATGGTTAGTGAGGTCCTCTCTCCCTGTAGAGTGTAAGCTCTTATGGTCAGCAGGGCCCTCTCTCTCCTGTAGAGTGTAAGCACTTATAGTCAGCAGTGTCCTCTCTCTCTCCTGTAGAGTGTAAGCTCTTATGGTCAACAGGTCCTCTCTCTACTGCAGAGTATAAACTTTTATGGTCAGCAGGGTCCTCTCTCTCCTGTAGAGTGTAAGCTCTTATGGTCAGCGGGTCCTCTCTCTCCTGCAAAGGGTAAGCTATTATGGTCAGCAGGGTCCTCTCTCTCCTGTAGAGTGTAAGCTCTTATATTCAGAATGGTTCTCTCTCCTGTAGAGTGTAAGCTCTTATGGTCAGCGAGGTACTCTCTCTCCTGTAGATTGTAAGCTCTTATGGTAAGCAGGGTCCTCTCTCTCCTGTATAGTGTAGGCTCTTATGGTCAGCAGGGTCCTCTTTTTCCTGTAGTGTGTAAGCTCTTATGATCAGCAAGGTCCTCTCTCTCCTGTACAGTATAAGCTCTTAAGGTCAGTGGGGTCCTCTCTCTGTTTTGCAGAGTGTAAGCTCTTATGGTCGGAAAGGTCCTCTCTCTCCTGTAGAGTGTGAGAGCTTGTGGTCAGGGGGTCCTCTCTCTCCTGCAGAGTGTAAGTTCTTGTGGTCAGTGAGGTCCCTCTCTCCTGTAGAGTGTAAGCCCTTATTGTCAGCAGGGCAACAGGGTCCTCTCTCTTGCTTGTAAAGTGTAAGATCTTATGGTCAGCAGGGTCCTCTCTCTCTCTCCTGTGGAGTGTAAGCTCTTATGGTCAGCAAGGTCCTCTCTCTACTGTAGAGTGTAAGCTCTTGTGGTCAGCAGAGTCCTCTCTCTCCTGCAGAGTGTAAGCTCTTATGGTCAGCAAGATACTCTCTCTCCTGTAGAGTGTAAGCTCTTATAGTCAGCAGAGTCCTCTCTCATCTGTAGAGTGTAAGCGCTAATGGTCAGTAGGGTCCTCTCTCTGCTGTAGAGTGTAACCTCTTATGGTCAGCAGGGTCCTCTCTCACCTGTAGAGTGTAAGCTCTTATGGTCAGTGGGGTCCTCTCTCTCCTGTAGAGTGTACGCCCTTATGGTCAGCAAGGCCCTCTCTCTTGCCTGTAGAATGTAAGCTCTTATGGACAACAGGGTCCTCTCTCTTTCTCTCTCTCTCCTGTGGAGCGTTAGCTCGTATGGTCAACATGGTCATCTCTCTTCTGTAGAGTGTAAGCTTCTATGGTCAGCGGGGTCCTCTCTCTCCTGTAGAGTGTAAGCTCTAAAGGTCAGTGTGATCCACTTCTTTCCTGTAAAGTGTAAGCTCTTATGGTCAGCAGAGTCCTCTCTCTCTGTCTCCGGTAGAGTGTAAGCTCTTATGGTCAGCAGGGTCCTCTCTTTCTCTCTTGCCTCTAGAGTGTAAGCTCTTATGGTCGGCTAGTCGGTTGGGTTCTCTCGCGCTCTTCTGTAGAGGGTAAGCTTTTATGATAAGCTGGGTACTCTCTTCTCTCCACCATGTGTATTTTCCAAGAAGTTACAAGCTTTCCAATGTTGAGATTTGTGCAAATTTATTCACCAGAAATTTAATTATTGGGGAAAATTCAGCAAAGCTGTCGATTTCAAATTTCAAAAGATCCGCCAATCTGGATTAGTACTAGTAGAAGATGACTAAAAGTATAATTCATAATCTTATTGGTTTGTTAATAATCGTGCATTGAAAAGAGTTTGATGATTACCCAAAGAATTACCGTATATACTCGTGTATAAACCGAGATTTTCAGCCCATTTTTTAGGTCTGAAAGTCCCCCTCTCGGCTTATACGTGGGTCATATACGGGGGTCGGCGGGGAGGGGGAGCGGGGGTGTCGGATTATACTCACCTCTCCGCCCCCTGCTTCTCCCACGATCTCCGGCTCCTTCCTGCAGCGGTCACATGGCACCGCTCATTAAAGTCATGAATATGCACATATTCATGACTTTAATGAGCGGTGCCATGTGACCGCTGTAGGAAGGAAGCGCTGTGGAGAGCGCCGGGAGAAGAGGAGAGGCTGCAGGGATGCGCGGCGGAGGGGTGAGTACAGCGATATTTACCTGTCCTCTCTCCACCGCTGTGCTGCGTCCTCGTCTGACTCCTCTGGCTGTGAATGATCAGGCAGAGGGCGCGATGACGTCGTTACTGAGCGCCGCGCCCCCTGCCTGATCATTCACTGCCGAGGACCAGGAAGAGGGAGCAGCGCTGCGATGCAGAGAGGACAGGTTAATATCTCAGGTGCCGGGGTCCTGAGCGAGCGGTGACACCGGCACCTGTCCCCCATAGCTCGCCGCTGTCACCGCCTGCTCAGGCCCCGGCACCTGGCCCCCAGCGACGAGAGGTGAGTATGTCATTTTTTTTTCTTGCAGCAGCATATGGGGCATAATCTGGAACATATGGGGGCATAATATGGAGCATATGGAGGCATAATATGGAGCATATGGGGGCATAATCTGGAGCATATGGGGGCATAATCTGGAGCATATGGGGGCATAAGCTGTGGAACATATGGGGCATAATCTGGAGCATATGGGGGCATAATCTGGAGCATATAGGGGCATAATCTGTGGAGCATATTGGGCATAATCTGTGCAGCATATGGGGCATAATCTGTGGAGCATCATATCGGGGCATAATCATTTTTCACCCTAGTCTTATACGCGAGTCAATAAGTTTTCCCAGTTTTTTGTGGCAAAATTAGGGGGGTCGGCTTATACACGGGACGGCTTATACATGAGTATATACGGTAGTTACGGTGGGAAAAAAGTATTTTGTCAGCCACCAATTGTGCAAGTTCTCCCACTTAAAACGATGAGTGAGGCCTGTAATTGACATCATAGTTAGACCACAACTATGGAAGTCAAAATGAGAAAACAAATCCAGAAAATCACCTTGTCTGATTTGGTAAGATTTATTTTGCAAATTATGGTGGAAAATAAGTATTTGGCCACCTAAAAAAAATGCAAGTTTTCTAGCTATCACAGACCTGTAACTTCTTTAAGAGGCTCCTCTGTCCTCCATTCATTACCTGTAGTAACAGCACCTGTTTGAAATTGTTAGTAGTATAAAAGACCCCTGTCCACAGCCTCAAACAGTCACACTCCAAACTTCACTATGGTGAAGACCAAAGAGCTGTCGAAGGACACCAGAAACAAAATTGTAGCCTTGCACCAGGCTGGGATGACTGAATCTGCAATAGGCAAGCAGCAGTGATGAAATCAACTGTAAGAGCAATAATAAGAAAATGGAAGGCATACAAGACCACTGATAATCTCCCTTGATTTTGGGCTCCACGCAAGATCTCACCCCATGGGGTCAAAATGATCACAAGAACGGTGAGCAAAAATCCCAGAACCATACGGGGGGAACTAATGAATGATCTGCATAGAGCTGGGACCACCATAACAAAGGCTAACATCAGTAACACACGACGTCGCCAGGGACTCAGATCCTGCAGTGCCAGACTTGTTCCCCTGCTTAAGCCAGTACATGTCCGGACCCATCTGAAGTTTGCTAAAGAGCATTTGGATTATCCAGAAGAGTATTGGGAGAATATCATATTATCTGATGAAACCAAAGTAGAACTGTCTGGTAGAAACAAAACTCGTCATGTTTGGAGGAGACAGAATGCTGAGTTGCATTCAAAGAACACCATACCTACTGTGAAGCATGGGGTGGCAACATCATGCTTTGGGGCTGTTTCTCTGCAAAGGGACCAGGATGACTGATCCATCTACATGAACGAATGAATGGAGCCACGTATTGTAAGATTTTGAGTGCAAACCTCCTTCCATCAGTAATGGCATTGAATATGAAAAGTGGATGGGTCTTTCAGCATGATAATGATCTCAAGCACACTGCCAGGGCAATAAAGGAGTGGCTTCGTAAGAAGCATATGAAGGTCCTGGAGTGGCCTAGCCAGTCTACAGATCTCAACCCCATAGAAAACCTTTGGAAGAATTTGAAAGTCCGTGTTGCCCAGCGACATGCCCAAAACATCACTGCTCTAGGGGAGCTCTGCATGGAGGAATGGGCCAACATACCACCAACAGTGTGTGGCAATCTTGTGAAGACTTACAGAAAACATTTGACCTCTGTCATTGACAAAAATTATATATAACAAAATATTGAGATGAACTTTTGTTAATGACCAAATACTTATTTTCCACCATAATCTGCAAAATAAATCTTGCAAAATCAGACAGAGTTTTTTTTAGATTTGTTTTCTCATTTTGACTCTCATAGTTGTGGTTTACCTACGATGTCAATTGCAGGCCACTCTCATGTTTTTAAGTGGGAGAACTTGCACAATTGGTGACTGATTAAATACTTTTTTCCCCACTGTAAATGCTCATTTGCCAGGTGAAATGATATTTTGGTTTGCTCAAAAGATCTTTGTAGTTGGCATCTCATCATCCTGTGTAAACCGAACCTGTTCTGCCGAGATCAGTGACAGTCTATGTGCACTGCGTGATCTATTACAGATTGTTCTGTGCTTGTATTTACTGTGGTCTGCCTGCCTAAACAAGATATTAAGGACTGCCATTAGCAAATATGTACCTGAGCTGGTTGAGTAGTGTAAATTGACTTTAACTTCATCTTTTGCACTCCAGGACACTTACCTGCTGTCTATATAACACCCTGGATATTGGACCTCTAGTCCTTCTGTTTATCTGTACAACTGCTTCCATCAAACTAGACTGTTCTATTTCTCATAGATTTAATAAAAAGAGAATTTTTGAGACTCTAGTGGTAATGTCTCGTGATACTTTTTATAAACAATCTTTGAAAAATATTTAGCAGAGACCTGTACTTGATGTCGATGTCAACCGACATTGAATGACTGGAAAGACTTTAAGTACTTCATTGTTTTCATGTTAGCATATTTGGCGGATGTCTTGGATAGCAAATAGCAAAAGAGAAAAATAGATTGGATATTGAAACTCATCATGTCTAATGCTTTCCTTGTTCATCATCATCAGGAGATCGCTGGTAGGCCTACATGCATATTAGAATAACATTCAATCTTCCAAAATCTTCTGTTTTGGCCAACTTTAATTTAATGTATCCTAATGACACAAACTACCAAAGTGTTAATTGAGACTCCAGGTCTACAATGAAAAATCTTTAAGTCCTACCTACCACCAGTGTATTCTTATATGGCAGTGCGCCCAATAAGCATCCTCAGAAACTAGGACGTGGGTGAAACCAGGGGCATTGGTGCAACTTAGGTAAGGAGGCCCATTTTCACCTCCAAAGCAGAGAGAATTGTGCATCATGATGAACTATTGGACTGCAAGAGGCCCATGCATTGTTCCTGCACAAGGGCCAAGGGGCCCTTTTCTGTTTATGTCCGCCAGTGGGTGAAACGTATCTCCGCACTTCCTATTTCTACACCATTTTTACCTACTATAAAATCTGCTCTGGAAACGTGAAGGTCAAGTTTATCCTGGGGTAAAATATATACTTAAGATTGAAATGAAAATCATGACTACACCTATAGAAAGATTTATATATATTTTGCACAACCCTACTGTATAACAAGCAAACACATAAGATATAGTCACAGCACATTTCCCATACATGAGTATTAGGCAGTTTCTCTGTCCTCAACAGCTCAGAGAGATGTATATTCCCATTTCAAATGCAGATGTCATCCTATTGTGGTACAGGATGACATACGATGCTGTCATCCCTGCAGAAGGGGCACATTATCTCAATTAATGTTTCACATAAAACATGACATTGATAGTATTCATGGGAGTACAGCCTATTACCATTTGCATGGTGACTAGAGCAAGAAATATGAGTACATCCGTATGTTCCTGCAAAGTGTAGCCCCTGGCAATGTTTTTTTTGCTTGTGACAATGTTCTTTCTTGCTCCCTCCTTCTGTTTTGATTTCTACTTAAAGTTTTATGATTCTATTCCCTCCAGGGTGCTATTATCTTGTATGCTAATAGGACTATGCATATTCTATTAGCATTGTCAATGTAAGATAAGAGGTACATTCTCAAGGAAAAACAGTTGTGGTTTTCAGGCATGCACTGGTTCTCTGTGTTATCACCTTATTAATTTACCCAAACATCTTGATGAAACGCACCTGGCAAGCTGAAAATATGGGGTCAATGCATAAAAAATGATTGAGTGTTTTAGATGATGACAACTAAAAAAAATATCCCCATTCTTAGTGATTTACAAAGTTAAAAAGATAATTGTATTATAACAGTATATGTAGCAACATTCACAATCATCTCCTTACACTAATGCCCTTGATCTGACCTTGAACACTACAGTAGTCCTCCACAGTTCCTCATATCACGTGAGACCACAAGAGGGCACAATTTATTTTCCACAGAATTTGATAAGAGACATTTCACTGACTTATATGCTCAGGTCACACATCAGTGCTAATATCAAATGTGGAAATAAACCAACTTTTTAGCATGTTTTGGATATGAGTAAGTGCCAATGAACATACAGTAAGCATATGGGGGATATGCAAATTTCAGTTTTACTGAGATGTTGGGTCTTGATGAGTTTGAACCCAGGAGCAATAGTGCTATCTATAGATAGATATCAATTGGTTGCAAATAGAAATTAACTTAATTGGCATTTACACTGCAAGATAATCGTGAATGAGCATTCTTAAAAACACTTGTTTCACGATTATTTTCCAGTGAAAACAGGCTGCCAATCACTGAATGAACGAGCAAAATGCTCGTACGTTGGGTGAAATGATCTTTTATGTAGCACAAAAGATCATTGTTCTTGGCAGAGCATCATCGTAAGTAAGCAGGATGCTACAAAACTGTCCGGATATCCCATGGTCCACTTCCTTCCCATGAGTCCGCTGCCCTCTGCATTTGATTTTGCAGGTTGCATGGAGTGAATCAATAACATCATCTCCCTAGACCTATTTTAGACCCATTTAGACACACTGTGGTGGGATTGAGACTTTTATTTATTTATTTTACTCACTTATATAGCGCCATACAGACATTATTGGCAATGTCCCCATTGGGGATCACAATCTAGATTCCCTATTGGCAGTGGCGTTCCGTGAATAGAGCAGACTAAGCAGCAGCTATGGGGCCCAGACAGGTGAGGGGGCCCACGACGGCCGCTGTCGTTTGGCAGCTGTGCTGTGCTGACACAGTACTATCTCCTTTAATTAAATATAAGCGACGGCCGGACACTGTAAACCCCCTTGAAGGTCCCCTTTCCTTGTTGTCTCCTGGTCAGCAGTTGGCTTAAGTCTCTGGCTGCATTTGCATAAGAAAGCCAGCCTGCAGCCAGAGACACTGCATCACAGGAAGCAGAAAACATTCATAAGTTTCACTCAGGGAGAGATACAAGAAGGTGAGCCCTGCTGGCTGGGGTATGGGTGGATTTTTTTGTTGAATGTGTCCCCTCACTGTGCTGGCACTTTATATTTACAATGGCTAGCCTCTGGCTGCACTTTGCACCTTAGGGAGGGGGGCCCGGCTGCACGCACTGTGGAGGGTGTAGGGGGCCCTGCATGCACTGCAGGTGTGTGTGTGTGTGGAGTTAAGAGCACCTGTTTTTTTTTTGGGGGGGGGCCCATTCAGACTTTTGCTATGGGGCCCATGATTTCTATGTACGCCCCTGCCTATTGGTGTGTCTTTGGAGTGCGGGAGGAAACCAGATAACCCAGAGGAATCCCACGCAAACACAGGGAGAACAAACTCCTTGCAGATGTTGTCCTTAATGGGATTTGTACACTGAATCTCCGCGCTGCAATGCTAACCACTGAGACACCGTGCTGCCCACTCTAGTGTTCCATGTTTGGATTGCTCCATTACCTGTTCTTTCTGTGTTTGCAACTTACATTCATCCCTCCTGTGTTCACTCCATCCATCCTGCTACTCCTGAGATTACTGTGTGTGCCAAGTCCTCGCTGACCAGAACTATGGCAGCCTATGTGCACTGCACAAACTAGTATACATAGCTCAATGGAGAGGGTTTACTTGGTCTTCCTGTGTAAATGCTCGTTCAAACAACCGGCAACCAGTAAAAGTTTACCAATTAGTGGTCATATGCCCCAGGTCTGTCCATGTAAACTGATCTGTAGTAATTAGTGGGCACTTGTTGCAATAAGGGAATTATTTTGTCATTGTTGAGCACCAATTGCAAATAGGAACTAATTTATTCATCATTGCGTACCAGTCTTAATTTTGGTGGCAGCTTTTATCATGGAATAACTGACCTAGATAGACATATTGGCAAGATTCATTTCAAGTGATCTTGTAATTTCTCTGTCGCTTTGTCTTGATTATCCATAGATATCTCTTGGGATTATTGAGTGTGAATAGTTACAGTCATGGCCAAAAGTGTTGGTCATAGTCACCCTTGAAATTGTTCCAGAAAATAAAGCATATATCCCTGAAAATTATTGTAATTACACGTTTTGCTAGTCACATGTTTATTTTCTTGGTATCTATTGGATCAACATAAAAAAAACAGTGAAAAAAGACAAATCATTTCACACAGAACCCCAAAAAAGGTCTGGCCAAAATTGTTTGCAGCTTTTCCAAAATTGTGGGTAAACAACTTTGTTTCAAGCATATGATGCTCATTCAAAACTCATCTGTGGTGAGTGACAGGTGTGGGCAATTGAATAATCACACCTGAAACAAGATAAAGGGGGGAGAAGTTGACGCAATCTTTGCATTGTGTGACTGTGTGTCCCACACTAAACATGTAGAACAGAAAGAGGAGATGAGAACTATCTCAGGACTCGAGAACCAAAATTGTTGAAAAATATCAACAATCTCAAGATTACAAGTCCATCTCCAGAGATCTTGATTTTTTTTTGTCCACGGAAGTTTACAACCCATGGCACTATAGCTAATCTATCTGGTATGTGTACGGCAGAGAAAAATTAATGAAAGGTTGCAAGGCATGATAGTCCAGTTGGTGGATAAGCAGACTTAAGGGTATGCCATACTAAGCGAGATCGCTAGCGAGATCGCTAACGAGATCGCTACTGCGTCACCATTTATGACGCAGTAGCGATCTCGTTAGCGACTTAGCTGTGTGTGACATGTAACAGCGATGTGGCCCCTGCTGAGATGTCGCTGATCGCTTATGAACGTTCTGAGCCGTTTTTTGGTCGTTGGTGTCCTGCTGGTGAGCCTGAATCGCTGAGTGTGACACCCTTTATGAACGACTTCACCAGCGTCGCAGGTGGGACTAGGTTTTCCCAACGACCGCAGAGGTCGTTATACAGATCGCTGATGAGTTGTGTTTGGAATCACAGATCGCTGATGAGATGTGTTTGGAATCACACAGCTAAGTCGCTAACGAGATCGCTATTGCGTCATAAATGGTGACGCAGTAGTGATCTCGTTAGCGATCTCGCTTAGTGTGGCATACCCTTTACTCAAGTTTGAAAGAAAATGAAGCTGAACTGCAGACCCAGGGTGCATCAGTGTCAGCACAAACAATCCATTGATATTTGAATGAAATTAAATATTATGGCAGGAAACTCAGGAGGACCCCACTGCTGACACAGTGACATAAAAAAGCTAAACTGCAGGTTGCCAAAATGTACATGAGTAAGTCAAAATCCTTCTGGGAAAGCATATTGTGGTCAGATGAGACCAAGATAAGTTTTTTTTGGTAAAGCACATCATTCTACTACTTACCAAAAATGGAATGAAAATACAAAGAAAAGAACACAGTACCTACAGGCAAATATGATGGAGGTACAAAGATGTTTTGGGGTGTTTTGCTTCTTCTGTCACTGTGTGCCTTGAATTTGTGCAAGACATCATGAAATCTGAAGATTACCAAAGGATTTTGGTTTGCAATGTAGTGCCTAGTGTTGGAAATCTGGGTATGCATCCTAGGTCATGGGTCTACCTGCAGGACAATGACCCCAAAACATACTTCATGAAGCCCAAAGAAATGGATGGAAACAAAATTCTGGAGAGTTTTGAAGTGGCCAGGAATGAGTCTGGATCTTAATCCCATTTAACATATTTGGAGGGATCCTAATATCGCTGTTGGGAGAAGGCACCCTTCAAATATGAGAGACATGGAGCAGTTTTCGAAAGAGGAGTGGGAAAAAATTCCAGTTGAGGGATGCAAGAAGCTTGTGCTAGGGATCGAGTTCCCACTGCTGCACAAGGGGAATCTCGAGCCCGTCCCGCTGCGGTCCCCCATCCGTCTCCGGCCGCAGTGGAGCCTGCTCAGCAGAGACGTCGGTCCCAATGTCTTGCTTGGTTTAATGCTGTGCAGAGGATGACTGCTGCTTCTCCAGGTCCTGCTATTATAACCAGTGCAGGTCAGCGGCGAGCAGACGTATTTGGGACTAAGTCCTGTGTGTTTCCTTCTGAGCATGCCCAGGGTAAGGTCTCTCTTTGGAGATCAGGGGTCACATGCTCTGGCACTGCAGCGACTCCCATTGGTCCTCCAGGAAGGTCCTGAAGCTGCTCGAGTTCTGGGGCAGCCTTCCATTGGTTCTTCCAGCAAGGTCCTGCAGATGTTGCTGCTATAAAAAGCTTGCATGACCGCACGGCCGTACGCTAGTATCAAATCTTTTACGTGCTTGCACCAGTGTGGTCATGTATGTGGTTAGGTTAGGCTGAAATAAGCCACTAGAATACCGGTGCCTCCGGTTAGGTGTTTTGTATGCATGTGTTCAGGGCTCTGCTGAAAAACTCCATTAGAATACCGTTTACTCCGGTGAGGAGTTTATTGCTTGTGTTCTGTTTGCATGATCACAGACTGCAGTCCGCTTAGCAGTCATCTGTGTCCCCTGTGAGTCTTACAGGACACAGTCTTTGTCACTGCGGCTCTGTGAGGTAACAGAATCCGCTTATATCGTCATATAGCATTTTTGGTTAGCGACTCTGTGGAATAACAGAGTTCACCCATATCACCATATGGTGCTACGGCGTTTACATCTGCGACTCTGCGGGGTAACAGAGTTCGCTCATACTGCCTATTTGTGCCATCTTACTAGCAGCAGGCTCTGCCTGCACGGTGGACCCCGTGCTGCGAACGCACCTCTCCTTAATATCTATTTGGTGCATTCCGCAGGCCCGTAACAACATGTGTGATTATTTCTTGCGGATCTTTTTATATTGTTGTGTAATCCATACTGAGCCTTTGAGCGTCATTGTCTGCCTCCTGAAATATATACAGAGATTTATTATATTTTCACTTTACTATATACTGTATACCTTGTATCTGGTGAAACAGTACCCTTTTTATATTACTGTGTAATACATACTGAACCTGAGAGCGTCAGTGTCTGCCTCCTGAAATATATACTGACAGAATATTTTGACTATGCTATATGTACCTGGTATATGCTGATACAGTACCCCTTTTTCTTATTATATTCTTGTGTAATCCACACTGAGCCTGTGAGCGTCAGAGTCTGACTCCTGAAATATATACGGAGATTTAGAATATTTTCATTATACTATATCAAACTGGTATCTGGAGATACAGCACCCCTTTTTCTTCTTATTATATTCTATATACCTCTCCTTAATATCTATTGCCTTTTTTACTCTGCTTTTTGTTGTGTTGTTCCGATACACACAAAGGAAATAAACGTGTATAACAAAACACGTGTAATTGCAATTATTTTCTGGGAGAAAAACT
Organism: Oophaga sylvatica; assembly: GCA_033576555.1. Classification (NCBI taxonomy): domain Eukaryota; kingdom Metazoa; phylum Chordata; class Amphibia; order Anura; family Dendrobatidae; genus Oophaga; species Oophaga sylvatica. The sequence goes on from JARQOD010000003.1 coordinate 322,304,558, forward strand.
CCATTTTTGCAAATAATTTCAAGGGTGCCAACTAGAGATGAGCGACTTTGCCATTTTTAGGGTCAAGTCGGGTTTCATGAAACCTGACTTTCTCCAAAGTCGGGTCGAACGAAATCGGCCGACTATCGGGAAAAGTCGGGGTCCAACTGAAACACGAAACCCAATGCAAGTCAATAGGGAAGCAAAGTTCACCAAAATAAAGCAGCGGCTGACAGCACACAGGAGTGTGTGGGATGCACGTTCAGAGTTCAAGGATCCAATTGAACGGAAAAGTCCACATTAGTAATAAGAACAGCATCCAATCCGGGTGAAATAACAAGACAATCCTTTATTCTGCCATATAGATACTTATATAGTATCTATATGGCAGAATAAAGGATTGTCTTGTTATTTCACCCGGATTGGATGCTGTTCTTATTACTAATAGGGAAGCAAAGTTGTCATGGAGTGGAGGACAATAAACACACCTACAGTGCCCATTTCAATGCCAGCAACATAAATTCTTATAACTTATGCTTGGCAACCTTAATTAACTTTATAATAATAGTTACGCATTGAAAACTGGGGGTTATTTGGCTAAACTTGTGGGGGGGGTAGGGATGGCTCCCGGTTTTCATGTGCCCCGTCCCAAAGAGTGTTAGAGGGCCCCTTTAACACATACCACAATTCATGATGCTCCGATACGGCACAGAAATATAGGTATAGTAAAATGAAAAATACTTCACTTCTTACATGACATGACTGATATCTATGTTAAAATCTACAATAGCTCAAAAACCGGACACTGTATTCCTCCATACAGTATTATGGCCACCACATAGTGCACCATACAGAATAATGAGCCCCATATATTGCTCCATACCTAATTGGTCCCATATAATGTTCCATACAGCATATGATGAGCTCCACATACTGCTCCAGTGTATGATAGACCCCATATAATGTGCCATGAAGTATAGGACGGTCCCTATAGAGTAGAATGAGCCCCACATATTGCTCCATACAGTATAATGAGTCGCATTTAAAGCTCCATAAAGTATATGATGGGCCCCATATAATGCTCCATACAGAATAGGCCCCATATGTGCCCCATATGATGCTCCATACCCTATATGATAGCCCATAAATAATGAACCCCATATGATTCTCCAGTATATGATGGGCCCCATGGATGATGCTCCAGTGTCTTATGGGCCAAAATCATGCTCCATATATAATGGGCCCCATTATTAATGATCCAGTGTATAATGGGCCCCGTAAATGCTGCTCCAGAGTCTGATGTCCCCCATTTACAATGCTCCAGTATATGATAGGCCCCATGGCTGCTGCTCCAGTGTCTGATCTGCCCCATATAGAATGCTCCAGTATTATTTGAGCCCCATGGATGATGCTCCAGTATCTGATCTGCCCCATTTTGAATGCTCCAGTATATGTTGGGCCCCATGGATGATGCTCCAGTGTCTTATGGGCCAAAAGAATGCTCCATATATAATGGGCCCCATTATTAATGATCCAGTGTATACTGTGCCCCGTAAATGCTGCTCCAGTGTCTTATGTCCCCCATTTACAAAGCTCCAGTATATGATGAGTCCCATGGATGCTGCTCCAGTATCTAATCTGCCCCATTTTGAATGCTCCAGTATATGTTGAGCCCCATGTATGATGCTCCAGTGTCTTATGGGCCAAAATAATGCTCCATATATAATGGGCCCCATTATTATTGATCCAGTGTATAATGTGCCCCGTAAATGTTGCTCCAGTGTCTGATGTCCCCCATTTACAATGCTCCAGTATATGATGGGCCCCATGGATGCGGCTCCAGTGTCTGATCTGCCCCATTTAGAATGCTCTTGTATTATTTGGGCCCCATGGATGATGCTCCAGTGTCTTATGGGCCAAAATCATGCTCCATATATAATGGGCCCCATTATTAATGATCCAGTGTATAATGGGCCCCGTAAATGCTGCTCCAGAGTCTGATGTCCCCCATTTACAATGCTCCAGTATATGATAGGCCCCATGGATGCTGCTCCAGTGTCTGATCTGCCCCATATGGAATGCTCCAGTATTATTTGGGCCCCATGGATGATGCTCCAGTGTCTGATCTGCCCCATTTTGAATGCTCCAGTATATGTTGGGCCCCATGGATGATGCTCCAGTGTCTTATGGGCCAAAATAATGCTCCATATATAATGGGCCCCATTATTAATGATCAAGTGTATAATGGGCCCCGTAAATGCTGCTCCAGTGTCTGATGTCCCCCATTAACAATGCTCCAGTATATGATGGGCCCCATGGATGCTGCTCCAGTGTATGATCTGCCCCATTTTGAATGCTCCAGTATATGTTGGGCCCCATGGATGATGCTCCAGTGTCTTATGGGCCAAAAGAATGCTCCATATATAAAAGGCCCCATTATTAATGATCCAGTGTATACTGTGCCCCATAAATGCTGCTCCAGTGTCTTATGTCCCCCATTTACAAAGCTCCAGTATATGATGGGTCCCATGGATGGTGCTCCAGTGTCTGATCTGCCCCATTTTGAATGCTCCAGTATATGTTGAGCCCCATGTATGATGCTCCAGTGTCTTATGGGCCAAAAGAATGTTCCATATATAATGGGCCCCAATATTAATGATCCAGTGTATAATGCGCCCCGTAAATGTTGCTCCAGTGTCTGATGTCCCCCATTTACAATGCTCCAGTATATGATGGGCCCCATGGATGCGGCTCCAGTGTCTGATCTGCCCCATTTAGAATGCTCTTGTATTATTTGGGCCCCATGGATGATGCTCCAGTGTCTTATGGGCCAAAATCATGCTCCATATATAATGGGCCCCATTATTAATGATCCAGTGTATAATGCTCACCATATATTCCTACAAACATTACAAAAAATGAAATACCTCTCCTCGCTGTGCACTGCTCTACTCTGGACTCCTCAGCATCGCCATCTTACAGCTCTCTGCACTTGGACTGTTTAGGCAGAGGGCGTACAGACGTGACGTCATCGCGGTCTCTAACCTGAATGTCACTGTCTCGAAAAGCGGAAGACGTCACAGCGGTGGAGCAGGGAGAGGTAAGTATTGCAAGTGCTGTGGCCCTGAGCAAGCAGGGGGGGCCGACCAGGGGCGGAACTATAGTGGAAGCAGGGGAAGCAGGTGCCACAGGGCCCGGGCTAGAAGGGGGCCCGTCCCTGCTGCAGCTGCCCTGTGATTTAGGAGCAAAAAGGGGGGCCCGAGCACGCTGGCAAATGGATCCGCGCTCGGGCCCCCTCCCAACATTTTGTTCAGGCTTCTGACTCTGAACGCTGATGCATAACAACACTGTGTTGTTTTAAAGAGACACTACAGTGTTGTAAATGCAGACAGCGAACAGAAATGAGCACTGTAGCTTTAAGCTGCGGCCCAGTGCATTATGGTCCGTCTGTCACAGCGTGTGTGCATGTGGGGGCGGACAGCAGACGGCCAGGCAGACCACATGAAGCAGCAGGCTGACTGGACAAGCAGGTGGAAGCCCGGGCGAGCAGGGTGAGTACCGTGAGTCTCTCAACAGTGAGAAGAGGCTTGGCTGCTCAATGGTGACTGGGAGGGCAGGTGCAGGCAGGATCTAACAGGGCCCACATTCAACAGGGCCCAGGCCCCAGGCTGCAGTGCAGGGGGCCCACATTCAACACAGGGCCCAGGTAGCAAGGGGCCCGCATTCCAACAGGGCCTCGGGCTCCTGGGCCCTGTTTGACGCAAGCCTCAAGTCACCACTAACCTCCCCCTGGGCCCTGTTGGGCACGGGACCTCAGTCACCAGTAGCATCCCCCTGGCCCAGTAACAGCCTCATGGTTGCTACAAGTGACGAGTGACACCCTGATCTCTGCTACATGTGACAAGTAACAACCTCAGCTCTGCTACATGTAACAAGTAGCAACCTCAGCTCTGCTACATGTGACAAGTAACAACCTCAACTCTGCTACTTGTGACAAGTAGCAACCTCAGCTCTGATATTTGTGACAAGCAACAACCTCAGCTCTGCTTATGTGACAAGTAACAACCTCAGCTCTGCTCATGTGACAAGTAGCAACTTCAGCTCTGCTACATGTGACAAGTAACCTCAGCTCTGCTACATGTGACAAGTAGCAACCTCAGCTCTGCTACATGTGACAAGTAGCAACCTCAGCTCTGCTACATGTGACAAGTAGCAACCTCAGCTCTGCTACATGTGACAAGTAACCTCAGCTCTGCTACATGTGACAAGTAACAACCTCAGCTCTGCTACATTGACAAGTAACAACCTCAGTTCTGCTACATGTGACAAGTAGCAACCTCGGCTCTACTACATGTGACAAGTAACAACCTCAGCTCTGCTACATGTGACAAGTAGCAACCTCAGCTCTGCTCATGTGACAAGTAACAACCTCAGCTCTGCTCATGTGACAAGTAACCTCAGCTCTGCTCATGTGACAAGTAGCAACCTCAGCTCTGCTCATGTGACAAGTAGCAACCTCAGCTCTGCTCATGTGACAAGTAGCAACCTCAGCTCTGCTCATGTGACAAGTAACAACCTCAGCTCTGCTCATGTGACAAGTAGCAACCTCAGCTCTGCTCATGTGACAAGTAACAACCTCAGCTCTGCTCATGTGACAAGTAACAACCTCAGCTCTGCTCATGTGACAAGTAGCAACCTCAGCTCTGCTACATGTGACAAGTAACCTCAGCTCTGCTACATGTGACAAGTAGCAACCTCAGCTCTGCTACATGTGACAAGTAGCAACCTCGGCTCTGGTACATGTGACAAGTAGCAACCTCAGCTCTGCTCATGTGACTAGTAGCAACCTCAGCTCTGCTACATGTGACAAGTAACCTCAGCTCTGCTACATGTGACAAGTAACAACCTCAGCTCTGCTACATTTGACAAGTAACAACCTCAACTCTGCTACTTGTGACAAGTAGCAACCTCAGCTCTGATATTTGTGACAAGTAACAACCTCAGCTCTGCTTATGTGACAAGTAACAACCTCAGCTCTGCTCATGTGACAAGTAGCAACTTCAGCTCTGCTACATGTGACAAGTAACCTCAGCTCTGCTACATGTGACAAGTAGCAACCTCAGCTCTGCTACATGTGACAAGTAGCAACCTCAGCTCTGCTACATGTGACAAGTAGCAACCTCAGCTCTGCTACATGTGACAAGTAACCTCAGCTCTGCTACATGTGACAAGTAACAACCTCAGCTCTGCTACATGTGACAAGTAACAACCTCAGCTCTGCTACATGTGACAAGTAACAACCTCAGCTCTGCTACATGTGACAAGTAGCAACCTCAGCTCTGCTACATGCGAGGAGTGACAGCCTCATCTCTGCTACATGCGCGGAGTGACAGCCTCAGCTTTGCTATACAAGTAGCAGAGCTGAGGCTGTCACTCCTCACATGTTGCAGAGATGAGGCTGTCACTCCTTACATGTAGCAGAGCTGAGGCTGTCACTCCTCGAATGTAGCAGAGCTGAGGCTGTCCCTACTCACATGTAGCAGAGCTGAGGCTGTTCCTCCTCACATGTAGCAGAGCTGAGGCTGTCACTCCTCACATGTAGCAGAACTGAGTCTGTCACTCCTCACATGTAGCAGAGCTGAGGCTGTCACTCCTCACATGCAGCAGAGCTGAGGCTGTCAACTCCTCACATGTGTAATTGGTGAGGGCGTGGTGCAGAAGTACGGTATACAGAACAATCTTAGATTATTCTGTATACCGGACTGTTGTTCTACTGAATAAATCATCCATTTTGAAAGCAATTTGCAGGCTGGATTACAAGTTTCTTCACATATTTACTCTGGAGAAAGCCTACCTTCGTCACTACCTCAGTTGCTTCCTGGGAGTTGGTTCTTTTCTGTTATTTCACTATCATTACTCCAAAAACCTCTAATTTTGGATAATAAAGGTATCTTTCTTAACACAACTTGGGTAGACCGGGATTGGCAACGCGCGTGAGGGGGGGGGCCCCATTGTGAAGTTTGCTGTGGGCCCTGCCGTTCCTAGTTACGCCCCTGGGGCCGACTCAAGGGCGACGGCACTGGCACAGGGCCCTCATATTACGCCGGTGTGTCTGATGGCGAGTGGGCCCTCCCACCGTCAGAGACACATTTTTGTACTATGAGGGGCCCTGTGCCAGTGCCGTCGTCCACGAGTAGCCCCCCCACCTGCTCAGGGAACCGGCTCTTGCCTGGGTGCGCCAGGTGCTGACACCGGCCCTGGGGGGGATTTGTAGGTTTTGTAGTCTGTCCACGCTTGCAAGTGCATGTTCATTAAATGTCTGAGCATGCAACTGGTATTCAAATTTCTGAGATTTGTCACTCGGCTAAAGATCCTTCCGCACTGCTTACAGATAACCTTTGCCTCATCAATAGGATTTAGGTCAAAAAAGTGTCACACTGGACTCTTCCTACTATGGATTAAATTTCAGGGCTTGCACGCTGTGCTAATTTGACCGTCTGGCCAAGCTGTCCTGCAACTCTTTTTGTTTTTTTAACACCTTTTTGGACTGCTACGGGCCTGCCAGATAACCACTGCTGCATGTCGATGCCTGCTGCGGATCCTTCTCCTCTTCTGAGCTATTGACAGCGGCACCCTCTTCCCCAATGGATGCCAATCAGGGTCAACAACTGGGTCATCCATCACCTCCTCTTCAATTTCATCTGGGGCACCTGAGTTTCATCAGGGTCACATTCTGGCTCAGTAGACTACGAGAGAAATGTAGTGCTCTGGGTGAATGTACCAGCAGAATCATCTAGCAGTGACTGTGCATCAGTGCACTCCATCTCTGATTCATGTTGGACTGAGTAATTCAGGATTTGACTTGATAACCCAGGCATGTTATGCGAAAATAGCTCCATAGAGTAATCTGAAGTGTGGCCTGCTGCATCCTTCACTTTTGGTGGGGGTGAAGCACACAAGGAAAGTTGTTCTTCCTGACCAGGAGCCTGCACTGACGACTCAGTCCTTGCATTTTTTAAAACTTCAGAAGAGGAGGCGATAGAGTTGGAGGTTGTTTCGGCAATGTAAGCCAACATCTGTTCCTGATGCTCCGTCTTTAAAAGCAGTTTACCTACTCCCAGTAAAGGGAGCCTTCCAGGCCTTCTTGAGCCAGAAGACTCTTTCTGATAGCACACTACCAGCAGGGCAAGCGAGCTCCTGTATAGTGAAAATATTCTAAATCTCCGTATATATTTCAGGAGGCAGACACTGACGCTCTCAGGCTCAGTATATATTACACATTAATATAAAAAGTTGAAAAAGGGTACTGTTTCACCAGATACAAGGTATATATAGTATAGTGAAAATATTCTAAATCTCCGTATATATTTCAGGAGTCACAGGCTCAGTGTGGATTTGTCACGCTGTCTAATGATATGTATACAATGTCAGTAAACTATTAATACAGGAACAACACTCTATACAACAACTAGTATAGCAACATCAGCATGTAAGTATAGAATAGATTTACCTGACACGATATCTGCTGAACTCAGGGTTAATCTTGAGGACTTGATGAGCTGAAACAGGAAAGAGGTGGACCGGGATCTAACCTGACCCTAAACTGGGGTCCTAACTAATCCCTCACCTTGGAGATACTGATAATGGTTCAGAGGTCCAAGTCTCCAACCTAACCCTGTCTCCTATCAGACCCTGAACCCTGTAATCAGTCCTAAGAAGGATCCTGACTACCACCAAAGGGATATGGGCTGATCTCAGCTAAATACACAGATTAGACATATAAGACAGACAGGATAACACTCGCTTGCATACACACTCAAACACCAAAGGAACATAAATGGTCTGGGAAATAAACTCTAACCAAGTTGAGCTTAGAACAACTAAGGAGCTCACAACTAAAGTCTATACAGATTCATTCCTATCTGTGGTCTGCATGAAGGTTTCACTGGCAACTCCCCAAGCAGACAACCAGGAATTTAAAGGAAACCAATCAACAAATAATCAATTGCAGCCGGGAGAAACTGCACCCAGTCCCAGCACCGAGCACAAACAGAATTAACTCCCTAGCTGCCAAACACAAAGAAACAGCAGCTCAGCTGTGAGAAGTCAAAATGTGCAACCGCGACGATCTTCGTGGCAATGCACACATGACAGTACCCCCCCTTCTACGAGGGGCCTCCGGACCCTCAGGGCCAGGCCTGCCCGGGTGAGTTCTGTGGAAGGTCCGAACCAAACGATCTGCGTTAACATCAGACGCAGGGACCCACGTCCTCTCCTCTGGACCATACCCCTTCCAATGCACCAAGTACTGAAGGGACCGGCGATTCAGACGTGAGTCAATGATCTTTGATACTTGAAATTCCAAGTTACCATTGACCAACACAGGAGGAGGAGGTAGAGGTGACGGTATGACTGGTGCCACATACCTTTTAAGTAATGACTTGTGGAACACATTATGAATTTTAAACGTAGGAGGGAGGTCCAGACGAAATGCCACAGGATTAATTATGGAACTGATCCTGTACGGCCCGATGAATCTGGGACCCAGTTTCCAGGAGGGCACTTTAAGTTTTATATTCCTGGTAGACAACCATACCAGATCGTTCACATTCAGATCTGGACCAGAAACTCTCCTCCTATCAGCCATACGTTTGTAACGGTTCCCCATCGCACTCAGATTATTCAATACACCTCTCCACACAGAAGCAAGTGACGACGAGAAACGCTCCTCCTCAGGAACCCCAGAAGGGCCCCCCCCATTGAAAGTACAAAACTGGGGATGGAAACCATATGCCCCAAAAAACGGGGACTTACCAGTGGACTCGCTCCGCCTGTTGTTAAGAGCGAACTCTGCCAGAGGCAAGAAAGAAGACCAGTCCTCTTGGTTCTCTGAGACAAAACACCGGAGATATGTCTCTAAGCTCTGATTCAGACGCTCTGTCTGACCATTGGTCTGCGGATGAAAAGCCGAGGAAAATGACAATTGCATCCCCCGACGTAAACAAAATGCCCTCCAAAATTTGGACACAAACTGAGACCCCCTATCTGACACCACATCAGAAGGCAACCCATGAAGTCTAACGATCTCCCTAATGAACACCTGCGCCAGAGTTTTAGCATTAGGGAGTGCAGGAAGAGCAACGAAATGTGCCATCTTACTGAACCTTCAACAACCACCAGTATGACAGTATTCCCTGACGACGGAGGAAGGTCCGTAATGAAGTCCATAGATAAATGAGTCCATGGACGCTCCGGAAGTTTCAAGGGTAAAAGGGTCCCAGACGGACGGGTATGAGGGGTTTTAGAGCGAGCACACACCCCACATGACGCGACAAAAGTTATAACATCTTTATTAGCATTAGGCCACCAAAACCGGCGAGAAAGGAGATCTAAAGTAGCCTTACTCCCTGGATGTCCTGCTAGAGCAGAATTATGATGTGCCTCAATAACCTTTTGTCTCAACAGATTTGGGACAAACAGTCTCCCTGGAGGTCCTGCAGGGGCGTCCCCCTGAGCCTCTAACACCTCCTCCTCAAGCTCAGAAAATACAGCCGACACTACCACCCCTCCTGAAGGATAGGACTCGGGTCATCCGTTTTCCCGGCCCCTGGGAAACTGCGAGACAAGGCATCAGCCCTTACATTCTTAGACCCCGGGCGATAAGTGACGACAAAATTAAACCTGGTAAAAAACAACGACCATCGAGCTTGTCTGGAATTCAGACGCTTAGCGGATTCCAAATACAACAGGTTCTTGTGATCAGTAATAACGGTAACCGGGTGGACTGCCCCCTCCAAAAAGTGACGCCATTCTTCAAAAGCTAACTTAATGGCCAAAAGTTCCCTATTGCCGATATCATAATTCCTTTCGGCGGACGACAATTTCTTAGAAAAGAAAGCGCACGGATGCCATTTACCAGGGGACGGACCCTGGGACAATATAGCACCCACCCCTACGTCAGACGCATCCACCTCCACAATGAACGGCTGAGATGCATCTGGTTGGATGAGAACGGGTGCCGAAGCAAAACATTTCTTCAAAGAGGAAAAGGCTTGGCAAGCTTTGTCCGACCATTTAGAAAAATCCGTCCCTTTTCTTGTCATGTCAGTGAGAGGTTTGACGACAGATGAGAAATTACAAATAAATTTCCGGTAGTAGTTAGCAAACCCCAAAAAACGCTGCAGAGCCTTAAGATCCCCTGGCTGATCCCATTCAAGCACTGCTCTCACCTTTTCAGGGTCCATACGGAAACCGGAGGCTGACACCAAAAAACCCAAAAACTGAAGTTCCTGTACGGCAAATACACACTTCTCCAGTTTGGCGTATAGTTTATTGTCTCGCAAGATCTGCAACACCTGTCTCACATGCTCCTGATGAGACAAAAGATCTGGCTAGTAAATTAAAATGTCGTCCAAATATACAACCACAAACAGCCCCACAAGGTGACGAAAAATGTCATTAACAAAATGTTGGAATACTGCTGGTGCAGTAGTCAGACCAAAAGGCATGACTAGGTTCTCATAATGTCCCTCCGGCGTGTTAAACGCCGTTTTCCACTCATCCCCCTCTTTTATCCTAATCAGATTATACGCCCCCCTGAGATCCAATTTAGAAAACCATTTGGCGCCAACAATTTGATTGAAGAGATCAGGAATAAGAGGGAGTGGATACGGATCTCGAACAGTAATCCGATTAAGTTCGCGGAAATCCAAGCAAGGGCGTAGGCCTCCATCTTTCTTCTTCACAAAGAAGAACCCCGCGGCTACTGGGGAAGATGAAGGTCTAATATGCCCTTTGGCCAGACTTTCAGAAATATAATCTTTCATAGCCTGCCTCTCAGGACCAGAAAGATTATACAACCTAGCTTTAGGCAACTTAGCATCAGGAAGGAGATTAATAGAGCAGTCATACACGCGATGAGGAGGCAACTCCTGACACCCCTCCTCAGAGAAAACATCCCCAAAATCCTCCAAAAAAGGAGGCAATGTACTAGGCACAACCGCACTGATGACTGTGTTCATGCAGTTGCTTTTGCAAAACTCACCCCATTGGCTTATTTCTCTGGACTGCCAATTAATCACAGGGTTATGTTTAACCAACCAAGGAAGTCCCAACACAATGGGAGTAGGTAGACCCTCCAACACATAACAAGATAATTGTTCCCTATGTATTGCCCCTACCCGAAGGTCAATGTTATGAACCTCATGAACAAAGCTACCTTGGCCGAGAGGCCTGGCGTCAATGGAGAATATAGGGATCGGTTTGACCAATACACTCAGATGCATACCTTGAGCCTGAGCAAACTGAGCGTCAACCAGATTAGCCCGGAACCACTATCAAGAAGAACAGACAATCTCTCCACTCTCGTACCAACTACCACCTCCACTGGTACAAGGAACTGAGAAGAACTGGCGGATGAAATACATACTCCCAGGTTGTCGTCCACCACACAACCTGGGATTAACAGTTTTCCGGCGACTTTTGGCTCAACAAGGCACGGGATGGACATTCTCCAACAAAATGTCCCTCTTTCCCGCAGAAAAAACATCTTCTAGTCCTGCGGCGTACCGCCAATCCCCTCCTACGAAATGATGTCCCTCCCAACTGCATAGGCTCATCCGAACAGACAAGGGGAACCTCAACATAAGGGACTTTAGTGGTAGGTGGAGAAACAACAGGGAGTGGGGTTACCTCTCCCCTCTCCCGAAGCCGTCTATCAGTACGGATAGCTAAGGCCATAGCAGCCTCCAGAGAAGGAGGAGACTCATACTGAGCCAAAACGTCTTTTAATTTATCAGAAAGCCCATGACAAAACTGGCTCCTAAGAGCTGGGTCATTCCACTGAGTATCTGTGGCCCATCTACGAAACTCAGAAGCAAATTCCTCTGCCGGACGATCTCCCTGCTGTATCTTACGTAATTTTGTCTCAGCAAGAGAGACCCGATCTGGGTCATCATATACCAATCCCAGGGCAGTAAAAAATTGATCTACAGACAGTAGAGCCGGGGATCCCGGAGGAAGGGAAAATGCCCAGGATTGAGGGTCCCCTTGCAGAAGTGAGATAACAATTCCCACTCTCTGCTCCTCACTCCCTGATGATCGAGGCCGAAGCCGAAAATACAATTTACATGCCTCCTGGAAGGTGAAAAATTTGTCTCGCCCACCAGTGAACCTGTCCGGGAGAGCTACTTTAGGTTCAACTCTGGTTTGCTCCAGGGGAGACAAAACTTTGGACTTAATGTCCGTCAGCTCCATGGATAATCCCTGCAACTGCAGAGCCAGCTGGACTACTGGATCCATGGTAACTGGAGATAATTTTTATGGCCAGTGAAAATGTCACGCTGTCTAATGATATGTATACAATGTCAGTAAACTATTAATACAGGAACAACACTCTATACAACAACTAGTATAGCAACATCAGCATGTAAGTATAGAATAGATTTACCTGACACGATATCTGCTGAACTCAGGGTTAATCTTGAGGACTTGATGAGCTGAAACAGGAAAGAGGTGGACCGGGATCTAACCTGACCCTAAACTGGGGTCCTAACTAATCCCTCACCTTGGAGTACTGATAATGGTTCAGAGGTCCAAGTCTCCAACCTAACCCTGTCTCCTATCAGACCCTGAACCCTGTAATCAGTCCTAAGAAGGATCCTGACTACCACCAAAGGGATATGGGCTGATCTCAGCTAAATACACAGATTAGACATATAAGACAGACAGGATAACACTCGCTTGCATACACACTCAAACACCAAAGGAACATAAATGGTCTGGGAAATAAACTCTAACCAAGTTGAGCTTAGAACAACTAAGGAGCTCACAACTAAAGTCTATACAGATTCATTCCTATCTGTGGTCTGCATGAAGGTTTCACTGGCAACTCCCCAAGCAGACAACCAGGAATTTAAAGGAAACCAATCAACAAATAATCAATTGCAGCCGGGAGAAACTGCACCCAGTCCCAGCACCGAGCACAAACAGAATTAACTCCCTAGCTGCCAAACACAAAGAAACAGCAGCTCAGCTGTGAGAAGTCAAAATGTGCAACCGCGACGATCTTCGTGGCAATGCACACATGACAGGATTACACAAGAATATAATAATAAGAAAAAGGGGTACTGTATCAGCAGATACCAGGTATATATAGATATACAGATTAGAACAGAATGCATCTTAAATACATATTCATTTAACCTTTCCTGAAATTTCAAGGATTAAAGGTATATAAATGTCTTGTGGTACACTAATCAGGTTATTTTGGACATGAACAACAAAGTGTATAAACACCACCCATATAGTAAAATATCAGTTTTATTGGTATCAAAAAGAGAATTTTTCATACAAAAATACAAAGTCGCCTATAAGGCACGAATGAGGGAAAAGACAAACAAATATAGTGTTGCGGTCCTAAATGGGATACCACAATATCACGAGGTGGGGGGTAATGCTCACAGAAATGTACATGCATGAATATAACTTGCTAGATTATAAACAGTAAAAGATATATAAAATATCATATATATACAAAATTGTGCTTCCATAATTGCAGCTGAGTTACAAGAAATCAATAGAAAAAGGTGAAGTCACCCAGTTACTCCAGCTATAAATGTGTATATGGAAGCAAGAGATCATAGCAGATCATAGCAGCGGTCATAGTAAACAAAAACGTCTATTTATATGCATCCACACTCACCCATAGTGCCTCGTAAGAATGAACACATTGCCCCGACGCGCGTTTCGCGTGGGCTTCCTCGGGGGGCCGTGTGTACAAAGTGCACCCTTCCTGCTATATATGCCCCTGAAAATCCCCACTCACGTGAAACCAATAACTGCGCGTGCACCGCTCCGTCGCACCGGAAGTTGTGTCACACTTGGCGTCCATGGCACTGCGGGTCACGGGAAAAACCCGTATTGACGTCAATGACCCGCACGTGTCACGACGGAAGCCTTGTGCGACGCTCCAGCCGAGAACGGGGCTGCGCATGCGCACTGGTTCACAATGGATCCAAAGTAAGATGTGAATGAGTGTGAGATCGTAAGTATTAATAAAACCATCACTGCAGGGAGTGTCTAAAATAAGAAGAATAGGTGGAGAGGTGTTCAAAAATAAAAATAAGTGCACAAAGTATATCCGTGTATCAAGTATGATGTGAATAATGAAAATATCATGCAGAACATGGTATTAACGTAAAACTCTATATATACAATGTAACATAAAATAAAAAACACAATATCACAAAAAATTACAAAAGAAAGGTATATATAGTATAGTCAAAATATTCTAACTCTCAGTATATATTTCAGGAGGCAGACACTGACGCTCTCAGGCTAAGTATGTATTAGACAGTAATATAAAAAGGGTACTGTTTCACCAGATACAAGGTATATATAGTATAGTGAAAATATAATAAATCTCTGTATATATTTCAGGAGACAGACAATGACCCTCAAAGGCTCAGTATGGATTACACAACAATATAAAAAGATCTGCAAGAAATAATCACACATGTTGTTACGGGCCTGCGGAACGCACCAAATAGATATTAAGGAGAGGTGCGTTCGCAGCCCGGGGTCCACCATGCAGGCAGAGCCTGCTGCAAGTAAGAAGGCGCAAATAGGCAGTATGAGTGAACTCTGTTATCCCGCAGAGTCGCAGATGTAAACGCCATAGCACTATATGGTGGTATGGGCGAACTCTGTTATTCCACAGAGTCGCTAACTAAAATGCTGTAGCGCTATATGGCGATATAAGCGGACTCTGTTAATTCACAGAGCCGCTGTGACAAAGACTGTGTCCTGTTAGACTCACAGGGGACACAGATGACTGCTAAGCGGATTGCAGTCTGTGGTCATGTAATCAGAAAGCAAGCAATAATCTCCTCACCGGAGTAGCCGGTATTCTAATGGCGTTTTCAGCCGAGCCCTGAACACGTGCATACAAAACTCCTCACCGGAGGTGCCGGTATTCTAGGGGCTTACTTCAGCCGGACCTAACCACATGCATACATGACCACACTGGCGCAAGCACGTAACAGATTTGATACTAGCGCGCGGCCGTGCGGTTATGCCACCTTTTCATAGTAGCAGCTACAGGACCTTCCAGAAAAAGGACCAATGAGAAACTGTTCCAGAACACAAGCACTTTCAGGACCTTCCTAGCGGACCAATGGGAGTCGCTGCTGTAACCGAGCATGTGATCCCTGATCTCCAAAGGGAGATCTTGCCCTGGGCATGCTCAGATGGAGAAAGCGAGGACTTTGTCCCAGGACTGCCTGCTTCACCACTGGTTATAATAGAGGAACCAGGAGAGTCAGCAACAAGCCTCTGCACAGCATTAGACCGAGCGAGACGCTCGGACCGACGTCTCTGCTGAGCAGGCTCCACTGCGGCCGTAGATGGATGGGGGACCGCAGCGGGACTGGTTCGAGATTCCCCTTGTGCAGCAGCGGGAACTCGATCCCTAACATTACCCCTCCTCCTAGGGCCCCCCTTCTTTGGGCCTCGCTGCGTTCAAAGGCAGCAATGAGCTGAGGAGCGTGAATGTGCTCGGCAGGCTCCCAGGACCTATCCTCAGGCCCATAACCCCTCCAATCCACCAAATAAAATTTTTTGCCCCGTACTACCTTGCACCCTACGATGACGTTCACCTCATGATCGTCCGTAGACGAACCCGATGTCCTGGCAGATGACTCGGAAAACCGGGACATGAGCACGGGTTTCAGGAGGGATACGTGAAAGGTGTCGGAGATACCCAGGCGTGGTGGAAGGGCCAAACGGTATACCACAGGGTTAATCTGCTCGAGGACTTTGAAAGGACCCAGGTAGCGGGGTGCCAACTTGGTGGACTCAACTCGCAGCCTGATGTTACGGGCGGAGAGCCACACCATGTCCCCAGGAGCAAATGTCGGAGCGGGGCGCCGATGTGCGTTGGCGGAGGACCTCATCCTCTACTTGGACGCCTGAATGGCATCCTGGGTGCGATCCCAAATGCCTCCACAGCCCAGTCTGCCACCCTGGAGTCAGCAGAAGACACGGGCATGGGCACAGGAACCCGCGGATGCTGACCGTAGTTTAGGAGGAATGGAGTCTGTCTGGTGGAGTCAGCCACAGCATTATTTAGTGCAAACTCAGCCCACGGTAGCAAGGATGCCCAGTCATCCTGCCTGGCTTAGACAAAATGTCGTAGATAGGTGACCAAGGTCTGGTTGGCCCTCTCTACCAACCCTTTCGTCTCGGAATTATACGCAGAGGAGAGATTTAACTCAATGCTGAGTAGCCGACACAGCTCTCTTCAGAACCGAGACGCAAACTGGGGACCTCGATCACTAACGACTTTGTCTGGCATACCGTGTAAACGGAAAATATGCCTAATAAATAATGCTGCCAAGGCCCGTGCAGACGGTAACCATGGTAACGGCACCAAGTGCACCATTTTGGAGAAGTGGTCGGTTATCACCCAGATGATGGTGCAGCCCCGAGACTTGGGTAAGCCCACCACAAAATCCATCCCGACCATCTCCCAAGGCCTGTCTGCCACCGGCAAAGGAAAAAGTAACCCAGCCGGCCGTTGACGAGGGGACTTATTCTTGGCGCAGGACACGCACGCCTGAACATATTCCCTGACATCACGGACCATATGTGGCCACCAGTATGTCCTCGCCAGCAACTCAGATGTACTTTTTGTCCCGAAAAGTCCACTCACCCTGGAGGAATGTGCCCAAGAAAGTACTTCCGTTCGCAAATTGGGGGGTACAAAAATCTTGCCCGGAGGCACAGACTCAAGCGAAACCGGAGCCACAGTTCTTAGGCTCTCGCAGGGGACAATAAGCCGAGGCTCCTCCTCCACCTCCTCAGAGGATACGACAGAGCGAGACAGAGCATCGGGCCGAATGTTCTTCTCACCGGAGAGGAAATGGAGGGTGAAATGGAACCGGGAGAAGAACAGGGACCATGTGGCCTGGTGGAAATTGGTGGGAAAAAGGGTTACTGTATCAGCAGATACCAGGTATATATAGTATAATAAAAATATTCTAAATCTCAGTATATATTTCAGGATGCAGCCACTGACACTCTCAGGCTCAGAATGTATTGCACCATAATATAAAAAGCTGAAAAAGGGTACTGTATCACCAGATACCAGGTAGATATAGTATAGTGAAAATATTCTAAATCTCCGTATATATTTCAGGAGGCAGACTCTGACGCTCACAGGCTCAGTCTGGATTACACAAGAATATAATAATAAGAAAAAGGGGTACTGTATCAGCAGATACCAGGTATATATAGTATAGTCAAAATATTATAAATCTCCGTATATATTTCAGGAGGCAGACACTGACGCTTACAGGCTCACTATGGATTACACAATAATATGAAAAGAAGAAAAAGGGGTACTGTATCACCAGATAACAGGTATATATAGTATGGCAAAAATATTGTAAATCTCCGGATATATTTCAGGAGTCAGACAATGCGCTCAAAGGCTCAGTATGGATTACACAACAATACAAAAAGATCCGCAAGAAATAATCACACATGTGGGCCAATTTTCCAGGTGTCAATGATGCACTTAGAGTGGTGGGTGGAGGAGGACTTTATGGCAAAAAGGGTACTGTATCAGAAGCGTACAGCTGGATACAGTCTAGGGGTCATTGTAAATCTCCGTATATATTTACGGAGTACAAGACAGACGCTCATAGGCTCAGTATAGATTAGACCACAATTTGAAAAGCTGAAAAAGGGTACTGTTGATATCACCAGATACCAGGTATATATAGTATAATAAAAATATTCTAAATCTCAGTATATATTTCAGGATGCAGCCACTGACACTCTCAGGCTCAGAATGTATTGCACCATAATATAAAAAGCTGAAAAAGGGTACTGTATCACCAGATACCAGGTAGATATAGTATAGTGAAAATATTCTAAATCTCCGTATATATTTCAGGAGGCAGACTCTGACGCTAACAGGCTCAGTCTGGATTACACAAGAATATAATAAGAAGAAAAAGGGGTACTGTATCAGCAGATACCAGGTATATATAGTATAGTCAAAATATTATAAATCTCTGTATATATTTCAGCAGGCAGACACTGACGCTTAGGCTGGAGTCAGACGGCCGTAAAACTCCTGCGATAATCACATCGCACTGCACGGACTGGCCTGACACCTCTCCTGACCTGAGCAAGACAGCGTGATGGATTACTATGCAGAGGTCAAGCTCAGGTCAGGAGAGCCGACAGCCAGGACGAGTTTTACAATGCGATTCTCGCACGTGAAATACGGCAGTGTGTCTCTGCCCTTACAGGCTCACTCTGGATTGCACAACAATATAAAATATGAAAAAGGGGTACTGTATCATCAGATAACAAATATATATAGTATGGTGAAAATATTGTAAATCTCCGAATATATTTCAGGAGTCAGACATTGATGCTCAAAGGCTCAGTATGGATTACACAACAATATAAAAAGATCTGCAAGAAATAATCACACATGTGGGCCAATGTTCCAGGTGTCAATGATGCACTTAGAGTGGTGGGGGGAGGATGACTATCTTACAAAAAGGGTACTGTATCCCAAGCGTAAAGCTGTATACAGTCTAGGGGTAATTGTAAATCTCTGTATTTATTTCCGGAGTAACAAACAGATGCTCACAGGCTCAGTATTGATCACACCAGAATATAAAAAGAAAAAGGGTAATGTATTAGAGGCGTACAGCTGTATACAGGTTTGTGGAAATTTTAAATCTTCGCATATTTTGCCAGAGTCAGACACTGGCTCTCACAGGCTCAGTATTGATCACACCATAATATAAAAAGTAGAAAAAGGGTAATGTATTAGAAGCGTACAGCTGTATACAGGGTTGGGGAAATTGTAAATCTCCGTATATTTTTCCAGAGTCACACACTGGCTCTCACAGGCTCAGTATTGATCACACCAGAATATAAAAAGTATAAAAAGGGTAATATATTAGAAGCGTACAGTTGTATACAGGGTTTTGGAAATTGTAAATCTCCGTATATTTTGCCAGAGTAAGACACTGGCTCTCACAGGCTCAGTATTGATCACACCAGAATATAAAAAGTATAAAAAGTGTAATGTATTAGAAGCATACAGCTATATACAGTGTTGGGGAAATTGTAAATCTCCGTATATTTTGCCAGCGTCAGACACTGGCTCTGACAGGCTCAGTATTGATCATGCCAGAATATAAAAAGTTGTGGGATGTAGGAGGAGGGGGGTTAGCCCAGATCGGGAGGTGGCAAAAATGGCATATGTTGAGGTGTATAATGGACGTAAAGCAGCTTCACATGGAGGAATTTGAGTAGTCCGAGGAAGAGGAGGACAAAGCGAGCCATTTTGCTGGCAACCTATGTGTCATCAGGGGAAGGTGGGAGAAAATCCTTTGAAACGCATGCATGGTTCATTTTACTGAAGGTTAGATCATCAACATTTTGGTTGACAGACGGGTCCTTCTTTCTGTCTGGATTGATCCAGCAGCACGGAAGACTTTTTCTGATAGCACACTACCAGCAGGGCAAGCGAGCTCCTGTAAGGCATATTGTGCCAATTCAGGCCAGGTGTCCAGTTTACAGGCCCAGTAGTCAAAAAGGAATGACCGTTGAGAGAGAACATCGATAGGGTAGAAGTAATTTTTTACCATAGTTGACAACTGCTGTCTGCTGTCTGTTACTATAGATTCATGATTACCAGGCGTGTGAGCTGTCCTTGAGAAATCAGTCCACAACGTGGTTATGAAACTCCTGTCTCCAACGCCACTTCGGCTGTGTGCACCACAAACACCTCTTCCATTTGGCAAAGTATGGCTTGGAGTAGAACATGCACTTCTGCTGTTTCCTGGGAATGCCTCTAACAAATGGTTTACCAGAGTTGCTTGTTTGTTGGCTAATTTTAGCTATAGGTTCTCCTGTGGCATGATGTTCTGTAATTTGCCTTTATAGCGTGGCTTGAGGATGCTGGCCAACCATTAGTCGTCATCCTTCATCATTTTGGCAATGCAGGGGTCCCTTTTTAGGATCCAAAAGGCATAATCTCACATGTGGGACAATGTTCCAGGTGTCAGTGATGCACTGCCAGTGGTGGGTGGAGGAGCACTTTCTGCCAAATCCACATCCCTCCAGTCACGCACAAACCCTGGACCTGAACTTGGCATGCCATCATTTTATCTTGCCCCCTGAGAAGCATACTCCTCTCCAAAATACTCATCCCCCTCCTCCTCCACCTCATCCTCTTCTTCCTCCACCTCATCCAGGACAGTTCCCTGAGCAGACAATGGATGGCTGTCATCAAGGCTTCCCTCTTCCTCCTCTTCCTTCTCCACTGCAGACGCCTGATCCTTAATCTGCGTCAAAGTTTGCATGAGCAGACGCATAAGTGGGATGCTCATGCTTATGATGACGTCGTCTGCGCTTAACAGCCATGTGCATTCCTCAAAACACTGAAGGACTTTACAGAGGTCTTTCAGCTTTGACCACTGCACACTCGAAAATTACATGTCTGCTCTCAAACTGCCTGCCCGTGTATCCTCCCTTAAATGCATTACAGCCTGCCTCTGTTCGCACAGCCTCTCAACCATGTGCATGGTGGAGTTCCACCGTGTTGCAATGTCTATGATTTGTCGGTACATGGGGAGGTGGAGCGATCGCTGCAGCCTCTGCATACGACTTGAGTCTACGGGCGAGCGACGGATGTGCGAGCACAGTCTTCGCACTTTATGAAGCAGGGCTGTTAACTCCGGATAATTATTTAAGAAGCACTGCACCACCAGGTTCAAGGTGTGAGCCAGGCAAGGTATGTGTCTGAGTTTTGCCAGGGCTATGGCTGCCACAAAATTACGTTCGTTATCACTGACTAACTTGCCTGGCTCAAGATGTATACTGCCCAGCCATGACTCAGTTTCTTGCTGCAAGTAGTCGGCCAGTACCTCCGCGGTGTGTCTGTTGTCGCCCAAAGACATCATTTTTAAAACAGCCTGTTGACGCTTACCACTAGCTGTTCGATAGTGGGACACCTCGTGTGCAACACTGGCAGTTGCGGATGGAGTGCTCGTGCGACTGCGCTCTGTCGACGAGTTTTCGCTTCTGGAGGAGGAGGGTCGAACGCCTACAGCCAACTGTTGCCTATACTGTGGGCTAGGCAGCACTGTCCACAGCCGCTGTCCCCTGTGGACCCTGCATCCACCACATTAACCCACTGCGCAGTGATGGACACGTAACGGCCCTGGCCATGCCTACAGGCCCATGCATCTGTTGTGAGGTGCACCTTTCCACTAACTGATTGGACAATGCGGTCTTTCACATGCAGGTGGAGGGCAGGGATGGCTTTTCTAGAAAAGAAGTGCAGACTGGGAAGGTCAAAGCGTGGGACAGCGTAGGCCATGAGCTCTCAGAACGCTGCGCTTTCAACCAAACGGAAGGGCATCATCCCTAATGAGATCAGTTTGGCAATGTAGGCGTTCAAACCCAGTGTACGCGGATGAGAGGATAAGTACTTTCTCGTCCTACTCAGAGTGTCTGGTAGGGTGAGCTGGACTTGAGAGCTGCATATGGGGAACTATCAGTGGACATGACGGACTGAGAGGGGGATGGTGATGGTGGTGGTGATGGCCTAGATGCAGTCTGTCATTGCAAAAACATTGTGATTCTCTGACTGCTTTGGCCTTGCGACGACACCTCAGCATTTCTTGCTGGTGGTGTGCCAACCGGTGGGCTTACAGTGGGGGAAGCGATGGAGCGTTGCTGGCTAACTTCAGTCGGAGCCTGTGCACATGTGCTACCTGAGGTTTTGTAGTCCGTCCACGCTTGCAAGTGCATGTTCAGTAAATGTCTAAGCATTCAACTGGTATTCAAATTTCTGAGATTTTCCCCTCGGCTAAAGGTCCTTCCGCACTTCTTACTGATAACCTTTTGCCTCATCAATAGGATTTTGGTCAAAAAAGTGCCACACTGGACACTTCCTACTATGGTATAAATTTTCAGGGCTTGCACACTGTGCTAATTTGACCGTCTGGCCAAGCTGTCCTGCAATTCTTTTTGTTTTTTTTTAACACGTTTTTGGACTGCTGCGGGCCTGCCAGATAACCCCAGCTGCGATGTTGATACCTGCTGCGGATCCTCCTCCTCTTCTGAGCTATTGCACCCTCTTCCCCAATGGATGCCAATCCGGGTCAACAACTGGGCCATCCATCACCTCCTCTTCAATTTCATCTGCACCTTCCTCTGTGTCACCGTGTAAGGTGGTATAGTATGCGGGAAGGGGAACCTGAGTTTCATCAGGGTCACATTCTGGCTCAGTACACTGCGAGGGCAATGTAGTGCTCTGGTTGAATGTACCAGCACAATCATCTAGCAGTGGCTGTGCATCAGTGCACTCCATGTCAGATTCATCTTGGACTGGGGAATTCAGGATTTGACTTGATAACCCAGGCATGGTATGTGAAAAGAGCTTCATGGAATAATCTGGTGTGGCCTGCCGCATCCTTCACTTTTGGTGGGGTTGAAGGATACAAGGAAAAGGGTTGCTCCTGACCAGAAGCCTGCACTGACGACTCAGTGCTTAGAGCTTTTGAAACTTCAGAAGAGGAGGAGATAGAGCTGGAGGCTGTTTCGGCAATGTAAGCCAAAACCTGCTCCTGATGCTCCTGCTTTAAAAGCGGTTTACGTAATCCCAGAAAAGGGAGCCTTCCAGGTCTTCTGGAGCCAGACGATGACGCATGCTCAACACCTCCTGCCTTAGGTGCTATTGTGCTTTTGACACTACCAGCAGATGCACCATCACCATCAGTACCAGGTGGCCCCCACGACCACGTCCACGGCCTCTTCCACCATACCACCTCATGTTTGTGGAAATGTAACCAAAATACGAGCAGATATATGGTACTGTATCAGAAGTGTACAGCTGTATACGGTGAAGGTGAAAAATTTTAATCTCCGTGTATATTTGCGGAGTAACAGACACAGACTCTCACAGGCTCAGTATGGATTACACCAGTTTATAAAAATCAAAAAAGTGTACTGTATAAGAAGCATACAGCCGTCTATAGTGCTGGGTTAATTTTAAATCTCCGTATACATTTGAGGAGTAAAACACACGGTCACAGGCTCAGTAGGGATAACACCAGAATATGAAAAGGAGAAAAAGTATACTGTATCAGTAGCGTACAGCTGTATACAGTGTTGGGGTGATTTTAAATCTCCGCATATATTTCAGAAGTAACACACACGGTCACAGGCTCAGTAGGGATAACACCAGAATATGAAAAGGAGAAAAAGTGTACTGTATCAGTAGCGTACAGCTGTATACAGTGTTGGGGTAATTTTAAATCTCTGTATATATTGGAGGAGTAACACACATGGTCACAGACTCAGTAGCGATAACACCAGAATATAAAAAGGAGAAAAAGTGTACTGTATCAGTAGCATACAGCTGTATACAGTGTTGGGGTAATTTTAAATCTCCGTATATATTTCAGGAGTAACACACACGGTCACAGGCTCAGTAGGGATAACACCAGAATATGGAAAGGAGAAAAAGTGTACTGTATCAGTAGCATACAGCTGTATACAGTGTTGGGGTAATTATAAATCTCCGTATATATTTCAGGAGTAACACACACGGTCACAGGCTCAGTAGGGATAACACCAGAATATGAAAAGCAGAAAAAGTGTACTGTATCAGTAGCGTACAGCTGTATACAGTGTTGGGGTAATTTTAAATCTCCGTATATATTTGAGGAAAAACACACAGATGCTCTCTCAGTATGGATTTGACAGTAATACACAAGGCAGAAAAACGGCACTGTATCAGAAGATACCAGCTGTATACGGTTTTGGGGAAAATTGAAATCTCCGTATATATTTCAGGAGTCACACACAGAGAGTCAGCATGTATTTGTCCGTGATACCAGCCGGTACATGGTAGTGTCAGGAGCGTACAGCTCTATACGGTGTGGGAAAAAATGAATGCTCGGTAACTGTGCAGAAAAAAATTAAAGTATTAGTGCTGTGTAGGTGCTGTGTTAAAAAGCAGTCTGCACAACAGGGTACACACAGCAATACAGATAGCAGGCAGCCTAATAATCAGCTCTGCTGCTGCACACTAAAAATTCCTCCCTGTTACTGGCAGGCAGCTTAATAATCAGCTCTGCTGCTCCACACAAGCAATTCCTCACCTCTCCCTGGCAGGCAGCCTGAGAACCAATGCTGCTGCACACACCAAAATCCTCCCCTGTCACTGCACAGTAACTGTACAGCTAATCGCTATCAGCACAAGCACAGAATAATTGTTTTTTGTCCTGCCTAACGCTCTCCCTACTGAGAACCAGCGTCAGCAACCTCTCCCTACGCTAAGATCGGCAGAAGTAAAATGG
>JARQOD010000003.1:322329040-322369370 GCA_033576555.1 Oophaga sylvatica
TACTTGGCTGGTTAACAAAAATAGGGGGACCCCTACGCCGTTTTTTTTTCGAGGGGATCCCCTATTTTTGTTAACCAGCCAAGCTAAGCAGACTGCTGTGGCCTGGTATTATCAGGCTTGCAAGGTCCATGGACATTGGATCCTTACCAGCCTGAAAAACCAGGCCTCAGCGGTCTGCTTCATCTGGCTGGTTAACAAAAATAGGGGGGACCCCACGCCAATTTTTTTCGAGGGGATCCCCTATTTTTGTTAATCAGCCAAGATATGCAGACTGCTGTGGCCTGGTATTATCAGGCTGGCAAGGTCCATGGATCTTGGCTCCTTAACAGCCTGAAAATCCAGGCCTCAGCGGTCTGCTTCATCTGGCTGGTTAACAAAAATAGGGGGGACCCCACGCCATTTTTTATTCGAAGGGAACCCCTATTTTTGTTAATCAGTTCCCTTGACGTCACTGATTGTGTCCCTGGCTGACCTGAAGTGAAAGTGGAAAGCAATCAATTAAGCTTTCCACTTCCTCTCCTGTCAGCCAGGAGAGGAACTTATTCATTTGGGGGTTTACTGTGAGGCTGCAGCATTAGCTGCAGTCCCTGCAGTAAACATTAACCCTTTCTGAAGGATTACACCGTGGGACCTGACTGTGCATGGGATAGGTAAGAATAATTTTGCTTTTTTATTTTATTTTTATTACAGGAAATGTTTTTTGCAGTCAAATAAAGATGGTCAAAAACATGTGTCTTTATTTCATTAAAATGATTTTTAATTAAAGTGTGTGTGTTTTATTTTTATTTCATGCAATAGGATTAATAATTGATAGTTGTCTAATTGACAGCTCTCAATTATTAACCTGGCTTAAGGTCACCTTTCAATTGCAATGTGGCTTTAACCCCATATTAACCCATTCGCCACCGCTACAGGGCAATGGGAATAGACGGGCAAAGTGCCAGAAAGGGCGAATCTAATTATAGATTTGTCTTTTCTGGGGTGTCTGGGGGCAGATGTTAGTAGCCAGGGGGGCCAAAAATAATGGTCCCTCTCTGGGCTATTATTATCTGCCCCCATTCGCTGGCTTTGTCTGTCTGGTTGCGAAAATAGGGCGGGAGCCCACGCATTTTTTTTAAACAATTTTACACCTCATATATATATATATATATATATATATATATCTATATATATATATATATAGATATATATATATATATATATATATGTCATTGAATTTGTGACACATATATATATATTTATATTTATAGTTCATACACTTCTACAAAGTATAATAGCCGCTACTTCAATTGCAGGCTTTTGTGAAAATGCAGAACCCGACATGAAATGACACTTGGTGTACATAGGGTTAACCATGTCTTTTCATGTCCTTTGCTATCTGATTTGCACAAACAATTAAATCAGTCTATGTGTGCAAAATTTCACACCTGTAGGGGTTAATTAAAGGTGTAAATTCGTAGCAAAAAAGTCCGTTTTTTTTACAACGAATTTACACCTTTAATTAACCCCTACAGGTGTGAAATTTTGCACACATAGACTGATGTAATTGTTTGTGCAAATCAGATAGCAAAGGACATGAAAATACATGGTTAACCCTATGTACACCAAGTGTCATTTCATGTCGGGTGCTTCTGTCTTTTCACAGAAGCCGGCTTTACCCGGCAATTGAATCAGAGGATATTTTACTATGTAGAAGTGTATAAACTATACATATATGTATATATATATGTCACAATGACATGTATATATATATATATATATATATATATATATGTATTCTATGTGTGTATATTTAGTGTTTACAAGGAAATAAAGGTTTTTTTTAGTTGCGATATTTTGTTCCCATAGACTTACATGGGACTTCTGGTATCGGAATCGGATATCGCCGATATTTAGTGATATCGGCGATACCATTCTGATCCGATATTTTTAGATATCGAGCAGTATCGCTCAACACTAGTGGGGTTGCTTCTCAGCCAAGGTAATCGGCTCTCTCACAGTCTTGCCTAAAAACACAGCCAAGAGCAACTTCTCCCAACCCTCCAAGAGCAGTTTGGCGATCAACAATGCCTTTTCCAGCATGATGGAGCACCTTGCCATAAAGCAAAGGTGATAACTAAATGGCTCAGGGAACAAAACATAGAGATTTGGGGTTCATGGCCTGGAAACTCCCCAGATCTTAATCCCATTGAGAACTTGTGGTCAATCATCAAGAGACGGGTGGACAAACAAAAACCTAAAAATTCTGACAAAATGAAAGCATTGATTGTGCAAGAATGGACTGCTATCAGTCAGGATTTGGTCCAGAAGTTGATTGAGAGCATGCCAGGGAGAATTGCAGAGGTCCTGAAGAAGAAGGGTCAACACTGCAAATATTGACTTGCTGCATTAACTCATTCTAACTGTCAATATAAGCTTTTGTTACTCATATGTTTGCAATTATATTTCTGTCTGTGATAAAAACATCTGTCAAAACACACATAAAAACCAGAGGGCAGCAGATCATGTGAAAATATAATATTTGTGTCATTCTTAAAACTTTTGGCCATGACTGTACAGAGAAAACAACAGATTTCAACAGATCTGATTTGCTTAATATGTTTTTAATTTATATGGAAGTTAAGAACAAAATCCCGTTTGATGTGGCGTGTTCTGCAGCAGATACATTCTCTCTACTTTAGGATGTGTATATAATTATGGAACTTTACATGCTTCAAAAATGTAAAACAGCTATTTCTAATGCACTATTAAAACTATTCCAAACTAATCATTTGTTGAAAAATTATAATGGAGGGCAGTTTTTACCCATAATGCGCTGGATCCATTGTAGTGCCAACATGGGTCTTATTACAGTTTTCAGAATCCGCTAATTATTTTCCTAAGGCTAATCCCCATCACTAAGTAAAGTACTGTATCTCAACTAGGCCTTTAAAATAGTCATTATCTACAGGGATTTACACCTACCTTAACCAGAAAATCCAGTGTGTTTTATGGTATCGAAAACTGAGTGAAAACTACTTAATTTGAACTAGAGAAACACCCCAATAAATTGACATGAGAATATATTCCATTCTTTACATTTTTAGTATCAACATTTAAAACAAATTTACACAAAACTTCATTAGATTAATTCAAAGAGGTAGAGGGCTGGAACTCTAGTGTCAACTATTGGATGTAGCAATCCTAAAAGTCGGTATCGACCCCTTTTTAAAAGGGAATCTGTCAATAAGTTTTTGCTACATAATCTGAAAACAGCAGGAAATAGAGGCTGAAATACAGAATTCAGGGATGCGTCACATGTCAAAGCTAGTGCTGTTGTTTACTAACTGTAAAGAATTTATCACTAAGGCCTCTTTCACACATCCGTTTTGCGCCTAACGGCGCGATCCGGCATTTTTTTTGTAAAACCGGATCCGGCGAAATGTAATGCCGGATCAGTTTTTTTCCCATTGACTAACATTAGCGCCGGATCGCGCCGCATGGCCTTGCAGTGCGTCCGGTTTTTGCCAGATCCGGTGTCTGGTCGCATTCCGGCGTCTGGAAAAAACGGCAACTGTAACGTTTTTTGTCTCCGGCACTTCCGGCTTTTGTCACAATGAAAGTCTATGAGCGCCGGATCTGGCAAAAGCCGGATCCGGTGTCCGGATATGTTTTTTTTAATTGTTAGCCCAGCCCACAGCAAACATATATAAAGCATGCAGTGGGACACTCAGCCATTAGCATGCAGACATCCAGGAGAGGAAGAAGAGCCAGCCAACCACCACCACCATTACCAACAACAACAACTGAACACAAGGAGGAGAGGACATCTGACAGCAGACGGTAAATATCACATCACCCATTCCCAAAAAAATTAATCAATTTTTCTTTTTCAGCCAAGGCCATGGAATATACATATATTCCATGGCCCTTTTTGTGTCTTTATTCCACAGCAGACGACGCCAAAGACAGGCACCAGCAAGGGGGAAGCATCAGCAGTAGCAGCAAGACCCAGAGAAGGAGAGGAGATCGGACAGCAGACGGTAAATATCACATCCCCCATTCCCAAAAAATGTAATCAATTTTTTTCTTTTTCAGCCAGGGCCATGGAATATAAATTTATTCCATGGCCCTTTTTGTGTTTTTATTCCACAGCAGACGACGCCAAAGACAGGCACCAGCAAGGGGGGAGCAGCAGCAGAAAGACCCAGAGGAGTCGAGGAGAGCGGACAGCAAACGGTAAATATCACATCCCCCATTCCCAAAAAATGTAATCAATTTTTACTTTTTCAGCCAGGGCCATGGAATATACATATATTCCATGGCCCTTTTTGTCTCTTTATTCCACAGCAGAGAATGGCAAACACAAGCAGCGGCAGCTGCATTAGCAGCATTAGCTGCTGAAGCAGCAGCAGCTCCACCACCAGAACCGGAGTCAAGGGAGCTGCTGCCTCAGGAAGACGCATCTTCTTCTGGGAGCCCTCCCTCTCATCGTCAGCATTTGGCGGTAAAATTTTTTTTTTTTTTTTTTTCACAATCCATCTGTGGGATATATGTATTCATTGTCTTTTTTTAATAACAGGAATCCCAAGATGAAGAGGAGCTCCCAGAAGAAGAAGGACGGGGTGGAGAGATACCCGGAGTGGGCTCACAATTCGTAAGTATCCTGCATCAATCGCAGAAACACAACATCACACTACACACAACACATAGAAAACCATTTAGTACATACATCACACAGCACCCAACACATATGCCTATATCCCAATTTTTTATTTTTTATTTTAGTCTCCCGGATCTGGTGCTTGTCAAAGAGGTCCTCACAGTGCCTCCCAGAGTCGTCGGCGTGAGAGACGAGGTGATCACCATCGTGTAACTATATAATTTTTTTTTTTTACTTGGTAGTGTGGAGACTAATGTCCTTTTTTTTTCTCTTTTTCTTTAACAGGCTTCAGAGCCTGCTCCCGAATCAGACGGTGAGGAGGAGGAGGGGATAGATGATGACCTCCTTATCGATCTGGTCCGAGAAAGGGAGCTGCTGTGGAACATGGGGGACCACTGCCATTCTGATCTGATAGTGACCCGACGGCTCTTGGAGGAAGTCGCATCGCTAATGATGGACCGCTGGGAGGACCTCGATGTTTGGGCCCAGACTCAACACCGGAAGTATATACAGTTCAGGTTGCTGAATGTAAAGCTGTGTTTCCCAAACTTCAGTCCTCGTGGCCCCCACAGGTCATGTTTTCAGGATTTCCTTTTGTGCAGCACTATGGAAATCCTGAAAACATGACCCATGTGGGCCATGAGGACTGTGGTTTGGGAAACACTGCTGTTGTATACTAACCAATTTTTGCTTTCTCGTTTCAGGGGAGAGAATTGTGAAGCTGTGGCTGTCTGTGAGGGATCGCTTCAAGGAGGAGTTCAACAAGGAGATGCGGGCCCCGAGTGGATCTGCAGGACGCCAGAGCAAGTACAAGTACGCACGAGCCCTGGCGTTCCTGCGGGCAACAATGGTCACCAGAAGGTAAATATTACAAGAAAATGTTAACATGCCTAACTACATTTTTTATTTCAGCCAGGTCCATTCAATATCACTATATTAATTGTATTTTTCTCTTTATTCTACAGCATGGTGACCAGCACTCGGGCGCAGAGTTGGGGCGATCCCTCAGGAGACCGGCACCGAGGGACACTTTGACCGCCCCGGCCCATCCGCACCTTCCCAGCCTTCCCTGACACGTGAGCCCTCTGTCCCCTCCACCAGCACTGGAGCATCATGGCCGCCTGCATTCCATGAATCTGCTGGTGAGGAGATAGCATTCCCTTTACCCCACCCTTCTGCCACTGCCACCTATAGTACACCTGCGGCTACTGGGCGGCAGCGGCAGAGGGGTCAGGAAAGGAGCTATGCGCCCGAGTTCTTGCATTTGAATGCATCTTTCCAGAACTGTCTGAAAGTATTATCTGAACAACTTGATGCAGGCATTATTCAGATAAACACCAACATTTTGGAGGTGAAGACACTCCTGCAAACCATGCATTCAGAGGCAAGAACTTCTCCAAATCACAGCTTTTTCAGGTCTGTAGCCGAGCGCATGAATACGCTATCTACTGACCAGCAGATGTATGTAATGCATACGTGCCACGCTGCTCTAGTGCAGGTTACTGAACTGCACAGGGTAGATCCCAAACCTTGTCTGCTTCTGCGGTCTCCCATTCAGCCGCAGGGGGTGCTGCTGAGCAAAGACGTCGGTCCCAGCGTCCTGCTCAGGCTCATGCTGTTCACTTGGTTACTGCTGGTGATCCAGCCAAGTCTATGGTAACCAGCGATAGGCAGCAGCAAACAGACACTCTGGAGGCTAAGTCCAGAAATCGCCCTACTGAGCATGCTCGTGATGTGGCGACGTCTCATTGGTGGTCGGTCGTCAGCTGCTCTGGTGATGTGGCAGCTCTGGATTGGTCCATAGGCAAGGCCCTGTCCAACTGGACATGAGCGGAACATATAAAAGATTCTCAGGTGCGCATGCCGGCGCGCTAGTATCATTTGTGTGTGGCTTGAGTGTGGAGTCACTACTATTCGGTCTGCATGTGTAGTGCGTCCGTGTAGTTTTGTGACTGAACACGATAGGCAGGCAGCTAGTGTTAGTGGGGGCAGTTAGGCGCTTGGCATAGCATCCGAACTTTACAGAACATCTCCAACCCATAGTCAGGGCCTTTCATAGCTGCAGTTTATCATCTCTGCATCTCTTCACCTACAGCTATATCCAGCCCTTTCTTTCTTCCCTATGTGGATCAACCCCCTTCCCAGTAGTATCTGGTATGTCCTCACCATATATATTTTTTCTGCCTTTGTGATACCTCTGATACAACTCTGACCTATGATTGCTCCCTAAATCTCCTGAAGCATTGTATACAACTACTCTCTACCTTTACTATTGACCAAATTTTGATTGTACATACTTTATTTTGTTAATATAATTTTTTCTTCTGTTTTTTATAAATGTAGTGACTGATGAAGGTCCATGATATAGGACCGAAACGTTTCGTGTTACTACTGTGAATAAAAATCTTTATTCTCACTATACTAAAGTTGAGTGCCGAGTTCATTTTCTATTAGATACGGTGTGGGAACCTACTCTGGCACCTTCTTGGTTGTGCACACGGTTATTTTTTCATCTTAACTCTTTTCGTTAACCCAGGGCTCTTCCAGGGTCAGCCAGTTTGCCATCCAATTTCGGACTATAGCAAGTTGGTGTGGCTGGATAAGGTCCTGATCCCCGTATTATGGAGGGGCCTTTCTGACCATGTAAAGGATGCTCTGGCCACTAGGGAGATTCCTATTACAGTGGAGGACTTAATATTGGTGTCCACTTGAATCGATCTTCAGCATGCCGAACCAAGATTGGAGCGAGCCCAGTGAAGACAAAAGATTCGGTTGGCCCCAAATTTTACCAATCCATTGGAATCTTCGGCTCAGACTACCGAGCCAGTGGAGGCTATGGAGGTATCTTGAGCAGAACCTAGGTCCCGTTTCGTTCGTCCACACCTGACCTGTTATGTTTGTAGGCAGGCAGGTCATTACGCCAACAAGTGTCCCAAGCTGCAGGGAAACCACCGCGTCTAGTGGCTTTTGGAGGAGGCTCACTAGATACTGCGGATATGTCCTCCAAATTAACCTTCAAGGTGACTCAGTCTTACAGGTCGACCACTCACACTATGGAGGTTTGCTTGGATTCCAGGGCTGAGGGTAATTTTATGTCTTCCGCCTTTGCTCAATGGAAAGCAATACCTCTAGCGGTGCTCCCAAAGCCGATCACTATCCGGGGGTGAATGGGTCCGCGCTATCTTCTCAAATCACTCATCAGACCATCCCGCTTACTCTCGTAATTTCTCCAAGACATTAGGATATAATTTCTTTATTGGTCTGGTCATCCCCGAGGGTATTGACGAGGTACTGTTAGGCATACCTTGGTTGCACTTCCATTCACCTCACATTGACTGGGCTACTGAGAGCATACTGGGATGGAGTAGGTCATGTGAGGGACAGTATCTTAGGGCCCAAGTTCTGATTGGGTAGTCTGAGGTCAATTCAGATCTAAACTCTCTTCTCATGCACTACTGGCAATATGCGGATGTGTTTTCTAAAAATGCCGCTGAGACTCTTCCTTCCCATCGCCCTTATGATTGTCCAATAGACCTCATTCCAGGGGCAGAGCCTCCTCGTGGCCGTGTCTACCTTTTGTCTCTCATGGAGACTGAGGCTATGTCGGAGTACATCAAGGAGAATCTGGCGAGAGGGCTTATTAGGAAGTCAGTGTCTCCTGCTGGGGCTGGGTTCTTCTTTGTCCAGAAGAAGAGCAGTGAACTTCGTCCATGCATTGACTATAGAGGTTTGAATGCCATCACCATTAAAAACAAATAACCTTTGCCACTCATCTCGGAGCTCTTAGATAGACTGCGGGGTGCTAGGATATTTTCTACGTTGGATCTGCGTGGCACCTATAATTTAATACATATTCGAGAAGGGGCCGAATGGAAGACTGCGTTTAATACTCGGGATGGTCACTATGAGTACCTGGTAATGCTATTCTGTCTCTGTAACGCTCCTGCTGTCTTCAAGGACTTCATTAATGACATCTTTTGGGAGTTAGTCAGCGGGTAAGGGGTGCTCACTTATAGAAGCGGTGGTGCCAGGAGAAAAACAATATGCTAATATATTCATGGATGACTTTGAAAATTCTTATGTATAGCCACATACTCTATTCACATCTCATGTCATCTATTGGAAACGCTATATTGACGATGTTTTTCTTATTTGGACAGGGGGGGTGGACAACCTACTGAATTTTCACAATGAGCTTAATTCATGTGTGACTGGATTGACGTTCTCAATCCAGTATGACCCTAAGACGATCAATTTTCTAGATACCTTGATTACCTTGAAAGAGAATGGTGGTATTGACACCGATATCTATACCAAACCCACGGACAAAAACAGTCTACTGTTGTACTCCAGCTGTCATCCTTTGCATACTAGGAATTCTTTACCTATATCCCAACACTGCCGTATAGATAGGATCGTATCCGATCCCGCTCTTCGCAATCGCAGACATAAAGAAATGGATATAAAATTCAGGAATAGGGTTATCCTCCTACCCCTTCAACTACTTTACGTGGTTCACACGTTAGACAGGATAAATCGCCTACCAGTATTAGGCTTCCATTCGTGAGGACTTACCACCCATACAATTTTCGCATTAACAAGTGCCTGTTTAAACATTGGGGAATTCTTCGGGACTCATATCCCAATGTCCCTGAATTCAGGAACGTTCCTATGGTTTGCAATAAAAGGAGCTCTAACATCAAGAATCACGTGGTTAGAGCTGACATAGGTTCTCTTAAGAAAGATCAGATTCAAAGGGTCATTTCCACACCTCGCAAGGGGACTTTCCCATGTTTGGGGTGTTTGCAATGCTCTCATGTTATTAAAGGAGTTCGTTCTCACATCCTCGGTCAGGACGTAGATTCCCCATTAATGAATTTTTTACTTGCAACTCGTCCTTTGTTGTATATTTCATAAAGTGCCCCTGTGGGTTAGGTTATGTCGGCGAAACTACTCAACATGTACGAGATCGTATCTCGCAACATAAGTCGACCATTAGGTGCGGCCGCACCTGTCTTCCCATTCCGGCACACTTTCTACAATACCATCACAATATATCTCAACTTAAATTTCAGATCATTGATCATGTCCCTCCCCCCAGACGAGGGGGAGATAGGGTCAAGCGTCTCAAGGAACGCGAGGCGTTCTGGATTCACACTCTCCAGACTCTGGCCCCCCTTGGTCTCAACAAGGATTATGACTATTCCTGATATTCTATTAACTCAATTGGCATATAGGCCTGCCCATGTGTTTTTATACATAGATACTTAGCCATTTATGTTAGTCCCAGCTTGTTGTTCCAGGTGTGTTTCGGCCACAGCATTTATGGTCATTTACCAATATGGCTCTTATGTATATTTGTATATATTCATTAACCTCTATTTTGGGTTTTTCGTTACTATTGCTGTATGTTGTTTTCCCTTTTTTTCAATATTCTACTGATATAACATATTATTAAGTAACATTTCTTTTCCCTTTACCTCTTTTTTATAGGGAACTATGGAGCAGAAATGAATCCTTGCCACACTGCATCCTTCCTGGTCATGCGCACTTCTATTCTAACTAATTTTCATGTTCACTTAGCTCTCCAAGCGGTGCGCATGCGCCTTTACCTCTTTCTCCTCTTTCACTGCCCTCGCTCTTTTGCTGTCGGCTTTTCGGCTTTTTCCGGTCTCTCGGGTGGCGCGCATGCGCTGTTCCATCCTGCACACTCACCCCTGAACCCGGAACTAATCTCTCACTCATGCACGCTGTATAAGAAGCGATCGTGGCAGTACATTCCCTGCACACGCGGACCATCGCTCCTGACACCAGACGTTCCTCTGCACGGCTTTCTGCCTGCTCTTCATTGTCTTTTACTTGTCAGTATCTTCATAAGGTAACGGTTCCTTCTCACTTATAACTGCGCTCTTTATTCCATCTTCCTCTCTTAATATCATTTGAGTTTCCTTTTTCCTCACTATGGGCTTTTTCTTTGTAGGATTCAATTCCTCTCCGCTCCTGTGACGGGTTCTAGCAGCAATAGTAATGTACCCCCCTATACTTTGTTACATATATATATGTATATATATTTTCCTTGTTTTCTATGTTGTTCCCATTCTATGTGGATTCCATGTTTACCACCTGGTTCTGTGGCCCCTTTTTGGTCTCTTAGCGCCTTAGACATCTTGTTTAGTTTATCCTCTGCGCTTATATGCTACCTGTCATATGTATCAATATATCTTGTATGTTGATATTCCCTTGTGCGTTTTTTCTGGATTATTACAATATACATATGTACCTTTAAAATAATTCTCTTTATAGCCCCTACAATATATGCTTCAATATATATGTATACTTAAAGTTTTCTATGTCTATATACTGAATAATACTCATATGGAGATTTGGTTCCCACTACTGTGGTTCTTTATTTACTTACTTTTTTTGTTTCTGGATATGTCCCTTATACCTGTATTTTTGTTTTACAGAACACAGACTATACTTGATAAAGGCGCTATTAGCCGAAACGTTGTTTATTTTTTGATTACGTCTGTCTTCATATTGAACCTTCTACCATATTTGAATTATTTCTTGAATTAAAGACTTTATTTTTGAACTTTTTTTTCGCTTTGGTCATTCCTGAGTGCAGGAGTTCTTTGCTCTGATATCTTTTGGGAGTTGCTATACACCTCAGTAGTGGTATATTTGGATGATATAATATCTACTCTCCAGATATTGATACTCACCGAAGAGAAGTCTGTAGAGTCTTCAAACTTCTACGCACCAATTCCCTTTTCACTAAGTTGGAGAAGTGCGTGTTTGAGCAGGAGTCTCTATCTTTTCTGGGGTATATTATCTCGGCCAGTTCATCCCCCACTTCTCAACCCTAGCAGCTCCCTTGGTAACCCTCACCAAGAAGGGACCTAACCACAAGCAGTGGTCTGAGGAGCTCTCTAAGGCCTTTACTTCCTTGAAGTCCCACTTCGCTAGGGGTCCTGTGCTACATTGATGTGGATAAGCCCTTAATCCTTGGGGTGGTTGCCTCTTCCGTCGGTGCGGGAGCTGTCCTATATCAGAAGGATGCTCACTGTCGGAAACACCCCTGTTTTTTTTCTCTAAGACCTTCACACTGGTAGAGAGGAATTATTCTATCGGGGACAGGGAGATACTGGCCATGAAGTTGGCCTTCTTATAGTGGAGACACCTCCTAGAGGGAGCTCGGCATCCCTTCCAAGTATTTATGGACCACAAAAATCTGCTTTATTTTTAGACGGCCCAACGTCTGAATTCTCGCCAGGCCAGGTAGTCCTTATTCTTCTCCCGGAATAATTTCACCCTCCATTTTCTCTCTGGGGAGAAGAATTTACGTACCAATGCCCTATCCCGCTCTGTAGTCTCATCCGAGGAGGGGGACGAGCCACGGCTTATTGTCCATTTGGAGAGTCTTCTAACAGTGTCTCTGGTTTCGCTTGAGCAGGTGCCTCCGGGCAAATCTTATGGCTAACCTGCAGCCGGAGGTCCTTTCTTGGGCTCACAGTTCCAAGTTAGGAGGGCATTTCAGCATCAAGAGGACCACTGAGCTTTTGGCGAGGACTTAGTGTTGGCCTCGGATGGCGCGTGACGTGAGGGACTATGTTCAGGCTTGCTTTTCGTGTGCCAGGAATCCATCTTCCTGGCAGAGACCTGCGGGTTTGCTTCATCCTTTGCCGGTGGCAGATAGGCCCTGGGATGTGGTCGGGATTGATTTTATTGTGGACTTGCCCAAGTCCTGTAACAACGGGATTATTTGGGTAGTCACCGACCATTTTTCCAAGATGGTACACCAAGCAGCTTGGTGTGATGAAATCAACTGTGGGAGCAATAATAAGAAAATGGAAGACATACAAGACCACTGATAATCTCCCTCGATCTGGGGCTTTACGCAAGATCTCACCTCACCCCGTGGGGTCAAAATGATCACAAGAACCACACTGGGGACCTACTGAATGACCTGCATAGAGCTGGGGCTAAAGTAACAAAGGCAACATCAGTAATACAGTATGCCGCCAGGGACTCAGATCCTGCAGTGCCAGACTTGTCCCCCTGCTTAAGCCATTATATGTCTGGACCTGTCTGAAGCTTGCTAGAGAGCATTTGGATTATCCATAAGAGTAATGGGAGAATGTCATATGGTCTAATAAAACCAAAGTAGAACTTTTTGGTAGAAAAAAAAAAGTGTCGTGTTTGGAGGAGGCAGAATATTGAGTTGCATCCAAAGAACACAATACCTACTGTGAAGCATGAGGGTGGCAACATCATGCTTTGGGGCTGTTTCTCTGCAAAGGGACCAGGACGACTGATCCGTGTACATGAATGAGTGAATGGGGCCATGTATCGTGAGATTTTGAGTGCAAACCTCCTTCCATCAGCAAGGGCATTGAAGATGAAACATGGATGGGTCTTTCAGCATGATAATGATCCCAAGCACACCGCCAGGGCAACGAAGGAGTGGCTTCGTAAGAAGCATATGAAGGTTCTGGAGTGACCTAGCCAGTCTCCAGATCTCAACCCCATAGAAAACCTTTGGAGGGATTTGAAAGTCCATGTTGCCCAGCGACAGGCCCAAAACATCACTGCTCTAGAGGAGATCTGCATGGAGGAATGGACCAACATACCACCAACAGTGTGTGCCAACCTTGTGAAGACTTACAGAAAACATTTGACCTCTGTCATTACCAACAAAGGATATAAAACAAAATATTGAGATGAACTTTTACTAATGTTCAAATACTTATTTTACACCATAATTTGCAAAATAAATCTTGCCAAATCAGACAAGGTGATTTTCTTGATTTGTTTTCTCATTTTGACTCTCATAGTTGTGATCTACCTATGATGTCAATTACAGGCCTCTCTCATCTTTTTAAGTGGAAGAACTTGCACAATTGGTGGCTGACTAAATACTTCTTTTCCCCACTGTATATACGTATTTATAGCATGACCTAGAGAGCTAGACTATTGAACGCCATCCTTCTCCTGGTTCAACTTTTCCAGGATGAAGTACCGTATATACTCATGTATAAGCCGACCCGTGTATAAGCCGACCCCCCTAATTTTGCCACAAAAAACTTGGAAAACTTATTGACTCGCATATAAGCCGGGTGTATAAGTTGCCGTCCTGCTCTGTGCTCCCCCATCCAGCTCTGTGCGCCCCCATTCTCCTCTGTGCTCCCCTCCTCCTGCTCCATTATCCTGTACTGCTCCGTGCTTTCCATCCTCCCCGTCCTGCTTTGTGCTCCCCATCCAGCTCTGCACTCCCCTATTCTCCTCTGTGCCCACCCCCGTCCTGCTCCGTGCTCTCCGTCCTCCCCCGTTCTGCTCCGTGATCTCCGTCCTCCCCCCGTTCTGCTCCGTGATCTCCGTCCTCCCCCCATCCTGCTCCGTGATCTCCGTCCTCCCCCCCGTCCTGCTCCGTGATCTCCGTCCTCCCCCGTTCTGCTCCATGATCTCCGTCCTCCCCCGTTCTGCTCCATGCTCTCCGTCCTCCCCCCGTCCTGCTCCGTGCCCCTTGTCCTCCTCCATGCTCCCCCCATCCTCCTCCATCATACTCACCCTCCCCGTGCCATCGCTGAACGCAATCCTGCATTCTCCCCGGCTTCCTGCAGCTCTCCAGCGCTGAGCGGTGACGTAATACCGCTCATTAAGGCCATGAATATGGAGGCCACGCCCATGGGAGTGGCGTCGCGTCCATATTACATGACCTTAATGAACGGGTATTACGTCACCGCTCAGCGCTGGAGAGCTGCAGGAAGCCGGGGAGAACGCAGGATTGCAGGGACGTTCAGCGATGGCACGGGAGGGTGAGTATGATGTCCCAGCCACCGGCTCCTGCGGCAGCATCCCTCCCCCGCTGGTTTCTGCCCTATGACTCGGGTATAAGCCGAGGGGGCATTATCAGCACAAAAAAAGGTGATGAAAATCTCGGCTTATACACGAGTATATACGGTATATCCCGACCTACAGCACAGGACAATGAATGGGCAAGAACATTCCTATTTATCTCAACTAACGGTATGGTCCTGTATATACCAAGAACTATATGTTGTTTTAATCTAATGTGTGTCTTCATCAATCATACACATAAGTATATATATATATATATATATATATATATATACAGTGGTGGCCAAAAGTATTGGCACCCCAGCAATTCTGTCAGATAATACTCAGTGTCTTCCTGAAAATGATTGCAATCACAAATTATTTGCTATTTTTATCTTCATTTAATTTGCTTGCAAGGAAAAAACACAAAAGAGAATGAAGCAAAAATCAAATCCTTGATCATTTCACACAAAACTCCAAAAATGGGCCAGACAAAAGTATTGGCACCCTCAGCCTAATACTTGGTTGCACAACCTTTAGCCAAAATAACTGCGAACAACCGCTTCTGGTAACCATCAATGAGTTTCTTACAATGCTCTGCTGGAATTGTAGACCATTCTTCTTTGGCAAACTGCTCCAGGTCCCTGATATTTGTAGGGTGTTTTCTCCAAACTGCCATTTTGAGATCTCTCCACAGGTGTTCTATGCGATTCAGGTCTTGACTCATTGCTGGCCACCTTAAAAGTCTCCAGTGCTTTCTCTCAAACCATTTTATAGTGCTTTTGGAAGTGTGTTTTGGGTCATTGTCCTGCTGGAAGACCCATGACCTCTGAGGGAGTCCCAGCTTTCTCACACTGGGCCCTACATTATGCTGCA
Source organism: Oophaga sylvatica (assembly GCA_033576555.1). Lineage (NCBI taxonomy): Eukaryota > Metazoa > Chordata > Amphibia > Anura > Dendrobatidae > Oophaga > Oophaga sylvatica. The sequence continues at coordinate 322,344,399 of JARQOD010000003.1, forward strand.
AAATTTGTTGGTAGTCTTCAGACTTCATAATGCCAAGCACACGGTCAAGCAGTCCAGTGCCAGAGGCAGCAAAGCAACCCCAAAACATCAGGGAACCTCCGCCATATTTGACTGTAGGGACCGTGTTCTTTTCTTTGAATGCCTCTTTTTTTTTCCCTGTACACTCTATGTTGATGGTTTTTCCCAAAAAGCTCGACTTTTGTCTCATCTGACCAGAGAACATTCTTCCAAAAAGTTTTAGGCTTTCTCAGGTAAGTTTTGGCAAACTCCAGCCTGGCTTTTTTATGTCTCGGGGTAAGAAGTGGGGTCTTCCTGGGTATCCTACCATACAGTCCCTTTTCATTCAGATGCCGACGGATAGTACGGGTTGTCACTGTTGTACCCTCGGACTGCAGGGCAGCTTGAACTTGTTTGGATGTTAGTCGAGGTTCTTTATCCATCATCTGCACAATCTTGCGTTGAAATCTCTCGTCAATTTTTCTTTTCCTTCCACATCTAGGAAGTTAGCCACAGTGCCATGGGCTTTAAACTTCTTGATAACACTGCGCACAGAAGACACAGGAACATTCAGGTCTTTGGAAATGGACTTGTAGCCTTGAGATTGCTCATGCTTTTCTCACAATTTGATTTCTCAAGTCCTCAGACAGTTCTCTGGTCTTCTTTCTTTTCTCCATGCTCAATGTGATACACACAAGGACACAGGACAGAGGTTGAGTCAACTTTAATCCATGTTAACTGGCTGCAAGTGTCATTTAGTTATTGCCAACACCTGTTAGGTGCCACAGGTAAGTTACAGGTGCTTGTGATTACCCGAATTAGAGAAGCATCACATGATTTTTCAAACAGTGCCAATACTTTTGTCCACCCCCTTTTTTAGGTTTGGTGTGGAATTATATCCAATTTGGCTTTCGGTCAATTATTTTTGTGTTTTTTCATTGAAGACAAATTAAATGAAGATAATAATACCCAAGAATTTGTGTTTGCAATCATTTTCAGGAAGAAACTGAGTATTATCTGACAGAATTGCAGGGGTGCCAATACTTTTGGCCACCACTGTATATACAGTACATATATATACAGTGCCTACAAGTAGTATTCAACCCCCTGCAGATTTAGCTGGTTTGATAAGATGCAAATAAGTTAGAGCCTTCAAACTGCAAACGAGAGTAGGATTTATTAACAGAAGCATAAATCTTACAAAACAAAAAGTTATGTTGCTCAGTTGAATTTTAATACATTTTAAACATAAAAGTGTGGGTCAATTATTATACAACCCCTATGTTTAATATTTCGTGGAATAACCCTTGTTTGCAATTACAGCTAATAATCGTCTTTTATAAGACCTGATCAGGCCGGCACAGGTCTGTGGAGTTATCTTGTCCCACTCCTCCATGCAGATCTTCTCCAAGTTATCTAGGTTCTTTGGGTGTCTTATGTGGACTTTAATCTTGAGCTCCTTCCACAAGTTTTCAATTGGGTTAAGGTCAGGAGACTGACTAGGCCACTCCAACACCTTGACTTTTTCCCTCTTGAACCAGGCCTTGGTTTTCTTGGCTGTGTGCTTTGGGTCGTTGTCTTGTTGGAAGATGAAATTACGACCCCCCATCTTAAGATCCTTGATGGAGGAGCGGAGGTCCTTGGCCAAAATCTCCAGGTAGGCCGTGCTATCCATCCTCCCATGGATGCGGACCAGATGGCCAGGCCCCTTGGCTGAGAAACAGCCCCACAGCATGATGCTGCCACCACCATGCTTGACTGTAGGGATGGTGTAATGTAAGGAGTACAGTTCATATAGTGTCTTGTGCTTGGGTGCGATGAAAACACAGGAGTCACAGGTTTGATATAGAAGGTCTTGTATTACTTCATACAAGTTGCAATAATAGTCACACAGTTTGCAGATACAAAAGCAGGAGACACAGCAGGCCAGAGTAACTTAAGCTCAGCAATCACTCTCCACAACAGGTTCAGGATCTCTTCTCTGTTACCATAAGTCCATGCAAACGTGGATTTATCAAATAGCAAGGTTCCAAAGTCCACGAGTGTTCCAAAGTTCCACAATAGGAAAGAACTGGAGTACAAGGTCCAAGGCTTCCAGGAGACAGGTCACAGGTACACTGCAGGCTTGATTCTGAAGCACTGATTGCTCAGCTGTGGCTGCTTAAGAAGCAAGAGGAGAGAATCAGGGCGGGAACATGCAAGCTGGAAACTCCATATTGACTGAGGGCAAGATAGCTGCAGCAAGACAGAAAGTAAAATGGCTGACGGAAAAACTGAGTTTCAGGAACATGTACACAGAACCTTACATTACTCCCCCCTTAGGGACATCCTCCGGATGACCTCAGACCAGGCTTGTGTGGGTACCTCTGATGAAACTGACGGAGCAAGCGAGGAGCATTAACGTTATTGACTGGTTCCCATGAGTTGTCCTCCACTGGGTAGCCCTGCCATTTAATCAGATATTGTAACTGATTTCTATACAACCTGGAATCTAGAATCCTTTCCACCACAAATTCTTCCTGACCATCGACTAGCACTGGGTCAGGGCAAGGAGAAGAACGTCCAGGAAACGTATTGGGTGTCGCAGCCTTTAGTAGGGATACATGAAAGACAGGGTGGATTCTCATAGTTCTGGGCAGTTGAAGACGACAAGCGACAGCACTTATAATTTTACTGATTTTATAAGGTCCAATGTATTTATGTCCCAACTTAGATGATGGAATTCTTAACTTAAGATTTCTGGTTGACAGCCAGACCAGGTCTCCTACCTTGAAAGCTGGTGCAGGTTTACGAAATTTATCTGCGGCTTTCTTGTACCTTTCCTGAGCCAATTCCAGATTTCCCTTTAGAAGATCCATATTCCTTTGTAAAGACGTGATTCTTTCAGCCACTGCTGGCAAAGGCGTTTCTATGGGAAATCGAGGAAGAATATTAGGATGATAACCTAAATTGGAGTAAAAAGGAGACTGCTTAGTGGAGGCGCTCTGAGAGTTGTTATAAGAGAACTCAGCCAGTGGAAGTAGATCCACCCAATCATCCTGTAGGTTGCAGATAAAGCAGCGAAGATACTGCTCCAAGGTCTGATTGGTTCGTTCCGTCTGTCCATTAGTCTGAGGATGAAAAGCAGAAGAAAGGTTTACTTTAATGTCCAATGCTGCACAGAAATTTTGCCAAAACCTTGAAGTGAATTGCACCCCTCGATCCGAAATAACCTCATCTGGTACTCCATGTAAGCGAAACACATTTTTAATCATCAAATCTGATGTCTGTCTTGCAGTGGGTAAGCCGACACAAGGGATAAAATGAGCTGCTTTTGTTAAACGATCAACCACCACTAGAATGGTGTTCTTCCCTTGAGAGGTTGGTAACTCCACAATGAAGTCCATAGAAATGGATCCCCACGGGCGGGACGGGGTGGGAAGGGGTTGCAACAGACCAGTTGGTGAGGAGCGAGGTGTTTTGCATCTTGCACAGACTTCACATGAAGTGACATAGTTTAAAACATCCTTCCTGCAAGTAGGCCACCAAAAGAAACGAGAAAGAAATTCCTGTGTCTTTAGAATTCCTCTATGCCCAGCTATCTTGGAATCGTGAATGAGTTGCAATACTCTCAATCTGACTGTTTCAGGAATATACAGACGTTGTCCCTGAATCCACACACCATTCTTAAAAACAAGACTTACGTCCCTTGGGGGTTGTGCCAAAAAGGAATCCGCATGGTATGCTTCCTTGATGTCCTTAAGTAGGTCTTGATTATGAATCACTCCCAGGAATCTAGAGTCAGGAAGAATAGTCTTAGGAGGAGTAAGTGGACGTGTCTCTGCTGAATAAATCCTAGAGAGTGCATCAGCCTTTCCATTGTGCGATCCTGGTCTATAAGAAATGATAAAATTAAATTGGTTTAAGAAAAGATTCCAGCGAGCCTGGCGAGGAGTCAGGCACTTAGCCGACCTGATAAATTCAAGGTTACGATGGTCTGTCAGGACGACTATTTGCTGTGCAGCTCCCTGAAGAAGGTGTCTCCATTCTTTGAAGGCGGCAATAATGGCCAACAACTCTCTATTGCCCACATCGTAGTTCCTCTCAGCCGAAGACAACTGCTGGGAAAAGAAGGCACAGGGATGCAAGACATTCTTCTCACCTGTTCTCTGAGAGAGTATAGCTCCAACGGCACAGTCTGAAGCATCCACCTCTATTATGAAGGCAAGTTCGGGGTTGGGATGTACTAAGATAGGTGCAGTGGTAAATTTATCTTTCAGACGGGAAAATGCTTCCTGGGCTTGGGGGGTCCAGGAGAACCTAGACTGTTTCCGGGTAAGTTGGGTGATAGGTGACACTACCTCAGAGAAATTTCTAATGAAACGTCTATAGAAGTTGGCAAACCCGATGAAGCGCTGCACCTCCTTCACATTTCTAGGACTTGGCCAATCCTTGATGGCTTGGGTCTTGCTTCCATCCATACTAATTCCTTGTGTAGACAGTACATACCCCAGAAATTGAATTTCGGTCCTATGGAATTCACACTTTTCAAGTTTGATGTAAAGATGATTTTGTCTTAGACGTTCCAAGACCATTCTCATATGTCCCTGATGTTCCTCTGTGGAGTTAGAAAAAATTAGAATATCATCCAAATAAATCACCACGAATGTATCTAGGAGATCCCTGAAGATGTCATTCACCAAGTGTTGGAAAGTGGCTGGGGCGGTACTCAGACCAAAAGGCATAACTAGATATTCAAAGTGTCCATAGCGTGACCTGAATGCAGTCTTCCATTCATCCCCAGGTCTAATACGGACTAAGTTATAGGCCCCACGGAGATCTAGTTTAGAGAAAATTTTGGCATGTCGCACTCTCTCCAATAACTCAGGGATTAAAGGCAATGGATAACGGTTTCTAATAGTAACCTTATTGAGTTCCCTATAGTCTACGCAGGGTCTCAGAGATCCATCTTTCTTCTTTACAAAGAAGATGGGTGCACCTGCAGGAGATGAAGAGGGGCGTATGAAGCCCTTGGCTAGATTTTCGTCTATGTAATCCTTTAAAGCCTTTAGCTCGGGCCCCGCCAGGGGTAGATCTTACCAAAAGGTATCTCTGCTCCAGGCAATAATTCAATTGGACAATCATATGGACGGTGAGGGGAAGCTGGTCAGCGTTCTTCTTGTCACATAAATCCACATAGTCCTGGTATACAGCTGGTAGTTCAGGGACTGACATGGTTCCCTTAGGAACAGAGCAAGCTGAAACTTTTGGACTCATCTGTTTCTCTGGAAAGTGTAATTCCTTAGTCTCCCAGTTAATGGTAGGATTCTGAGCCTGCAGCCATGGTAGCCCTAGAATAATGGGAAAGTGGGGAGAAGAGATAAGCATAAAGGACAGTTTCTCTTGATGATCTTTACCCATAAGAACCCTCAAAGGCTCTGTTTCCTGATCCACTGGTCCAGAGGTCAGCAGGGAGCCATCCACAGTTTCCATCTGTACTGGAGTAGCCTTCTTCACTGAACGTATCCCCTGTTTCAGAGCAAAGGAGACATCCATAAAATTTCCACTTGCCCCTGAGTCGATCATAGCAGAGCTAGACACCCAAGCTGAGTCAACCCAGAGTTTGATGGAAAGAAAGCAATGAGAATTGTTTTTCTTACAACTCAGCTGGGACACCGCTGAGGAGACTTGAAAAATTGCAGCGTTTACACAGTCAACGTCCTCAGAAGTAACGGAGTTTAAGTCCGAGAAATCAAGATCTGTTGCTGCAGATCTCTCTGGAGCCTGAGGCTCGGACCTGACAGATCCCCTCTCGCAACACTCATAGTGAATGAGTGCTGCAGTAGTCTTATGAGAACGGCTGGGGCAGTTTATAATGAAGTGCCCTGACTTACCACAATAGAAACATAGATTCTCCTTAAAACGATGTTCCTTGCGTGCATCACTAACCCGTCGTTGTAAAGAGTCTACCTGCATGGGTTCAGGTTCAGGTTCCCGTGTGATCCTACTCAAAGGTTCCTTAGCTGGAGAGGAAGGTAGGAAAAGGTTAGTGCGATTGCTTTCGAACCATCTCTCTTGCCTGCGTTCAGTCAGACGAGTATCAATACGGATGCAGTAGTTAATAAAGTCACCTAACGCAGTGGGAGGGTCGGCACGAGCAAGTTCATCCTTAATCAGTGGAGATAACCCTTTTCGAAAAATAGATTTTTTGGCGGAACTGTCCCAGGTGGTATCAAAGGCCCATCTCCTGAAATCCAAGGCATATTCAGCTACCGAGTGCTTACCTTGGCGCAAAGCTAACATGGCTGCTTCAGCTGTTGCACCTCGATTGGGGTCATCAAACACCTGTCCCATGGCTGAAATGAAAGCATCAAGATGATCCAAACATTCATCCTCAGTCTCAATCAGAGGGTTTGCCCACATCAAAGCCTTGTTGGTAAGCAACATAATTATAGTAAGCACTTTAGATCGTTCAGTGGGAAATTGTGAAGCATGTGCAGAAAAAAAAAGATTGCATTGATTAATAAATCCCCTGAATTTCTCACGTTCACTGCCAAAACGAAAAGGGGGCAACTTGGGAATCCCAGAACTTGGGGCTACGGCAGGAGCCTGGACTCGCTCCTCTAGAACCTCAATCCTGGCTCGCAAATCCTGGGCAGTCTGTCCAAACACTTGCAAATTGTGATTAGTGAGGTCCTGTAGATTTGTAAAACGGGTTTTTATAGTCTGCAAATCTGCAAGGATATTATCAGTCACTCCGCAAAGTTCCTTTATGCGGGCCTCCATTTTCCAGATCTTTTAAGACAGGAGTACTGGAAGGAGAGGAGAAGAAAAAAAAAACAATAGTGTTTACCTGTGGTAACACTGCAGAAAAAAAACTTAAGGGAATTGCTCACCTGGAATGGTTGTGAGAAGTCACAACCACTATCATCACAGAAAGTTCAACCGGACATCTGATATCCACAGTTACAGCAGACACAAAAGAGGAAAGAAAAAAAAAAAAAACAATAGTGTTTACCTGTGGTAACACTGCAGAAAAAAAAACTTAAGGGAATTGCTCACCTGGAATGGTTGTGAGAAGTCACAACCACTGTCATCACAGAAAGTACAACCGGACATCTGATATCCACAGTTACAGCAGACACAGCCTTTCCAGACCCAGCAGACACTAACGTTTGGCTTCAGAATCTTGTAATGTAAGGAGTACAGTTCATATAGTGTCTTGTGCTTGGGTGCGATGAAAACACAGGAGTCACAGGTTTGATATAGAAGGTCTTGTATTACTTCATACAAGTGGCAATAATAGTCACACAGTTTGCAGATACAAAAGCAGGAGACACAGCAGGCCAGAGTAACTTAAGCTCAGCAATCACTCTCCACAACAGGTTCAGGATCTCTTCTCTGTTACCATAAGTCCATGCAAACGTGGATTTATCAAATAGCAAGGTTCCAAAGTCCACGAGTGTTCCAAAGTTCCACAATAGGAAAGAACTGGAGTACAAGGTCCAAGGCTTCCAGGAGACAGGTCACAGGTACACTGCAGGCTTGATTCTGAAGCACTGATTGCTCAGCTGTGGCTGCTTAAGAAGCAAGAGGAGAGAATCAGGGCGGGAACATGCAAGCTGGAAACTCCATATTGACTGAGGGCAAGATAGCTGCAGCAAGACAGAAAGTAAAATGGCTGACGGAAAAACTGAGTTTCAGGAACATGTACACAGAACCTTACAGATGGTATTCTTGGGGTCGTATGCAGTGCCATCCAGTCTCCAAACGTCACGTGTGTGGTTGGCACCAAAGATCTCGATCTTGGTCTCATCAGACCATAGAACCTTGAACCAGTCTGTATCAGAGTCCTCCAAGTGATCATGAGCAAACTGTAAACGAGCCTTGACATGACGCTTTGAAAGTAAAGGTACCTTACGGGCTCGTCTGGAACGGAGACCATTGCGGTGGAGTATGTTACTTATGGTATTGACTGAAACCAATGTCCCCACTGCCATGAGATCTTCCCGGAGCTCCTTCCTTGTTGTCCTTGGGTTAGCCTTGACTCTTCGGACAAGCCTGGCCTCGGCACGGGAGGAAACTTTCAAAGGCTGTCCAGGCCGTGGAAGGCTAACAGTAGTTCCATAAGCCTTCCACTTACGGATGATGCTCCCAACAGTGGAGACAGGTAGGCCCAACTCCTTGGAAAGGGTTTTGTACCCCTTGCCAGCCTTGTGACCCTCCACGATCTTGTCTCTGATGGCCTTGGAATGCTCCTTTGTCTTTCCCATGTTGACCATGTATGAGTGCTGTTCACAAGTTTGGGGAGGGTCTTAAATAGTCAGAAAAGGCTGGCAAAAGAGATCATTAATCCACACATGTGAAGCTCATTATTCTTGGTGCCTGAACTACTTCTTATTACTTTAGGGGGACCAAACAGAATTCTTGTGGTTTGAGGGTTGAATAATAAATGACACTCTGAATTAACTTTTAAACGTTTTTTTAAAAAAAAAAAATTAAAACAAAAATTTTTGCTGCAGTGCATTTCCCACTTCCAGGCTGATCTACAGTACAAATGTCACAATGCCAAGTTAATTCCGCATGTGTCAACCAGCTAAATCTGCAGGGGGTTGAATACTACTTGTAGGCACTGTATATATATATATATATATACCCTGTATATATATATATATATATATATATATAATATATATATATATATATTGATCAGGTTACCTTAGCTGGTGTAGTCATTTGAGTGTGACCACTGTCAGCTGGTTATTTGGGAGATTTTTTTGATCTCTTTATAAGGATAAATGACTTGTGCTGGCTTTTTGTCATTGACAGCTAAGTTACATTCAATTGTCCTAAAAATCATATAGCATTAGGTGTTATGTTTAGGTAGCTGAGGAGGCAGGAGCAAAAAACCACAACACCAGAGAGGTTGGAAGCTAATAGGTTGCAGACCCCTAAACTAACCGCACAACTAGAAGTAGCCGTGGGACGTTCCTATGGTGCCCTAGACGCCTCGTCACAGCCAGAGAGATAGCTTTCCTCTTTCAATCTTCAGTGATAGTTAACTGCCCCGGAGTAGACCCCAAAAGAATAGGAAGCACCCAGACATATAATGGCGGTTAGACAAGATGAAAATACGAACAAAGACAGAAAATAGATTGAGCAAACGCTGGGGCCCAAAACTGTCTAGATAGGACAGCAAAGGAGAGAATACTGTCTGCAACTCAAAAAACCCTAGGAAAAACTCCAACACTTCTGAATCCAAAAATACTGAGACCACACGGTCTCGACCACGTATATCAGATCTCTGGTGTGGATACGTAGCAACCCAACAGTAAAATATCACAAGAACTGAGCAAATAACAAATACAAAAAACGAACGGAGACCAGCCAAAGCCCCCCAAAGGGGACCCGGCTGAAGACAAAAAACAATGCAGCAAAAAGCAAGGAATTCAAACCACAGTAAAAAAACTGAAAGAGACTTATCTGAATGCAAGCAGGAGACAGCAGAAAAGCAAGCTGAATTCCAACCTAGACCAGGAATAACAATTGATCACCGGCGAGGATCATGGGAGGTCAGCTCACTTATATCAGGCCAATCAGTATCACCTGACAACCACTCGTTAACTGCAGGAGTTGGACTCTTGGTGTTCAACATAGGTTCAATACCCTCAGCAACCACCAGAGGGAGCTTCAGCTCCGAAGTCGTCTCCAATACGTTCACAACAGTACCCCCCCTTGAGGAGGGGTCACCGAACCCTCACTTGTGCCACCAGGATGATCAGGATGAGCTCGGTGATAGGCACGGACCAGTCTTTCAGCATGAATGTCAGAAGCCAACACCCAAGAATTGTCCTCCTGACCATAGCCTTTCCACTTCACCAAGTACTGGAGTCTCCGCCTGGCCAAACGAGAATCCAATATCTTCTCAACCACATACTCCAAATTGCCCTCAACCAAAGCAGGATCAGGAGGCGCAGCCATAGGAACCACTGGCTCGACAAATCTCTTCAATAAAGATTTGTGAAATACGTTGTGAATCTTGAATGTTCCTGGAAGAAGCAAACGGAAGGAAACGGGATTAATAATCTCCACGATCTTATAAGGTCCAATGAACCTTGGCTTAAATTTTGGAGATGCGACCCTCATAGGGATATTTTTTGAGGACAACCTAACCAAGTCACCCACTTTAAATAGAGGACCATCAGTCCTATGCCGGTTGGCAAACCACTGGGCCTTCTCCTGAGAGAGCGACAGCTTATCCACTACTTGATCCCAAATCAGCTGCATTCTCTCCACAATAGAGTTAACACCAGGACAGACAGAAGCCTCCACCTGCCCTGAAGAAAATCGAGGATGAAACCCGAAATTGCAGAAAAATGGAGACATCAAGGTGGCAGAACTAGCCCTATTTTTCAAAGCAAACTCAGCCAAAGGCAAAAAAGAGACCTAGTCATCTTCATCAGCAGACACAAAACATCTCAAATAAGTCTCCAAGGTCTGGTTTGTTCTCTCAGTTTGTCCATTGGTCTGAGGGTGGAATGCAGAGGAAAAAGACAGCTGAACTCCCAGTTTGGAACAAAATGTCCTCCAAAATCTGGAAACAAACTGGACTCCTCTATCAGACACAATGTTCTCTGGAACGCCGTGCAAATGAACCACCTGTTGAAAAAACAAGGGCACCAACTCGGAGGAGGATGGCAACTTAGGTAGTGGCACAAGATGTATCATCTTGGAAAACCTATCACAGATTACCCAAATGACGGTCATTCTCTGAGACTAAAGAAAATTAAGAAACAACGCTCCACCCAGGTGAAGTATATTTCAATGAAGTTTATTCCGCCATACAACAGCGACGTTTCGACCCATAACAGGTCTTTATCAAGCATGTAACAACAGTACAAAGGCTGGCCTTAAATAATCAAGGTGTTCACAAAGCACCAATCATAATCAGGTACCGGCCCACTCACAAATTATACAGCATATGGTGCAATTAAATAGACAATATACATATAAAAACATTCACAATATACATATTATCAAATATAAATACTTAACAATAGCCTGAGTAGTTCAGAGTACTTAGATCAAGCACAGATCGGGCACATTGTATATATACAATATTATTGCGTCCTTGTTACCATAGCGACCTTTCTCCAATCAATGTGTCCTCCCATCCATAGCTCTTGTGACGCAGTCTATAGTATTCCAATCACAGAAGCTTGATAAAATAGCAACAAAAAACAATGTAACCAATCCATAATCGCCTTCCATCTCAAGGTATACCTACATACCAATTATATCCTCGCTCTCAATATAGGAAGTCCCCGTCATCGGCGTCTCCAGCCCTGGAAGTACCGCCCAGCAGCATGTGACCATCGAGACATACCACTGTCACGCAGGCGCGCAGCGTCATTAGGAAGGGCCGTGTCACATGACCACAACCTAAACCTGACGGCAGCCGCACACACCACGTCACCAGTGAATGTCACATGGCCCACGCTACCGAAGCCGTTACCAGGGCAACAGCCGCTCACTGCGCAGCCACAATAAAACATATTCCAAACTTAAAGAAAAATCCACTCCTTTCTTTCTTTAATAATATGGAGAAGACAGACCTCCTAGATAACACTTTATCAAGTACATAAACATAAATGTGTACAAGATACCAAATATATACACAATCGAGGGACAGGAGGAGTGAACAAAAGACAATAGTATACAATTACAATAAGTAGTCACAAAAGATGATCTGAAATCTTCAAGATATCCACTCCTCGTGTCCACCGATCGTGCTGTAAATATCCTAAAGAAAGAAAAAAAGAAACAAAAAACAGAAAAAAAGAAAGAAAAAAAAGGAAAAATATAAATTAATAACCCAAAATACCATATAACCAAAACTAACAATGAAAACCATTATAAGAGTAGATGTGACAGATTCACTACATATTATAAGCTGACAGATTAAAATCTAAATTCAAGCCCCTTGGCTGTAAAGAATCTAATGTATACATCCATCTCAATTCTTTCTTTTTTAATATCTTAAGTCTGTGATCACCTCTCCTAAGAACCGGCAAGCACACTATCAATAACCCTGAACCTCAATTGGTTCACTGAGTGTTTACTCTCCAAAAATGTTTCGGTATTGGTAATTCTGTAAGTCCTGTCCTAATGGTACTTTTGTGTTTACCGATCCGGGCTTTTACCTCCATAATTGTATCTCCGACATATATCAGCCCGCATGGGCAAACGATCATGTACACTACATAATTAGATGTGCAAGTATATCTCTCCTTCAACACAAATTTCTTCCCAGTATGTGGATGATAGAAACATTCCCCTTTAAGCATATTGTTACAACACGCGCAGCCAAGGCATGGGAAATTCCCATGTCAAGGCGTGCTCAAAGTCCATTGTATGGAGTATTCCACTGAGCCCAGGTCAGACTGCACCAGCCTGTCCTTCAAATTACGCCCCCTCCTAAAAGACAACATAGGTGGAGAATCAAATTCTGGGACAGAGGATAGTCCTCCATGCAATAGAGACCAATGTCTCTTCAAAATCATGCCAATACGATTACTCGCTGAATTATAAGTAGAAACAAAGGGATACGTTTACATAACTGTTTTGAGGACATTCTATTCCATGTATCCTCACGTGTTAGATTCAAAGCCCTCTCCTTATATCTATATACCTCCTTCTTAGGATATCCCCTAGCTACAAATTTGAAACACATCTCCTTCAATCTAACATCAACAATATCATTATCGGCTACTATCCTCCGAACCCTCAATATTGACTCAATGGTCATTCTCTGAGAGACAGGGAAATCAGAAATAAAATCCATAGAGATATGGGTCCATGGCCTCTTGGGCACAGGCAATGGCATTAACAAACCACTAGAACGAGAGCAAGGCTTGGACCGAGAACAAGTTCCACAGGACTGCACAAAGTCCCTGACGTCACGAGACAAAGTGGGCCACCAAAAGGACCGACTCACCAAATCTCAGGTACCAAAAATACCAGGATGGCTGACCAACGTGGAGCAATGAATCTCGGACATCACATTCTTCCTCCACTGGTCTGGGACAAACAATCCCCCAGCAGGGCAACGTTCAGGTTTATCCTCCAGAAATTTCTCCAAAGCCAGTCTCAAATTGGGCGAGATAGTGGAAAGATCCACACCCTCCTTCAGAAAAATAGCAGGCTCAGTTACCTCAGGAGAATCCAGAAATAAACTCCCCGAGAGGGCATCTGCCTTAACATTCTTAGTGCCCAGGAGAAAAGAGACCACAAAATTAAAACGTGTGAAAAACAAGGCCCACCTGGCCTGTCTAGGATTAACTCGCTTGGCTGATTCAAGGTAAACCAGGTTCTTATGATCCGTGAGGACCACCACCTGATGCTTGGCTCCTTCCAGCCAATGTCTCCACTCCTCAAAAGCCCACTTCATGACCAATAACTCCCAATTACCCACATCATAATTACGTTCCACTGGGGAAAATTTTAGAGAGAAAAAGGTCCAAGGGTTACTCTTAGAGGTCTCCGGATCCCTTTGGGACAAAACGGCTCCTGCACCAATCTCAGAAGCATCAACCTCCTCCTGAAATGGTAGAGAAACATCAGGTTGGTGCAGAACAGGAGCAGAAGTGAATCTCCGCTTAAAGGGAATCTGTCATCCTAAATTGGCGGGATATTTAAATGATGGCAGTCAGGTCAGATGGGCGGTGTTTTGGTACTTACCTTAACATGTTGTTCGCCGCTGTCTCCATTATTTCTGGGAATTGTAGTCGTTGCCCTCCATATAGCGCACCTGCGCATTGCAATCTTGAATTGCGCACGCGCAGTATGCTTTGCCAGCAGATTGCAATGGGCAGGTGCGTTATATGGAGGGAAACGACTATAATTCCCAGAAATAATGGAGACAGCGGCGAACAACATGTTAAGGCAAGTACCCAAAACACCGCCCATCTGACCTGACTGCCATCATTTAAATATCCCACCAATTTAGGGTGACAGATTCCCTTTAAGCTCCTTAAATTTCAGAAACTGCCTCAGGAGACCAATTCACTATATCAGAACCCTTCTTGGTCAAATCAGTCAGTGGCTTCACAATACCAGAGAAATTAGCTATAAATTTACGATAAAAATTAGCAAAACCCAAAAATCTCTGAAGAGCCTTCAATGTAGTGGGTTGAACTCAATCACCAATGGCCTGAACTTTGACCGGGTCATTACAATAACAGACGGAGACAAAATGAATCCCAGAAATGAAACCTTCTGTACGTCAAAAAGACATTTTGATCCCTTCACATACAATGCGTCTTCTCTCAAAATCCGGAATACAGTCCGAACATGTTCCACATGAGAATCCCAGTCATTGGAAAAAATCAAGATATCGTCCAATTAAACGATCAGAAATTTATCCACGAAATATAGTTCATAAAGGTTTGGAAGACAGAAGGGGCATTAGTGAGCCAAAAAGGCATCACTAGGTACTCAAAATGCCCCTCTGGGGTATTAAATGCAGTCTTCCATTCAACTCCATGCTTGATGCGAATAAGATTATACGCCCCCCTGAGGTCAAGCTTGGTAAACCAACAAGCACCCTTCACTCTGGAAAATAGGTCAGAAATCAAAGGTAACGGATATTGATATTTAACAGTGATCTTATTTAGAAGACGATAATCAATACATGGCCTCAATGAACCATCCTTCTTGGCCACAAAGAAAAAGCCGGCGCCCAAGGGTGAAGAGGATGGTCTGATATGACCCTGCTCTAAAGACTCTTTGATATAAGATCGCATAACCTCATGCTCAGGTACAGATAAATTAAAGAGCCGACTCTTGGGAAATTTGCAACCGGGTACTAAGTCAATAGCGCAATCATAACTCCTATGAGGAGGTAAGGATGCAGACTTACTCTCACTAAACACATCAGAAAAATCAGTCAAATAGTCAGGAACATCTTGAGACTGGGGGAGGCAGAAAAAACATCTTGAGACTGGGGGGGGCAGAAAAAACAGGAGTGTCAGCACGAACACATTGACAACCCCAACTGGTCACAGACACAGATTTCCAATCCAGTAGTATAGGAGTCCCCACTCTCGTCAAACTCAAATCTGACAGGTCGACACGCCCCCTATCATTTAATCCGTCTCCCTGGGATTTGATCTGTCTGAACTTTGCTCAGGCTGGGAGATCTGAGCTGCTGGATTTGTGAATTTCAATCAAAGTAATTTATTCGTCTCTATTGATATTTTATCCCGTGGATTAGATTAGTCTGTGTTGTTTTAGTGAATTAAAGAGCGAATCTTGATCTTTTTGTTGGGGAGAAACTTTTAAGGACCCAGTAAATGTATAAGGAGTTCTAGTTAAATACAGACTTCTGTATATAACTAGTATATAAGGATTTTTAGTGAATTAAAGAGTGAATCTTGATCTTTTTTGTGGAGAGAAACTTTTAAGGACCCAGTAAATGTATAAGGAGTTCTAGTTAAATACAGGCTTCTGTATATAACTAGTATATAAGGATTTTTAGTGAATTAAAGAGTGAATCTTGATCTTTTTTGTGGAGAGAAACTTTTAAGGACCCAGTAAATGCATGTAAAGCACTACTGTGGTGGAATATGGAATTATGACGATCAACTTATAGTTTTATTCAGTATATATATTTTTAGCTTGGCAGTGTATCTACACTTATATCAGGACTGGGAAGAATGTAATGACATGGAGTTAGGTATTTCCAGACTAGTTTCTGAGTTTTAGTGAAATACAGACTTTTGTTACAGATCGGTAACTTATTACCAATCTCTATTTACCTGTAAATGTGTGTAAAGTTGTTTTATCTGTGTGCCTGATACTGAGCTCTTTTAAGTCAACCAGTAAATGTATCCTATGACCACTCTATTGTGTGGGGAAAGTCATGGCGAGATTGAAATAAATTCAAAAAGGAAGCTTTTGCACTATAAAATACAAATTTTATTAAGGTCTAAAATACATTATCATGGATAAAAATCCAAAAGAGTGGGATATACAGCATGCAGAAAAATAGGCAAATGCAAGGAGTATTCGGGGGTGTGTACAAGTCTCTAGTATAAAAGGATTTTTAGTGAATTAAAGAGTGAATCTTGATCTTTTTTGTGGAGAGAAACTTTTAAGGACCCAGTAAATGCATGTAAAGCACTACTGTGGTGGAATATGGAATTATGACGCTCAACTTATAGTTTTATTCAGTATATATATTTTTAGCTTGGCAGTGTATCTACACTTATATCAGGACTGGGAAGAATGTAATGACATGGAGTTAGGTATTTCCAGACTAGTTTCTGAGTTTTAGTGAAATACAGACTTTTGTTACAGATCGGTAACTTATTACCAATCTCTATTTACCTGTAAATGTGTGTAAAGTTGTTTTATCTGTGTGCCTGATACTGAGCTCTTTTAAGTCAACCAGTAAATGTATCCTATAACCACTCTATTGTGTGGGAAAGTCATGGCGAGATTGAAATAAATTCAAAAAGGAAGCTTTTGCACTATAAAATACAAATTTTATTAAGGTCTAAAATACATTATCATGGATAAAAATCCAAAAGAGTGGGATATACAGCATGCAGAAAAATAGGCAAATGCAAGGAGTATTCGGGGGTGTGTACAAGTCTTTAGTTTAATCTAAGATTTTTAGTGAATGGCTTGATCTTTTTTGTGGAGAGAAACTTTTAAGGACCCAGTAAATGCATGTAAAGCACTACTGTGGTGGAATATGGAATTATGACGCTCAACTTATAGTTTTATTCAGTATATATATTTTTAGCTTGGCAGTGTATCTACACTTATATCAGGACTGGGAAGAATGTAATGACATGGAGTTAGGTATTTCCAGACTAGTTTCTGAGTTTTAGTGAAATACAGACTTTTGTTACAGATCGGTAACTTATTACCAATCTCTATTTACCTGTAAATGTGTGTAAAGTTGTTTTATCTGTGTGCTGATACTGAGCTCTTTTAAGTCAACCAGTAAATGTATCCTATAACCACTCTATTGTGTGGGGAAAGTCATGGCGAGATTGAAATAAATTCAAAAAGGAAGCTTTTGCACTATAAAATACAAATTTTATTAAGGTCTAAAATACATTATCATGGATAAAAATCCAAAAGAGTGGGATATACAGCATGCAGAAAAATAGGCAAATGCAAGGAGTATTCGGGGGTGTGTACAAGTCTTGGGTTGTGTTAGAAGTCTAAATATTTTTCTATCTAGTGGTAACATGGTACAAAGACATACATCTTTACTGCACCATAGAGGTAATTTATCTGTGTGTGTGTTTCACACAGGACAAGTTCTGTGATCCGTCTTTTGTGTGGGAAAAGTCAACAATTTTTATTAAGGTCTAAAATACATTATCATGGATAAAAATCCAAAAGAGTGGGATATACAGCATGCAGAAAAATAGACAAATGCAGACAGGTATGAACTACATTCAAATCAATATATAATAGTGCACATCGTCATATCTTATATGTTATAGCGATAATAGACTAATCCGGGGCTAAACAATAATAACCTCCATATATTTGTCCGTATATATGCAATCTATGTAACTCACAATATCCCCCAATAGGCAGACATATATGCACTATATATAGGATTATAAGTATCTCAATGAATCAGGTATATCAATAAAGTAACTTCTCCATCACAGTTGCTAATATAATGATGTTACCATGCAAGTGCAGAGCTCACAATACATACTGTGCGTGCATATGAAGTCAATTAGCACATCCATATGAGGAGCTATATTAAAAAAGCAACGACATAGATGTGAGATCATACCTGAATGCTGCTTGGCACCCCTTGTGTATAGCCCTCATTTCTAACAGTGTTTTTCACAGATAGATCACTTATTAAGCCAGGAGTAAACATAGTGATTGTTTCATGCGAGAATACAGGCATAGGATGGTCGCTTTTTTCAAGAAAACTGTCCCGACAGTTCATCCCTATAGTGTAGTTTAATGTATGGGTGTGTGCAAGTCATATCTGTGTAATGCTAGTCTGTAATTAAAATAAAACTATTTCACAAACTTTTTAACATACCTGTGTTTCGGACCATTATGACGTACCAGAATTTTTAGTGTATTAAAGAGGGGAGAAACTTTTAACTACATCAGTAAATATATAAGAAGTTTTACTCACATCTAGCAGGATCTGTATAAAAGTAAATGTATGTAAAAGATAGTCTTTTTTCTAGCCGGCCATTAAATCCCTGCATAGGATGGGGCCATTACTTAGAATTTGTTATTTTGGGACTATTTTTTAACTGTTTCATGTGAGAATACAGGCATAGGATGGGGTCCATTACTTAGAATTTGTTATTTTGGGGCTATTTTTAACTGTTTCATGTGAGAATACAGGCATAGGATGGGAGTCATTACTTAGAATTTGTTATTTTGGGGCTATTTTTAACTGTTTCATGTGAGAATACAGACATAAGATGGGACCATTACCTAGTGTATACTATCATCGCTTTTGTTTGGAAAATACCATATTTCATAGATGCTGGTGATCCGTTGAAACATTTTTAAACATTTCACGCCACTCATGCAACCACAGCACACTTATGGTGTACCCGCACGGCTGCAGCTAGCGCTTTTTAGCTAAAAAGGTATGGTGTAGTTTACTTACAGCGCATCCCTATAGTGTAGTTTAATGTAGGGGGCAAACAGATTATCGCTGTTGCTTGGAAAATACCACACTTCATAGATGGTTGTGATCCGCTGAATCGTTTTTAAACATTTCACGCCACTCATGCACCCACAGTACACTTATGGTGTACTCGCACCGCTGCAGCTAGAGCTTTTTAGCTAAAAAGGCCCTTATTTGCATCATTTTCATTATAGTACGACTGGTACATGCCCACGCCTATGCAGCGATATTGAGTACCGTTTAACAAAAATCAGGTACAAACTTTTTAACAGACCTGTGTTTCGGGCCCTCATGACATACCAGAAGCACTCTGTGCCATGTACCATAGCCCATAATAATCGATTTTGATCAGTATTCAACAAAAAATTGGCTGCAAACTTTTTAGCATACCTCTGTTTCTGACTCCCATGTCGTACCAGAAAGACCTATTTTGGCACAGGCCTACACCTATGCAACGGTTTTGACCACTACTCAACAAAAATTGGTTACAAACTTTTTAGCATAGCTGTGTTTCTGGCTCTCAGCTGCTATTTTAATAGTTACCATACGAATACTGTAGCGAACCAAGATGTGTTAATTTGATTACTAACACGATTTCAGCAACTTGATGACAAATTCAGAGCAAATTTGTTATTTCGGAACTGGCATGTCCGGGCATGCCCGGACAAGTCCCGCATGTCCGGGCATGCCCGGACAAGTCCCGGGCCTCTACACCTCGCCCCTATAGTGTAGTTTAATGTAGGTGGCAAACAGATCATCGCTGGTGTTTGGAAAATACCATATCTCATAGATGGTGGTGATCCTCTGAATCATTTTTAAACATTTCACCCACTCATGCACCCACAGCACTCTTATGGTGTACCAGCACCGCTGCAGCTAGCGCTTTTTTGTGACCTTATCTGCATCATTTTTATTATAGCACGAGGGACAGCCATGGAAAAAACAACCCTGAAATTCATAAACTATGTGCTGGCCGTTAACACGCGCACAGTCATCTAGAAAATATTGAGCGAGTTGCTTCACAAACCACACAAGGCGTGGTGATTGCCAATGTTCTCGGTATGCGCTACATACATGAACCTCTGTATAGCCTGGGATGAGCAGTGTTCTTGCAGCGCAGGCCTATTTTTAAAGACGCTAAGCCCCATCAGATATAAAAGACAGGCATGTTGAGACGTGTCCCGGCCTATTTTGGCACAGAACCACACCTATGCAACGATTTTGATCAGCATTCAACAAAAAATTGCGTGCAAACTTTTTAGCATACCTGTACAAACTTTTTAACATACCTGTGTTTCGGACTCACATGGCGTACCAGAAGCACCCAGTGCCATGTACTCTAGCTCATAATATTTCACATCGGGTATGGGACCTACATAGCTTTGTTTTCTCAGGTATTAAAAAGCGTGGAAAACTGAAAATCCCGAGGCCTGAGGTAATTTACTGAGCTTCATGGGGATAAAATTTATCGAGTCTATGAACCTTATAGACAAAACGGGTAGCGTCACACACAAGACGACGACACCTCGGGCTATCACATTTACCGGTAGTTTTCAAAAACCACTGACTTAACAATAAAGTAAGAATCGTGGCGATCTGCATTGTGGGCTATAAATGTATACCCTGAAAATTTACCGCTGGTAAAGAACAGTAAAAAGTCGTGCGTACAACTATCATCCTCAAACTCCCAGAGCTATCACAAACACTATTGCCTACAGAGGCGGCCCCGCGAGAATTTCTGGATGTGTGTATCAAGAGGCTCTTTGCTTTGACCGATTGTTTGCTCGTGAATGCTGACATTTCCAGGATCATCATAGTTGTGTAAATGCGCTGGGAGCTCGTGTATCGGCCCCTAGGGTGTGATGCGTGATCATTTTAATTATTTTTCAATTCATAACCATACGTTCTCAGGCAGACAGGTTTATTTCACAGAAGTTGACTGTACAGTTGCATAATTTTTGTTTAAAATCATACATTTGCATAATTTTGTTTAAAATCACACAGTTCTGCGATAATGTCGGGTGTTGGACACGCACTTATCAGTCTTTCATACGTGTCGCAGAAAGATTTTAGTCTGTTCTGCGAGAGTTTATTATGCACGTACTGTGCAGACATGTCAAGAAACATTTTGGTGTGTTCACCAGTCCATACGGGTGTTGGTGTGTAAGGCGATCGACCATCATCCTTCTGCTTCTTACTTACACGACGGCGCGATACCGCGCGTTTCTTTGACGGTAATGCATCGGCTGAATTGGCAGCTGCTGCTTCCGCGTTGCTATTTGCAGATTCTGTAGCTTGACACAGACGTATATTCTTAAGCCGACTACTCTCAGTATTCCCGGGGTGCTCGGTTGGCGCGTCGTTTTCTTCACGATCTGCGACACACCCGTGTGAAAGAGGCTCCGTTCTCACTTCCGTTCTGTTCTCAAATCCATAATTGCGCTGCTGCAAAACTCGCGAATGACGATCCTCCGTAACTAAAGAAAAGATACGTGGTGTAGTTAACCGCTAAGTGGGGGAGATATAGGAAGAGCTACATGAGCCACTTTACTCTGATTCAACGCGATATTTGTAAAGCTACTAGCACCGATTATCTGTGAAACCGATGCATGATTGTTTGTATAAGTACACTATAGAGCGGCCTAGACATATATACTTACAAGTATGCCCCGGGTGCTGATCTACAGAGAATGCTGAATTAACAGACATCTCGCTGGTCGGGCGCCGCCGTATGGGGCTGTTTTCTCCCTCAAACTGCAACCTCACGGGCGATACTTTAGCAGCTGTAAATAAAATATAGCATACATGAATGCGCACAACACATTCACAAAGCTAACTTGACACACGTAAATAAAATATATCGACTAGTTACCGCAGAAATTTTTATCTGCGTGTATAAGTACACTATAGAACTGCGTAGACATATATGCTTACAAGTATGAGACGTGTAGTGTAGTTCAGAGATTGGTGAATTAAACGGTGTGGAGTTGCTCGGGCGTTTTCGTATGGGTGTGTTTTCTTTTTCAAGCTGCAGCCTCCTGCTCGTTAGTTTAACATCTGTAAATAAAATATAACTATTAGTCGCCACAGAAATTATATCTACGCGGGCCACACGCACAAAGCTAAATTCGCAAAGCTATCGTAACGCGCGTAAATAAAATATATCCACTAGTTATCGGTGGCGTCACAGGGTACAGAGGGTACAAATACATATCACCCTGGTTTCAAGGACCCGCTACCTTTTCTATTCCAGAGCCGTGTGCTTAGCGAATCACCCCATCTTTTAGGAGCGTTGGGAGGATTATAGTCCGGTTCTACGAACTCGACATCTGAATCCTGGGGATCCTCAACGATCTCAACATCGGAATCGCGATGCTCGAGCGGCTCAGTCGCCACAGGGTTTCCAACCGTCCAGTCCGCTACAGCTGTATCTGTATGAGAAAATGTTTATATTATTAAAACATGTCTAGCTAACGACCCAGTCAGCTAAAATAAAATTAACTGTATGGATTTTAGCGGCAGTCTATATTAATTATTAATATTAATAGTAGGCGTTATAAATTTACAGCTACCACGTTTACCCGTCTAGATACATAGGTTTAAAACATATGATATAGCTATAGGTTTCTTGCCTGTGACAGACTGGTGAGAGCTTGAGGCTCGTCGCCCGCTAGCAGAGTTGCCTTCCTCTAACAGGTTCTGCGTAATGAACCGGTTTCGTAGGAGTAGTCTGAATGGACTCCCGCTTCTTAAATAAGAAAGAATGAAATATATCACTTATATATACAAAGCGCAGACTCAGACATCCCGAGACATTGCGGAGTACCCTATATACTGTGTAAAACTTACCCGATTGTTCTGGTGAAAGCATAGCAGAATATTGACCGCGAGAATATCTGGCCTCCATCTTGAAAAAAAAAGGGTCCGCTATTGAATTAAAGCAAATAAAGATCAAGTATGAAAACACGGCTAACCTGTTCATACAAATACTACACAAACTTAAATATAATTGAAACGAAATCCGTAAAAATACTCACTCTAGTCCTGTTCAGATCGGAGTTGTGGTCTGTGAGTTGTGAACAAGTGCGAACTGTATTGCTTGTGAGCTACCCATATTTATTAGGGCTAGCAGAGAGAACACGCCCTCTGTCACTGCCCCCACGCTAGGGGCAGAAAAAACATCCCATTCATGTTTTACAGAGGGATCATGGCGGCTAACCGCGTTGATGCAATATTGTAGAAGTAATATTTCACGACAAAACCCCCCCATCATCATTACCCTGTAGCTGTAAATTTATAACGCCTACTATTAATATTAATAATTAATATAGACTGCTGCTAAAATCAATACAGTTAATTTTATTTTAGCTGACTGGGTCGTTAGCTAGACATGTTTTAATAATATAAACATTTTCTCATACAGATACAGCTGTAGCGGACTGGGCGGTTGGAAACCCTGTGGCGACTGAGCCGCTCGAGCATCGCGATTCCGATGTTGAGATCGTTGAGGATCCCCAGGATTCAGATGTCGAGTTCGTAGAACCGGACTATAATCCTCCCAACGCTCCTAAAAGATGGGGTGATTCGCTAAGCACACGGCTCTGGAATAGAAAAGGTAGCGGGTCCTTGAAACCAGGGTGATATGTGTTTGTACCCTCTGTACCCTGTGACGCCACCGATAACTAGTGGATATATTTTATTTACGTGCGTTACGATAGCTTTGCGAATTTAGCTTTGTGCGTGTGGCCCGCGTAGATATAATTTCTGTGGCGACTAATAGTTATATTTTATTTACAGATGTTAAACTAACGAGCAGGAGGCTGCAGCTTGAAAAAGAAAACACACCCATACGAAAACGCCCGAGCAACTCCACACCGTTTAATTCACCAATCTCTGAACTACACTACACGTCTCATACTTGTAAGCATATATGTCTACGCAGTTCTATAGTGTACTTATACACGCAGATAAAAATTTCTGCTGTAACTAGTCGATATATTTTATTTACGTGTGTCAAGTTAGCTTTGTGAATGTGTTGTGCGCATTCATGTATGCTATATTTTATTTACAGCTGCTAAAGTATCGCCCGTGAGGTTGCAGTTTGAGGGAGAAAACAGCCCCATACGGCGGCGCCCGACCAGCGAGATGTCTGTTAATTCAGCATTCTCTGTAGATCAGCACCCGGGGCATACTTGTAAGTATATATGTCTAGGCCGCTCTATAGTGTACTTATACAAACAATCATGCATCGGTTTCACAGATAATCGGTGCTAGTAGCTTTACAAATATCGCGTTGAATCAGAGTAAAGTGGCTCATGTAGCTCTTCCTATATCTCCCCCACTTAGCGGTTAACTACACCACGTATCTTTTTTTAGTTACGGAGGATCGTCATTCGCGAGTTTTTGCAGCAGCGCAATTATGGATTTGAGAACAAACGGAAGTGAGAACGGAGCCTCTTTCACACGGGTGTGGTCGCAGATCGTGAAGAAAACGACGCGCCAACCGAGCACCCCGGGAATACTGAGAGTAGTCGGCTAAGAATATACGTCTGTGGGCAAGTACCAGAACTGCAAATAGCAACGCGGGGAAGCGCGTGCCAATTCAGCCGATGCATTACCGTCAAAGAAACGCGCGGTATCGCGCCGTCGTGTAAGTAAGAAGCAGAAGGATGATGGTCGATGCCTTACACACCAACACCCGTATGGACTGGTGAACACACCCAAAATGTTTCTTGACATGTCTGCACAGTACGTGCATAATAAACTCTCGCAGAACAGACTAAAATCTTTCTGCGACACTATGAAAGACTGATATGTGCATGTGCCAACACCGGACATTATCGCAGAACGTGTGTGATTTTAAACAAAATTATGCAAATGTATGATTTTTAAACAAAATTATGCAACTGTAACAGTCAACGTCGTGAAATAAACCTGTCGCCTGGAACGTATGGTTATGAATTGAAAATAATTAAAATGATCACGCATCACACCCTAGGGGCCGATACACGAACTCACAGCGCATTTACACAAATATGATGATCCTGGAAATGTCGCATTCACGAGCAAACAATCGGTCAAAGCAAAGAGCCTCTTGATACACACATCCAGAAATTCTCGCGGGACCGCCTTGTAGGCAATAGTGTTTGTTTATTGCTTGGGAGTTTGAGGATGATAGTTGTACGCACGACTTTTACTGTTTTTACCAGCGGTAAATTTTTAGGGATAATTTATAGCCCACAATGGTTTGCCCATTTTAATTTTGGATTCATGGTTTTTTGAAAACACCGGAAAGT
>JARQOD010000003.1:322369470-322428901 GCA_033576555.1 Oophaga sylvatica
TTTTAAACATTTTTAAAATTTTTATTTTCTAATTATTTCATATTGTCAATGTTATGAGCTCGGTTGCAACAGTTTTATTATATAATGGATTGCAATTGACCCCAGGGTCCGCGATGCAGTTTATGTTCACTGCTGCCTAACACCCCTAGAGTATGAGGGTCAAACTGACGACAGATTTAACATTTGATTTTGCCTGTGTTAATTCAGATATTAGGTTTGCACTATGTGCTGCAAGCTGGTATAGACATAGCCATGTTGACTGCACAGAAGCTACGTGCCAGCCGCTAGGAAGTGCGTGCGACTGACGCCAGGTGTACGTGCTACCAGCTGGCGTGAGGCCGGGCTGAGCAACTCTCTATTCAGCTTGGCAGGCAATGCCCCGGTTACGCGCCATGCAGTCTGCTCAGGGTGTATAGCTACCCTATATTCGCAGCAGAACGGCACCACGTTAGCTACAGGTTATGCGCCCCGCAGTCTGCTCAGGGTGTATAACTACCCTATATTCATAGCAGGACTGCATCACGTTAGCTACAGGTTACGCACCCCGCAGTCTGCTCAGGGTGTATAGCTACCCTATATTCATAGCAAGACTGTGCCACATTGTCTACCTGCCTGGCATAAGCTGAACTTGCCTAAAGGATCTCTGCTAATTAGCCGAGCATACTCTGGCATCGGCAGGTTCCGGAGAGCAAAGCTAGAGAGCACGTGGAGCCCAGATTCTGGTACGTCCACACATGAGCACTGCCTATTTTAGTATGATCTGACCGCGCTGTGGACAGACAAGCTGTTTAAGGGCTAAGCTCCGCCCCCAGCCATCTCGTCAATCGCATCACCAATGACGTCATTCGTGACCAATCAGGCGATGCCAGGCCAGAGGATCAGCTGACATTAAGCACCAATCATGGCTCGCCATGTCACGGACATGCTCAGTGCAGGAATTTCTGGACTTAGGCTTGCAACAGCCTTTTCTTGTTCCATAACCTAGGTTTAAGGCTTCTATGAACAAAGACCTAAGTAACTATTTGTGCCTCTTGGGAATTGGCTAGGTGTTGGGATCGATGGCGAAGCTGAGCAGCATCTGCCTGGGCTGGGTCTGGATGGGAAACCACAGACTCCTCGGATCCAGGTTCAGGTAGCCCAATGCCTAACATTATCCCCACCTCTAATATCCCCCACACTTGACGCTCATATTCCTCAATGAGCAGGGGAGCACGAATATGGTCCACGGGTTCCCAAGTGTGATCCTCAGAACCGTGATCCCTCCAGTATACTAAATAAAAAATTTTGCCGCGCAACATCTTAGACCCCACAATCGACTCTACCTCGGAATCCTCACCCCCGTGTCAGAAGCGTGCTGAGCTTCCGAGAATTTCGTCAGGCGAACGGGTTTCAGGAGTGACACATGGAATGTATCATGTATCCTCAAGTGCCGAGGCTATTGCAGACGATACACCACGGGATTTACTTGGGCCAGAATTTTAAAAGGACCAATAAACCGAGGGGCGAATTTAGCCGATTCCCCGTGACCTCTAATATTACGAACCGCGAGCCAGACCCTGTCGCCCAGAGAGAAAACGGGAGCTGGACGACGATGAGTGTCAGCCGACTGTCTGATCCGATTTTTGGACTCTAATAAAGCTTCCTGCGTCTGATCCCAGACGTCCCATGCCTCCATAGCCCAATCTCTGACCCTAGGCTCCCCAGAGATAACTGGCATAGGAACTGGCACACGTGGGTGCTGATCATTGTTCAACGGGGAAGGAGTCTGACCTGTGGAATCCGCCACTGCATTATTTAGAGCAAATTCTGCCAAAGGAAGCAAAGTTGCCCAATTATTATGATTGGCAGAAATGAAATGACGCAAGTATGTCACTAGCATCTGATTAGTGCGTTCCACCAGGCCGTTGGTCTCCGGGTGATAGGCCGTAGAGAGGTTCAGTTCAATACTACACAGATTACACAATTCTCTCCAAAACCGAGAGGTGAACTGAGGACCTCGATCACAGACAATCCTATCAGGCATACCATGAAGACGGAACACGTGACGGATAAACAGTGATGCCACAACCCGGGAAGAAGGAACCCTAGGAAGGGGTACCAGGTGAACCATCTTAGAAAAATGGTCAGAAACCACCCATATGGTTGTATTACCCCGGGACTTAGGTAACTCAACCATGAAATCCATCCCAATCAGCTCCCAAGGTCTATCCGCCACGAGTAACGGATGTAGAAGACCCGCCGGACTCTGATGAGAAGATTGAACGTATTCTTTAACGTCCTGGGACAACCGAGGCCACCAATACGAGCGTTGGAGGAACTCAGTGGTGCGTTTGATTCCAAAATGACCTCCGACCTTAGAGGCATGTGCCCACGAGAGCACCTCATTCTGTAGGTTCGGGGGAACAAACGTCTTCCCTGGTGGAACCTGGTCTAGAGTCACCGATGCCACCATTCTCATACTCTCAGGAGGAACGCTAAGTCTGGGCTCGTCATCGTCCTCCATCGTATCCATGGACCTAGATAGAGCACCTGCCCAAGGATTCTTCTCTCCTTTTAGAAAATTGATGGTATTGATCGGGCAAAAAAGAGGGACCACTGAGCCTGTCTCGGGTTGAGACGCTGCGCCGTCTGCAGGTATGAGAGATTTTAATGGTCAGAATACACCACAAACGGATGTTTAGCTTCTTCCAAAAGATACCTCCATTCAACAAAAGCCAATTTTATTGCGAGTAACTCTTTATCCCCAATAGTATAATTCCTTTCCACTGGAGAAAAGGTCTTGGAGAAGAAGAAACATGGTCTTCTCCGACCCTGCCCATTCTTTTGGGAAAGGACAGCACCTGCCCCTACAGAGGATGCGTCGACCTCCAAATAGAATGGCTTATTGACATCTGGCCGATGTAGGATGGGAGCTTTTGAGAAATAAGACTTGATCTTCTGGAAAGCCTCAGATGTTTCTTTAGACCAGTTTTTGGGTTGGCACCTTTCTTGGTTAGCGCGGCAAAAGGAGCCACCAGTGTAGAAAAATGTCGTATAAATTGCCGATAATAATTGATGAACCCATGAAGCGCTGCACCGCCTTCAGAGAATGGGGCTCCTGCCAATTCTGTTCGGCTACCAATTTTTGGGGATCCATGGCCAAGCCCTTACTGGATACAATGTACCCCAAGAATGGTAAAGATTCTTGTTCGAACTGGCATTTCTCCAGCTTGCAATACAGAGAATTTGCGCGCAAACGCTCAAAAACTATGCACACATCCTCACTGTGTGTGGAGAGGTCCGGGGAAAAGATCAGGATATCGTCAAGATATACTACCACGGAGGACAGCAGCAGATCTCAAAAGATATCATTGGCGAAATCCTGAAAGACGGCAGGGGCATTGCATAACCCGAAGGTAGTGGCCATCACAAGTATTAAAAGCCGTCTTCCACTCGTCGCCCTCACAGATTCGTATGAGGTTATAGGCCCCACGCAAGTCTAATTTAGTGAAAATTTTAGCCCCTCGAAGTCTGTCAAACTATTCAGAAATCAGAGGCAGGGGATATTTGTTCTTGATGGTGATTGCATTTAATCCTCTGTTATCAATACACGGACGTAGGTTACCTCCTTTCTTCTGGACGAAGACGAACCCCGCTCCAGCATGAGAGACCGATTTCCTGATAAACCCCTGGGCCAGGTTCTCCTTGATGTAATCGGACATAGCCTGGGTCTCAGGGACAGACAGGGGATAAACCCTACCACGAAGAGGCTCTGATCCGGGGATCAGATCTATGGCGCAGTCATACGGTCGGTGGGCAGGCAAGGTCTCTGCAGCCGTTTTCGAGAACACAATAGCTCCAATATTGCTCTGGAAGTGCCTCTAGACCGGCCGGCTGGTCTAAGACCACCTTCCGAGTTGATGCTACCATACACTGGGTAGTACATCTCTCACCCCATGAATAAACTGTCCCCGTGTTCCAGTTTATATGTGAGTTGTGAGAACGTAACCACGGAAGACCCAATAGCACCTCATCCAATCCTCCAGGAAGGATAAGGGACGAGATATCCTCCCGGTGACCCTGAGGAAATGATATGGTGAGGGGAATAGACTGGTGGGTGATCTATGTGTCTAACATGGAACTGTTGATTACCCTGATGTTTATGGGTCAGGACAGTAATTCCATAGGAACGGCGTGCTTCTGGGAAAAAGTTGATAACAAAAAATTGCCATCGGCCCCAGAATCCACCACCGCCTGGGCAGCAACCGTGGTTGTTCCGAAAAGCAGCGTCACCTTATAGGCTAGTCTGGAGGAAGAAGTCTCTGAGTCTAGCACACCTCCTCCGATGGTGGTTAGACACTCTCGTTCTCCCTTCTGCTTGGAACCCTTATTATTGGGGTACTCCAAGAGATGCGTAGGACTGGAATGAGGGGACCATTTTCTGGTCTGGGAAATATCCATTGGCTCTGGTTCCGTGTCTGGAAACACGGATTCGGAAGTCAATTTAGAAAATGGGGTTGGGACCATCACTTGTGTTGTGCAGAAGTCTGGTAGATACACAGCTGATAGTCCTACTGAATAGACTGTTAGAATTTAGACTGTTAGTTGCAAAAACAATCAAGCGCTACAAAGAAACTGGCTCACATGAGGACTGCCCCAGGAAAGGAAGACCAAGAGTCACCTCTGCTTCTGAGGATAAGTTTATCCAAGTCACCAGCCTCAGAAATCGCAGGTTTACAGCAGCTCAGATTAGAGACCAGGTCAATGCCACACAGAGTTCTAGCAGCAGACACATCTCTACAACAACTGTTAAGAGAAGACTTTGTGCAGCAAGCCTTCATGGTAAAATAGCTGCTAGGAAACCACTGCTAAGGACAGGCAACAAGCAGAAGAGACTTGTTTGGGCTAAAGAACACAAGGAATGGACATTAGACCAGCGGAAATCTGTGCTTTGGTCTGATGAGTCCAAATTTGAGATCTTTGATTCCAACCACCGTTTCTTTGTGCGACGCAGAAAAGGTGAACGAATGGACTCTACATGCCTGGTTCCCACCATGAAGCATGGAGGAGGAGGTGTGATGGTGTGTGGGTACTTTGTCATTGACACTGTTGGGGATTTATTCAAAATTGAAGGCATACTGAACCAGCATGGCTACCACAGCATCTTGCAGGGTATGATATTCCATCCGGTTTGCGTTTAGTTGGATCATCATTTTTTTTTAACATGACAATGACCCCAAACACACCTCCAGGCTGTGTAAGGGCTATTCGACCAAGAAGGAGAGTGATGGGGTGCTACGCCAGATGACCTGGCCTCCACAGTCTCAAGACCTGAACCCAATCGAGATGGTTTGGGGTGAGCTGGACCGCAGACTGATGGCAAAAGGGCCAACAATTGCTAAGCATCTCTGGGAACTTCTTCAAGATTTTTGAAGACCATTTCCAGTGACTACCTCTTGAAGCTCATCAAGAGAATGCCAAGAGTGTGCAAAGCAGTCATCAAAGGTGGCTACTTTGAAGAACCTAGAATATAAGACATATTTTCAGTTGTTTCACACTTTTTTTTGTTAAGTATATAATTCCACATGTGTTAATTCATAGTTTTGATGCCTTCAGCGTGAATGTACAATTTTCAAAGTCATGAAAATACAGAAAAATCTTTGAATGAGAAGGTGTGTCCAAACTTTTGGTCTGTACTGTATATATAATATTCATTATGTAAACTAGGGGGCAAGTCACTGAGGGATCAATGACCTGTCAGAAGGCATACACAGGTATCATTTTATTCAGTATAACGGCATTGACCTGACACTGTAGGTTACTGTGCACAATCCTACTGACTAGTTCCCTTTAACCTTCCATCTCTGTGTATCGTTGAAGCACTACACAGTCGCATGGACCGGTTTATGTGGCATCAATGCTTATTACATTTTATGATCATTGTCATATTAGCCTACTGGTATTTAATTATTCTCTTTTGATTAATCTTGTCCACCACTTGTAACGAGGGTGGCACGTACCCCTGGGACACCTGGAGTTAGAAGGTCACAATTCATTGATGAATTGCAGATCCTCTTTAGAGATGGTGTGAATTGTGTCCTGATTTAAATATATTTCCTTTACTTCAGTGCTGAAGGGGTTAAGGACTCTTTGCATGCTGGATGGGAACATTCAGCTTTTGTGCACACAGCTGTTGCTGCTGCTAATCATTTCTACTCCTTACATATTCTAGTTCTGGGCATTTCTTCATTTGCCCGTGAAAGATTATTTTTCCTGTGCTAAACTGAGTAGGTGGAGTTGGAGTTGAAGTGTGAATTGTAGTTGGAGTGATCGTTAGTTTGCTGAAGTGGGTGAGTGTTTTTTTCTTGGACCCTATTCCTATTTAGTTTATTCCTCCCTGTCCCTATCCTCCTCCATATTGTTGATGAGTGTTTTTGCGTGGTAAAGGTTTTCTGTTATCCCTGTTTTGTCTTTGTGTCTTGTTTACCTTACATTTTGTTCCATGCCTGATGGTGTGTGGGATGGAACAGATTAGAGTTCCTGCTACACGTCTCAACCCAATTTATAAGGCCAGAAATCCCACTTATTAAACCTGACTGGGCACAACTGTGAAGTGAAAACCATTCCCGGTGACTACCTCTTGAAGCTCATCAAGAGAATGCCAAGAGTGTGCAAAGCAGTCATCAAAGCAAAAGGTGGCTACTTTGAAGAACCTAGAATATAATACATAATTTCAGTTGTTACACACTTTTTGTTAAGTAAGTAATTCCACATGTGTTAATTCATAGTTTTGAAGCCTTCAGTATGAATTTACAATTTACATAGTCATGAAAATACAGAAAAATCTTTAAATGAGAAGGTGTGTCCAAACTTTAGGTCTGTAATGTATATATATATATATATATATATATATATATACATATATGTATAGTAGTGTGATTAATGCCTGCATAATTAATGGGAGGTAAGTGTCACAGGGATGGCTGCTCCCTGTGATGTACCACAGAGTATTTTTTCTTTAGTGCTTTAGTGTACGTAAGCCCTTAGTAGAGTTGAGCGATACTTTCCGATATCCAAAAATATCGGATCGGAATGGTATCGCCGATATCACTAAAATATCGGCGATACCCGATACCGATACCGGAAGTCCCATGTAAGTCTATGGGAACAAAATATCGCAACTAAAAAAACACTTTCTTTCCTTGTAAACACAAAATATACACACATAGAATACATATATATATATATATATATATATACATGTCATTGTGACATATATATATATACATATATTTATAGTTTATTCACTTCTACATAGTAAAATACCTCTGATTCAATTGCCGGGTAAAGCCGGCATTTGTGAAAAGACAGAAGCACCGAGGGTCCAGTCGCCACAGAGATGTTGCATTGCACCCAGCGGTGTGACAACTTACTCTCAGGTAAGGAGGAAACACCCCATTGACTCCAACCACTGCATTCAACAGTACACTATGCCAGCTGAGTGTAGGCGGACCCAATGGGATGGTCTAGCTCAGGCTGGTTAGAACAGGGTGTAGCTAGTTGGATGGGAGGGGTTGAGGCAGCCTTATGCTGCATGTCTTTGTAGTAAGAATTGTTTCCTTTCCTGCTTTCTTACTACGTCGCGTACTCCACTCTGCTTCATCACTCTGCACCATTGCTCTATCTCACATCTATCTGCCCTGGAAGGATACCGTCTTACCTGTAGAAGACTTATCACCTAGCTGCACTACACCATCCCTGCCAGAGGACCTGCACAGCAGCGCTGGTCACCCTGACCAGGTACTACAGGTGGAGTCACGACAAACTACACAAACATTCTATCATCCCCTGGAAATATCCCACATTCCAGTGAGCGACCAGGGCACGGACATAGCTGTGCTACCCGTCACATCCCCCATAGAAGTCGACGGGCTTGGTGCCGAGTACCCCCAAAACCTGTGGCTCTGTGCGACTCAACTTTGGCGTCACGAACAGGATTCAGAAGCTCGCTATAAGCGAGTCCTGTGTGCCTTAATTGAACTGTTTTTTTGCTTGAGAATTGCAAAAATCATCATAGACTGTATTTGCCATTTTTCCGTCATATCTGCGCCACGAGGCACAGGTGAAGAATAAGGGCGTGCTCTCGTGGGCGTACACTCACTCCGTGGCGCGAAAACGATGTCCGCCCACTCTAAATGTTACTGCAATGTAAGATCGTGCCCCACAGCTCTGGAGTTCCGCCTCCTCATCCTCCTCAGTGGGCGGAAACGAACGCGAAGGTCCCGCCTCCCTACAAAAGATGGCGCCTCTCCTGATGCTAATGACACATGTGACTTGGCAGAGATGGCGAACGGACGTGAGCAGAAGTGGGAAGGGATGGAGGAGTCAGAGCTCTCCCCCCACGGAAGCGACCCGATCGCCACGGAGCCACCGTTTGGCACCCGGCCTGGAAACCCTCCTACGCTGGAAGAAGCGGAGGATACCCTGAGAGACCTGGCCCGGCACCGGGAGGAGGTCGCCAGGATGGAAGCGAGCTGGCGGGCCCTAAAACTACACTTGGAGCGGCGTCAATCCCTCTTACCCCCTGAAGTGTATGTACCGGAAGGTGAGGCACCCGTTCCAGTAGAGGAGGCCGTGCGGGCATCCCAGCCCTTGCAATCTGAACCGGTTGCCAGTATCTCAGTGGAGGCACCCGTTCCAGTTTAGTGTACGTAAGCCCTTAGTAGAGTTGAGCGATACTTTCCGATATCCAAAAATATCGGATCGGAATGGTATCGCCGATATCACTAAAATATCGGCGATACCAGATACCGATACCGGAAGTCCCATGTAAGTGCGGGCATCCCAGCCCTTGCAATCTGAACCGGTTGCCAGTATCACAGTGGAGGCACCCGTTCCCGCAGAAAACGCCGCACCAGCACCCCAGATCCCGCTGTCTGCCCCCGTCGCTGAGGCAGAAGAAGCGACACCCGTCCTCATGGAGGAGGCCGCGCAGGCACCAGAGCTCTACCTGCCTGTACCGGAGCCCCGACCGTCATCTGTTCCAGAGCCGGCTGCTTCCGCCACAGGTGAGCGCCGCCAGGACTGGCGGGCGCCAGGAGAGCTACCGCAAACCGGACATCGTAAGCTGGCATTTGATGGTGGAGACATGGAGCTGCTGGTGGAGGAGAATTACAACCGGCGTCAGGAGGAAGAGTGGAGACGTCGGGAGCGGGAAGCAGAGCGACAAAGGGAGCAGCGAGAATCCCAAAAGCTTCGGCAACGTCACCTGGACAAGGACCTGGCAGAGAAGGCACGTATGAGAAAGGATAAAAGTACGCTGAGGGAGCCGCGGCGTAAGGGTGCAGTACGGAACTTTAAGTTAAAAGGTGGTTGGGGCTTCATCCAGGAGCCTGGACTTTATTTAGAAGTCTTTGTAACCCGGCGGGACGTGGAGGCTCACCTCCCAGAAGGACACCCGGGGAGGGACCTGTTGGCAGGAGACTTGGTGACTTACACCCGACACTGGGGTTATAATGGATGGTACGCCCTAAATGTTACCAGGTGCGACCCCTACTCCCCAGAGTGTCAGGAAACTGACAGACCCTCCGAGCCTTCAGCCTCCCCCAACCAGGCCTCTGCACAAGTGCCCACCCCACGCCGTAAATCTCCCCAGCCTCCCTCAGTGGTCTCCTCAGCAGCCCCAGCTATGGACATGATAATGATAGCTGGCCCGTACCAGGCGCCTGTTAGGCCCCCTGGGGTTCGTTCAGTCCGGGACATAGGGTTCCAGACCCGGAGGGAGACGAAAGAGGTGGCCACACAGACCCAGATAGTGGGTCACGACGTAACTGTACAGGCCACACGACGTCATCAGGTCTGGGTGGACCCTCTTGTCACGGATGTTTGGTAAGCTCCAGAAGAGTACCAGGTGGTACCTGTAAGAGGCCAGCCAAAGAAGTCTAAGTAACCCGGACAGGGTCTCTGTATGTAAATCGTTAAATTATTGATGTACCCGGACGGGTGAATGTTCATAAAAAGAAGTTTATTGTTGCCTTAATACACCCAGGTTAAGTAATGGTTTGATTATTATTCCATCCCTAACCCACCTCTTCAACCTATCACTAACTTCCGGTACCTTCCCTTCTGCTTTCAAGCATGCCACAATCACGCCTATCCTTAAAAAGCCAACCCTCGACCCAACCGCTATGTCCAGCTATCGCCCAATATCGCTGCTCCCATTCGCTTCCAAACTCCTGGAGCTGCATGTCCACGCTGAGCTTTCCTACCACTTCTCTTCTAACTTGCTCTTTGACACTCTACAATCTGGTTTCCGCCCCCATCACTCCACTGAGACAGCCCTGACCAAAATTACTAATGACCTACTTACAGCCAAAGCAAACGGACAATACTCTATACTCCTGCTTCTTGACCTGTCCTCTGCTTTTGACACAGTTGACCACTGCCTTCTACTACAGATTCTTTCCTCCTTTGGCGTCAAAGACCTCGCCCTATCTTGGATCTCCTCATACCTTTCCAACCGCACATTCAGCGTCTCCCACTCCCACACTACCTCCTCGTCCCACCCTCTCTCTGTTGGAGTTCCCCAAGGCTCTGTTCTAGGACCCCTACTCTTCTCAATCTATACACTTGGCCTGGGGCAACTCATAAAGTCCCACGGATTCCAGTACCACCTTTACGCTGATGACACTCAGATCTACCTCTCTGGCCCAGACATCACTTCTCTGCTATCCAGAATCCCGGAGTGTCTATCAGCCATATCCTCCTTCTTCTCCTCCCGCTTCCTCAAACTCAATGTGGACAAATCTGAACTCATAATCTTTCCCCCATCCCACAGATCTTCCTTACCTGACCTATCTACCACAATTAACGACATCACGCTTTCCCCCGTACCAGAAGTCCGCTGCCTCGGAGTAACCCTTGACTCTGCCCTGTCCTTCAAACCGCACATCCAAGCTCTTTCTACCTCCTGTCGCCTTCAGCTCAAAAATATTTCAAGAATCCGTCCTTTCCTCAACCCTCAATCTACTAAAATGATTGTGCACGCCCTCATCATCTCCCGCCTCGACTACTGCAACACCCTTTTCTCTGGCCTCCCTGCTAACACCCTCGCACCTCTCCAGTCCATCCTTAACTCTGCTGCACGACTAATCCACCTCTCTCCTCGCTACTCCTCCGCTTCTCCCCTCTGCAAATCTCTTCACTGGCTCCCATTCCCTCAGCGTATCCAGTTCAAATTACTAATACTGACCTACAAGGCCATCTATAATCTGTCTCCTCCATATATCTCTGAACTAATCTCCCGATATCTTCCCTCACGTAATCTCCGATCCTCCCAAGACATCCTTCTCTCCTCCACACTTATTCGCTCCTCACCCAACCGCCTCCAAGACTTCTCCCGAATATCCCCCATCCTCTGGAATTCTTTGCCCCAACACATCCGACTATCAAACTCATTCAGATCCTTCAGACGGAACCTGAAAACCCATCTCTTCAGGAAAGCCTACAGCCTGCAATGACCCTGCTGCCTCCTCACCACTACCGGAGTTATTGCCTCAACCAACACCGGAACTGCTGCAACCCCCCGACCTACTGTCTCCTGCCTCACAATCCTGTAGAATGTAAGCCCGAAAGGGCAGGGTCCTCTCCCCTCTGTATCAGTCTGTCATTGTTAGTTTGTTTACTGTAAGTGATACCTGTAATTTGTATGTAACCCCTTCTCATGTACAGCACCATGGAATCAATGGTGCTATAGAAATAAATATTAATAAATAATAATAATAATGTACCCGGACGGGTGAATGTTCAGAAGAACAAGTTTATTGTTGCCTTTATATACCCAGGTTGGGTAATGGTGTTTCAATGTAATCAAAATGTTGAACTTTGAAGCCATGAACTGTACTGGCTCACAAACTTTTCTGTAAATAGTTGGCACTTCGGTGCTCCATCTTGGTTTTACAAAAAACTTAACTGTGCACTATTTTCAACTACCTCAGAAACTAAAAACCCGTTTGGTGTGGCCGAAAGTGAGGTCTGCTCAAGGAAAGTCTTGCAGCCCACCCAAGACCACAGTTGGAGGTTTGGAGCAGGTCCTCCACAAGCACAAGTAAAGGACACTGTGAAGTTACCCCGGTGGGGGTAGTCCTAAGAAGTCTCAACGAACTTCGGCAGTAATGCTATTTGCACTTTTGTAATGTTATTATTAAAAATTTTATTATGCAACGTTTAACTTGAAGTGTTTCCTGCTTTCTTACTACGTCGCATAGTCCACTCTGCTACATCACTCTGCACCATTGCTCTATCTCACATCTATCTGCCCTGGAAGGATAGCGTGTTACCTGTAGAAGACTTATCACCTACCTGCACTACACCATCCCTTCCAGAGGACCTGCACAGCAGCGCTGGACACCCTGACCAGGTACTACAGGTGGCGTCACGACAAACTACACGAACATTCTATCATCCCCTGGAAATATCCCACATTCCAGTGATCGCCCAGGTCACGGACCGAGCTGTGCTACTCGTGACATCCCCCATAGAAGTCGACGTGATCGGTGCCGAGTACCCCCAAAACCCCTGTCTCTGTGCGACTCAACTTCCCTCACTGTGCTGGCACTTTACATTTACAATGCCTCTGGGTTTTTTTTTTGGGGGGGTGGGGAACATTCAGACTTTTGCTATGGGGCCCCATGATTTATATGTACGCCCCTGCTGCTGAGGCATGGTATTTAAGGCTGTTAAGGAGCCAACATACATGGACCTTGCCAGCAGCATCGGATTGGAGTACCTTGGGCCCACCAGAGAAAATATATTCTTGGGGCCCACCATCATACTTCCCAACCTTTGAATAAGGGAAAGAGGGACAAAGGCTGTGGCACGCTGTGCATGCTGCAGAAAATTTTAGGCCATGCCACGTTGCACCACAGACTGTCCAGGAGTTAGTGGATGCTTTAGTCCAGGTGTGGGAGGAGATCCCTCACGAGACCATCCGTCGTGCTCATCAGGAGCATGGCCAGAAGTTGTAGGGAGGTCATACAGCATACCTCCCAAATTTGGAAGACAGGAAAGAGGATTAAAGGCTGCGGCGCGTGTTGCGCGCCGCTGAAAATTTTAGGCCACGCCCCGACAACACCCATTTCACAGCTAATCACACCCATATCCTCGCCCCAAGCGTAACCATTTAGCACTGCTGATCACACTGAATGGTAAGGAGGGCACAGTGGCTGGTACTGAGGAAAAGAAAGAAAGAGCAGCGAGAGAGAAAGAACAAACAGAGAAAGAAAGAGAGGAAAGAAAGAAAAGAGAGAAAGAAAGAACAGAGAGAAAAATGAACAGAGAGCGAGATGGAAAGAACAGAGAGCGAGAAAAAAAGACTAGAGAAGAGCCATAGGCGTAGCTAGGGTTTTGGTTTAGTGGGGGCAAAACTTCTGAGTGGGCCCATCATCAGAGAACCTCAGCAAATGACCGCGCTGTTGGCCAAAA
The DNA here is from genome assembly GCA_033576555.1 of Oophaga sylvatica. Taxonomy (NCBI): domain Eukaryota; kingdom Metazoa; phylum Chordata; class Amphibia; order Anura; family Dendrobatidae; genus Oophaga; species Oophaga sylvatica. Next base: position 322,382,932 of record JARQOD010000003.1, read on the forward strand.
TAATCTATATATAAAAAGACCAATATTGATATTACCGCCATATGGTCTGTGTTAAATAATACCAGTCCTACAGAACATATAGATTACAGCACAGGTACAGATAATGACTTACCGCTGATGTTCTTTCTAATGGAATTGTTCACTTTTCATGTCTTTACCATCTGGCCCACACCGACATGACGACTTCTCCAGCCAGGACTCGACTGCACCCCCATTAAAAAAAAAAAATAAAAAATACTCACCTCCCGGCTCCTGTGCTGCTCACTGTTCTCCCTCTCAGCGTCTGACAGCGGGCGCCGGCAGGTGATGTTATTGCGCCCGCTGTCATACGCTGAGAGGGGGATTATGGGAGAGAAGGAGCGCTCGCTCCTTCTCTCTCTATGCGGTCAGCTTTATCGGCTGGATGCCGATACAGCTGACCCTCCGATGACGGGTGGGGGGCCAACTGCTGGCACCAGGCCCCCCAACGCCTGTTCAGGCCCCATAGCTTCCGGGCGGCAGAGCAGGGAGAGCGATTCTCCCTGCTCTGCCGCAGAATGTAACTGTATCGTAGCTCCGGGTGGGCCCCCTCAGAGCGCGGGCCCCGGGGCCACCGCCCCCTCTGCCCGCGACCTATCCTTTCAAATCAGGGCCCACCACGCAGGAGCTGGGGCCCACTGTAGGTTTCTCCGGTGTCCCGGTGCCTTAGTCCGACCCTGCTTGCCAGCCTGATAATACCAGGCCACAGCAGTCTGCTTATCTTTGCTGGTTAACAAAAATAGGGGATCCCCTCGAAAAAAAATTGGCGTGGGGTCCACCCTATTTTTGTTAACCAGCCAGATGAAGCAGACTGCTGAGGCCTGGTTTTTCAGGCTGGTAATGAGCCAATATCCATGGACCTTGCCAGCCTGATAATACCAGGCCACAGCAGTCTGCTTAGCTTGGCTGGTTAACAAAAATAGGGGATCCCCTCGAAAAAAAAAACGGTGTAGGGGTCCCCCTATTTTTGTTAACCAGCCAAGTAAAATGCAGACTGCTGCGGCCTGGTATTAAAAGACTGTCAAGGCCCATGGATTTTGGCCCTCAACAGCCTGAAAATACCAGGCTACAGCAGCCCCACATTTGGCGCATCAAAAGATGTGCCAATTGTGGCACTTTACCCGGCTCTTCCCACTGCCCTGTAGTGGTGGCAAGTGGGGTAATAAGGGGTTAATGTCACCGTTGATTGCACGGTGACAATAAGCCCGGTTAATAATGGAGAGGTGTCAATAAGACACCGATCCATTATTAATCCCAAAGTTTTTAAATGTATAAAAAAAAAGACACAGCAAGAGAAAAGTATTTTAATGAAATAAAAGAGACAACACAGTTTTCATTAATTTTATTATACACTCATTCCTGCGACGCCATCGATCTCCTGTAAAAAAAGAAAAAAAACAAACCAACAGTATACCACCTGTCCGACGCAGTCCATAGTAGCGACTGTCCCACGACGATCCAGCTGTGCTACATCGCAATGACAGGCAGAGGCTGTCATCCCGGCGCAGCACAGCTGATTACCTGCTTCCCCGGCGGTGACGTCATCGGACTGACTGCTTTACGGCCGGGATTACCCAGCAGTCACTGCAGTTATCGCGAGAAACTGCATGTGACCGCCGGGGAAAGATGATGGCGGCCATCAACCAGTCCAGGCCGTGACCACCGGAGATCTTCTGCCAGGTAAGTGCCGCTTACTCCTGACAGACCCGACCGACGGACACTCACAGTGACAGTGACAATTCCGATTCCGGTATACGATATATGGGAAATATCGAAAGTCAATATCGAAAGTCCGATACAGCTAATATCGGCCGATACCCGATACTTGCGGTATCGTATCGCTCAACACTAGCCCTTAGGGGTTGTTGTTCACACTTCTGTCCGGGTTACGGGTAGCTATGAGAGATGGGAGGGTCTGGCTACCCATATACCTCACTCGAGGTGAGGGTGCTCACTGTACCCCTTTTTCCCTGTGTGTGTGGTTGTGAGTTTGAGGACCTGCGGTGATGTTACGGTCACGTGACTAGCCATGTGATAGGTACCTGGGTGTGGTTACAGCTATGTAATGGAGGTGTGTTTGGCACAAGGCAGTGAGTGTTTGGGAGTCTGTGAGTGTGGACAGATTTCCATGTGTCCAGGCTGGACACTACAGAATGGTCTGTGTGCAGTGCTGGCTAGTCTGAGCCAGAGGAAGGAGGTCTGTGAGATATCTCCAGAGTGGACGGTCTGACAACCGTGAGTGATGCTGACCGGGGTCAGTGAGAAGTATTTGTGGGATACCTCTGAGGAGAAGAGGCATCCGGGAACCCATGTGGACGACACCAACAGGTAACGTACCGGAGTCCGAGTTATGCTGAACGGGGTTAGTGAGAGACTGTTTATTCTGTATAGCTGAAGGTGTTACAGACATTGTACTGGAGGCTGCATGCTACTAGGTTCCTGAGGAGCAGTTTATGCTGTACTTTAGTAAGCCGAATGGACTTTTTTAAACCTGAGTGTCCCAGCGTATGCCTCAACGACCAGCAAAGTGAGTAATCCCTGTCCACATATAGTGTGGGATGTTACAATTGGTGTTAGAGTGCGGGCAACGGTTCAAGAAGCACATGTGCAGGTGCTTGCTGTGTATCGACGGGTCCATTAAATTTATTTTTCAAGTCAGCTTGCTCTGGTACATCGGGGCCACGAAGACTGAAAGCGTCTGGCGGTAACTCGGCTGGGTTAAGAAGGTGGTCAACATCCTGTCATGGGTGCATCGCCATGAAGATCATCGCGATTGCACATTCTGACTTCTCACAGCTGAGCTGCTGTTTCTTTGTTTTTTGGTAATGAGAGAGTTAATTTTTCCTAGCTCTTTGCTAAGGCTAGGTGCAGCCTCGCCCGGCTGCTTTTGATTATGTTCTAATTAGTTTCCTTTATATTTCTGCCAGTCTGGGTGTTAGACGCCGGTGAAAGCATTCATGTAGTTTAGCAGACTGGATCGGTTCTGAGAATATTTAAGCTAAGAGCTCCTTAGTTGTTTTTACTCTTACAGCTTATAGTTTTTCTCTGAGACCTTAGGTGTTCCTACTGTGTGTGAGTGTTGTATGTAAGACTTTATTTACTTTATTTCTTGTCTTTCTTGTATGTCTTTCTGTTCATTATCCGTTACCTGTTCATTCCCTTTGGTGGTATTCAGGGTCCTTCTTAGGACTAGAATACAGTTGGCAGGGATTGATAGGAGACAGGGTTTACGCTGGTGGCCTGGACCTCTGTACCTTTAACAGTACCTCCAGGTTGAGGGATTAGTTAGGACCCCAGTTTAGGGTCAGCTTAGACCCCGGTCACCCTCTAGCCGGAGACAGCGTATAACGGATTCCGTTTTGACCCACTGGACATTCTGTCAGGTAAATCTATGTTATCATATATCTATGCGCATGTTATATAGTATGTTGCCCTTTTGATATAGATTACTGACATCACATATATATATCTGCTATACAGCGTGACATTTTCACCGGCCCAACTAAAGATTCTCCCCAGCTGTCATGGATCCAGTAGCCCAGCTGGCCCGGCAGTTGCAGGGGTTGTCCATGGAATTTGCAGACATTAAGTCCAAGGTTTTGTCCCTCCCGGAGCAAACCAGATCTGAACCTAAGGTTGCTCTCCCGGACAGGTTCACTGGTGGGCGGGACAAATTTTTTACTTTCCGGGAGGCATGTAAATTGTACTTTCGGCTGCGGCCTCGGTCATCTGGGAGTGAAGAGCAGAGGGTGGGAATTGTTATCTCGCTCTTACAAGGGGACCCTCAATCTTGGGCATTCTCTATTCCTCCAGGCTCCCCAGATCTCCAGTCAGTGGATCGATTTTTTACTGCCCTGGGTCTGGTATATGATGATCCGGATCGAGTTTCCCTTGCTGAAACAAAATTACGTAAAATACGGCAAGGAAATCGTCCAGCGGAGGAATATTCTTCTGAGTTCCGTAGATGGGCAACAGATACTCAGTGGAATGACCCAGCTCTTAGGAACCAGTTTTGTCAAGGGTTGTCTGACAAATTAAAAGATGTGTTGGCTCAGTATGATTCTCCTCCATCACTGGAGGCTGCTATGGCCCTCGCTATTCGCATTGATAGACGACTTCGGGGAAGACGCGAGGTAACTCCGCCCCCCATGATGACTCCACCTACTACTAAAGTCCCTTATACTGAGGTTCCCCTGGTCTGTTCTGAGGAACCCATGCAGTTGGGAGGGACATCATTTTGTAGGAGGGAATCGGCGGTGCGCCGCAAGACTAGAAGGTGTTTCTTTTGCGGGAGAGAGGGACATTTTGTTGGGGGGTGTCCATCCCGGACCTCTTTGAGCCAAGGAGTTAACCTGGGAGTGTGTATTTCGTCCCCAAATCCCTCTCAGTTTCTCGTGCCTGCGGAGGTGGTGATTGGTACTAGAACTGAGAGGATTTCTGTTTTTCTTGATAGTGGGTCCGGGGCTAATTTGGTGGACGCTCGGTTTGCCCAGGTGCATGGTATGCAACTGAGTGTATTGGCCAAACCGGTCCCTATACTCTCTATTGATTCTAGACCTCTTGGTCAAGGTAGCTTGGTACAAGCTGTTCATAACATAGATCTTCGAGTAGGGGCAATACATAAAGAGCAATTGTCTTGTTATGTGTTGGAGGGTCTACCTACTCCTATTGTGTTGGGACTTCCTTGGTTGGCTAAACATAACCCAGTGATTGATTGGCAATCCAGAAAGATAAGCCAGTGGGGTGAATTTTGCAAGAATAACTGCATGAGCACGGTCATCGGTGCGGTTGTGCCTAGGACTTTGTCTCCTTTTCTGGAGGACTTTGGGGAGATGTTCTCAGAGGAGGGGTATAAAGAGTTTCCTCCTTATCGCGCATATGACTGCTCAATAAAGTTGCTTCCTGATGCCTTATCTCGTACTTTCCCAAGGGCCGGGAAGACGGATGATCCGGTTCCTATTCCTCAGGAGGGAGTTGTAGTGTCAGCTGTATGCTCTGAGCTTGAGGGGGAGGTATTGGGGGCTCAGGGGGACGCCCCTGTGGGACTTCCAGGGAGACTGATAGTTCCAGATCGCTTAAGACTGAAGGTTACGGGGAACCGTTACAAACGGATGGCTGATAGGAGGAGAGTTTCTGGTCTAGATCTGAAGGTGAACGATCTGGTTTGGTTGTCTACCAGGAATATAAAACGTAAAGTTTCCTCCTGGAGGTTGGGTCCCAGATTCATCGGGCCGTACAGGATCAGTTCCATAATTAATCCTGTGGCATTTCGTCTGGACCTCCCTCCTACGTTTAAAAATCATAATGTGTTTCACAAGTCATTACTTAAAAAGTATGTGGCACCAGTCATACCGTCACCTCTACCTCCTTCAGTGGTGGTCAATGATAACGTGGAAATTCATGGGTCGAAAATCATTGACTCACGTCTCAGTCGCCGATCCCTTCAGTACTTAGTTCAGTGGAGGGGGTATTGTCCTGAGGAGGGGACGTGGGTCCCTGCGTCTGATGTTAACGCAGATCGATTGGTTCGGACCTTTCACACAACTCACCCGGACAGACCTGGTCATGAGGGTCCGGAGGCCCCTCGTAGAAGGGGGGGTACTGTCATGGGTGCATCGCCATGAAGATCATCGCGATTGCACATTCTGACTTCTCACAGCTGAGCTGCTGTTTCTTTGTTTTTTGGTAATGAGAGAGTTAATTTTTCCTAGCTCTTTGCTAAGGCTAGGTGCAGCCTCGCCCGGCTGCTTTTGATTATGTTCTAATTAGTTTCCTTTATATTTCTGCCAGTCTGGGTGTTAGACGCCGGTGAAAGCATTCATGTAGTTTAGCAGACTGGATCGGTTCTGAGAATATTTAAGCTAAGAGCTCCTTAGTTGTTTTTACTCTTACAGCTTATAGTTTTTCTCTGAGACCTTAGGTGTTCCTACTGTGTGTGAGTGTTGTATGTAAGACTTTATTTACTTTATTTCTTGTCTTTCTTGTATGTCTTTCTGTTCATTAACCGTTACCTGTTCATTCCCTTTGGTGGTATTCAGGGTCCTTCTTAGGACTAGAATACAGTTGGCAGGGATTGATAGGAGACAGGGTTTACGCTGGTGGCCTGGACCTCTGTACCTTTAACAGTACCTCCAGGTTGAGGGATTAGTTAGGACCCCAGTTTAGGGTCAGCTTAGACCCCGGTCACCCTCTAGCCGGAGACAGCGTATAACGGATTCCGTTTTGACCCACTGGACATTCTGTCAGGTAAATCTATGTTATCATATATCTATGCGCATGTTATATAGTATGTTGCCCTTTTGATATAGATTACTGACATCACATATATATATCTGCTATACAGCGTGACACATCCTCACTGCAGAGTCATCTGGAGTTCCGCAAAGCCATCTGGAGGTATGCAGAGCCATGCTGAGCCGGTGCAGAGCCTTGCAGCAAGAGGTTCTGCAGCAGGAGCTGCATTTGCAGCACCCACAGGAGCCTCGCTGTTAGGGACTGTTGGGGCAGATAGACTGCCATTCACAGGTGGTGAGGGGCATGTAGAGGGACATGAGGAGTCCACGGTGTGCACCTCAAGGAGGGATGGTGGCCCAAAAGGGGTGGAGTCCCAAAAGGTGGTTGTTCACCAAAAAGGGGTGGAGTTCTGAAAAAGGGCAGTGATCCAAACAGGGGTGGTTGCCCAAAAGGGGGCAGAGCTTTCAAAAGGGGCGGCATCGGTTACCTCAGTGGACATGTCTGGGAAACATCAGTGTTTGTCTTATACCTATTCCGAGTGCGGTATAGATTTCCCATTTGTTGACAGGCTGCAGGTGTATACCATGGTGTTACATCGGGAAGGAGTCTTTGGACGGTTGGACTCAAAGAGTCAGGTGACTCTGATGATTGTTCTCTGTCTGACCGAGACAAAGGTCAAGGTTCGCTGCATCCATGGGGTCACTGTGGACTATACAGTGGTTAGAGTGATCATAAATATGTCCAAAAGTGTTGAGTGCCAAGATGGTGGTATAACACCGAACTTATTGTACCCCTTTGAGAGGGACCGGGACTTTGTGTTGTTTGAAGATGCATGGGAAGTTGATGAAGTGTGGGGTTGCTCAGAGGAGATACGGAATGGTCGTATAGAAGGCCCACTACAGCAGCAGGCTGTGGGGATTCGTGTTAATGGAATGTATAAAGAGGAGGAGGCAGCGCCACCTAAGGTCGACAGGCCAGCGTTCCGGATGACCTGAAGAAAGTGTCTGTCTGACCAACTTGGGGACTTGGGGTGACCAAACGTGTGACCGTGAGAAATGGGGTAGCTCCAGAAAAGTGGTCCGACACCTGTTTAAGTGGGGACTTACTGTTCCAGGATGACAGGGTGAGTAGGGGTGACTCCAATTCAGACTGTGACTCGAACGCAAGGGAAAGAGATTGCAGTAAAATGGAGCCGACTAAAAATGGCAGATCTTCCTCTCATTGCCAGGGACGCGGGGGCCGCGGAAAGGCGGGACATGCTTCACCCTCTGAGATGAGGGATGAGAAAAACACAGCGTCAGGTGCCGATCAGGTTATTGTCCTTGATAAGGAGGTCACGTTATCTCTGACAAACCCCAGCACAGAGGTAGCTGGTGATGGGCTGGAATTAAAACAGACTTGTAGTAGACCCATATCTGCGATGCCAGGAAAGGATGAAATGGCTCAGTATGATGAATGCTCCAGAGTACCTGATGCTGAAGAGTTGGAGTTCTCTGAAGTTACCAAGAGTCGAGAGGTACCCAAGAGTGAACAGGCAGAGAGCCCCGCAGAGGCCATAGAGGCGGATGCAGGAACAGGTGGGATTCTGAAGAGGCAGAGTGTAGGTGGGCAAGAGAGCGCATCTGAAAATCTAATTAAAGAAGTGGTGGTGCGACACGTGGTAGCCAAAAGAGAACAGGATCATGAAATACAGCTGATTAAAGAGACGGTGAAAGAGCATATTGAACTAGAAAGGGTCCTGAGACTAGCGGCTGAACACAGAATGGATGAGCTGGAGAAGATAGTCTCTGAGCTCAGAGATCACCTGTCAGCATGTCAAACCATGAACAAAGCCATATTCGAAGATATGGAGGTGCTCAGAGAAGCATTAAGAAGACTTCTACAGGAGAAGAAGATGGTTGTTTCAGACTAACAGAGGCAGTGCCAGATTGGTAAGGAGGTGGAGCTGCAAATACCCATCTTGGGGAGGGGTCCTGAAGAGTGTGAAGCTCAGGGAGAGCTTACGCTAAAAGTAGAACCAGACAATCACCCTGTGATGACAGATGACTTGAAGGAATTGTGCAATGCAAAGCAGGTGCCGTCCGTCCATGAAGAGGATGAGACTATACTCTTCAAGTGCGTAATAGAGGTATCCAAAGACATGCGAGAAGCGTGTGCCAGTGAGGATGTGAATGAGGCCTTTAGAATGGCAATAGAAGCGTGTAGTGTTTACTGGGCCCCAGAGACTCAGAAGTTGGTCATACTGTCGACTAGAAAAGTCACAGTGAAGCGGGTGGCTATCTTGAGGGATATGCACCTAGAATGTCTCCTATTGAGGAATAAGGAAGCTGCTCGACGTCTGGAGCATGCAAGGAAAGCTCAAAGTCAGCTGGGCATTGTAGAAGACATCGTTCAAGTGCCCAGAGGTTTGGTGAGGAAAGTCTTCGGAAGACTTGGGAAAGTGATGCAGGAGATTGTGAATAGAACCGGTGTGATGAGAGTGAGGATTCTGGCTGATGATGAAGCCCAGGTTGTGGGTGAAGATGGGATGGTTCCATTTCTTGTTGTGGGAACCATGGAGAGCCTTGTGAATGTTCGGATGCTCCTGAAGTATCACGTGGCGTACCTGAAAGAGGTAGAGCAGCTAAGACTTGAGAGGGGACATATCAATAGAGAGCTGCAGGGAATGGGTAGAAGATGATCGCCACCATCAACTCGCGATATAGAGAGACAAAGAGGTTCTCTAAAGACTGGAAGTCCTCAAGCTGAAGCTAACAGAGTACATAGAGACAAATGGAAGTACTGCTCTCCGGGCAATAAAAACCATAGGAGAAATGGCCAGCAGAGAGATAACAGAAGGTAGCCTGATGGAAGAGGTAGAAGTAGTGATGCCTCACTTAGCTCAGAGCTGAGTGACCTAGGCAGGAGACCCTGTAATGGACATGGTGACAAAGAAAAGTCAGACCAGACAGAAGGTATAGGTGCAAGGGAATCGTGACTGACCGCTGGGTATGCGGGTGGTTTGACAAGGGGGCATCTCTATCAAAGGATATGACGGAGTCGGATGATGGATACCTACAATAGGGTTCCATAGCAGGGCCTGACTTGGACAGATGGTTTAACTGTCAGGGACTACCGAGAAGAGTCTCTGGTCAGGTAAAAGAAAGTGCTAAGCCCCACTGATTTAGGCAGAGGGGGGAGGTATGTAGTGTGACTAATAGCTGCATAATTAATGGGAGGTATATGACACAGGGATGGCTGCTCCCTGTGATATAACCCAGAGTATTTTTTCTTTAGTGCATGTAAGCCCTAAGGGGTTGTTGTTCACACTTGTGTCTGGGTTACGGGTAGCTACGAGAGATGGGAGGGTCTGGCTACCCATATACATACACCCGAGGTGAGGGTGCTCACTGTACCTCTTTTTCCGTGTGTGTAGTTGTGAGTTTGAGGACCTTCGGTGATGTCACGATCACGTGACTAGCCATGTGATAGGTACCTGGGTGTGGTTACAGCAATGTAATGGAGGTGTGTTTGGCACAAGGCAGTGAGTGTTTGGGAGTCTGTCAGTGTGGACAGATTTCCATGTGTCCAGGCTGGACACTACAGAATGGTCTGTGTGCAATGCTGGCTAGTCTGAGCCAGAGGAAGGAGGTCTGTGAGATATCTCCAGAGTGGACGGTCTGACAACCGTGAGTGATACTGACCGGGGTCAGTTAGAGGTATTTGTGGGATACCTCTGAGGATAAGAAGCATCCGGGAACCTGTGTGGCCGACACCAACAGGTAACGGACAGGAGTCCGTGTTGTGCTGACCGGGGTCAGTAAGAGACTGTGTTTATTCTGTAAAGCGGAAGGTGTTACGGACATTGTACTGGCGGCTGCATGCTACTAGGTTCCTGAGGAGCAGTTTATGCTGTACTTTAATATACTTTAATAAACAAAATGGACTTTTTTAACCCTGAGTGTCCCAGCGTATGCCTCAATGACCAGAAAAGTGAGTAATCCCCGTCCACAGATAGTGTGGGACTTTAATATACTGTATATATATATATATATATATATATATATACTGTATATATATCTACATGCCTGTATATATATCTACATGCCTGGTTCCCACCGTGAAGCATGGAGGAGGAGGTGTGATGGTGTGGGGTTGCTTTGCTGGTGGCACTGTTGGGGATTTATTCAAAATTGAAGGCATACTGAACCAGCATGGCTACCACAGCATCTTGCAGCGGCATGCTATTCCATCCGGTTTGCGTTTAGTTGGATCATCATTTATTTTCAACAGGACAATGACCCCAAACACACCTCCAGGCTGTGTAAGGGCTCCACAGTCACCAGACCTGAACCCAATCGGGATGGTTTGGGGTGAGCTGGACCGCAGAGTGAAGGCCAAAGGGCCAACAAGTGCTAAGCATCTCTGGGAACTCCTTCAAGACTGTTGGAAGACCATTTCTGGTGACTACCTCTTGAAGCTCATCAAGAAAATGCCAAGAGTGTGCAAAGCCATAATCAAAGCAAAAGGTAGCTACTTTGAAGAACCTAGAATATAAGACATATTTTCAGTTGTTTCACACTTTTTTGTTAAGTATATAATTCCATATGTGTTAATTCATAGTTTTGATGCCTTTAGTGTGAATGTACAGAAAAATCTTTGAATGAGAAGGTGTGTCCAAACCTTTGGTCTGTACTGTATATATATATATATATATAGATATATAGATATATATCTATATATATATAATATATATACAGTAGGTATGGAAAGTATTCCGTCCACTTTAAATTTTTCACTCTTTGTTTCATTGCAGCCATTTGGTAAATTCAAAAAAACTTCATTTTTTTCTCATTAATGTACACTCTGCACCCTATCTTGACTGAATTAAAACCAGAAATGTTGAGATTTTTGCAAATTTTTTAAAATAGAAAAAATGAAATATCACATGGTCATAAGTATTCAGACCCTTTGCTTAGTAATGAGTAGAAGTAACCTTTTGAGCTAGTACAGCCATGAGTCTTCTTCGGAATGATGCAACAAGTTTTTCACACCTGGATTTGGGGATCCTCTGCCATTCCTCCTTGCAGATCCTTTCTAGTTCCGTCAGGTTTAGTGGTGAACGTTGGTTAACAGCCATTTTCAGGTCTCTCCAGAGATGCTCAATTTTGTTTTGGTCAGAACTCTGGCTGGGCCAGTCAAGAATGATCACAGCATTGTTCTGAAGCCACTCCTTTGTTATTTTAGCTGTGTGCTTAGGGTCATTGTCTTGAAACTTCAGCCAAGTCTAAGGTCCAGAGCACATTTCATCCAGGACATCTCTGTTCTTGGCTGCATTCATGTTTCCTTCAATTGCAACCAGTCGTCCTGTCCCTGCAGCTGAAAAACACCTCCATAGCATGATGCTGCCACCATCATGTTTCAATGTTGGGATTGTATTGGGCAGGTGATGAGAAGTGCCTGGTTTTCTCCACACATATCGCTTAAAATTATCACCAAAAAGTTCTATAGTCGTCTCATCAGACCAGAGAATCTTATTTCTCATTGTCTGGGAGTGCTTCATGTGTTGTTTTAGCAAACTCTATGCGGTCTTTCATATATCTGGCACTGAGGAGAGGCTTCCGTCGGGCCACTCTGTTATAAAGGCCCGATTGGTGGAGGGCTGCAGTGATAGTTGACTTTGTGGAACTTTCTCCCATCTCCCTACTGCATCTCCGATGCTCTGCAACTGTGATCTTCTTTACCTCTCTCACCGAGGCTCTTCTCTCATGATTGCTCAGTTTGGCTGGATGGCCAGGTCTAGGAAGACTTCTGATGGTCCCAAACTTCTTTCATTTGAGGATTATGGAGGCCACTGTGCTCTGAGCTCCTTGGCCAGTTCCTTTTGACCTCCTGATTCTCAGGTCTTTTATGGACAGGTGTGCCCCTTTACAAATCAAGTCCTATCAGCTTAATTAAACACAGCTGGACTTCAATGAAGGATTAGAACCATCTCAAGGAGGATCACAAGGAATGGACAGCATGTGACTTAAATATGAGTGTCTGAGCAAAGGGTCTAAATACTTATGACCATGTGATATTTCAGTTTTTCTTTTTTTAATAAATTTGCAAAAATTTCTACATTTTTGTTTTTTTCAGTCAAGGTGGGGTGCAGAGTGTACATTAATGCCAAAAAAATAAACTTTTTGAATTTACCAAATGGCTGCAATGAAACAAACAGTGAAAAATTTAAAGGGGTCTGAATACTTTCCGTACCCACTGCATATATATAAAATTCATTATGTAAACTAGGAGGCAGATTACTGAGGGAACAGTGACCTGTCTGAAGCCTCATACATGAATACCTAAGCAGAGCACCACATGAAGATCCCCCACAGGCCGCCCTGTGGCACGAGCATATCATTAACTCAAAACTGAAAATAAAGATTAAACAATAACCACAAGACAGATTTTATTAACCAAGTTATCATTGTAATCAGTATAACGGCGCCAACCTCACACTGTGTGTAGAATACTGTGCACAATCCTGCTGACAGGTTCCATTTAATGCTAGTCTATAGTAAATAAATATGGAACCATCTCACCATAGTTTCATTCAAGACAGGAGAAATCCTTAAACCGTCAAACCACACTGTGGATCTCTGTACAGTTTATGTAGTAACAATGTCCTCCGATTTGTTTATGTAGTAACAATGTCTATCTAATTTTATGACCATTGTCATGTTAGCCTGCTGGTTTTTAACCCCTTTCTGACTTTGGACGTACTATCACATCCATGTGGCCTGGGCCTTAATGCCCATGGACAGGATAGTACTTCATGGGTGATCAGCCGCACTCACGGGGGAAGCGTGGCTGATTGCCGCCGGGTGTCAGCTGATTCTCACAGCTGACACCCGGCACTAAGTGGCAGGACTGGTCATGGACCGCTCCCAGCACTTTAACCCCTGGAGCGTTCCAGGGCCGGCACATTCCCTCTGCCTTTGGATCAGAGGCCCCGCAGCATGCCGTGGGGTCCCGATCGTTGCCATGGAGACCCAATGTCGTCATGACGACATCCAGGTCTCCAGACCTGAGAGACTTCCTGTCATGCGCAGTGCATAGACAGAAAGGTTCTCAGGTCAGTATTGTTATGGAAATTTAATTAGGATAAATCTATCCTGCAGTGTTTGCTGCTGCTGTTCCCAATCTTATATTAAATGTCTTTTCTTTGAGCGCTCAGACGAAATGAGGACTGTCCACAACGGAAGTGTCAGTATAACAGTTCGTCAAGACCAACAGTTTATTATTCATACAAAAAGGGGCTGGTTAGTCAATTAGCATACAATTAAAAGCTGCTAGGTTATTGGCTGTTTTAGTGTAAGTATTGTGAGGCAGTGACCGGGATCGTTTACGAGGGACGTTATATTTCCCCCAGAATGTGTACAGAGACCTATTAAAGCCATTGGAGTGCATTGCAGTCAGACACACAGCTGCGGCTGCAATGCAGGAATGAAGGTGAGCAATGACCTAGTCAGACTACCTGGCTAAGGAGATTAAGTAAAATCCGTCAGGGCCTTCATTTCTTGGAGGAGGTCACAGGAGGCAGTGGGGCGGCCTCCTCCCTCCAACCCGGGTTTTCCAGTGGCTTTTGCCACAGGTCTTTAAAACTCCTGCACTAAGGATTAGTGTTGTTCTAGGTTTGGACCCTGCTAGGAGCATAGCAGGAAAGCTCCACAGGATTGTGTGTAGCTGAACCCACGCCTGGGACGGCTCTGCACCTGTCAGGGTCTGTTCGGCCTGGCGCGGCCGTTGTCCCCGGCAACCATTGTTTATGGACTGATGTTATCCCGGCTGCGTACCGGAGGACTTTTCTGTTTAACCCGTGAGTTGCTGAATAAAAGCTGTTTAATTTGGACTTGCTTGGGTCACTGCCTCAGTTACTGCACGGTGTGAACACCGCCGCCTTACAACTTGGTGGAGAATGCGGGCATTGTGACTGAGGTATACCCCCACCGGCAGCTTCATGACCCCAATCCGGCCAGCCACTTTTCAGCCTCACCCCATGGACAAAATGGAGGAACTGGTAAAGCAGCTGGTAATTACACAACAGCAGCAACTGCAGTCTCAGCGACAACAGCAGGAGCAGTACCTGAGTCTCCAGCGGCAACAGCAGGAGCGGGAGCAACAGCACAATGAGCAACAGCAGCCATTGTACCAGCAGCAGCAAAAAACAAACGAACTGTTGCTGCAACAGATTTCTGCACTGCGGGAGACCTCGACGGCACCAGCCCCTGAACGTCGCGAGGCCCGAGACAGGATTCGCTCAGCGTTGAGGAAGATGGGACCGGAGGACGACGTGGAAGCTTTCCTGACAGTTTATGAGCGCACAGCGGAGCGGGAAAACCTACCCGCCGGCCAGTGGGCAGAAGTAGTAGCTCCGTTTCTGGTCAGCGATGCACAAAAGGCCTACTTCGATCTCAGTCGGGAGGACGCCCAGGACTACCAGAGGCTCAAAGGTGAGATCCTTGCCCGACTGGGGGTTAATACATACGTGAGGGCTCAGCGTGTATTTTCATGGGCCTATGTGGAGACACGACCCGCGCGGTCTCAGGCTTATGACCTCCTACAGCTGGTAAAGAAGTGGCTCCAGCCAGAGACTTTGTCTCCAGCCCAGATGGTGGAGAGTGTGGTGGTTGACCGGCTGGTAAGGACTCTGCTGGCTGCTATCCAATGTTGGGTGGGGCAAGGCGACCCCGGCACACTCGACCAGGTAGTCAGTTTGATCGAGCGCTACTCGGCCACTCAAGACTTTATTCGAGACTCCGCCCACTCGCGGCTGTCACGCCGATCCCTGCCAACCCAGGAATCGGGAAAGGGGTCACGTCCCTCTGCTGGGGACAGTCAGCACCGTACCCGTGCTGAAGGGGAACCCCGGAGTGAGAGTGGCAGGAGACCGGTTCCCTCCCAAACTGTCATAAGACCTAACAGTACCTCCACCCTTAGGTGCTGGCGGTGTCAGGGGCCAGAACATGTGATGGCTAATTGTCCCCTGACTACGGAACCCATGGACTGCGGATATAGTCGCCGGGTCTCAATGTATGCCCAGACCGTCTGCACAGCAATCCTCGACCCCCAGGACAGTGAACTCCAACTATGCCAGGTACTGGTTAATGGGTACCCTACGGAGGCTCTCCTGGACTCAGGGAGCCTCGTGACTCTGGTACATGGGTCACTGGTGGCAGGAGACAACCCCAGCGGACGGCAGGTCGGGGTTGTATGTATCCATGGGGACTTCCGAGAGTATCCAACTACGGAGGTAGTTTTGTCCACGCCATGTGGAGACATAAAACATGTGGTGGGAGTGGTAAAAAATCTTCCCTATGGGTCTGTGTTGGGAAGAGACTTGCCCCTGTTCTGGACTCTGTGGAAAAACAAAATCCATTCTCCCTGGTAAAATGTATTACAGATGCTGTACCCGACGAACCTGCCGTAGGGGTGTCCCACATAGGGATAGAGTGTGACCCCGATAGGTTTCCCTTAGAGGTGCTGGCAGGAGAGGTGGTGGAGACCGCATCGATTCCCGAGCTGGAAGTGTCCAGGGCCACGTTTGGGACAGCTCAGCTACAAGATCCCACCCTGACTCAGGCTCAGGAAAGGGTGCTAGAGGTAAACGGCGTAGCCCAACAGCCCAATGCAGATACGGTATTTCCACGCATGGTAATCAGTGGTGAGTTGCTTTATAGGATAGATAAAATCAGGGACGAGGTTGTGGAACAGTTGGTAGCACCTCAGTCGTATCGTCGGGTGATTCTAGATTTGGCACACTCACACTTGCTGGGTGGCCACTTAGGGGAAAAAAAACCTCTAGAACGTATCTTGCAGTGGTTCTTTTGGCCTGGAGTTTACGCGGAGGTCAAAAGGTACTGCGAATCCTGCCCCGAATGTCAGTTGACCTCACCCACTGCAAGTTTCCGTAGTCCATTGGTACCCCTGCCAGTAATAGAGGTACCTTTTGAACGGATTGCAATGGATTTGGTAGGGCTCATTGTAAAATCCGCCCGTGGCCACCAACACATACTGGTGGTCGTCGACTATGCCACCCGGTACCCGGAGGCTATACCACTACGCCACACCTCGGCAAAACTTATTGCCCGAGAACTGTTTGCCATGTTCTGTCGCCTGGGACTACCTAAGGAGATCCTGACGGATCAGGGGACCCCCTTTATGTCCAAGGTGACAAGAGAACTGTGCAAACTGCTAAAAATTAAACAATTGCGCACCTCGGTGTACCACCCTCAAACCGACGGGTTAGTAGAACGGTTCAATAGAACCCTCAAGTCCATGTTAAAAAAGGTGATTTCTAAGGATGGAAGGGATTGGGACATGTTGCTACCCTATTTGATGTTCGCTGTCCGTGAGGTACCCCAGGCTTCCACAGGGTTCTATCCCTTTGAGTTATTGTACGGCAGACACCCTAGGGGTCTGTTGGACGTAGCCAGAGACATGGGAACAAGAGCCGACTCCACATAAGAGTATAATTGAACACGTGGCTAGTATGCAGGACCGGATCGTGGCGGTCATGCCCATCGTGAAAGAACATCTGTTAGATGCCCAGGCAACCCAGAGGCGCACATATAATAAAAGAGCCAGAGTCAGGTCTTTTAACAAGGGCGATCGGGTATTAGTACTGGTACCCACAGCCGAGAGTAAGCTCATGGCCAAGTGGCAAGGGCCATATGAGATTCGAGAAAAGGTGGGGGAGGTAAATGACCGGGTGTATCAGCCCGGAAGGAGGAAACCTGAGCAGATTTACCATGTAAACCTGCTAAAGCCTTGGAAAGATCGAGAGTGTTTAGTTACAGACATCACCCCGGGCATATCACCAGAGAGTTCTCTACCTTCAGCCAGGGAAGCATCCAAGGGGGAGGTCAGGATAAGTGATGCCCTCACTAAACAGCAGCGACGGGAGGCTCGCTCCCTGGTGCAAAACAATACCGACGTGTTCTCAGAGCTACCAGGTAGGACTACGGTTACCCAACATGACATTGTCACCGAACCTGGGGTAAGGGTGCGAATAAGACCGTACCGGGTGCCCGAAGCCCGGAGGCAAGCCATCACGGCCGAGGTAAAACAAATGCTTCAGTTAGGCGTCATAGAGGAATCACGGAGTGAGTGGGCTAGCCCCATTGTACTGATTCCAAAGCCAGACGGATCATTACGCTTCTGTAATGATTTCCGGAAATTGAATGAAGTGTCAAAGTTCGACCTTTATCCAATGCCCCGGGTGGACGAGCTGATTGAGAGACTGGGGCAGGCCCAGTACTTTACCACGCTCAATCTCACCAAGGGTTACTGGCAGGTACCTCTCACAGATTCGGCGAAGGAAAAGACCACCTTCGTAACTCCGGAGGGTTTATTTCACTATGTGGTCTTACCTTTTGGGTTACATGGGGCCCCGGCTACATTTCAGAGATTGATGGACATAGTGCTCAAGCCTCATCAGGAAAACGCGTCCGCGTATCTAGATGATATATGGATGCTTCCCTTCTAGATGATGATCGCCATCCCACCTCCTCCCCAACCTCGCCACCACTCTTATCCCATCACTAACCCACCTCTTCAATCTATCACTAACTTCTGGTACCTTCCCTTCTGCTTTCAAACATGCCACAATCACGCCTATCCTCAAAAAGCCAACCCTCGACCCAACCGCTATGTCCAGCTATCGCCCAATATCGCTGCTCCCACTCGCTTCCAAACTCCTGGAACAGCACGTCCATGCTGAACTTTCCTCCCATCTTTCATCTAACTTGCTCTTTGACAATCTACAATCTGGTTTCCGCCCCCATCATTCCACTGAAACAGCCTTGACCAAAATTACTGACGACCTACTTACAGCCAAAGCTAACGGACAATACTCTATACTCCTCCTTCTTGACCTGTCCTCTGCTTTCGACACAGTTGACCATTGCCTTCTACTACAGATTCTCTCCTCCTTTGGCATCAAGGACCTCGCCCTATCCTGGATCTCCTCATACCTTTCCAACCGCACATTCAGCGTCTCCCACTCCCACACTACCTCCTCGTCCCACCCTCTCTCTGTTGGAGTCCCCCAAGGCTCTGTTCTAGGACCCCTACTCTTCTCAATCTATACACTTGGCCTGGGGCAACTCATAAAGTCCCACGGATTCCAGTACCACCTTTATGCTGATGACACTCAGATCTACCTCTCTGGCCCAGACATCACCTCTCTGCTGTCCAGAATCCCTGAGTGTCTATCAGCCATATCCTCCTTCTTCTCCTCCCGCTTCCTCAAACTCAATGTGGACAAATCTGAACTCATCATCTTTCCCCCATCTCACAGATCTTCCTTACCTGACCTATCTATAACAATTGACAACACCACGCTTTCCCCCGTACCGGAGGTCCGCTGCCTCGGAGTAACCCTTGACTCTGCCCTGTCCTTCAAACCACACATCCAAGCTCTTTCTACCTCCTGTCGCCTCCAGCTCAAAAATATTTCCAGAATTCGTCCCTTCCTCAACCCTCACTCTACTAAAATGCTTGTGCATGCCCTCATCATCTCCCGCCTCGACTACTGCAACATCCTTTTCTCTGGCCTCCCTGCTAACACACTCGCACCTCTCCAGTCCATCCTTAACTCTGCTGCCCGACTAATTCATCTCTCTCCTCGCTACTCCTCCGCATCTCCCCTCTGCAAATCTCTTCACTGGCTCCCATTCCCTCAGCGAATCCAGTTCAAATTACTAATACTGACCTACAAGGCCATCTATAACCTGTCTCCCCCATATGTCTCTGAACTAATCTCCCGATACCTTCCCTCACGTAATCTCCGGTCCTCCCAAGACCTCCTTCTCTCCTCCACACTTATTCGCTCCTCACCCAACCGCCTCCAAGACTTCTCCCGAATATCCCCCATCCTCTGGAATTCTTTGCCCCAACACGTCCGACTATCAACCACTCTCGGATCCTTCAGACGTAACCTGAAAACCCATCTCTTCAGGAAAGCTTACAGCCTGCAATGACCCCGCTGCCTCCTCACCACTACCGGAGATATCGCCTCAACCAACAACGGAACTGCTGCAACCCACCAACCTGCTGTCTCCGTCCCCCATCCTGTAGAATGTAAGCCCGAAAGGGCAGGGTCCTCTCCCCTCTGTACCAGTCTGTGATTGTTAGTTTGTTTACTGCAAGTGATATCTGTAATTTGTATGTAACCCCTTCTCATGTACAGCACCATGGAATCAATGGTGCTATATAAATAAATAATAATAATAATAATAATATTTAGCACCGACTGGCAAACGCACCTAACACACGTACAAGCGGTGCTGGATTCTCTCAGAGCCGCGGGGTTAACGGCAAACCCAAAAAAATGTGCGATAGGGCTGGAGGAAGCTCGATATTTGGGGTATGTGATAGGCCGAGGAGCTATCAAGCCCCAAATCAATAAAATTGAGGCCATAAAAAACTGGCCTAAACCATCGAGTACAAAACAGGTGAGGGCGTTCCTTGGCATACTTGGGTATTACCGCCGGTTTATACCTAATTTTGCCAGGCGAACGGCGGCCCTGACCGATCTCTTGAAAGGAAAAAAAACGGTAATGGTTCGGTGGAACCCTCAGGCAGAAGAAGCCTTTCAGTCCATGAAGTTGGCCCTGTGTGGACAGCCGGTCCTCATCAGCCCCAACTTCAATGAAACCTTCATTGTACAGACAGATGCCTCGGAGGTAGGACTAGGGGCGGTGTTGTCACAAAAAGTGAATGGTGAAGAGCACCCGGTCACCTACTTGAGTAGAAAACTTGTCCCGGCAGAGAAAAACTATAGCGTGGTAGAGAAGGAGTGTTTGGCTATTAAGTGGGCCTTGGAATCACTACGTTATTATTTACTCGGGCGTCAGTTCCGCTTGGTGACGGACCACTCACCCTTGGTATGGATGAGGAATGCCAAGGAGAGGAATGCGCGAGTCACCAGGTGGTTCCTGTCACTGCAAAATTTCAGTTTCTCTGTAGAACATCGCCCTGGAAAGTTGCAAGCAAACGCGGATGCCCTGTCCCGGGCACCCTGTATGGTGGCAAATGTTCAACCCCACAAGTTTGAACAGAGGGGGGGGATATGTGAGGCAGTGACCGGGATCGTTTACGAGGGACGTTATATTTCCCCCAGAATGTTTACAGAGACCTATTAAAGCCATTGGAGTGCATTGCAGTCACACACAAAGCTGCGGCTGCAATGCAGGAATGAAGGTGAGCAATGACCTAGTCAGACTACCTGGCTAAGGAGATTAAGTAAAATCCGGCAGGGCCTTCATTTCTTGGAGGAGGTCACAGGAGGCAGTGGGGCGGCCTCCTCCCTCCAACCCGGGTTTTCCAATGGCTTTTGCCACAGGTCTTTAAAACTCCTGCACTAAGGATTAGTGTTGTTCTAGGTTTGGACCCTGCTAGGAGCATAGCAGGAAAGCTCCACAGAATTGTGTGTAGCTGAACCCACGCCTGGGATGGCTCTGCACCTGTCAGGCTCTGTTCGGCCCGGCGCGGCCGTTGTCCCCGGCAACCATTGTTTATGGACTGATGTTATCCCTGCTGCGTACCGGAGGACTTTTCTGTTTAACCCGTGAGTTGCTGAATAAAAGCTGTTTAATTTGGACTTGCTTGGGTCACTGCCTCAGTTACTGCACCGCCGCCTTACAGTATGATAATTATGATAAAAGGGCTGAAGTTGCAGATTTATTGTTTATTGTTCTTTGCCCCAGCTTTCCTGCATGACTAGTAAAGAAAAATAATAGATATCTTTCCGAACACTCTGTTCTTGTTGTGTCCTTGCTAAAAAAGTCCCTATAAACTATCTTTTGCAATAGCCTGATTTATGGAGGCCAGGGTTGTATAGCTAGCATCAGCTTTTTCATAGATATGTGTGAGCACAGGATTTTTAGCAAGTGAGATCTATCTAACTGTAAATGCATATATATGAATATACATTGAATACGTGGAATACATATATATTTCCATGACAGTCCCCCCTTAGATACCACTTGCCCTAAAAATCTGCTCCTGTCCCAAAGCGCTGCAACTCTTTTGTGCTGCCGATGGGCTTGCACATGCCTAACACATGTACCCCTCATCGATGCAGACTTTTTGCAAATAAGCGGTCAGGAGATCTGTCCCTAGCAGGGGTTCATGTGTTTGCAATCATAGTCTCTTTATTCAACTGCATGTTCAGAAAAACGTGTGTATTCTTCATCAGGTATGTCATCTGTCTGGTCAGTCAGAGCATCCACGACATCCTTCATGGCTTAGGTGTCTCTCCTGGTACGGGAGCTTCCTTGCAATGCGATATGTGGATCCAAGCAGGCTTTCCCTCTAGTTTCACAGAGGTTGGTGTCATCTGGGGCTCTTGGACAGGACCATCAAATCTGGGATCGAGTGTTCTCATTTCCAACTTTTTTCACCAACACCCAGTCTCCTGGCTTTCAAGGAGTGCGTACCGGACACTGAGTCTGGATCTGGCAGTGAAGAGAAAAACTCGAGAATGGACATTAGTTTTTGACCAATTCAATTACATAACCAAACAAGATATCATTTTGCATATTCTGCTGCTGAGGGAAGAATGCACCTGACTTGGGACTAGACCCAAACAAAATTTTGCATGGTGATTGCTTTTCTGGGTCTCTGGGAGTGTGCCTTATGCTAAACAATGCAATTGGGAGTGTGTCATGCCATGGTTTGCGTGTCTCTTGGGCAATTTTCAGCATCCTATTCTTAAGTGTTCCGTTCAGTCTTTCTAACTTCCTGCTGCTCTGGGGGTGGTAAGGAGTGTGTAGGCCTAAATCTGACCCTACTGCTAACCAGATCTCTTGTGTCAGATTTGCTGTGAATGCGGGTCCCTGATCACTTTCTATCATTTCTGGAACCCCGTATCTGCACACTATTTTCCGAAAGTAGCTGCTTTGCAGTAGTCTTTGCTGACTTGGAAGGCTTCTGTCCATCTTGAAAACACTTCTTTGACCACAATGGCGTATTTGAATCCTTCACTTGGCGATATCTGGATGTGGTCTATATGGATCCTCTGAAACTGGTAGAATGGTCTTGCCAGATGAGGTGAGGGGGACTTTCTTCCACACGTCCAGGCTTGCATTTGCCGCAGGTCAGACAGCTGCTGGTGATTTTGGCTGTTAGGGTGGAGATCCCTGAAGCGAACCAGTAAGCACCAATCAAATCATTCATCTGTGTCTTAGATATGCGGGTGTGGGTCCATGTGCCCATTGGACCACCATAGGGTGCATACTTTGTGATAGGCAGGGTTTGGAGTCCATTATTGATAGCCTTCCTTCTTCACGTGTTGCTTTTTTTGCATTCAGCTCTTCTTCTCCTTTTGGAGCTTGGTCTTGCAACTCTTGAGCAGATCCCAGGACGTCTTTTTGTCAGGTTTCTTGTCTTCAGTCGTCATGTAGTAGCTGTCCGGCTCTACGACCTCTCCCACTTCTCCATGTTGTCTTCCTTTGGCCGCTTTTTTGGCTGCCATGTCCGCCATGTTATTGCCTCACGCCTCTTCTGTTCTAAGTTTTCCATGCACTTTGATTTTTCAAATTGCCACCATTTTGGAAATTGGAGAACACCCAGCTGGTCCCTGAAGGCTCCATGATGCTTCATGGTTTTCCCGTTTGCTGTGATGAAGTCCCTTGCAGCCCAGATGGGCCCAAAGTCGTGTGCTATGCCATGCGAGCACCTGTAGTCGGTGTAGATGTTTGCAGTCTTGCCTTCTGCCATCTGGCAGGCTTTCGTCAGCGCTATCAGTTCTGCTTCCAGGGCTGACAGGCTAGGTGACAGACTTCTGGACCACAGGATTTCTTGATTGCTGGTCACTGCACTTCCTGTGTGGAAACTTCTTCATCATCTGCAAATCTGGAGCCATCCAAGTAGAGGATAAATTCTGTAAATTTTTGTTCTGAAAAGTCCATATTGTATCTCCCCTTGGGAGTGGGAGTAGAGTGGCCGGGATGAGGACTGTAGGTCTGGAGACGGTGACATTGTGAGACAAAGGCGATAGAGGCTCCACAAAGATGCCTGGCGGTGGGGAGATTATTGTTGGTTGATCTTGATTGAGGATTGCCAAGATGTCGTGTGGAGTGAGAGTTTCCAGTGGCTGTCCAAGAGTGATGTCAGCAGTCTTGTCCAGAAAGGTGTGTGCTGCAGATGCTGCCATCAGGCAGGAGGGTGCTCCTCTTGCAACTGGATCCAAGCGGGCTGAGAGGCAGCATAAAAGTCTTTGTTTTCCCCCTTGAATCCGTGCCAGGACTCCAGTAGCATGACCTTCTTTCTTCCATCAGGTAGACGGAAAGACTTCTCGTAGTCAGGTAGGCCTGGTATTGGCGCTGAGACTGTGGAGTTCTTCCAGTCTCCTGAATGAGTTGAAGGCTGCGTCCGATAGAAGGAGCGGGGTTGCGTTGATGCAAGCGCACAGAGGCTGCATTAGGACTGAGGCATCAGGGATCCAGGTTCTGCAATACGACACTAGACCATCTTCTCCACAGTGGTCTTCCAGTCATTTGACATGTGTTTCGTCTGGTGGGCAATACAGTGTCCCAGGGAGGTAACTTGCTTCTGACACCACTGGACTTTGTTCTTCCAGACCATGCGTTGCTGTTCCTCAAGGAACAGGGAATGGACTGTGCAGGTATCGATGTCAACCCACACAAGAGAAGGTCATCCACGTGTTTTAGAAAAGTGACTCCTGCATATTCTGCAATCCAGTTGACGAGGATGGAGGACATTGTCTTGGTGAAACTTGAAGGGCTTGTTCTGAGCACCTTGAGGCAACACTGTCCATATGCACTGCACTGGTGCGTGAAGACAGGTAGGTCATCCAGGTGGAGGGGGACACTGAAGAAGGCACTGGCCAGGTTGATCACCGTGAATACCGTTGCGGTGACTGGGACTTTTGAGAGCAGAGTGTGCGGGTTCAGTACTGTTGGGGTTCAAATACCGTAGCCGCTTTCACGGCCTCCAGGCCTTGCACCATTCTGAACCGAGTGGGGTTTACAGTCTTTTTCTTCACTGTGGAAAGCTGGGATTGATTCCGATGGGCGAGGCAGCCTAGTTTGGCCTTGTCCTTCACTATGTGGCAGGGGACTCCCATCTCCCGCAACAGAGCTGGCGGGAAAACAAGCCGTCTACTAGGATCCACATCATGAGAGATGACGACCAGCTGGCTTTCTTGTTCTCCATCAAGGCAGTCACTGTGTTAGCACCTGCTATGGTCACAGGGGGTCTTCTTGTTGGGAAGTCTCCTTAACCGGCGGCTTTTTTCTCAGCACGGGCCATCAGTTGTTTCTTTTTCTCCAGCTCGGTCTTTGGTCAGTATTTGTGCACAAGTTTGAAGAGCTGAGTGGCCTTTTGCCGGTCTAGGGCCTTGGTGAACTGGTTGATTGCAGGGGGCACCTCCTGGTGCTTGCAAAAGATGAACCTCTGGCGTTGGAGCCCGATGTGGTGTTGCCATTCCATGAAGCGAGTAGGGTCCTTCTTGAGTTGAATATCCTGGCCAATGTCAAAGTTCTCAGGCCGTCTTCTTAGGCGAGTTCACTTAGACCTTCAGTTGGTCAGAGACATCTTGACTCTGGGTGATGGAGTGGCTTTTCTGGTACTATGTCCAGCACCTCCTGTGATAGGTCTGCAGTGTGGTTGTTTGAGGTTCCTGTTTATTCTTGGGTCAGGGGTGAAGAAAGTGTCATGGTTCCATCTTCCTGGAACACTCTTGTCGCTTTCTGCTTCTGCAGTAGGTCCACTCCCAATAGGTTGAGGGTGCAGGTCTTTGACACAACAAACTGGGACATGATGGAGTATTCTGGCTGAGTCCACACGCTCAGGGGCTTCATAATCTGGAAATATCTGACTTGACCATCAATTCCCATACAGGACGCAGAAAGTTCTGATAGATAGGTGAGGCTGCAGAGTTCCACAAGAAAAGATCTCACTACGCCATCCACTCTCAGGATATTGGTCCCACTGGTGGGGTTCCCTGTGGACTTGGTGTGCTCCTGTCCTATGGACGGGGTTCTTCACTGCTTTCTGTGTTTCTTCTTCTTCTGGGCGAAGTCGGTGTTCTGCACCGGTTCCGGAAATGACCAGACTCGCCACAGTTGTAACACTGGACATCCCTTCTGTCCAGGCGGGACTCAATCCTTTTTGCTACTGCGAGCAGGGTATCCATTGCTATTGACGTGTACTCAGGCCTGGCTGCTACCAGTGGTTTCCTGATTGGTTCTCTCATTCCATGCACAAAAGCCTGTGCCAACATCCGTCTGTGTGTCTGATCATGGGTAATGAGGCCCAAATCTTGAAACACTTGCATCACTCTGTCATGGAACTTCTCCACAGACTCTGTCTTGTCTTGACTCATGTCATGTAGGCTGAGAGTTTGTCCTGTCAGTCTGCTTTTGGCCCATTCTCTGAGCTGCTCAATTAGCTTTGGTCCTGTCTCCCAGGCATACGCATCTAATTCTGCTGGAAGCTTGAAGTGTTCTCTCATAATTGGCCAGAATGCATCACCTGCTTATATTTCCATTACGGCCCAGAGATCAATCCAGGCTGCTGCATACGTTCGCTGGATCTGCTGCATTTTTTGGCAAAATGGCATGGGGTGTATCCCTGGGTCTGGCAGCATACTGATCACCTGGCTTGGGATGAAGGGCTCATAGGATGGTGCCTCTACCTGTCCCTGCTCTATTGGTGCTTGTGTGATTTCTTCCCTAGTATTGGGCAGCATGTGTGACGTTGCATCTTCATCTTCATCAGATGAGGAGTGACATGGTGTGCTTGGTGCATACACTGGGTACTGAAGCTGCGGTGGCAGCTCTGCTCGGCACTGAGGTTCCTCATTTGTGTCTGTAGCTACACCTCCCCCCTGTGAAGCCTCGGCTGTGGGCTGTTGTGCCTGGGGGCTACCTGCAGCGTTATGTGTAGGGAGATTTGCACTTTCTTCTCCTGATATAATGACTGGCAATGTTTGTACTGTGCTTGGGATAGACAGGGTGCCCTGTGCTGGAGGCACTGAATACAGGGACACCACATTGCTTTGATTGGGCATTGACCCAGTTGATAACGAAGTAGAAAAAAGAGGAAGAGAAGGGAGGTGTGAGTGAGGAGCGGTGGGATGTGCCTGAGAGGAGGAGGAAGGAGGAGAGCGAGCACAAGCAGGTGGGTGTGGTGTGGGTGGAGAAAGGGAAAGAGGAGGGGGGAGAGATGGAGGGCAGAGAGGAGAAAATGAAGGAGGAGAGGGTGAAGAAGAGGAAGAGGAAGAAAATGGATGTGTCAGAGATGTGAGGGAGGGGAAAGAAGGAATGATAGGGAAAGAAGGATAGAGAGGGATGGCAGCGAGGAAAGAGGAGAAAAGTCTGAAGAAGAAGGAGAAAGGGACTGAGAGAAGAAAGAGGAGAGGGTGTCCCCCCTGTGATTCTTGAGAGGGGACCGTTGAAACAAAAATGCCTTCTCCCTGTTGAATACATATATATTTCCATGACAGTATAAAATGCATGCAGCACTGACAGCTTCTATAACAAAGAGTGTCCCATAGTGGGACAAAGTGTAAAGGTAAGAATTAAACGAAAAAAAAAATGTTTTAAATAATTGTAAAAATATTTTAGATAATATTTAAAAAATAATAAAAAAATCAATATTTTTTCCGTCAATAAATAAATATTTGAATTAAAAATAATCTAAACAATAAAAGTACACATATTTAGTATCGCCGCGACCGTAACGACCCGACCTATAAAACTGTCTCACTAGTTAACCCCTTGAGTGAAGACGAATAAAAAAAATGCAGAAAACAAAGCTTTATCATCATACCACCGAACAAAAAGTGGAATAACACGCGATCAAAAAGACAGATATAAATAATCGTGATACCGCTGAAAACGTCATCTTGTCCTGCAAAAAACAAGCCACCATATAGCTCCATCACCGGAAAAATAAAAAGGTTTTAGCTGTCAGAATAAAATGTTGCAAAAATAATTATTTTTTTATAAAATATTTTTTATTGTATAAACACCAAAACATAAAAAAAGATATAAATGAGGTATCGCTGTCATCATACTGGCCCTAACAATAAAACTGCTTTATTTTACTACACGCAGAACGGTGTAAAAAGAAATTCATCAATTGCTGGTTTTTGTTCATTCTGCCTCCCAAAAATCGGAATAAAAAGCGATCAAAAAAGTCATGTGCCCGAAAATGGTACCAATAAAAACGTAATCTCTTTCAACAAAAAAACATGACCTCACATGACTTTGTTGGCCAAAATATGGAAAAATTATAACTCCCAAAATGTGGTGATGTAAAAACTATTTTTGCAATAAAAAGCGTTTTTAGAGTGTGACAGCTGCCAAAAATGAAAACCCGATATAAAAACCCGCTATAAAAAGTAAGTCTATCCCCCTATATCAACCCTTAGTTAGGGAAAAATAATAAAATAAAAAATGTATTTATTTCCATTTTCCCGTTAGGGTTAGAGCTAAAGTTAGGGTTAGGGTTGGGGCTAAAGTTAGGGTTAGGGTTGGGGCTAAATTTAGGGTTAGGATTGGGGCTAAAGTTAGGGTTAGGGTTGGGGTTGAAGTTAGGATTAGGATTGGGGCTAAAGTTAGGGTTGGGTTAGGATTAAGGTTGGGGTTGGGATTAGGTTTAGAGTTAGGATAAGGGCTAGCGGTTTGTTAGGGTTAGGTTTGTAGTCAGGATAGGGATTAGAGTTAGGGGTGTGTTGGGGTCAGAGTTAGAGTTACAATTGGGGAGTTTCCACTGTTTAGGCACATCAGAGGCTCTCCAAATGCGACATGGCGTCTGATCTCAATTCCAGCCAATTTTGCATTGAAAAGTCAAACAGCACTCCTTCCTTTCCGAGCTCTGCCATGCACTCAAATAGTGGTTAACACCCAAATATGGGATATCAGCATACTCTGGACAAATTACACAACTTTTTGGGTCCAATTTCTCCTGTTACCCTTGGGAAAATAAAAATTGGGGGCGAAAAGATCATTTTTTGAGAAAAAAATATATTTTTTTATTTTTACGGCTCCACATTATAAACTTCTGTGAAGCACTTGGGGGTTCAAAGTGCTCACCACGCATCTAGATAAGTTCCTTAGGGGGTCTATTTTCCAAAATGGTGTCACTTGTTGGGGATTTCAACTGTTTAGGCACATCAGGGGCTCATCAAACGCCATATGGCGTCCGATCTCAATTCCAGCCAATTTTGCATTGAAAAGTCAAACGGCTCTCCTTCCTTTCCGAACTCTGCCATGCACCCAAACAGTGGTTTACCTGCATATATGGGGTATCAGCATACTCAAGACAAATTGTACAACTACTTTTGTCACGGGGCAGTAGTTGGAATACAGGGGACGACAAACCTGGGCCCCTGAACTGCCCCTAAGGCTAAGGGAGGGCCCTGTCTTTCCTTAACTTGGTGGTACACTTGAAGGTAGTGAAGCCAAAATCACCGACCTGTCCCTATCTCCTGTTTAGCCCCCAACCCCCTCCCCAGGAGGTGAGACAGGGAATAAAGGGAACTACACCAAAATAATCAAAGGAAAGGAAATACGGACGGTTTAAATCAACTAAACAACGAAAACTTAGCTTTCTCTGCTGCAATGCACCGCACAGCAGAGTAAGGAACCAGATCAGGGAATAGCAGAAGGACCATTGCACTCAACAAGCTCCTGACTCCAGCTTGGTTGGTCTCCAAAAGCAGAAGTATCACCAACAGTCAGCTGACGCCTCAGGTGACCTTTTAAAGGATGGTGGGAGTGGTCATAGCCTTCTCTTGACAAGTCAGCAGCAATGTAATTACACCAGCGGCCACCGGGAGAAAAGACTGACATTAACCCCCGATGGCCTGTAAGGAAAAAGGTTTTAATATGCAAAGAAAAATCTGCCACACATCCAAAAGTGGATCTTGACAACTTTTGGGGTTCAATTTCTCCTGTTACCCTTGGTAAAATATTGGATCTGAAGAAAATTTTTTTGTGAAAAAAGTTAAATGTTCATTTTTTTTAAACATTTCAAAAATTTCTGTGAAGCACCTGAAGGGGTAAATAAACTTTTTGAAGGTGGTTTTGAGCACCTTGAGGGGTGCAGTTTTTAGAATGGTGTGACTTTTGGGTGTTTTCTATCATATAGACTCCTCAAGTGATTTCAGATGTGATGTGGTCCCTAAAAGTAAAATGGTGTTGTAAAAATGAGAAATCGATGGTCAACTTATAACTTCCTAACAAAAAAAAGTTTTGGTTCCAAAAATGTGCTGATGTAAAGTAGACATGTGGGAAATGTTACTTTTTGAGTATTTTGTGTGACATATCTCTCTGACTTAAGGGCATTAACCCCTTCCCGACCCATGACGCCTACGTTGGCGTCATGAAAACCTGTGCCATCCCGACTCATGACGCCAACGTAGGCGTCATGCTATAAATCATGGTCCTGCGGGCCGGGTGACCGGGGTCACTGAAAGGTCACCCGACCCGCAGGCACAGTACCCCTTGCGCATCACCACAGTGGGGGTGGCTTAACCCCCACGTGGTTACGATCGCTCTGATTGGCTGTTAAAAGTGAAACAGCCAATCAGAGCGATTTGTAATATTTCACCAATGAAACTGGTGAAATATTACAATCCAGCCATGGCCGATGCTGCAATAGCATTGCCCATGGCTGGAGACCGCGATCTGACCCCCCCATATCGAGTCACGGCGGTGATCGGCCGCCGCTACCGAAAGATGGCAGTGACCGGTCACCGCCGTCACTATCTGCTCCCCTGCTCCTGCGATCTGCTGCCCCCACCTTCCGATCCACTCCCTCACCATCCGACCCCCCTACTCACCTCTCCCGGTCCACTGACTTCCCTGGATCCGTCCCGGCGGCTGCCCGGGATTCTTCATGGGCGCCGCCATCTTGGAAAATGGCGGGCGCATGCGCAGTGCGCCCGCCGGCCGGCGCATGCGCAGTGCGCCCTCCAGTGTTCAAAAATTTATTTTGATCACTGCGATAAACTGTCACAGTGATCAAAATAAAAAAAAGTAAATGAACCCCCCCCTGTCATAGGTAGGGACAAATAATAAAATAAAGAATTTTTTTTTTCCTAGCGGATTTTGCTGCTGATCCGCGGCGGATTTTGCTGCGGATCCGCGGCGGATATTGCTGCTGATCCGCGGCTGATTTTGCTGCTGATCCGCGACTGATTGTCCTGCTGATCCGCGGCGGATTTTGCTGCGGTTCCTGCTGCTGATCCGCGGCTGATATTGCTGCTGATCCGCAGCGGTTTTTGCTGCAGATCCGCAGCGGAGATTTTGCTGCGGATCCGCAGCGGATCCAGAAACCATGTACAGTACAATGCAAATAAATGGTTAAAAAAAATGCTGTGCACATGCGGATTTGCTGCGGTTTTCAATCCGCAGCATGTCAATTCTTTGTGCGGATTCCGCAGCGGTTTTACACCTATTCCATTATAGGTGTAAAACCGCAGGGAAAAACCGCAGCAAATCCGCGCTAAATTCGCAGGTAAAACGCAGGTCATTTTACCTGCAGATTTAAGAAAAATCCGCAAGTGAATCCGCAAGGTGTGCACGGGGCCTCAGGGTTAGGCTGGGTTCATATTGCATTATGGCAGTCCGTTAGATGGACTGCGTTTCACCACGGTATAACGCGGTGTAACGCAGTCCGTTAACGCTGCCATTCACCCCATATGTGTGCGCATCACAACGCATGCCGTAAAGCGGCATGCGTTCGCGACGTGCCGTCATTCAGTGACGGAGCCTCGGACACGGGCTGCAGTGTCTGGGCTCCGTCACCGCTAGCACAGATGAATCATCTGCTGATTCATCTGCGCTAGCGGGTATAGCACAACGCGATCACGTTATGCTATACCGTTACCAGCCGGTCAACGCTACATGTTGAACGGGCTGGTAAAACGCAATATGAACCCAGCCTTAGGGTTAGAACTAGGGTTAGGGTTAGCATTAGGGTTAAGGTTAGAATTAGGGTTAGGGTTGGAATTTAGGTTAGGGTTGGAATTTGGGTTAGGGCTGGAATTAGGGTTAGGGTTGGAATTAGGGTTAGGCTTGTGGTTAGGTTTATGGTTAGAGTTGGGATTAGGGTTAGGGGTGTGTTGGGGTTAGGGTTATGGTTAGGGTTTGTATTTGGGTTAGGTGTGTGTAGGGGTTAGGGTTGGGGTTAGGGGTGTGTTGGGGTTAGGGTTGGAGTTAGAATTGAGGGGGTTCCACTATTTAGGCACATCAGGGGGTCTCCATACACGACATGGCGCCACCATTGATTCCTGCAAATTTTTAGTTCAAAAAATCAAACAGTGCTCCCTTTATTCCAAGCCCCGACGTATGCCTAAACAGTGGTTTATCCCCACATATGGGGTATCAGCGTACTCGGGAAAAATTGCAAAACAACTTTGGGGGTTCTAATTTCTCCTGTTAACATTAGGAAAAAACATTGGGGACTAAAAAATTATTTTTGTGGAAAAAAAATGATTTTATATTTTCACTGCTCTGCGTTATAAACTTCTGTGAAGGACTTGGAGATTCAAAGTGCTTAGGAGTTCCTTGGGGGATCTAGTTTAGGAGAAATTGCCCAACAAATTTTAGGATAAAATTTATGCTGTTGCCCATGTGAAAATGTAAAAACTGAGGCTAAAAGAAAATTTTTGTGAAAAAAAAGTACTTTCTTTTTTTTACAGATCAATTTGTGAAGCACCTGGGGGTTCAAAGTGCTCACTATGCATCTAGATAAGTTCCTTAGGGGGTCTAGTTTCCAAAATGGGGTCACTTGTGGGGGAGCTCCAATGTTTAGGCACACAGGAACTCTCCAAATGCGACATGGCAACCGCTAAATATTCCAGCATATTTTCTATTCAAAAAGTCAAATGGCGCTCCTTCCCTTCTGAGCCCTGGTGTGCGCCCAAACAGTGGTTTATGACCACATATGAGGTATCTGTGTACTCAGGAGAAATTGCCCAACAAATTTTAGGATCCAATTTATACTGTTGCCCATGTGAAAATGAAAAAAACTGAGGCTAAAAGAAAATTTTTGTGAAAAAAAAGTACTTTTTTTTTTTACGGATCAATTTGTGAAGCACCTGGGGGTTCAAAGTGCTCACTATGCATCTAGATAAGTTCCTTAGGGGGTCTAGTTTCCAAAATGGGGTCACTTGTGGGGGAGCTCCAATGTTTAGGCACACAGAGACTCTCCAAATGCGACATGGCAACCGCTAAATATTCCAGCATATTTTCCATTCAAAAAGTCAAATGGCGCTCCTTCCCTTCTGAGCCCTGGTGTGCGCCCAAACAGTGGTTTATGACCACATATGAGGTATCTGTGTACTTAGGAGAAATTGCCCAACAAATTTTAGGATAAAATTTATGCTGTTGCCCATGTGAAAATGTAAAAACTGAGGCTAAAAGAAAATTTTTGTGAAAAAAAAGTACTTTCTTTTTTTTTACAGATCAATTTGTGAAGCACCTGGGGGTTCAAAGTGATCACTATGCATCTAAATAAGTTCCTTAGGGGGTCTAGTTTCCAAAATGGGGTCACTTGTGGGGGAGCTCCAATGTTTAGGCACACAGGGACTCTCTAAATGCAACATGGCAACCGCTAAATATTCCAGCATATTTTCCATTCAAAAAGTCAAATGGCGCTCCTTCCCTTCTGAGCCCTGGTGTGCGCCCAAACAGTGGTTTATGACCACATATGAGGTATCTGTGTACTCAGGAGAAATTGACCAACAAATTTTAGGATCCATTTTATCCTGTTGCCCATGTAAAAATGAAAAAATTGATGCTAAAAGAAAATTATTGTTGGAAAAATTAAAATGTCCATTATTTCCTTCCACGTTGCTTTAGTTCCTGTGAAGCATCTGAAGGGTTAATAATCTTCTTGAATACAGTTTTGAGTAGCTTGAGGGGTGCAGTTTTTATAATGGTGTCACTTTTGGGTATTTTCTACCATATAGACCCCTCAAAGTGACTTCAAATGTGAGGTGGTCCCTAAAAAAAATGGTTTTGTAAATTTTGCTGTAAAAATGAGAAATTGCTTGTCAACTTTTAACCCTTATAACTTCCTAACAAAAAAAATGTTGTTCCCAAAATTGTGCTGATGTATAGTAGACATGTGGGAAATGTTATTTATTAACTATTTTGTGTCACGTAACTCTCTGGTTTAACAGAATAAAAATTAAAAATTTGAAAATTACAAAATTTTCTAAATTTTCGCCAAATTTCCATTTTTTTCACAAATAAACACAAAAATTATCGACCTAAATTTACCACTAACATGAAGCCCAATATGTCACGAAAAAACAATCTCAGAATCGCTAGGATCCGTTAAAGCGTTCCTGAGTTATTACCTCATAAAGGGACACTGGTCAGAATTGCAAAAAATGGCAAGGTCTTTAAGGTCAAAATAGGCTGGG
The DNA here is from genome assembly GCA_033576555.1 of Oophaga sylvatica. Lineage (NCBI taxonomy): Eukaryota > Metazoa > Chordata > Amphibia > Anura > Dendrobatidae > Oophaga > Oophaga sylvatica. Next base: position 322,416,620 of record JARQOD010000003.1, read on the forward strand.
TCATGAAGGGGTTAAAATTCAAAGTTGGAAAATTGCAAAAAAATTTTAATTTTCGCCAAATTTCCATTTTTTTCACAAATAAACGCAAGTCATATCAAAGAAATTTTACCACTATCATGAAGTACAATATGTCATGAGAAAACATTATCAGTATCAGGGGGATCCATGGAAGCGTTCCAGAGTGATTACCTCATAAAGGGACAGTGGTCAAAATTGTAAAAATTGGCCTGGTCATTAACATGTAAACCACCCTTGGGTGCAAAGGGGTTAATTATTTTCTTTTGATTCATCTTATCCACCACTGTATGAATGAGATGTCTCAAACCTGTGAATCAGGAACTATTGGTGCTTTTATTTATTCAATTATTATGGTATTTTGATTATTTTATATCTATTTTTATTAATAATTTTATTATTGATCTTCAAATAATATACAGACGGTGATCAGCATCATTGCAACCTCAACAGACATACGGACAGCATGGTGGCTCGGTGGTTAGAACTTCTGTTTTTGCAGCATTTGGGTCTTGGGATCCAATACCACCAAGAGTAAAATCTACAATAAGTTCTTCCCGTGGGTGGGGTTACGCTGATTTTCTCACTTACTCCAAAGCAGTGGAGGACAGAGACAAAAATTGGCCCCTGTGTAAGAACAATATAAAGGCCTCTTGCAGTCCAATAGCTATTCATAATGTACAATTTCACCTGATTTGCAGGTGGAAATGAGCATCTGTGAGGTTGAAGAAATGACATGTCTGCTGCAAAGACATACTGATAGGGACTTTAGGCTGTGAGCCCCAATGGTAATGGCAGTGATGATGTCTGTAAGGTGCTGGGTAATTAATGGTGCTATAAAAGCAAGTAAAATAAATAAATATTTTTATTTGCCCATGTTGGGAACCACAATGTAAAAATTATTTCTTTACAAAATCCCCAGATTAGTTTTTTGGGACATATAAAAATAATTGACATAAGGACTTCAAGATATAACTCCTGTCAATGTTAGAACCCAACAGGGTTAACATAAATATGGGAGTTGTCAGCGTGACACATATACTGTACTTGGGCGCCATTACAATGATATCCTTTGCTGTGTTGGATTGGCAGAAATGGATTGACACATCTGAAGTTGCTAGAGCCTGATTTGCTATCACTCAGTTTATGGTTCATAGCCAAATAAAATACTGTTATATCGTTTTCGGGAGAACAGCTTTCGGTGGAGCAAATAGCTATCATTCCCCAGCTGAATTATTTTCTGCATTATGACTTTAAAAGGGCAAAAATGCGTCTCTGCTGAAAATGATTCTCTCCTTCTGCAGCTTCAGTCAATACCGGAGCCTGACGTTTATCAACTCTATTATAATCTGGGAAAGGGAGGAAAAAGTGAAGGCTTCTAACCGGCTCAATATTTATATTCTGCCTTATAAAATATTACACTTCTGTAAGAATCCATTACAATTCATTCTTGTATTCGCTCTCTGGATGGAGCATCTGAATAATCCAGTGATTGCGGACGACAGATATGGCGGAGGTGACAGTAGATTAATATCTCTTTAATAAGCTATAATAATCATGACACCCAAGGTGACAGTTCAATTTTCTAATAACAGATGGCTTCTATCACAGCCCACTGTTACATTGTTGTGTAATGCTTGGGAAAGATAATACAACAGTTGGGGAGAATGGAAGCCGCTCTATCTCATCAACGTCCTATTAAATCAATCACTCCACGTGGATGGACGTTTCTCACTGCTGTAACTGCTTGTGGGGAACTTAATGGCATTAGAAATAATGGCTGAGCAGAAAAAGAATACTAGGTATTGTGAACACGTAGCAGAGCGGAGCTGTAGAAGGAAGCGGGTGAGAGCGCCTACTGAGATGTATGATTTCACGCAGAATAACTTCTTTGCATATGAAAAGCAAGGTATATATGTATATATTTAAACATATACAGATGTTTTCAGAGTGAGAACAGAAAATATAGAAATAAACTGACATATAGACATGTGATGGATATTTTTAGATGATTTTGAGCCCCATACAACTAAATAGCAGGAAGAAAATTAGGCTATGTGCACACGTTGCGGAATTGCCATGGAAATTTCCGCGGCAATTCCGCACCTCCCTGCCGCGGGAAATACGCATATTATAGGTATGCGTATTCCCGCTAAAAACTAGCGTTTTACAAGCGATCTGACAGGTTGGTCACACGAGTCAAACAAGTGTTTGACAAGTGTGACCAACTTTTTACTATTGATGCCGCCTATGTCGCATCAATAGTAAAAAGATCTAATGTAAAAATAATAAAAAAAAATAATAAATAATGATATTCTCACCTTCCGGCGGCCCCCGCAGCCTTCCCGCCTCTCAGCGACGCTCCCGGCCAATCCCGTTCCCAGGCGTCCTTTGCGACAATCACCCCGATGACGTAGCATCACGCGAGACCAATACCTCATCTGGGGTGATTCTCGCAATGCATTACTGGGAACGGGATTGGCCGGGAGCGTCGCTGAGAGGCAGGAAAGCTGCGGGGGCCGCCGGAATGTGAGAATATCACTATTTTTTATTTTAATTATTGTTTTTACATGGATATGGTACCCAGGGCCTGGAGGAGAGTCTCCTCTCCTCCAGACCCTGGGTACCATCCGCACATGAACCGCTTACTTTGCGCATGGTGGGCACAGCCACATGCGGAAAGTAATCGGTTCAATGCATTCCTATGGGGTGGAATCGCCGAGGTTCCGCAAAAAAGAATGAGCATGCTGTGGATTCTTCCGCTATGCGATTCCGCCGTGGAAAAACCCGCAGTATGTGCACAGCATTGCGGAATCCCATAGGCCATAATGAGTTGTATTGTGCAAGCGGTTTTGCCGCGGTTTCGCGGCGCTTCCGCCGCGAAAAACTGCGGCAAGACCACTAGGAATCCGCAACGTGTGCACAGGCCATTAGACATAAAAAACTAAACATAAACTTAAGGATAGATAGATAGACAGACAGAGAGATAAACAGACAGATAGATAGTCAGATACTGTATATAGGCAGAAAAATAAAAGAAGGCAGCACTCAAAGAACCTGTTGGAGTACTGCCTCTTTTCTTCCTATGTTGTTCGAGGATTTTGGTTTCTGTCCAAGAGGCCTTGTACCCTAAATTAAATTTTGGTACTGTTTCATGTTAGATAGATAGAATGAAAAAATGGCAGCACTTCAAAAGTGAGATTCTGAAAAAAATGGTGGTTTTTATTCACTCATGTATGTGCGACGTTTCAGGTCTCCAAACTATGAGCATTTCTCAAGTTCACAGTTTGAAGAGCCGCAATGTTGCACACACTGTGCATGCATGATTAAAGAGCACACTTTTTCTCATGTCTTGAGTGCTATCATTTTTGCTCTATGTACAGTGTATGGAGGAGACTGGAGTGGTACCCTGAACTAGCTCTGCTACATCTAGATGGCAGTCTGCATTGTTGCATGATGCGACTACACAGCCTGCCATCCAGCAGAGACACTAAGCAGCATCTGCTACCACTGCTCAGTGTCTCGCTGTGAACTCCTATGACCTGATTTCATCTTCAGAAAGGTCCTAGGACTTTTCAGCCAATGAACTCAGTTTAACTCACTGACTACAGTGCGAGCGCCTTGGAAAAATTTGTATCGGCATTCACGTTGACATCAGTGAGTTGAACTGAGTTCATTGACTGTGAACTCCTGGGACCTGTCTGAGGGCACCGCGAGCGTGAGAACTTTCTCACGCTCGCAGTGATGTCAGACGGGTTATAGGAGTTAACTGTGAGACACTGAGCAGCAGAAGCAGATGCTGCTCAGTGTCTCAGCCAGATGGCAAGCTGTATAGTCGCATCATGCAACAATGCAGCCTTCCATCTAGATGTAGCAGAGCTAGATGCTTCGTGGGGCAAATGAATTATTATCTTCTTGGCATACAGGTGAAGAATATTGTTGTTTATTATTTTAATTCTGTTATAGGAGACATTGGCTTCTGTGGACTGGGCGATGATGTATGGTTTAATTTAGATTCATTAAAGTAGTATGTGTCATTCTTTCAAATAAAGGACTTAATTCTGGATGTGTGTTTTTTATGCAATATGACTATGGGGTTAGTAATGGGGCCATCTTATAGATGCCTTTCCATTACTAACCTCTAGGCTTGATGTCACCTGACAATATAAAGGTGATATCAACCCCTACACTATCACCCCACTTGTTACCAAACCAGGGAAAGTGGAAAGAGTTGGACAAAGCTCCAGAATTGGCACATTTTATAGATACGCCTTTTCTGTGAGTCTGCAGGCTGCTATTTTTAAGCTGGGGAGGCCAATATACTTGGCCCCTTATCAGCCTGAGAATACCAGCCCCAACTCTCTGCTTTAGTTATAAATACAGACCAGTACAAAAAAGAGGGGTATATATCATAAATGTGCACAAGCATATATCTACGATATTTGCCCCAAAATGAAGGACTATATAAAAGAGTGTACTCCAAATATGCCAACACCAAACAAGAGAAAAAAGGAGTAAAAAACACTTTGCTATTGCAAAAATAAGTTCATTCATTTAGAAAAAGTACACGTGTACATAAAAAAAAATCACACAATGGTGAATGACCCTAGCATAAAAAACTGTAATATACACGTGGGACCAGAATATTTTATATATAGCAGCAAGGGAAATACACTTGGATTCTAACAAGTATATATCTAACTAACCATAAGGATATTTTAAACAGCTCAAGACACATATGCTGCAATGGTAAATTGCTCTGGACCCTCTGGTCACACGTGGGTCCAGAGCAAGCGGCTTTTACATTCAAGGGGTAAGCAACTCTACACTAAGGCAGCTAATATTCACGGTATGCTGATAGGTGGATTCACATTGTAAACTACATATACTGGTGTGTTTACCATTGCAGCATATGTGTCTTGAGCTGTTTAAAATATCCTTATGGTTAGATATATACTCCTTTTTTCTCTTGTTTGGTCTCTGCTTTAGTTAGGCTGGTTGTCAAAAATGAGGAGGCCCCACCCCATTTTTATTATATATTTATTTAAATAATTAAAACATTAAACTCTGATAACCAGTCCTGCTAACACTGACTGCTGATGGTTGCAGCCCACAGCTGTCAGTTTTGCCTGGCTGGTTATCAAAAATACAAGGGAACCCATGTTATTTTTTTATATATTCATTTATTCATAGGGCAGGTGGCGCCTGATGAATACTTCAATCTGCCGCCTGCTTTCGTTGTTAACAGTTGAATATAACTCTCAACATTGTCCCCTGCTAGCACTGATTACAGGCTTTTTAATTACAACAGGTTCATCACCCCTCCACAGAGATGTAGATTTTAGTCTGAAGAGAGGATTCATATGTTCCCATGCAGACAGACTTTTCTAAGCGAGGATAGGCATTAGTTAGGACCTGATATACGAGAAGAGCCTTGACGTGGCTATCAGGCTCACATAATTTGGCCATCTTATGCGCTAAGACTTCTCAATTTTTCATATTTCTAAGGTAATGATGCAATTCATTTTTCATATTTTTCATATTTCGTGTTTGCAAGCTATAGCGCTACAGTGTGCTAATTTTTTTTCTTGTATGTATATGAGTTGGTGACTCTAGGTTTAGCACCTGTTCACACTGAATCTATGTTTGGATGTGCCGGTCAGTTTTTTGATATGTATTCATTTACCTTCTACCTGAGCACTCCACCTGGTGGTCACAGGCTTTTTAATTACAACAGGTTCATCACCCCTCCACAGAGATGTAGATTTTAGTCTGAAGAGAGGATTCATATGTTCCCATGCAGACAGACTTTTCTAAGCGAGGATAGGCATTAGTTAGGACCTGATATACGAGAAGAGCCTTGACGTGGCTATCAGGCTCACATAATTTGGCCATCTTATGCGCTAAGACTTCTCAATTTTTCATATTTCTAAGGTAATGATGCAATTCATTTTTCATATTTTTCATATTTCGTGTTTGCAAGCTATAGCGCTACAGTGTGCTAATTTTTTTTCTTGTATGTATATGAGTTGGTGACTCTAGGTTTAGCACCTGTTCACACTGAATCTATGTTTGGATGTGCCGATCAGTTTTTTGATATGTATTCATTTACCTTCTACCTGAGCACTCCACCTGGTGGTCACAGGCTTTTTAATTACAACAGGTTCATCACCCCTCCACAGAGATGTAGATTTTAGTCTGAAGAGAGGATTCATATGTTCCCATGCAGACAGACTTTTCTAAGCGAGGATAGGCATTAGTTAGGACCTGATATACGAGAAGAGCCTTGACGTGGCTATCAGGCTCACATAATTTGGCCATCTTATGCGCTAAGACTTCTCAATTTTTCATATTTCTAAGGTAATGATGCAATTCATTTTTCATATTTTTCATATTTCGTGTTTGCAAGCTACAGCGCTACAGTGTGCTAATTTTTTTTTCTTGTATGTATATGAGTTGGTGACTTTAGGTTTAGCACCTGTTCACACTGAATCTATGTTTGGATGTGCCGGTCAGTTTTTTGATATGTATTCATTTACCTTCTACCTGAGCACTCCACCTGGTGGTCACAGGCTTTTTAATTACAACAGGTTCATCACCCCTCCACAGAGATGTAGATTTTAGTCTGAAGAGAGGATTCATATGTTCCATGCAGACAGACTTTTCTAAGCGAGGATAGGCATTAGTTAGGACCTGATATACGAGAAGAGCCTTGACGTGGCTATCAGGCTCACATAATTTGGCCATCTTATGCGCTAAGACTTCTCAATTTTTCATATTTCTAAGGTAATGATGCAATTCATTTTTCATATTTTTCATATTTCGTGTTTGCAAGCTATAGCGCTACAGTGTGCTAATTTTTTTTCTTGTATGTATATGAGTTGGTGACTCTAGGTTTAGCACCTGTTCACACTGAATCTATGTTTGGATGTGCCGGTCAGTTTTTTGATATGTATTCATTTACCTTCTACCTGAGCACTCCACCTGGTGGTCACAGGCTTTTTAATTACAACAGGTTCATCACCCCTCCACAGAGATGTAGATTTTAGTCTGAAGAGAGGATTCATATGTTCCCATGCAGACAGACTTTTCTAAGCGAGGATAGGCATTAGTTAGGACCTGATATACGAGAAGAGCCTTGACGTGGCTATCAGGCTCACATAATTTGGCCATCTTATGCGCTAAGACTTCTCAATTTTTCATATTTCTAAGGTAATGATGCAATTCATTTTTCATATTTTTCATATTTCGTGTTTGCAAGCTATAGCGCTACAGTGTGCTAATTTTTTTTCTTGTATGTATATGAGTTGGTGACTCTAGGTTTAGCACCTGTTCACACTGAATCTATGTTTGGATGTGCCGGTCAGTTTTATGATATGTATTCATTTACCTTTTACCTGAGCACTCCACCTGGTGGTCACAGGCTTTTTAATTACAACAGGTTCATCACCCTCCACAGAGATGTAGATTTTAGTCTGAAGAGAGGATTCATATGTTCCCATGCAGACAGACTTTTCTAAGCGAGGATAGGCATTAGTTAGGACCTGATATACGAGAAGAGCCTTGACATGGCTATCAGGCTCACATAATTTGGCCATCTTATGCGCTAAGACTTCTCAATTTTTCATATTTCTAAGGTAATGATGCAATTCATTTTTCATATTTTTCATATTTCGTGTTTGCAAGCTATAGCGCTACAGTGTACTAATTTTTTTTCTTGTATGTATATGAGTTGGTGACTCTAGGTTTAGCACCTGTTCACACTGAATCTATGTTTGGATGTGCCGGTCAGTTTTTTGATATGTATTCATTTACCTTCTACCTGAGCACTCCACCTGGTGGTCACAGGCTTTTTAATTACAACAGGTTCATCACCCCTCCACAGAGATGTAGATTTTAGTCTGAAGAGAGGATTCATATGTTCCCATGCAGACAGACTTTTCTAAGCGAGGATAGGCATTAGTTAGGACCTGATATACGAGAAGAGCCTTGACATGGCTATCAGGCTCACATAATTTGGCCATCTTATGCGCTAAGACTTCTCAATTTTTCATATTTCTAAGGTAATGATGCAATTCATTTTTCATATTTTTCATATTTCGTGTTTGCAAGCTATAGCGCTACAGTGTGCTAATTTTTTTTCTTGTATGTTTATGAGTTGGTGACTCTAGGTTTAGCACCTGTTCACACTGAATCTATGTTTGGATGTGCCGGTCAGTTTTATGATATGTATTCATTTACCTTCTACCTGAGCACTCCACCTGGTGGTCACAGGCTTTTTAATTACAACAGGTTCATCACCCCTCCACAGAGATGTAGATTTTAGTCTGAAGAGAGGATTCATATGTTCCCATGCAGACAGACTTTTCTAAGCGAGGATAGGCATTAGTTAGGACCTGATATACGAGAAGAGCCTTGACGTGGCTATCAGGCTCACATAATTTGGCCATCTTATGCGCTAAGACTTCTCAATTTTTCATATTTCTAAGGTAATGATGCAATTCATTTTTCATATTTTTCATATTTCGTGTTTGCAAGCTATAGCGCTACAGTGTACTAATTTTTTTTCTTGTATGTATATGAGTTGGTGACTCTAGGTTTAGCACCTGTTCACACTGAATCTATGTTTGGATGTGCCGGTCAGTTTTATGATATGTATTCATTTACCTTCTACCTGAGCACTCCACACTGGTGGTCACAGGCTTTTTAATTACAACAGGTTCATCACCCCTCCACAGAGATGTAGATTTTAGTCTGAAGAGAGGATTCATATGTTCCCATGCAGACAGACTTTTCTAAGCGAGGATAGGCATTAGTTAGGACCTGATATACGAGAAGAGCCTTGACTGGCTATCAGGCTCACATAATTTGGCCATCTTATGCGCTAAGACTTCTCAATTTTTCATATTTCTAAGGTAATGATGCAATTCATTTTTCATATTTTTCATATTTCGTGTTTGCAAGCTATAGCGCTACAGTGTACTAATTTTTTTTCTTGTATGTATATGAGTTGGTGACTCTAGGTTTAGCACCTGTTCACACTGAATCTATGTTTGGATGTGCCGGTCAGTTTTTTGATATGTATTCATTTACCTTCTACCTGAGCACTCCACCTGGTGGTCACAGGCTTTTTAATTACAACAGGTTCATCACCCCTCCACAGAGATGTAGATTTTAGTCTGAAGAGAGGATTCATATGTTCCCATGCAGACAGACTTTTCTAAGCGAGGATAGGCATTAGTTAGGACCTGATATACGAGAAGAGCCTTGACGTGGCTATCAGGCTCACATAATTTGGCCATCTTATGCGCTAAGACTTCTCAATTTTTCATATTTCTAAGGTAATGATGCAATTCATTTTTCATATTTTTCATATTTCGTGTTTGCAAGCTATAGCGCTACAGTGTACTAATTTTTTTTCTTGTATGTATATGAGTTGGTGACTCTAGGTTTAGCACCTGTTCACACTGAATCTATGTTTGGATGTGCCGGTCAGTTTTTTGATATGTATTCATTTACCTTCTACCTGAGCACTCCACCTGGTGGTCACAGGCTTTTTAATTACAACAGGTTCATCACCCCTCCACAGAGATGTAGATTTTAGTCTGAAGAGAGGATTCATATGTTCCCATGCAGACAGACTTTTCTAAGCGAGGATAGGCATTAGTTAGGACCTGATATACGAGAAGAGCCTTGACAGTGGCTATCAGGCTCACATAATTTGGCCATCTTATGCGCTAAGACTTCTCAATTTTTCATATTTCTAAGGTAATGATGCAATTCATTTTTCATATTTTTCATATTTCGTGTTTGCAAGCTATAGCGCTACAGTGTGCTAATTTTTTTTCTTGTATGTTTATGAGTTGGTGACTCTAGGTTTAGCACCTGTTCACACTGAATCTATGTTTGGATGTGCCGGTCAGTTTTTATGATATGTATTCATTTACCTTCTACCTGAGCACTCCACCTGGTGGTCACAGGCTTTTTAATTACAACAGGTTCATCACCCCTCCACAGAGATGTAGATTTTAGTCTGAAGAGAGGATTCATATGTTCCCATGCAGACAGACTTTTCTAAGCGAGGATAGGCATTAGTTAGGACCTGATATACGAGAAGAGCCTTGACGTGGCTATCAGGCTCACATAATTTGGCCATCTTATGCGCTAAGACTTCTCAATTTTTCATATTTCTAAGGTAATGATGCAATTCATTTTTCATATTTTTCATATTTCGTGTTTGCAAGCTATAGCGCTACAGTGTACTAATTTTTTTCTTGTATGTATATGAGTTGGTGACTCTAGGTTTAGCACCTGTTCACACTGAATCTATGTTTGGATGTGCCGGTCAGTTTTTTGATATGTATTCATTTACCTTCTACCTGAGCACTCCACCTGGTGGTCACAGGCTTTTTAATTACAACAGGTTCATCACCCCTCCACAGAGATGTAGATTTTAGTCTGAAGAGAGGATTCATATGTTCCCATGCAGACAGACTTTTCTAAGCGAGGATAGGCATTAGTTAGGACCTGATATACGAGAAGAGCCTTGACGTGGCTATCAGGCTCACATAATTTGGCCATCTTATGCGCTAAGACTTCTCAATTTTTCATATTTCTAAGGTAATGATGCAATTCATTTTTCATATTTTTCATATTTCGTGTTTGCAAGCTATAGCGCTACAGTGTACTAATTTTTTTTCTTGTATGTATATGAGTTGGTGACTCTAGGTTTAGCACCTGTTCACACTGAATCTATGTTTGGATGTGCCGGTCAGTTTTTTGATATGTATTCATTTACCTTCTACCTGAGCACTCCACCTGGTGGTCACAGGCTTTTTAATTACAACAGGTTCATCACCCCTCCACAGAGATGTAGATTTTAGTCTGAAGAGAGGATTCATATGTTCCCATGCAGACAGACTTTTCTAAGCGAGGATAGGCATTAGTTAGGACCTGATATACGAGAAGAGCCTTGACATGGCTATCAGGCTCACATAATTTGGCCATCTTATGCGCTAAGACTTCTCAATTTTTCATATTTCTAAGGTAATGATGCAATTCATTTTTCATATTTTTCATATTTCGTGTTTGCAAGCTATAGCGCTACAGTGTCTAATTTTTTTTCTTGTATGTTTATGAGTTGGTGACTCTAGGTTTAGCACCTGTTCACACTGAATCTATGTTTGGATGTGCCGGTCAGTTTTTTGATATGTATTCATTTACCTTCTACCTGAGCACTCCACCTGGTGGTCACAGGCTTTTTAATTACAACAGGTTCATCACCCCTCCACAGAGATGTAGATTTTAGTCTGAAGAGAGGATTCATATGTTCCCATGCAGACAGACTTTTCTAAGCGAGGATAGGCATTAGTTAGGACCTGATATACGAGAAGAGCCTTGACGTGGCTATCAGGCTCACATAATTTGGCCATCTTATGCGCTAAGACTTCTCAATTTTTCATATTTCTAAGGTAATGATGCAATTCATTTTTCATATTTTTCATATTTCGTGTTTGCAAGCTATAGCGCTACAGTGTACTAATTTTTTTTCTTGTATGTATATGAGTTGGTGACTCTAGGTTTAGCACCTGTTCACACTGAATCTATGTTTGGATGTGCCGGTCAGTTTTTTGATATGTATTCATTTACCTTCTACCTGAGCACTCCACCTGGTGGTCACAGGCTTTTTAATTACAACAGGTTCATCACCCCTCCACAGAGATGTAGATTTTAGTCTGAAGAGAGGATTCATATGTTCCCATGCAGACAGACTTTTCTAAGCGAGGATAGGCATTAGTTAGGACCTGATATACGAGAAGAGCCTTGACGTGGCTATCAGGCTCACATAATTTGGCCATCTTATGCGCTAAGACTTCTCAATTTTTCATATTTCTAAGGTAATGATGCAATTCATTTTTCATATTTTTCATATTTCGTGTTTGCAAGCTATAGCGCTACAGTGTCAATTTTTTTTGGGGAAAAGATTGGTTTAGGGTTTCATTTCCCTGAATCTAGTTTGGATGGGGCCCTTTTTTTTTATTTATTTATTTTTTTTACCTGGCCCCCACCTGGGGCCAGGCTTTTTAATTAAAAGTTACCCCCCTCCAAGAGATGTAGTTTAGTTAAGGAGGATTATATGTTCCCTGCAGCAGACTTTTTTTAACAAGGGAGGACCGATATAGAGAAGACCTTTACTGGGTATCAGGGCCCCATAATTTGGGGCCTCTTTCCAAATTCTCAATTTTTCAATTTCTAAGGAAAGCAATT
>JARQOD010000003.1:322429001-322462494 GCA_033576555.1 Oophaga sylvatica
GCAACCCAGCTGCTTTGTTCCTCACAGATCTTTTGTGTATTTACCAGGAAAGTGCATAACCTTATCTTCAGGTGTTTCTCAGCCACAGCAGTTTCTACCCATGGCTCTGGACATTCTCTGCATACGTAAGTTGCACATACTGTGTTATCACTAAACTGTTGACTTGGGAATTTAACCCTTGTTCACTCCATCTGATAAGAACTGTGTTTCTGAACTGTTGCTGTTTAACCCTTCGTGCATTACCTCTGGTGAGAGCTGTTGGAACTATTACTGGAACCTTACTGACATATGAACTTGTTGTTGGACTTCACTGAATTAAGCCACAACTGAGATTAACTTGTTCCTGGACCTCCCTGTGTTTTCTGCATACCTGGATCTGACTCTTCACACACCAGCAGTGTGTAAATCCAGCCACGTTACCTGTGCATCAGACTTACCTTGTGGTCACATTTGTGTGAGGACTCCGTCGTAAGAACTTTACCACCCTCGCTATAGAGGTTCAAGGACTTATATATCCGGATTCATATAACTGGACTTGTGTATATATATATGGACTCATTGCATGTCACTACGGGTTGTTTGAATATTGTTTTTGGGTGTTTTGCTGTTTCACAAATACATTATTTGCATTCAAAGAAACCCGTCTCTGATTGTTCATTGCCCCACGCTATCAGAATCCTCGAGTTCCTACAATAGTATTACACTTGGTACTGATTATTCATGGCAAACTCTTCTAGCGGTAGGTGTTCCACCCAATCGGACTGATGCTCAGAGATATAGCAACGTAGATTCTGCTCAAGCGCTTGGTTGGTGCGTTCAGTTTGACCATTGGTTTCAGGGTGATAGGCAGAGAAAAAGGACAATTCCATTCCAATTCGTTTACAGAATGCCCTCCAAAATTTCGAAACAAATTGGGTGCCCCTATCGGACACGATATTCACAGGAATACCATGCAATCGCACAACATGAGTAATGAATAATTTGCTCAGGGTCTCGGAATTAGGTAATCCGGACAGAGGAACAAAATGACACTGCTTGCTGAATCTATCCACCACCACCCAGATACATGTCTTCCCTTCTGAGAGTGGCAGATCAGTAATAAAGTGCATGGAGATATGGGTCCAAGGACTTTCAGGGGCAGGCAGGGACTGGAGCCACCTGGCAGGGAGATTATGGAGACTTAGCGCGAGCACAGGTTTCACAGGCCAGTACATAGTACGTACAGTCCTTTACTACAGTTGGCCACCAAAAATTCCTAGTTACAAGTCTGATGGTGTTTTTGATGCCTGGATGCCCTGCAAGGACGGAATCATGTGATTCCTTCAGAACTTGAAGTCGGAATGTGGCCGGGACAAATAGTTTTTGGGAGGAATTGTGTCAGGTGCCTGCTCTGGGGATCTACCGATTTCTTCCAGAAGATCCAAGGATACAGCTGACATAACAATTCCCTTGGCTAGTATTGGAGTCGGTTCAGAGTCCTCGACCTGTGAGGGGCAAAAACTTCGAGGAAGGGCATCAGCCCTTACATTTTTAGTACCCGTTCGAAAAGTAATCACAAAATCAAACCAAGAAAAGAACAAGGACCACCTTGCCTGTCTGGGATTCAGTCTTTTTGCTGACTCCAAGTAGGTCAGGTTCTTGTGGTCAGTAATTACAGTGATCCTATGTTTGGCACCTTCGAGGAACTGGTGCCATTTCTCAAAGGCCCATTTGATTGCCAACAATTCTCGATTACCTATATCATAATTACTCTCGGTGGGAGAGAATTTTCAGGAAAAGAAGGCACACGGACGAAGTTGAGTGAGGGATGCAGAGCCTTGCAATAGCACTGCCCCGACTCCAATTTCAGAGGCATCTACCTCTACAATAAAGGGGCGGTCCAGATCAGGCTGAACCAATATCGAGTTAGAGGAAAAAAATTTCTTTAAAGCAGAAAATGCCTGAATTGCTTCAGGCTTCCAGTTAACCACATCCGCCCCTTTCCGAGTCAAATCAGTGAGTGGTTTGGCTATCTCGGAAAAACCTTTAATAAATTTACGATAGTAGTTAGAGAAACCCAAAAAATCGCTGCAGTGCCTTTAGAGACTGGGGTTGTACCCATTCCTTAATGGGTTGAATTTTAGAAGGATCCATGCGAAACCCTTTAGCCAACAAAATATACCCCAGAAACTGTATCTCCTGTGTCATGAAGACACATTTCTCTAGGTTGGCGAATAAAGAATGCTCTCTGAGTCTCTGAAGGACAGAGCAGAAGTGTTGGACGTGCGTCACAATGTCAGAAGAGTAAATCAGGATGTCGTCCAAATAAACGACCACATAAACACCATTAATATCTCTGAAAATCTCGTTCACAAAATTCTGAAACACTGCCGGTGCAGTACTGAGCCCGAACGGCATTACTAGATACTCAAAGTGACCGAGGGGTGTGTTAAACGCGGTCTTCCACTCATCTCCCTTTTTTATACGGACAAGATTATATGCTCCTCGGAGGTCAAGTTTAGTAAACCAACGGGCTCCCAACAGCTGATTATATAGATCAGGAATGAGTGGAAGCGGATACTGGTTTTTCACAGTGATTGCGTTTAAATCACGATAATTAATGCAAGGCCTGAGACCACCATCTTTTTTTCCACAAAAAAGAACCCGGCCCTCACTGGTGAGGTGGATGGTCTAATGAACTCTTTTCGCAAACTGTCTGTTATGTAGTCTTTCATGGCCTGATGTTCTGGACCAGAGAGGTTAAATATTCTCCCCTTAGGGAGGCGAGAACCTGGTACTAAGTTTATGGGGCAATCGTATTTTCTATGAGGGGGTAATTTCTCTGATTCCACGACAGAATATACATCCTCATAATCTCTGAAAGCATGGGGTCTAAAGGGAGGAGGTGTGACCTTAACTTGATTCACTGATAGCGATATACACTTATCCTGACACTCGGGGCTCCAGCGTACGATATCACCCAAGTGCCAGTCAATGACTAGATTATGTTTGCGTAACCATGGCATACCCAGAACAACAGCGGATGATAAATTGTGGATAACAAAAAATGACACATGTTCAGCATGTAACGATCCCACTGACATTGATATTTCCTCAGTGATAAACTCCACTCCATTCTGGACGATAGGAGTGCCATTAATAGCAGTGGTTTTAATGGGCTTTAGCAGTGGTACATCAAGATTTCTCACTACCTGGAAATCTATGAAATTCCCCTCTGAACCACTATCCACATAAGCCTCCACACACACAGATTTCTTCAAATAAGACAAAGAAGTAGGTAAAAGGACTTTGGCCGCATGAGCGGGCAATACCTGGGCACCTGGGCAGGCATGGCCAGCGCTACCCAGGTGCTGATGTCCAGGCAGTGAAGGCTTCTGACGTCCAGTGTTCTCCCAGAGCTCTCCAGACTGTGGCTTGTGCAGCATGTTAGTAGGAGATGATGGGAGTGATCCTCCACAGGACTGAACAATGAAGCCGGACACAGGTGCTTTAGCAACCCAATCAACTCAGAAAAGGAGAGGAAAGAAAAAAAAATTCAGAGAAAGGGATAGGATATGCTTTTATATACAAAAAAGGAGGTTTTTTTTTTATATGGGCCAGATATAATGTGACGTCCGCTCACTGCAGGTCTGAACTGCAGGCAAGACAGTACCCCAATAAACTTCGAGACCCTTTACCCCTATACAGGGATCTGGAATTATAGCGAAGCCCAGGGGGTAGCTGCCTATGAGAGCAGTGGACCGGAGTAGGAAGGACGCTAGGAAGGGAATAAAAAGCAAGACCAAATGCGTAGTCAGAAGTCCAAAGGTCAAAACCGGGAGGGCGGCAAAGGTACAAAATCGGCAGGCTAAAGAAGGGTCAAAATCCAGGCAAAAGTCAGAGTCAAAACCAGGCTGGCAACAAAGGTACAAAATCGGCAGGTAGTAGAAGGGTCAGAAATTCAGGCTAAGGTCAGAGATACAATAGCAAAACAAACTAGCACACTGGGGAAACCAAGACTATATCTGCGGCTTGCAAGCCAGGCTCCAAGGTAATTGAGGGGCATAGCTACCTCTCACAGGCTTACAGTCTGATGACCTCATCTGGACCGCCCCCAGAACCAGGCCAGATGGTGATGCATGACTGACACCAACCACTTCACCTCTGACAGCAGAGCGAAGCCTACACCCACCAGATGCCTGAGTCCAGTGCCTCCCAGTGGCCGACGCAGGAACACCAGCCACTGAATCCAACGGCGACGTGACAGGATCCCTTCAGAGAAGCCCGGGAAAACATGTCTGAGACTTCTCCCTGGGAAGCTAAGTGGGCGGTTCTAACCAGAACACAATGTTTCTTAAAGGAGAAATACTAATGTGTACAGAAACAGAATAAATGGGTTACTAATGACCCCTAAGGGTTGAAACTGATGTTACACTATGAATATTATCTAGCTGCACATAAATGGGCAGAACAGTGGGGGAGCTATAGGCTGCAGGGATTGTTGGGTTACTCCTTGTGTCCCTGTGGAAAATTATGCTTCCTGTCTATCACAATAGCAAAAAAAATAAAATAAAAAATATTTATTATGGAAAAGAAAAACAAGAGACTATTCATATTTGTCAGTGCGGTATCCATAATGACTTAATTGTTAAAATGATCTTGCTATTTCTCCTATATAACATAAAAAAAAGAAAGAGAAACAACCCACAAAGCTGAATTGCAATTTTATGATCATTTTGCTTAAAAAAGCGAAAGAACAAGAGATCAGAAAGTTTAATGAGTTATTAAATAGTACTAATAAATACTACAGTTTGTCACATGATCAAATAGGCTTTCACATCTCTGTTAAAAAATAATAAAAGGTACAGATATTACTATAAAGCAACACACTAAAACCTTTCTTTTTGTTAAATTTGATT
This sequence comes from Oophaga sylvatica, assembly GCA_033576555.1. Taxonomy (NCBI): domain Eukaryota; kingdom Metazoa; phylum Chordata; class Amphibia; order Anura; family Dendrobatidae; genus Oophaga; species Oophaga sylvatica. The sequence continues at coordinate 322,433,900 of JARQOD010000003.1, forward strand.
TCATTAAGAAAAAAAGTAACTGAATATAAATTATAAATAAAAAAAACAATGCTAGATCTGCTACTTTTATATTGATTTGTCTCACAAAAGATGTTATAAAAAGCAATCAAAAAGTCCCATATACTCCAAAATGGTACCAATAAAATCTCATGCTGGAAAAAAACAGCCTAATTCAACTCTGTCAACAATAAAAATGAGTTGTCAGAATAGGGTAACATAAAAATATTTTTTTTGTTTTTTACAAAGTATTTTTTTTTCATGAAAACAAAGTAAAACATAAATAATGATATATAAATTTGCTATCTTGTTAATTGTACTGACCAACTGAATAAAAGTAATAAGTGACTTATACCACAGACTCATCATTGAAAATCGTAAACCTTAATTGGGAAAAAAAGTATAATTTTCACTTTTTGCCTTCTGGTGAGCATTGTCTTTTTTGCCCCTGTTATATTAGGTAGCTGAGGAGGACAGGAACAACAGCCGGGCAGCCGAACACCAGAGATGTTGGTAACTAATGGGTTGCAGATTCCTAAACTAACCACACAGCTAGAGGTAGCCGTGGAGCGTTCCTACGTTGATCCTAGACTCCTCGTCACAGCCTGAGAGATAACTACACCTAAAGGCAGAAAGATGAAAGCTATCTGCTCCGGAGCAGATCCCCAAAGAAAATAGAAAGCCCCCAAACATGTAATGGCGGTTAGACAAGAATAAAGCATGAACACAGACAGAAAATAGAATGAGCAAACGCTGGGGCCACAAGCTGACTAAATAGGATAGGACAGGAGAGATTACTTTCTGCAACCCAGAAAACCCTACAAAAATCCAACAATTCTGATTACAAAAATACTGAGATCACACGATCTCGCCACCCACTAAATCAGATCTCAGTGTGAACAAAACCAAGCCACAGCCATTTAAAAAACAGGAAAAAGAAAATGAACAAATAACAGTGGCTTCAGATAAACTGAGAGGAGCACAAGCCCCCCGGAGGGGACCTGGCTGACCTCCACAGAAGTGAAGGGAACAATGCAAAAAGCAAGCACAAAAACAAAAGCAGAAAATATCTTATCTGATAGCAGAAAATGCAGGCAAGACACAGAAAACTTCCAAATGAACCAGGAACCACAATTGAGACAAGAACAATTGATCATCGGCAACCATCATGGGAGGGAACCTCCCTTATATCAGACCAGTCAGTGAACCCAGAGTGCCATTCCTCGCTGAAAGGTTCAGCACTGTCTGTAACCACCAGAGGGAGCCTCTGCTCAGAAACCATTTCTAGTACATTCATAACAGTACCCCCCCCCTTGAGGAGGGGTCACCGAACCCTCACTTGTGCAACCAGGCCGATCAGGATGAGCTCGGTGATAGGCACGGATCAGTCTCCTAGCATGGATGTCCAAAGCAAACACCCAAGAATTATCCTCCTGACCATAACCTCTCCACTTAACCAAATACTGGAGTTTCCGTCTAGAAAAACGAGAATCCAATATTTTCTCAACCACATACTCCAGATTGCCCTCAACCAAGACAGGGTCAGGAGGCGTAGCCATAGGAACCACTGGCTCGACAAACCTCTTAATAAGGACTTGTGGAACACGTTATGGATCTTAAATGTCCCTGGAAGAAGCAAACGGAAGGAAACAGGATTATGAATCTCCATGATCTTATAAGGTCCAATGAACCTAGGCTTAAACTTAGGAGATGCAACCCTCATAGGGATATTTCTTGAGGACAACCAAACCAAGTCCCCCACTTTAAACCGAGGACCATCAGTCCTATGCTGGTTGGCAAACAGTTGGGCCTTCTCATGCGAGAGAGACAACCTCTCCACTACCTGGTCCCAAATCTGCTGCATTCGCTCCACAACAGAGTCAACACCTGGACAGACAGAAGTGTTATGATTTGGTAGCTGAGAGAGCAGGCAAAAACGGCAATACACCAGAGAGGTTGGAATCTACTGGATTGCAGTACCCTGACTAACCACCACAACTAAAGGCAGCCGTGGAGCGTACCTACGTTGGTCCTAGACGCCTCGTCACAGCCTGAGAGGTTAACTACACCTAAAGATGGAAAGAGGAAAGCTATCTGCCCCGGAGCAGATCCCCAAAGAACATAGGAAGCCCCCAAACATGTAATGGCGGTTAGACAAGAGGAAATACAGACACAGACAGAAAATAGTATGAGCAAACGTTGGGGCCCAATCTTCCTAGAAAGAAAAGGATAGGAAGGACACTTACTGCAATCCAAAAAACCCTAAAAAAATACCAACTCTACTAATTGCAAAAACACCTGAGATCACATGACCTCTACCACCAAAATTAGTTCTCTGGTGTAACAAAACTAAGCCGCAGCCACTAAAAAAACTGGAAAAGGCAAATGAACAAATAACAGTGGCTCAGATAAACTGAGAGGAGCACAAGCCCCCGGAGGGGACCTGGCTGACCTCCACAGAAGTGCAGGAAAAAATGCAAAAAGCAAGCACAAAAATAAAAGCAGAAAATATCTTATCTGTTAACAGAAGATGCAGGCAAGACTCAGCAAGCTTCCAAGTGAACCAGGAACCAAAGTTGTGACAAGAACAATTGATCACCGGCAACCCTGATGGGAGGGAACCTCCCTCATATAAGACCAGTCTGTAACTCCTGATTGCCAATCTTCACAGTCTTCATTGAATGGTTCAGTACTGTTTGTAACCACCAGAGGGAGCTTCTGCTCAAAATTCATTTCTAACACATTCACAACACAGAAGCCTCCGCCTGCCCCGAAGAAAATCGAGGATGAAACCCAAAATTGCAGAAAAATGGAGACATCAAGGTGGCAGAGCTAGCCATATTATTAAGAGGAAACTCAGCCAAAAGCAAAAAAGAGACCCAGTCATCTTGATCAGCAGACACAAAACATCTCAAATAAGTCTCCAAGGTCTGGTTTGTTCTCCCGGTTTGTCCATTGGTCTGAGGATGAAAAGCAGAGGAGAAAGATAATTGAACAACAAGTTTAGAACAAAATGTCCTCCAAAATCTGGAAACAAACTGGACTCCTCTGTCAGACACAATGTTCTCCGGAATGCCATGTATCCGAACCACGTGCTGAAGGAACAAAGGCACCAATTCGGAGGAGGAAGGTAAATTAGGTAATGGCACAAGATGTATCATCTTGGAAAACCTATCACAGATTACCCAGATAACTGTCATTCTCTGAGAAACAGGGAGGTCGGAAATAAAATCCATAGAGATATGGGTCCATGGCCTCTTGGGCACAGGTAATGGCATTAACAAACCACTAGAGCGAGAGCAAGGCTTGGAGCGAGAGCAAGTCCCACAGTACTGCACAAATTCCCTGACGTCATGAGACAAAGTAGGCCACCAAAAGGACCGATTCACCAAGTCTCTGGTACCAAAAATCCCTGGATGACCAGCCAACGCGGAACAATGAATCTCAGACATCACACTCTTCTTCCACTGGTCTGGGACAAACAATTTCCCAATAGGGCAGCGCTCAGGTTTATCCTCCTGACACCCTTCCAGAGCCAGTTTCAAATTGGGCGAGATGGCGGAAAGAACTACACCCTCTTTGAAAATAACAGTAGGATCAGCTAACTCAGGAGAGTCCGCAAAGAAACTCCTCGAGAGGGCATCCACTTTAACATTCTTAGTGCAAGGAAGAAAAGAAACCACAAAATTAAAACGTGTAAAAAACAAGGCCCACCTGGCCTGTCTAGGATAAAGTCGCTTGGCTGATTCGAGATAAACCAGATTCTTATGGTCCGTGAGGACCACCACCTGATGTTTGGCTCCTTCCAGCCAATGTCTCCACTCTTCAAAGGCCCACTTCATGGCCAATAACTCTCGAGTACCCATGTCATAATTACATTCAGTTGGAGAAAATTTTTGAGAGAAAAAGGCACAAGGGTTACTCTTAGAGGTCTCTGGATCTCTTTGGGACAAAACGACATCTGCCCCAATTTCAGAGGCATCAACCTCCACCTGAAACGTAGAGAAACATCAGGCTGCCGTAGAACAGGAGCAGAAGTGAATCTCTTCTTAAGTTCCTGAAACACAGAGACTGCCTCAGGAGGCCAATTCACCACATCAGAACCCTTTTTGGTCAAATCAGTCAATGGTTTAACAATAACAGAGAAATTACCAATAAATTTACGATAAAAATTGGCAAAACCCAAAAATCTCTGAAGAGCCTTTAATGAAGTAGGTTGGACCCAATCACAGATGGCCTGAACCTTGACCGGGTCCATTTCAATAACAGACGGAGACAAAATGAATCCCAGAAATGAGACCTTCTGTACGCCAAAAAGACACTTTGATCCTTCACATACAGTGTATTCTCTCTCAAAATCTGGAACACAGTCCGAACATGTTTCACATGAGAGTCCCAGTCATTGGAAAAAATTAAGATATCATCCAAATAAACAATCATAAATTTATCCACAAAATCCCTGAAAATATCATTCATGAAGGATTGGAAGACGGAAGGAGCATTAGTGAGCCCAAAGGGCATCACTAGGTACTCAAAATGCCCCTCTGGGGTATTAAACGCCGTCTTCCATTCATCCCCGTGCTTAATGCGAATAAGGTTATACGCCCCCCTGAGGTCAAGCTTGGTAAACTAGCACTTTTCACCCTGGAAAACAGGTCAGAAATCAAGGGTAATGGATATTGATACTTCACAGTGATCTTATTCAAGAGACGATAATCAATACATGGCCTCAATGAACCATCCTTTTTGACCACAAAGAAAAAACCGGCACCCAAGGGAGAAGAGGATGGTCTGATATGACCCTTTCTCCAATGACTCCTTGATATAAGATCGCATAGCATCGTGTTCAGGTACAGACAAGTTAAAAAGGCGACCTTTAGGAAATTTACCACCAGGCACTAATTCAATAGCGCAATCATAGCTCCTGTGAGGGGGCAAGGATGCAGATTTACTTTCACTAAATACATCCGAAAAATCAGTCAAAAAGTCAGGAACATCCTGAGACTGGGGAGTGGCAGAAAAAACAGGAGTGTCGGCATTAACACATTGGCAGCCCCAACTGGTCACAGACACAGATTTCCAATCCAAAACAGGATTATGAGACTGTAACCAAGGGAAACCTAGTACAATTATGTCATGCAGATTATACAGCACCAGAAATTTGCAACTCTTCTGATGATCTGGTTCAACCCTCATTATCACCTGAGTAGAAAACTGGGGTTTATTCTCCGCCAAAGGGGTAGAATCAATGCCCAGTAAGGGAATAGACTTCCGCAGGGGAATCATGGGAAATCCACAACGTTTGGCAAAGTCAAAATCCATCAGGTTAATAGCTGCTCCTGAATCAACAAAAGTCTGAGCAGAAAATGTGGACAGGGAGCAAATCAGGGTAACAGTCAACAGAAATTTAGTCTGAACACTACCCAAGACAACTGAGCATGCAAAACGTCTTCCCCGCTTAGGGCAGACTGAAATAGCATGAGAGGCGTCACCACAGTAAAAATATAACCCATTGCCCTTCGAAACTCATGACACTGTACCCCAGAAGTCACTCTATCACACTGCATGGGCTCAAAAGCTGGCTCACAAAGCAACACTATCTCACGCATACCTCTGCGTTCACGCAAACGTCTGTCAATTTGAATAGCCAATGACATAGAATCATTGAGACCAGAGGGAGCAGGGAATCCCACCATAACATCCTTTACATTCTCTGACAGCTCCTTCCGAAAAAGGGCTGCCAAAGCATCATCATTCCATTTGGTCAGGACTGCCCACTTTCGGAATTTCTGACAGTACAACTCAGCGTCTTCAAGACCCTGATTTAATGCCAACAATGTTTTTTCAGCTTGATCAGTGACATTAGGTTCATCATACAATAACCCCAGTGTTAGGGTCTGCGGAACGCACCTAATAGATATAATAGAGAGGTGCGTTCGCAGCCCGGGGTCCACCGTGCAGGCGAAGCCCGCTGCTAATAAGATGGCGAAAGTAGCGAACTCTGTTATCCTGCAGAGTCGCAAAAATAAACGCCGTAGCGCGTTGTGGCAGTAAGTGCGAACTCTGTTAATTCCCAGAGCCGCTAACGGGATGCCACAGCGCTATATGGCGATAGGTGCGAACTCACTTAACTTCAGTGAGCCGCAAAGTAAAACGCTAGGGCGCTGTCTAGCATCAAAAGCGAACCCTGTTACGTCACAGAGCCGCTGAGAAAAAGTACCGTGTCCTGTCAGGCTCTCAGGTACACGGATAATTGCTAAGCGAGCATAATACGTGGTCATGCGCTAATGTCCTCGCGGGAGTCACCCGCAATCTATGGCGTCTGAACGCCAGACCCTGAATACGGCAATCAAACTCCTCTCCGGTTATGCCGGTAATCTAGGGCATCTAGGACACCGACCCTGACCAGCTAGCACACCAAACTCCTCACCGATTAAGTCGGTATTCTAGTGGCTTATTTCAGCCGGGTCCCTAACCACACACACGCATGACCACACTGGCGCATAGCATACAATGGTTGATATTAGCGCATGGCGGCCCAGCCATGCTACCCTTTTATAGCAACAGCTAAAGGACCTTCCAGGAACAAGGACCAATGAGAAACCTGTTCCAGAAGACTCGTAGTAACAGGGCCTTCCTGGCGGACCAATAGGAGCTGCTGCAGTACCTGAGCATGTGACCCCTGATCTCCAATGAGAGATCTCACTCTGGCTAGGAGCGCTAGCAAAATGGGACTTGATTGAAGTAAAGGCCTTGGAGACCTCCTCTGACCACAATTTGGGATTGGCTCCTTTCTTGGTGAGGGCTACCAAGGGAGCAACCAAAGTAGAGAAGTGGGGAATGAATTGGCGATAGTAATTAATGAACCCCATAAAGCGCTACACCGCTTTAAGAGAGTGGGGTTCTTGCCAATCCATTACAGCCTGTAGTTTGGCAGGATCCATAGCCAATCCTGAGTGGAGATGATATAGCCCAGGAATGGCAAAGACTCCTGCTCAAACACACACTTCTCCAACTTCGCATATAAGGAATTTGCCCGCAAGAGGTCGAAGACCCTGCAAACATCTCTCCGGTGGGTGTCCATATCTGGAGAAAAGATGAGAATGTCATCCAGATAGACTACCACAGAGGTGGCAAGCATGTCCCGGAAGATGTCATTTACGAAATCTTGGAAGACGGCTGAGCATTACAGAGCCCGAAGGGCATCACAAGATATTCGTAATGTCCATCTCTGGTATTGAACGCCGTCTTCCATTCGTCCCCCTCACGGATGCGGATCAGGTTATAGGCACCACGAAGATCCAGCTTAGTAAATACCCTTGCTCCCCGGAGCCTATCAAAGAGCTCAGATATTAGGGGCAAAGGATATTTGTTCTTAACGGTAATGGCGTTAAGACCCCTATAGTCTATACACGGTCGTAATTCTCCATTCTTCTTCTGCACAAAGAAAAATCCTGCCCCTGCTGGTGACACTGACTTCCTAATAAACCCTCTGGCCAGATTTTCCTGGATGTATTGTGACATGACCTCCGTCTCAGGAAGAGAGAGAGGATACACTCTTCCCCGAGGGGGCTCCGTTCCAGGCAAGAGGTCTATAGGACAGTCATAAGGGCGATGAGGCGGCAGAGTCTCCGCTGCCTTTTTGGAGAATATGTCTGCGTATGACCGATAAACCTTGGGAAGAGAATCAAGATCTATGGGTATCTCCGTTGTGGAAACCTGAACGTCCTCTCTGAGACATTTGTCTCTGCAATGATCACCCCAACCCAGTATTCTCCCAGAGGACCACTCAATATGGGGAGAGTGGTGGCGAAGCCAGGGTAATCCCAACAAAACCTCATCTATTCCCTCAGGAAGGACAAAAAGGGATATATTCTCCTGATGTGAAGGAGACATAGACAGAGGTAGAGTGACAGTCTGGTGGGTGATTTGTGAGGGCAGGATTGCTCCATTCAACACTCTCACCGATATTTGCTCGGCGAGCGTCACCAGCGGTATGGAATGGCGAGAGGCAAAGGAGGAGGACATAAAATTCCCCTCTGCCCCAGAGTCCACACAAAGCTTGGCGGGAAGGGTGGATGAACCTAGAGAGATTAACCCTTTAAGGAGCATCTTCGGAGCAAAATCCCTCGCGTCTAATGACCCTGCACCCATGGTCACGGAACATGACCGTTTACTTATTCGCTGGGGACATCGGTTGGCATAATGTCCTGACTGCTGACACACTCTACAGACCACGGATACTCGAGTGGTCTGAGACTTAGATCCCACTCGAGTATTCTCCACGGTCTCTGGGGAGTCAGACGCCCGAACGGGAAATTCCAGAGGTTTGGCAAAGGTGGGTGCCAGCCGAAACCTCTGCCTACACTGGGTCCGCTCTAACCTCCGCTCGTGAAAACGGAGGTCGATGCGGGTAGATATAGAAATGAGTTTCTCCAGTGTGGCAGGAATCTCCCTGGTAGCCAAAGCGTCCTTTACATGGTCTGCCAGTCCTCTCCAGAACACTGGAATAAGAACTTTATCTGGCCACTCTAATTCAGAGGCCAAAGTCCGAAATTGGACTGAGAACTGGCTGACCATGGACAAGCCCTGTGACATTGTCAGCAGTTGGAGTGCCGTATCGTGCGTGACCTGAGGTCCTAAAAAGACCTTTTTCAGAGCTTCCAAATACCGAGGAGCACTCCGCACCACACGATCGTCACGCTCCCACAGCGGTGTTGCCCACTCCAACGCTCTGCCCGAGAGTAGAGACAGTACAAAACCCACTTGTGCCCGATCCGTGGGAAAACGTGCAGCCAGAAGCTCGAGCTGTATAGAGCACTGACTCACGAATCCCCGACATTGCTTGCTGTCACCGGCAAACTTGTCAGGAAGCGGGAGGTGGGATAATGTAGGGACAGAGGTAGCAGAGGACAAACTGGCTGCAGCCACGCTAGCAGCCTGAACAGCGACTGCGGTAATATCCACAGCTGAGGTTGTGCGCTCAAGAGCCGCCAACCTTCCCTCCAGCTGTTGGATATACTGCCTTAGACGCTGGTCATCCGCCATTTTACTAGCCAGACCCTGGCGCTAATATTATGTTAGGGTCTGCGGAACGCACCTAATAGATATAATAGAGAGGTGCGTTCGCAGCCCGGGGTCCACCGTGCAGGCGAAGCCCACTGCTAATAAGATGGCGAAAGTAGCGAACTCTGTTATCCCGCAGAGTCGCAAAAATAAACGCCGTAGCGCGTTGTGGCAGTAAGTGCGAACTCTGTTAATCCCCAGAGCCGCTAACGGGATGCCACAGCGCTATATGGCGATAGGTGCGAACTCACTTAACTTCAGTGAGCCGCAAAGTAAAACGCTAGGGCGCTGTCTAGCGTCAAAAGCGAACCCTGTTACGTCACAGAGCCGCTGAGAAAAAGTACCGTGTCCTGTCAGGCTCTCAGGTACACGGATAATTGCTAAGCGAGCATAATACGTGGTCATGCGCTAATGTCCTCGCGGGAGTCACCCGCAATCTATGGCGTCTGAACGCCAGACCCTGAATACGGCAATCAAACTCCTCACCGGTTATGCCGGTAATCTAGGGCATCTAGGACACCGACCCTGACCAGCTAGCACACCAAACTCCTCACCGATTAAGTCGGTATTCTAGTGGCTTATTTCAGCCGGGTCCCTAACCACACACACACATGACCACACTGGCGCATAGCATACAATGGTTGATATTAGCGCATGGCGGCCCAGCCATGCTACCCTTTTATAGCAACAGCTACAGGACCTTCCAGGAACAAGGACCAATGAGAAACCTGTTCCAGAAGACTCGTAGTAACGGGGCCTTCCTGGCGGACCAATAGGAGCTGCTGCAGTACCTGAGCATGTGACCCCTGATCTCCAATGAGAGATCTCACTCTGGGCATGCTCAGAAGGGAAAATGCAGTACTTTGTCCCAAAGACGTCTGCTCCAGCATTGGCTATAATAGCAGATCCAGGAAAGGCAGCAACAAGTCACTGCCCAGTAGTGGAGTGGGCAAGACGCCTGGACCGACGCCTCTGCTGAGCAGGCTCCACTGTGGCAGGAGACGAATGGGAGACCGCAGTGGGACGGGTTCGAGACTCCCCTTGTGCAGCAGCGGGAAATCAAAACCCTAACACCCAGAGCCAGAAAAAATGCATCAATATCATTCAAAACAGGATCCCCAGGTGTCAGGGAAAAAGCCCAATCCTGAGGGTCGTTGCGCAGGAGAGAGAGATGACAATTTGAACCTGCTGTGCTGCGTTCCCTGAGGACTTAGGCTTTAAGGCAAAAAACAACTTACAGTTATTTTTGAAATTCAGAAATTTAGCCCAATCCCCCAAAAACAAATCTGACATGGGAATCCAAGGTTCCACAACCGGCAACCTAGCAAGATAGGTAGCAATACTCCGAACCTCAGTGGCAAGCTGATCCAAACGGCCAGACAACTGTACAAACTCAATTGAGAGAGAAAAAAAATAAAAATACTCCTCAGCACCCAGAGAAAAGAGGGAAAAAAGTGCAAAAAACAGAAAAAAAAATCTCTGACAACTCTGACAACTTTTTTCTTTCCACACTATTTTTCCCTTCTGTGACTACCATATAATTTTCAGTTTGGCTGGTGATACTGTTATGTTAGGTAGCTGAGGAGGACAGGAACAACAGCCGGGCAGCCGAACACCTGAGATGTTGGTAACTAATGGGTTGCAGATTCCTAAACTAACCATACAACTAGAGGTAGCCGTGGAGCGTTCCTACGTTGATCCTAGATGCCTCGTCACAGCCTGAGAGATAACTACACCTAAAGGCAGAAAGATGAAAGCTATCTGCCCCGGAGCAGATCCCCAAAGAAAATAGGAAGCCCCCAAACATGTAATGGCGGTTAGACAAGAAGAAGCACGGACACAGACAGAAAATAGAATGAGCAAACGCTGGGGCCCAATCTGTCTAGACAGAAAAGAACAGGAAAAGATTCTCACTGCAATCCAAAAAAAACCCTAAAAAATACCCACTCTTCTGATTGCAAAAACACCTGAGATCACACGATCTCTACCACTTAAATCAGATCTCTGGTGTAACAAAACTAAGCCGCAGCTGCTGAAAAAACAGGAAAAAGCAAAAGAACAAATAACAGTGGCTTCAGATAAACTGAGAGGAGCACAGGCCCCCAGGAGGGGACCCGGCTGACCTCCACAGAAATGCAGGGAACTATGCAAAAACAAGCACAAAAATAAAAGCAGAAAATATCTTATCTGAAAGCAGAAGATGCAAGCAAGACTCAGCAAACTTCCAAATGAACCAGGAACCACAATTGAGATAAGAACAAATGATCACCGGCGACCATTATGGGAGGGAACCTCCCTTATATCAGTCCAGTCCGTGATCCCAGATTGCCATTCCTCGCTGTGAGGTTCAGTACTGTCTGCAACCACCAGAGGGAGCCTCTGCTCAGAAATGATCTCCAGCACATTCATAACACCTGGGGCCTAATTTGGCAGACGGCACTTTGAGCTTAATATTCCTGGTAGAAACCCAAATTTTGTCCCCCATTCCCAGGTCCGGGCCCTTGGAGCGTCGATTATTAGCATACGAAGTCTGTCTAGTCTGAGCCCCTTTCAAGATTACGTTGACTTCTGACCAGATAGTTTTTAACTGGTCTATGGTCCTTTCTACCCCAGGGACATCTGACATCCTAGAAGAGAACGAACCAAAGCGTGGGTGTAGCCCATGATTACAGTAGAAAGGGGTAGTCTTGTTGTACTCCTGGTACTGATTATTCATGGCAAACTCTGCTAGCGGTAGGTGTTCCACCCAATCGGACTGATGCTCAGAGATATAGCAACGTAGATTCTGCTCAATCGCTTGGTTGGTGCGTTCAGTTTGACCATTGGTTTCAGGGTGATAGGCAGAGGAAAAGGACAATTCCATTCCAATTCGTTTACAGAATGCCCTCCAAAATTTCGAAACAAATTGGGTGCCCCTATCGGACACGATATTCACAGGAATACCATGCAATCGCACAACATGAGTAATGAATAATTTGCTCAGGGTCTTGGAATTAGGCAATCCGGACAGAGGAACAAAATGACACTGCTTGCTGAATCTATCCACCACCACCCAGATACACGTCTTCCCTTCTGAGAGTGGCAGATCAGTAATAAAGTCCATGGAGATATGGGTCCAAGGACTTTCAGGGGCAGGCAGGGACTGGATCCACCTGGCAGGGAGATTATGGGGAGACTTAGCGCGAGCACAGGTTTCACAGGCCAGTACATAGTCCTTATAGTCCTTTACTACAGTTGGCCACCAAAAATTTCTAGTTACAAGTCTGATGGTGTTTTTGATGCCTGGATGCCCTGCAAGGACGGAATCATGTGATTCCTTCAGAACTTGAAGTCGGAATGTGGCCGGGACAAATAGTTTTTGGGGAGGAATTGTGTCAGGTGCCTGCTCTGGGGATCTACCGATTTCTTCCAGAAGATCCAAGGATACAGCTGACATAACAATTCCCTTGGCTAGTATTGGAGTCGGTTCAGAGTCCGCGACCTGTGAGGGGCAAAAACTTCGAGAAAGGGCATCAGCCCTTACATTTTTAGTACCCGGTCGAAAAGTAATCACAAAATCAAACCAAGAAAAGAACAAGGCTCACCTTGCCTGTCTGGGATTCAGTCTTTTTGCTGACTCCAAGTAGGTCAGGTTCTTGTGGTAATTACAGTGATCCTATGTTTGGCACCTTCGAGGAAGTGGCGCCATTCCTCAAAGGCCCATTTGATTGCCAAAAATTCTCGATTACCTATATCATAATTACTCTCGGTGGGAGAGAATTTTCTGGAAAAGAAGGCACACGGACGAAGTTGAGTGAGGGATGCAGTGCCTTGCGATAGCACTGCCCCGACTCCAATTTCAGAGGCATCTACCTCTACAATAAAGGGGCGGTCCAGATCAGGCTGAATCAATATCGGGTTAGAGGAAAAAAATTTCTTTAAAGCAGAAAATGCCTGAATTGCTTCAGGCTTCCAGTTAACCACATCCGCCCCTTTCCGAGTCAAATCAGTGAGTGGTTTGGCTATCTCGGAAAAACCTTTAATAAATTTACGATAGTAGTTAGCGAAACCCAAAAATCGCTGCAGTGCCTTTAAAGACTGGGGTTGTACCCATTCCTTAATGGGTTGAATTTTAGAAGGATCCATGCAAAACCCTTTAGCCAACAAAATATACCCCAGAAACTGTATCTCCTGTGTCATGAAGACACATTTCTCTAGTTTGGCAAATAAAGAATGCTCTCTGAGTCTCTGAAGGACAGAGCAGACGTGTTGGACGTGCGTCACAATGTCAGAAGAGTAAATCAGGATGTCGTCCAAATAAACGACCACATAAACATGACTAATATCTCTGAAAATCTCGTTCACAAAATTCTGAAACACTGCCGGTGCAGTACTGAGCCCGAACGGCATTACTAGATACTCAAAGTGACCGAGGGTGTGTTAAACGCGGTCTTCCACTCATCTCCCTTTCTTATACGGACAAGATTATATGCTCCTCGGAGGTCAAGTTTAGTAAACCAACGGGCTCCCAACAGCTGATTATATAGATCAGGAATGAGTGGAAGCGGATACTGGTTTTTCACAGTGATTGCGTTTAAATCACGATAATTAATGCAAGGCCTGAGACCACCATCTTTTTTTTCCAAAAAAAAGAACTCGGCCCCCACTTATGAGGTGGATGGTCTAATAAACTCTTTTCGCAAACTGTGAATGACTGGATTATGTTTGCGTAACCATGGCATACCCAGAACAACAGCGGATGATAAATTGTGGATAACAAAAAATGACACATGTTCAGCATGTAACGATCCCACTGACATTGATATTTCCTCAGTGATAAACTCCACTCCATTCTGGACAATAGGAGTGCCATTAATAGCAGTGGTTTTAATGGGCGCATTAAGCTTTAGCAGTGGTACATCAAGATTTCTCACTACCTGGAAATCTTTGAAATTCCCCTATGAACCACTATCCACATAAGCCTCCACACACACAGATTTCTTCAAATAAGACAAAGAAGTAGGCAAAAGGACTTTGGCCGCATGAGCGGGCAATACCTGGGCACCTGGGCAGGCATGGCCAGCGCTACCCAGGTGCTGATGTCCAGGCAGTGAAGGCTTCTGACGTCCAGTGTTCTCCCAGAGCTCTCCAGACTGTGGCTTGTGCAGCATGTTAGTAGGAGATGATGGGAGTGATCCTCCACAGGACTGAACAATGAGGCCGGACACAGGTGCTTTAGCAATCCAATCAACTCAGAAAAGGAGAGGAAAGAAAAAAAAATTCAGAGAAAGGGATAGGAAATGCTTTTATATATAAAAACGGAGGTTTTTTTTTATATGGGCCAAATTAATGTGACGTCCGCTCACTGCAGGTCTGAACTGCAGGTAAGACAGTACGCCAAGAAACCCCGAGACCCTTTACCCCTTATACAGTGATCTGGAATTATAGCGAAGCCCAGGGGTAGCTGCCTATGAGAGCAGTGGACCGGAGTAGGAAGGACGCTAGGAAGGGAATAAAAAGCGAGACCAAATGCGTAGTCAGAAGTCCAAAGGTCAAAACCGGGAGGGCGGCAAAGGTACAAAATCGGCAGGCTAAAGAAGGGTCAAAATCCAGGCAAAAGTCAGAGTCAAAACTAGGCTGGCAACAGAGGTACAAAATCGGCAGGCAGTAGAAGGGTCAGAAATTCAGGCAAAGGTCAGAGATACAATAGCAAAACAAACTAGCACACTGGGGAAACCAAGACTATATCTGGCGGCTTGCAAGCCAGGCTCCAAGGTATTTGAATGGCATGGCTACCTCTCACAGGCTTACAGTCTGATGACCTCATCTGGACCGCCCCCAGAACCAGGCCAGATGGTGATGCATGACTGACACCAACCACTTCACCTCTGACAGCAGAGCGAAGCCTACACCCACCAGATGCCTGAGTCCAGTGCCTCCCAGCGGCCGACGCAGGAACACCAGCCACTGAATCCAACGGCGACGTGACAGGATCCCTTCAGAGAAGCCCGGGAAAACATGTCTGAGACTTTCTTCTCCCTGGGAAGCTAAGTGGGCGGTTCTAACCAGAACACAATATTTCTTAAAGGAGAAATACTAATGTGTACAGAAACAGAATAAATGGGTTACTAATGACCCCTAAGGGTTGAAACTGATGTTACACTATGAATATTATCTAGCTGCACATAAATGGGCAGAACAGTGGGGGAGCTATAGACTGCAGGGATTGTTGGGTTACTCCTTGTGTCCCTGTGGAAAATTATGCTTCCTATCTATCACAATAGCAAAAAAAAAAAAAAAATTATTATGGAAAAGAAAAACAAGAGACTATTCATATTTGTCAGTGCGATATCCATAACGACTCAATTGTTAAAATGATCTTGCTATTTCTCCTATATAACATAAAAAAAGAAAGAGAAACAACCCACAAAGCTGAATTGCAATTTTATGATCATTTTGCTTAAAAAAGTAAAAGAATAAGAGATCAGAAAGTTTAATGAGTTATTAAATAGTACCAATAAATACTACAGTTTGTCACATGATCAAATAGGCTTTCACATCTCTGTTAAAAAATAATAAAAGGTACAGATATTACTATAAAGCAACACACTAAAACCTTTATTTTTGTTAAATTTGATTTCATTAAGAAAAAAAGTAACAGAATATAAATTATAAATATTTGATATCACTATGTCTGGAACAACCACCCCCCAAAAAACAATGCTAGATGTGCTACTTTTATATTGATTTGTCTCACAAAAGATGTTATAAAAAGCAATCAAAATGTCCCATATAGTCCAAAATGGTACCAATAAAATCTCATGCTGGAAAAAACAGCCTAATTCAACTCTGTCAACAATAAAAATGAGTTGTCAGAATAGGTAACATAAAAATTTTTTTTTGTTTTTTACAAAGTATTTTTTTCATGAAAACAAAGTAAAACATAAATAATGCTATATAAATTTGCCATCTTGTTAATTGTACTGACCAACTGAATAAAAGTAATAAGTGACTTATACCACAGACTCATCATTGAAAATCGTAAACCTTAATTGGGAAAAAAAAAGTAAAATTTTCACTTTTTGCCTTCTGGTGAGCATTGTCTTTTTTACCCCTGTTATATTAGGTAGCTGAGGAGGACAGGAACAACAGCCGGGCAGCCGAACACCAGAGATGTTGGTAACTAATGGGTTGCAGATTCCTAAACTAACCACACAACTAGAGGTAGCCGTGGAGCGTGCCTACGTTGATCCTAGACGCCTCATCACAGCCTGAGAGATAACTACACCTAAAGGCAGAAAGATGAAAGCTATCTGCCCCGGAGAAGATCCCCAAAGAAAATAGGAAGCCCCCAAACATATAATGGCGGTTAGACAAGAAAAAAGCACGAACACAGACAGAAAATAGAATGAGCAAACGCTGGGGCCACAAGCTGACTAAATAGGATAGGCCAGGAGAGATTACTTTCTGCAACCCAGAAAACCCTACAAAAATCCAACAATTCTGATTACAAAAATACTGAGATCACATGATCTCGCCACCCACTAAATCAGATCTCAGTGTGAACAAAACCAAGCCACAGCCATTGAAAAAACAGGAAAAAGAAAATGAACAAATAACAGTGGCTTCAGATAAACTGAGAGGAGCACAAGCCCCCTGGAGGGGAAATGGCTGACCTCCACAAAAGTGCAGGTAACAATGCAAAAAGCAAGCACAAAAATAAAAGCAGAAAATATCTTATCTGATAGCAGAAAATGCAGGCAAGACTCAGCAAACTTCCAAATGAACCAGGAACCACAATTGAGACAAGAACAATTGATTACCGGCAACCATCATGGGAGGGAACCTCCCTTATATCAGACTAGTCAGTGAACCCAGATTGCCATTCCTCGCTGAAAGGTTCAGCACTGTCTGTAACCACCAGAGGGAGCCTCTGCTCAGAAACCATCTCTAGCACATTCATAACAGTACCCCCCCCTTGAGGAGGGGTCACCGAATCCTCACTTGTGTAACCAGGCCAAACAGGATGAGCTCGGTGATAGGCACGGATCAGTCTCCTAGCATGGATGTCCGAAGAAAACACCCAAGAATTGTCCGCCTGACCATAACCTCTCCACTTAACCAAATACTGGAGTTTCCGTCTAGAAAAACGAGAATCCAATATTTTCTCAACCACATACTCCAGATTGCCCTCAACCAAGACAGGGTCAGAAGGCACAGCCATAGAAACCACTGGCTCGACAAACCTCTTCAATAAGGACTTGTGGAACATGTTATGGATCTTAAATGTTCCTGGAAGAAGCAAACGGAAGGAAACAGGATTATGAATCTCCATGATCTTATAAGGTCCAATGAACCTAGGCTTAAACTTTGGAGATGCAACCCTCATAGGGATATTTCTTGAGGACAACCAAACCAAGTCCCCCACTTTAAACAGAGGACCATCAGTCCTATGCCGGTTGGCAAACCGTTGGGCCTTCTCATGAGAGAGAGACAACCTCTCCACTACCTGGTCCCAAATCTGCTGCATTCGCTCCACAACAGAGTCAACACCTGGACAGACAGAAGCCTCCGCCTGTCCCGAAGAAAATCGAGGATGAAACCCAAAATTGCAGAAAAATGGAGACATCAAGGTGGCAGAGCTAGCCCTATTATTAAGAGGAAACTCAGCCAAAGGCAAAAAAGAGACCCAGTCATCTTGATCAGCAGACACAAAACATCTCAAATAAGTCTCCAAGGTCTGGTTTGTTCTCCATGTTTGTCCATTGGTCTGAGGATGAAAAGCAGAGGAGAAAGATAATTGAACACCAATTTTAAAACAAAATGTCCTCCATAATCTGGAAACAAACTGGACTCCTCTGTCAGACACAATGTTCTCCGGAATGCCATGTATCCGAACCACGTGCTGAAGGAACAAAGGCACCAATTCGGAGGAGGAAGGTAAATTAGGTAATGGCACAAGATGTATCATCTTGGAAAACCTATCACAGATTACCCAGATAACGGTCATTCTCTGAGAAACAGGGAGGTTGGAAATAAAATCCATAGAGATATGGGTCCATGGCCTCTTGGGCACAGGTAATGGCATTAACAAACCACTAGAGTAACAGCACGGCTTGGAGCGAGAGCAAGTCCCACAGGACTGCACAAATTCCCTGATGTCACGAGACAAAGTAGGCCACCAAAAGGACCGACTCACCAAATCTCTGGTACTAAAAATCCCGGGATGACCAGCCAACGCGGAACAATGAATCTCAGACATCACACTCTTCTTCCACTGGTCTGGGACAAACAATTTCCCAATAGGGCAGCGCTCAGGTTTATCCTCCTGACACCCTTCCAGAGCCAGTCTCAAATTGGGCGAGATGGCGGAAAGAACTACACCCTCTTTCAAAATAACAGTAGGATCAGATAACTCAGGAGAGTCCACAAAGAAACTCCTCGAGAGGGCATCCGCCTTAACATTCTTAGTGCCAGGAAGAAAAGAAACCACAAAATTAAAACGTGTGAAAAACAAGGCCCACCTGGCCTTCTAGGATTAAGTCGCTTGGCTGATTCGAGATAAACCAGATTCTTATGGTCCGTGAGGACCACCACCTGATGTTTGGCTCCTTCCAGCCAATGTCTCCACTCTTCAAAGGCCCACTACATGGCCAATAACTCTCGAGTACCCACGTCATAATTACGTTCAGTTGGAGAAAATTTTCGAGAGAAAAAGGCACAAGGATTACTCTTAGAGGTTTCTGGATCTCTTTGGGACAAATAGGCACCTGCCCAATTTCAGAGGCATCAACCTCCACCTGAAACGGTAGAGAAACATCAGGCTGCCGTAGAACAGGAGCAGAAGTGAATCTCTGCTTAAGTTCCTGAAACGCAGAGACTGCCTCAGGAGACCAATTCACCACATCAGAACCCTTTTTGGTCAAATCAGTCAATGGTTTAACAATACCGGAGAAATTACCAATAAATTTACGATAAAAATTGGCAAAACCCAAAAATCTCTGAAGAGCCTTTAATGAAGTAGGTTGGACCCAATCACAGATGGCCTGAACCTTGACCGGGTCCATTTCAATAACAGACGGAGACAAAATGAATCCCAGAAATGAGACCTGTACGCCAAAAAGACACTTTGATCCCTTCACATACAGTGCATTCTCTCTCAAAATCTGGAACACAGTCCGAACATGTTTTACCTGAGAGTCCCAGTCATTGGAAAAAATCAAGATATTATCCAAATAAACAATCATAAATTTATCCACAAAATCCCTGAAAATATCATTCATGAAGGATTGGAAGACGGAAGGAGCATTAGTGAGCCCAAAGGGCATCACTAGGTACTCAAAATGCCCCTCTGGGGTATTAAACGCCGTCTTCCATTCATCCCCGTGCTTAATGCAAATAAGGTTATACGCCCCCCTGAGGTCAAGCTTGGTAAACCAACTAGCACTTTTCACCCTGGAAAACAGGTCAGAAATCAAGGGTAACGGATATTGATACTTCACAGT
Organism: Oophaga sylvatica; assembly: GCA_033576555.1. Taxonomy (NCBI): domain Eukaryota; kingdom Metazoa; phylum Chordata; class Amphibia; order Anura; family Dendrobatidae; genus Oophaga; species Oophaga sylvatica. The sequence continues at coordinate 322,453,447 of JARQOD010000003.1, forward strand.
GATCTTATTCAAGAGATGATAATCAATACATGGCCTCAATGAACCATCCTTTTTGGCCACAAAGGAAAAACCGGCACACAAGGGAGAAGAGGATGGTCTGATATGACCCTTCTCCAATGACTCCTTGATATAAGATCGCATAGCATCGTGTTCAGTTACAGACAAGTTAAAAAGGCGACCTTTAGGAAATTTACCACCAGTCACTAATTCAACAGTGCAATCATAGCTCCTGTGAGGGGGCAAGGATGCAGATTTACTTTCACTAAATACATCCAAAAAATCAGTCAAAAAGTCAGGAACATCCTGAAACTGGGGAGTGGCAGAAAAAACAGGAGTGTCGGCATTAACACATTGGCACCCCAACTGGTCACAGACACAGATTTCTAATCCAAAACAGGATTATGAGACTGTAACCAAGGGAAACCTAGTACAATAATGTCATGCAGATTATACAGCACCAGAAATGTACAACTCTCCTGATGATCTGGTTCAGCCCTCATTATCACCTGAGTAGAAAACTGGGGTTTATTCTCCTCCAAAGGGGTAGAATCAATGCCCAGTAGTGGAATAGACTTCCGCAGGGGTATCATGGGAAACCCACAACGTTTGGCAAAGTCAAAATCCATCAGGTTAATAGCTGCTCCTGAATCAACAAAAGCCTGAGCAGAAAATGTGGACAGGTAGCAAATCAGGGTAACAGTCAACAGAAATTTAATCTGAACACTACCCAAGACAACTGAGCATGCAAAACGTCTTCCCCGCTTAGGGCAGACTTAAATAGCATGAGAGGCGTCACCACAGTAGAAACATAACCCATTACGCTTCGAAACTCATGACACTGTGCCCCAGAAGTCACTCTATCACACTGCATGGGCTCAGAAGCTGTCTCACAAAGCAACACTATCTCACGCATACCTCTGCGTTTACGCAAACGTCTGTCAATTTGAATAGCCAATGACATAGAATCATTGAGACCAGAGGGAGCAGGGAATCCCACCATAACATCCTTTACATTCTCTGACAGCCCCTTCCGAAAAAGGGCTGCCAAAGCATCATCATTCCATTTGGTCAGGACTGCCCACTTTCAGAATTTCTGACAGTACAACTCAGCGTCTTCAAGACCCTGATTTAATGCCAACAAGGTTTTTTCAGCTTGATCAGTGACATTAGGTTCATCATAGAATAACCCCAGAGCCAGAAAAAATGCATCAATATCATTAAAAACAGGATTCCCAGGTGTCAGGGAAAAAGCCCAATCCTGAGGGTCGCCGCGCAGGAGAGAGATGACAATTTGAACCTGCTGTGCTGCGTTCCCTGAGGACTTAGGCTTTAAGGCAAAAAACAACTTACAGTTTTTTTTGAAATTCAGAAATTTAGCCCGTTCCCCAAAAACAAATCTGACATGGGAATCCTAGGTTCCACAACCGGCAACCTAGCAAGATAGGTAGCTATACTCCGAACCTCAGTGGCAAGCTGATCCAAACGGCCAGACAACTGTGCAAACTCCATTGAGAGAGAAAAAAAAATAAAAATACTCCTCAGCACCCAGAGAAAAAGAGGGAAAAAATGCAACAAACAGAAAAAAAAAATCTCTGACAACTCTGACAACTTTTTTCTTTCCACACTATTTTTCCCTTCTGTGAGTACCATATAATTTTCAGTTTGGCCGGTGATACTGTTATGTTAGGTAGCTGAGGAGGACAGGAACAACAGCCAGGAAGCCGAACACCTGAGATGTTGGTAACTAATGGGTTGCAGATTCCTAAACTAACCACACAACTAGAGGTAGCCGTGGAGCGTTCCTACGTTGATCCTAGATGCCTCGTCACAGCCTGAGAGATAACTACATCTAAAGGCAGAAAGATGAAAGCTATCTGCCCCGGAGCAGATCCCCAAAGAAAATAGGAAGCCCCCAAACATGTAATGGCGGTTAGACAAGAAGAAAGCACGAACACAGACAGGAAATGGAATGAGCAAACGCTGGGGCCACAAGCTGACTAAATAGGATAGGACAGGAGAGATTACTTTCTGCAAACCAGAAAACCCTACAAAAATCCAACAATTCTGATTACAAAAATACTGAAAAAACAGGAAAAAGAAAATGAACAAATAACATTGGCTTCAGATAAACTGAGAGGAGCACAAGCCCCCCCGGAGGGGACCTCGCTGACCTCCACAGAAGTGCAGGGAACAATGCAAAAAGCAAGCACAAAAACAAAAGCATAAAATATCTTATCTGATAGCAGAAGATGCCGGCAAGACTCAGCAAACTTCCAAATGAGCCAGGAACCACAATTGAGACAAGAACAATTGATCACCGGCAACCATCATGGGAGGGAACCTCCCTTATATCAGACCAGTCAGTGAACCCAGATTGCCATTCCTCGCTGAAAGGTTCAGCACTGTCTGTAATCACCAGAGGGAGCCTCTGCTCAGAAACCATCTCTAGCACATTCATAACATACCCCTTTCCGACATCGGGCTCAATAATACACCAATGTCGGACTCCCTCCCTTTGATGTGGGCTCCTGCGGTGAGCCGACATCTTTCCTGGCACATGGCAGCTGTTTTGAACATCTGACATGTGTCCGATACAGCCACATGTGGAATCGCGATCCACCAACAGATTTTAACCCGTTAAATGCTGCTAACAAATGCTGACAGCGACATTTAACATGCGCTTCCGGCAATCGCAGCAGAAATCCACCTTCCGGTGACCCCCGTCATTTGATCGCTGGTCATCAGTGGGTTGGCATAACAACTGGTGGTCTCCTGGAGACCTCTATGGTTGTCACTGCCGGATTGCTGTAAGCGCAGCCAAGTGGTCGGTGCTCATAGCAAGTGAGACTATTGAAGCATGTCAAAAGTAAAATAAAAATGTTTTTAAAAATAAAAAAAAATAAAAAAATTCAAATCACCCCCCTTATTTGTTATCGCCGCGTTCAAAATCACCCAATCTATCAATAAAACAGGATTAACCTGATCGCTAAACAGCGTAGTGAGAAAAAGTCAAAATGCCAGAATTACGTTTTTTTGGTCGCTGTGACATAGAATTAAAATGCAACAACGAGTGATCAAAAGGTCATGTCTGCACCCAAATGGTATCATTAAAAATGTCAGCTCAGCAAGCAAAAAATAAGCCCTCATCCAACCTGAGATTAATAAAAATGGAGAAGCTACGGGTATCGGAATATGGCGCAAATTGTTTTTTTTAACAAAGTTTGGAATTTTTTTTCACCACTTAGATGAAAAAGAACCTATATATGTTTGGTGTCTATGAACTCATAATGACCTGGAGAATTATAATGGCAGGTCAGTTCTAGCATTTAGTGAACTTTGTAAAAAAGCCAAACAAAAAACAACTGTGGGACTGAACTTTTTTTGCAATTTCACTTAACTTGGAATTTTTTTCCCGTTTTCTAGTACACGACATGGTAAACCCAAATGATGTTGTTCAAAAGTACAACTTATCCTGCAAAAACAAGCCCACACATGGCCATATTGATGGAAAAATAAAAAAGTTATGGCTCTGGGAAGAAGGGGAGCATAAAACGAAAATCCAAAAATAAAAATACTGGGGTTAAGGGGTTGAAGACACTTTGGGGTCAATAGCTTTCAAATATGGTCACTTCTATGGATTTCCTTTCTACTAACACTTCAGGGGCTCTACAAATGTGAAATGCCAATTGGATACCATTCCAGCAAAATTTCAGCTACAAATGGCTCTTCTTACCTTTGGAACTAAAATTTCATTACAATTCTGCGTGTTTTTTTTTCTCTCCTCACTTCTAGGGAAATTATAACCAAATAATTAAATATATAAATTTAAATAGATTTTTAAAAAAAAATCATTTATATTTTCATGTCCCATTACTATTAAAAATCTATGGGGTCATTTTTTAAATGGTTTGCCTAATGGGGAACTTCTATTTTATAGGATCATCAAAGACACTCAAGAACTGGACTCTAAATATCGGTTTTTGAAAGTTTTTTCTGATTTAAATCCTACACTAATATACTGCTTAATATGAGATTTGTAGGATTCCAGAACACCAATCTTGCATTGTCTTTACCACGGTAGTAAGTGCACAGACACATGAGCATGTGTAACAATAATATTAGAAAACAGGATTTCCAGCACTTCATTTGTAGGCTTGTAAAAAAACTTTTAACTTTTATTTGAAAAACATAAGAATTAAAAACAGCGTTGATTCAACATATAAAAACGCTTTCTTTAAGGTCTTTTGCAGTCCAAATAGATAAGTCTGCAGTCACTCTCTGTGACTGCAGACTTATGAATTCCCCAGCGCAAGAACTGTGTACTGCGGGATTCGCAGGTTTCTGAGCTGGAACTGGGGGGAGGGGTTATGTATGCGTTATACATACTCCCGGCCAATGGGCAAGACCTCACTCCATACACTTTTAGACGCTCCATGTGCTCCATAGACTGAACGGCTGCATCACTGGTCACTGGATACAGAGTGACTGCTGACTTATCGATTTGTACCGGACAACAACCCTTTTCAGTTTCTACAAAAATGAAACGAAAAAGAACGATGATGTATCCCCATGTGTTTTTGAAAAACACATTTTGAAACTGCCAATGGGTTGTTTGAGTTGGCATTAATAATATCAGAAAAGTGTCCACTGTTTGTTACTTTTTAAGGGACATGTAGTACACACTGTATATTGGATCCTACCACTAGTCCAAGTAATCAAGTAAACGGCATATGTTGAATTACAATTAATCATGGACCTCACTTTGAATTGTGTATCGTTAGCGGTATATGTAAACATATTGCATGTGTCTGCAAAAGTGCAAGCCATGCAAATTCTATGAACACACACAAAAAAACAATCACAGATAACCAAATACTCTTTTGTTCATTATCATTCTCAAAAAGTCTTGAAAAAAACATATGTCCCAAACTGTATGGTTTTTTTTTAATTATTCTTCCCCCATTTTTAATTATATCATCCAAAATTTCATCTTATCGCAACACAGGGTTTACAATGCAAAATAATATCCTTTATGCGATTACATTACAAACTAAAATGTGTATTTCAAGTGACCAATGTGCCACTATTAATTCCTAAAAAAAAGTTTTTACAATGCTTAGATTGTGAAACAAATAATCCACTAAACAAAAAATAACTATGACAAAATACCCCTTTTTCATCCCTAATGAAGCACATAGCGCTAAACGAGTGTCGGCCTGGCTAGGCTGGCTGGGTATCTTGACTGTATTTTTACATTATGCATATGGTTTCACTATACAGCTCTGGCAAAAATTAAGAGACCACTGCAAAGTTTTATAAAAATCAGCTTCTCTACATGTCTGACAGCGATTGCATTCCAGTGTCAGTTGAATTTCAACCAGAGTACACCTCACTGTACTTAATGTGCTTCTGATTAGGTGATCACCTGAACCAAATCTTATTTAATGAAGGAAAAGACACTGCTGTGGTGTTCACAGTCCTCTTGCAATAGTACAAGCTGGATGGCAAAACAAGTGCTAGTAATATCCCAAAAGTAATAGGAATTAAAAAATAACTTTTAACCATGCCAAAGGAGTTGAAAAGAAAAGTCTTGAGTGAGTAAAAGAAGGGCTCAATTTTGGCTTTACTAGCAGAGGGATACAGTGAGCATCATGTTGTCTTTATCCTTAAAATTTCTAAGACGGCAGTCCATTACAACAAGGTCAAGCAGCAGACATCGGGGACAGCAAAGCTATAGACCGGCAGAGGGCGAAAACAACTCTCCACTGACCGGGATGACCGTCATCTTATTCGAATGTCACTCAGCAACTGCAGGATGACATCAAGTGACCTACAAAAGGAATGGCAAATGGCAGCCGGGATGAAGTGCAGGGCAAGAACTGTTTGCAACAGGCTCCTAGAGACAGGGCTCAAGTCATGTAAAGCTAGAAAAAAGCCTTTCATCAATGAGAAGCAAAGGAGAGTCAGGCTGAAGTTTGCCAAAGACAATAAGGATTGGACAATAGAGGACTGGAGTAAGGTAATCTTCTCTGATGAGTCTTAATTTTCAGCTTTGCCCAACAACTGGTCGTCTAATGGTTAGACGGAGACCTGGAGAGGCATACAAGCCACAGTGTCTTGTACCCACTGTGAAATTTGGTGGAGGATCGGTGATGATCTGGGGATGCTTCCGCAAGGCTGGAATTGGGCAGGTTAATCTTTGCGAAGGATGTATGAATCAAGCCGCATACAAAGTTATCCTGGAAAAACAGTTGATTCCTTCTGATCAGGCAATGCTCCCCAACTCTAAGGACTGGTTTTTCCAGCAGGACAATGTGCAATGTCACACAGCTAGGTCAATCAATGTGTGGATGAAGGACCACCACATCAAATCCCTGTCAAGGCCAGCCCAATCTCCTGAACCCCATTGAAAACCTCTGGAATGTAATCAAGAGGTAGATGGATAGTCACAAGTCATCAAACAAAGAACTGCTTACATTTTTGTACCAGGAGTGGCATAAGGTCACCCAAAAGCAGTGTGGAAGACTGGTGGAAAGCATGCCAAGACACATGAAAGCTGAGATTAAAAATCATGGTCATTCCATAAAATATTGATTTCTGAACTCTTCCTGAGTTAAAACATTAGTATTGTTGTTTCTAAATGATTATGAACTTTTTTTCTTAGCATTATTTGAGGTCTGCAAGCACTGTATTTTTTTGTTATTTTGACCATTTCTCATTTTCTGAAAATAAATACAAAATTTATTGCTTGGAAATTCGGAGACATGTTATCAGTAGTGTTGAGCGATACGATACCGCAAGTATCGGGTATCGGCCGATATTAGCTCTATCGGCCTTTCGATACTTAGTTCCAATATTTTCGTCTTATCGGATACCGGAATCGGGATTGTCACTGTCACTGTCAGTGTCCGTCGGTCGGGTCTGTCAGGAGTCAGCCGCACTTACCTGGCAGAAGATCTCCGGCGGTCACGGGCTGGACTGCTTGATGGCCGCCATCATCTTTCCCCGGCGGTCACATGCAGTTTCTCGCGATAACTGCAGTGACTGCTGGGTAATCCCGGCCGTAAAGCAGTCAGTCCGATGACGTCACCGCCGGGGAAGCAGGTAATCAGCTGTGCTGCGTCGAGATGACAGGCTCTGCCTGTCATTGCGATGTAGCAGAGCTGGATCGCCGTGGGACAGTCGTTACTATGGACAGCGTCGGACAGGTGGTATACTGTTGTTTGTTTTTTTTTCTTTTTTTACAGGAGATCGATGGCGTCACAGGAATGAGAGTATAATAAAAGAAATGAAAACTGTGTTGTCTCTTTTATTTCATTAAAATACTTTTTTCTTGCTGTGTCTTTTTTTTTATACATTTAAAAACTTTGGGATTAATAATGGATCGGTGTCTTATTGACACCTCTCCATTATTAACCGGGCTTATTCTCACCGTGCAATCAACGGTGACATTAACCCCTTATTACCCCACTTGCCACCGCTACAGGGCAGTGGGAAGAGCCGGGTAAAGTGCCACAATTGGCACATCTTTTGATGCGCCAAATGTGGGGCTGCTGTAGCCTGGTATTATCAGGCTGTTGAGGGCCAAAATCCATGGGCCTTGACAGTCTTTTAATACCAGGCCGCAGCAGTCTGCATTTTACTTGGCTGGTTAACACAAATAGGGGGACCCCTACGCCTTTTTTTTTCGAGGGGATCCCCTATTTTTGTTAACCAACCAAGCTAAGCAAACTGCTGTGGCCTGGTATTATCAGGCTGGCAAGGTCCATGTATGTTGGCTCCTTAACAGCCTTAAATACCATTCCTCAGCAGCAGGGGCGTACATATAAATCATGGGGCCCCATAGCAAAAGTCTGAATGTTCCCCACCCCCCCAAAAAAAAAACCCAGAGGCATTGTAAATGTAAAGTGCCAGCACAGTGAGGGAAGTTGAGTCGCACAGAGACAGGGGTTTTGGGGGTACTCGGCACCGATAACGTCGACTTCTATGGGGGATGTCACGAGTAGCACAGCTCGGTCCGTGACCTGGGCGATCACTGGAATGTGGAATATTTCCAGGGGATGATAGAATGTTCGTGTAGTTTGTCGTGACGCCACCTGTAGTACCTGGTCAGGGTGTCCAGCGCTGCTGTGCAGGTCCTCTGGAAGGGATGGTGTAGTGCAGGTAGGTGAAAAGTCTTCTACAGGTAACACACTATCCTTCCAGGGCAGATAGATGTGAGATAGAGCAATGGTGCAAAGTGATGTAGCAGAGTGGACTATGCGACGTAGTAAGAAAGCAGGAAACACTTCGAGTTAAACGTTGCATAATAAAATTTTTAATAATAACATTACAAAAGTGCAAATGGCTTATATTATGTGACATGTTTTGTTACTGTTGATACCCTTGATATGTGTTATACATGTGTGTTAATAAATACATATTCAACAAAAGTGCAAATAGCATTAGTGCCGAAGTTCGTGGAGACTTCTTAGGACTACAACCCCACCGGGGTAACTTCACAGTGTCCTTTACTTGTGCTTGTGGAGGACCCGCTCCAAACCTCCAACTGTGGTCTTGGGTGGGCTGCAAGACTTTCCTTGAGCAGACCTCACTTTCGGCCACACCAAACGGGTTTTTAGTTTCTGAGGTAGTTGAAAATAGTGCACAGTAAAGTTTTTTGTAAAACCAAAATGGAGCACCGAAGTGCCAACTATTTACAGAAAAATTTGTGAGCCACTACAGTTCATGGCTTCAAAGTTGAACATTTTCATTACAGTGAAACACCATTACCCAACCTGGGTATATTAAGGCAACAATAAACTTGTTCTTCTGAACATTCACCCGTCCGGGTACATCAAACCATTACCCAACATGGGTATATTAAGGCAAAAATAAAGTTGTTCTTCTGAACATTCACCAGTCCGGGTACATCAAACCATTACCCAACATGGGTATATAAGGCAACAATAAACTTCTTTTTATGAACATTCACCCGTCCGGGTACATCAGTAATTTAACTATTTACATACAGAGACCCTGTCCGGGTTATTTAGACTTCTTTGACTG
>JARQOD010000003.1:322462594-322546526 GCA_033576555.1 Oophaga sylvatica
AAATTTTGTTTTATTTGATTGCATCCTCATTTGCCCTATCACTGTAAGGCCGGAGTCACACATACGAGAAACTCACACGATTATCGTGCGAGTCTCTGGCATGAACACCCGGCACTGCCGCCGGCTCTAGGACTGGAGCGTGTGGCTGTATGTAATTCTATGCAGCCGCACGCTCAGGTTCGAGCGCCGGCGGCGGTGCCGGTGTTCATGCCAGAGACTCGCATGTGTGACCCCGGTCTTATTGCATTTTTACCATCATTATTTTATGTATTCAGTTTATACCATGTAATTGTTCCTGGCTATTATGTCCGCTTTCCATCTGGTTATTTTTTCCCACCCATCCAATTTTTTATCTCTATGCAATTAATAAAGTTATACCTTTTTCTTTAATAGACTCTTGCATTTGGTTTTTGTTTCCTTCTTCTTTATATTGATACTGTACATGCAGATATGTCTACACACCTGTACAATATATGTTAAAGTAAAAAAAATACATATTTGGCATCCCCATAATTGAAACAAAACATACAAAACCTTAGAATATTTAGTAATACTGTTAAATTGTAAGATTGATGGCAAAGTGGCTTAAGAATACTGCTCGTCTATCCAAAGTCTGTTACACCTACGACTGCGGGAGCGTAAAACTGAAAAATTATTTTGGCTGTGCGTCTACACAATTTCCATCTTTAAAAGGATTACATTACAAAGTTAATGGCAAAAGGCTACCTATTTAATTTTATATGATTGGTTCACACCTGGATTTTTCCTGTTTGTTTGAAAATATACTTAAGTCATTTTTATATATGTGTGTGTAATATGTATATACATGTGTCCATGCCAATTTCATATATAAACATGTGTAGGTATGGAAGGAGCATGGCTGGAGGGAGGTCAAACATATGTTCTGCATACAGAGCCTTGATCTGCAAGTGTCCTCTCCTGGATATATGCCAAAAAAGGGGTGAATTTACACAAACTATAGCAATTGATATTTTGGCTCAATTTTGCATTAGATTAATGACACTCAGCTAATATAAATAAGATTTTAGGTATTCAGCTGAGCAGCAAATAAATATAGCGTTTGCATGGCTCGAGTATACCACATATTTTAAGACCTGGGCTTTTGGACATATTTGCACGTATCTTTCAGTTCTGTCAATTTTATTTTTCACCCTTGCTATAAAAAAAATAAAAAAAAAACCCCTAAACCTGAATAGGGTTGCTGTTCTGTTTATATAATATGGGATTTGCAGCTTGCTGACCTCCACCGTAGGGTTAAGTAAGAGACGGGGGTATTTATCTTTTTACATGTGGAAATTTCCAGGTAAGAATCTTGGTATAAGCCTAAGATTGAGCTCCATGTAAAATAAATGACACTCATACAACACATCTGTGTCTGCATTTCCTCAGGTTTAGCTTTTTATGCTGTAACAGCCTTAGGCTTGTGGTTGCACATGTCATCAGATTTCAGGAAACCAAATCTGTAGACTAGGTATCGGATGAGTTGCTAATGTTTGAAAAAAACGCAAAAAATATGTTTCAGGCCTGTGTTTTATGGCTCTTATTGAAGTAAAGACTTGTGATTGCAACTTGATCTCCCACCCCCAAGATATTTCCAAGAATTGTCAAAGTAATGGAAAGTCCAGGCTAAATTTGCAAAGATAAAGCCAGGACACTGAGTTATTAAGCTTCTGGAATACGGTTCATTTTATTGGTGGTTGCTGGTCTTCAGAACCATGATTCACTTATCCATGAATGATTCACCAGGAAGTCACTGATGTCAAGATGAAAGTCATCCTTGTAAGAAGTCCAAGAAAAACTAGAGACAGTAATCATTAATGGCTTAGTAAGGACCATTCATGCCAGACACAAGAGCGGTATTGACTCCTCTGACAGTAGGCTTCATGTTTGACATTTTCAGGATGGAGCTGTGGTATTCTTAAAGGGAAACTATCATCGGAAAAATAATTATTGCTTATATTAGAAGTTTAGGTTACATCTTGACAATATTTTTTTTTCATATTACAATCTTTATCAAAATAAGCAAAAAACATTTTTCACACTGGCCACTGAGGATTTTTTAGACTCATATTTCATGTCCTTTTAAGAGGAGTTTACAGGACTTTTCATATCAGTAGAAGCAGGATTACAATATCAATTAACAAGTCTGGTAACAAAGGAACCATTAATTACAATAGGTGATGTCACAGGTGGCCTTGCTCCCTCTTCCTTCACAATGACTTTAAGGCTATGTGCACACGTTCAGGATTATTTGCGTTTTTTTCGCGGGAAAAAAACACGTAAAAAACGCATGAATTAAGCATCCTATCATTTAGAATGAATTCCGCAATTTTTGTGCACGACGCATTTTTTTTCTGCGAAAAAAACGCATCTCGGAAAAAGAACCAACATGTTCATTAATTTCGCAGAATTCTAGCATTTTTCCCGCTATATTATTGACCTAGAAAGTTCAGGGAAAAATTGCAGTAAAAACGCGCAAAATCTGCACAAAAAACGCACCAAAAACACGAAAAAAGCGAGAAAAAAAACGCGGAAAAAAAAGTGCGTTTTTACCACAGAAAATGTCTGTTTTTGCTCAGGAATATTCTGCAAACATTCCTGAACGTGTGCACTTAGCCTAAACACGCAAATTAGACACATCAGTGCAAAAGGTAGAGTTATGGTATGTTCATTGTGGCAAATGTACAAGTATTGTTTTGAGAAACAAAAGGGTTCTCATTGTCAGATTTAAAGCTATGGGCTCTTAATCACTGGCGAGAAATACGGACGAGTGCAATCCGATTAAAAATTGGATTGCATTCGGACCAATGTTATTCAATAGGTGAAATCTCATTTGCGATTTTTTTTCTCAGCCGAAATCGGACTGAGAAAAAAATCGCCGCATGCTGCAATTTGCTACGATTCTCAGATGAGACTCGCCAATACAAGTCAATGGGTGCGAGAAAAAATCGGACAGCACTCGCACCATGCCAGTGCTGTCCGATTTATACGCACCGGTGTCCTTTGAAAAGCCGGCAATTCATCCCTGGGTACTGTAAAATCACACTGACATCTCACAAAACACTAGATATATACACATAGAATACAAATAAATATATATATATATATATATATATATATATATATACATGTCATTTTGACATATATATATATATATTTATAGTTCAAACAGTTCTACATAGCATAATAGCTGCTAATTCAATTGCCGACTTCTGTAAAATCATTACAGAACCCGACATGAAATGACACATGGTTTACATACAGTAAAACATGTCATTAATTTAGTTTGATATATGGTTTTCACTAATAATTAGATGAGTGTATGTGTGCAAAATTTCATACATGTAGGTGTTAATTTAATGTGTAATTTTGTTGTAAAAAAATGCGTGGGCTCCCGCGGTATTTTCTCCCCTAGACAGGGAAAGCCAGTGACTGATGACAGATATTCATAGCCTAGAGAGGGACCATTGTTTTTGGGCCCCCCTGGCTACTAACATCTGCCCCATCCACCCCAGAAAAGGCACATCTATTATTAGATGCACCTTTTCTGGCACTTAGCCTGTCTATCCCCGTTGCCTTTAGCGGTGGCTAATGGGTTAATAATGGGTTAATGCCACCTTGCTATTGAAAGGTGACATTAAACATGGTTAATAATGGAGAGTTGTCAATTAGACAACTCTCCATTATTAATCCTATAGTATTAAAGGGTTAAAAAAACATACACACATTAATTAAAAATTATTTTAATGAAATAAAGACACATAGTTTTTGACCAAAATTTATTGTACTGGTAATCCATCTGAATCCCTTGTTCTCCTGTAATAAAAATAAAATAATAAAGCAACAATATCCATACCTCTCAGCCGTTCAGTCAGGTCCCACGCTGCAATCCATGTGAGCTGATATTAATAGCCTGGGAAGCTCAATGGGTATTACCGCCTTCCCAGGCTATAAACATCGGCCCCCAGCCGTCGGCTTTCCCTCTGCTGGATACAAAAATTAAGCAGCAGCCTACTCCATTTTTTTTAGAAATTTTTTTTTATTAATTAAATACATGTACAGTAAGCTGCACACACTGTACTAATTGTATTTGTCACTGACATCTATATATCTATATTTTGTGTATTTACTGCATTGTATGTAATCCATCTATTCTATCCTGTCAGCTTCTGCTGTGATTTTACACTATGCGGGTGCAGAATTGCCAGTGTTATGTTTCGGTAGCTGAGGAGTAAAAGCAAAAATAGCCGAAGTAGCAATACACCAGAGAGGCTGGAAACTACTGAGTTGCAGAACCCTAAACTAACCGCAACACTAGAAGTAGCCGTGGAGCGTACCTACGGTGATCCTAGACGCCTCGTCACAGCCGGAGAGATAGCTACACCTGAAGACAGAAAGATGAAAGCTAACTGCCTCGTAGCAGAACCCCCAAAGAAATAGGAAGCACCCAGACATGTAATGGCGCTTAGACAAGAAGAAAATACGAACACAGACAGAAAATAGAATGATCAAACGCTGGGTCCCAATACTGTCTAGATAGAAAAGTATAGGAAAGAATTCTGACTGCAACCCAAAAAACCTGACAAAAATACCAACACTTCTGTTTAAAAAAAAAACGTGAGATCACACGATCTCTACCACCTAAATCAGATCTCTGGTGTAACACACAGCAATTCAGCAAATAAAAAGTGAAAACACAAACTGAGCATAAATGCAGAGCCAGGCCCTAAAAGGGAACCAGGCTGAAGTCCACAGCAAGGCAGCAAACCAGCAAGGAAAATCAAACCAGAGGAAAAAAAAAACAACAAGTCACTTATCTGAATGAGAGCAGGAATGCAAGCTGAGCTCAAAGCAAGACCTGGAAGAACAATTGATTACCGGCAAGGCTGATTGGAGTTCAGGTCACTTATATCAGACCAAACGGACCCAGCTGAAAGCCATTCAGCAATTGGTTCATTGCCCTCAGCAACCACCGAAGGGAGCCCCAGCTCCGAAGTCGCCTCCAACGTGCTCACAACAGTACCCCCCCTTGAGGAGGGGTCACCGAACCCTCTCTTGCGCAACCAGGCCGATCAGGATGAGCTCGATGATAAGCACGGATCAGTCTCCTAGCATGGATGTCCGAAGCAAACACCCAAAAATTGTCCTCTTGACCATAACCTCTCCACTTAACCAAATACTGGAGTTTCCGTCTAGCAAAACGAGAATCCAATATTTTCTCAACCACATACTCCAAATTGCCCTCAACCAAAACAGGGTCGGGAGGTGCAGCCATAGGAACCACTGGCTCGACAAACCTCTTCAATAAGGACTTGTGGAACACGTTATGGATCTTAAATGTCCCTGGAAGAAGCAAACGGAAGGAAACCGGCTTAAGAATTTCCATGATCTTATAAGGTCCAATGAAACTTGGCTTAAATTTTGGAGATGCAACCTTCATAGTGATATTTCATGAGGACAACCAAACCAAGTCCCCCACTTTAAAACGAGGACCATCAGTCCTATGTCAGTTGGCAAACCACTGGGCCTTCTCTTGAGAGAGAAACAACCTCTCCACTACCTGGTCCCAAATCTGCTGCATACGCTCCACAATAGAGTCAACCCCCGGACAGACGGAAGCCTCTGCCTGTCCCGAAGAAAATCGAGGGTGAAACCCAGAATTGCAGAAAAATGGAGACATCAAGGTGGCAGAGCTAGCTCTATTAATAAGGGCAAATTCAGCCGAAGGCAAAAAAAGAGACCCAGTCATGTTGATCGGCAGACACAAAACATCTCAAATAAGTCTCCAAGGTCTGCTTTGTTCTCTCGGTTTGTCCATTGGTCTGAGGGTGAAATGAAGAGGAGAAAGATAACTGAACACCAAGTTTAGAACAAAATGCTCTCCAAAATCTGGAAACAAACTGGACTCCTCTGTCAGACACAAAGTTCTCCGGAATGCCATGTAACCGAACCACATGCGGAAAAAACAAAGGCACCAAATCGAAGGAGGAAGGCAACTTAGGTAATGGCATAAGATGTATCATCTTGGAAAACCTATTACAGATTACCCAGATAACGGTCATTCTTTGAGAGACAGGGAGGTCGGAAATAAAATCCATAGAGATATGGATCCATGGCCTCTTGGGCACAGGCAATGGCATTAACAAACCACTAGAACGAGAGCAAGGCTTGGAATGAGAGCAAGTCCCACAGGACTGCACAAAGTCCCTGACGTCACGAGACAAAGTAGGCCACCAAAAGGGGCGACTCACCAAGTCTCTGGTACCAAAAATACCAGGATGACCAGCCAATGCGGAACAATGAATCTCAGACATCACACTCTTCTTCCACTGGTCTGGGACAAACAATTTCTCAACAGTGCAGCATTCAGGTTTATCCTCCTGACACCCCTTCAGAGCCAGTCTCAAATTGGGCGAGATGGCGGAAAGATCTACACCCTCTTTCAAAATAACAGCAGGATCAGTAAACTCAGGAGAATTCGCAAAGAAACTCCTCGAGAGGGCATCCGCCTTAACATTCTTAGTGCCCGGAAGAAAAGAAACCACAAAATTATAACGTGTGAAAAACAAGGCCCATCTGGCCTGTCTAGGATTAAGTAGCTTGGCTGATTCGAGATAAACCAGGTTCTTATGGTCGTGAGGACCACCACCTGATGTTTGGCTCCTTCCAGCCAATGTTTCCAATCTTCAAAGGCCCACTTCATGGCCAATAACTCCTGATTACCCACGTCACAATTACGTTCAGTTGGAGAAAATTTTCAAGAGAAGGCACAAGGGGTACTCTTAGAGGTCTCCGGATCCCTTTGGGACAAAACGGCACCTGCCCCAATCCCAGAAGCATCAACCTCCACCTGAAACGGTAAAGAAACATCAGGCTGCTGTAGAACAGGAGCAGAAATGAATCTCTGCTTAAGTTCCTGAAACGCAAAACTGCCTCAGGAGGCCAATTCACCACATCGGAACCCTTTTTGGTCAAATCAGTCAATGGTTTAACAATACTGGAGAAATTACCAATAAATTTGCGATAAAAATTGGCGAAACCCAAAAATCTCTGAAGAGCCTTCAATGTAGTAGGTTGAACCCAATCACAGATGGCCTGAACCTTGACCGGGTCCATTTCAATAACAGACAGAGACAAAATGAATCCCAGAAATGAAACCTTCTGTACGCCAAAAAGACACTTTGATCCCTTCACATACAGTGCATTCTCTCTCAAAATCTGGAACACAGTCCGAACATGTTTCACATGAGAGTACCAGTCGTTGGAAAAAATCAAGATATCATCCAAATAAACGATCAGAAATTTATCCACAAAATCCCTGAAAATATCATTCATAAAGGATTGGAAGACGAAAGGGGCATTAGTAAGCCCAAAAGGCATCACTAGGTACTCAAAATGCCCCTCTGGGGTATTAAACGCCGTCTTCCATTCATCCCCGTGCTTAATGCGAATAAGGTTATACGCCCCCCTGAGGTCAAGCTTGGTAAACCAACTAGCTCTTTTCACTCTGGAAAATAGGTCAGAAATCAAGGGTAACGGATATTGATATTTAACAGTTATTTTATTCAGGAGGCGATAGTCAATACACTGCCTCAATGAACCATCCTTTTTGGCCACAAAGAAAAAAACGGCACCCAAGGGTGAAGAGGTTGGTCTGATATGACCCTTCTCCAAAGACTCCTAGATGTAAGATCGCATAGCATCGTGTTCAGGTACAGATAAATTAAAAAGGCGAACTTTAGGAAATTTACCACCAGGCACTAACTCAATAGCGCAATCATAGCTCCTGTGAGGAGGTAAGGATGCAGACTTACTCTCACTAAACAGATCAGAAAAATCAGTCAAAAAAGTCAGGGACATCCTGAGACTGGGGAGAGGCAGAAAAAACAGGAGTATCAGTATTAACACATTGGCAACCACAACTGGTCACGGACACAGATTTCCAATCCAAAACAGGATTATGAGTCTGTAACCAAGGGAAACCCAGTACAATAATGTCATGCAGATTATGCAACACCAGAAATTTGCAACTCTCCTGATGATCTGGTTCAACCCTCATTATCACCTGAGTAGAAAACAGAGGTTTATTCTCCGCCAAAGGGGTAGAATCAATGCTCAGCAAAGGAATAGACTTCCGCAGGGGTATCATGGGAAACCCACAACGTTTGGCAAAGTCAAAATCCATCAGGTTAATAGCTGCTCCTAAATCAACAAAAGCCTGAGCCGAAAATGTGGACAGGGAGCAAATCAGGGTAACAGTCAACAGAAATTTAGTCTGAACACTACCCAAGACAACTGAGCGCGCAAAACGTCTTCCCCGCTTAGGGCAAACGGAAATAGCATGAGAAGCGTCGCCACAGTAGAAACATAACCCATTGCGCTTTCAAAACTCATGACGCTGAGCCCCAGAAGTTACACCATCACACTGCATGGGCTCAGGAGCTGGCGCAATCCCACCATAACGTCCTTTACATTTTCTGACAGACCCCTCCGAAAAAGGGCTGCCAAAGCATCATCATTCCATTTGGTCAGGACTTCCCACTTTCGGAATTTCTGACATTACAGCTCAGCGTCTTCATGACTCTGATTTAATGCCAACAAGGTCTTTTCAGCTTGATTAGTGACATTAGGTTCATCGTACAATAACCCCAGAGCCTGAAAAAATCTCCAGCTATCAGGGAAAAAACCCAATCCTGAGGGTCGCCGCGCAGCAGAGAGATGACAATTTGAACCTGCTGTGCTGCGTTCCCTGAGGATTTAGGCTTTAAGGCAAAAAACAACTTGCAGTTATTTTTAAAATTCAAAAATTTAGACTGATCCCCCAAGAGTAAATTTGGCATGGGGATTCTAGGTTCCACAACAGGCAACCCAGCAAGATAGGCAGTAATCTTCTGAACCTCAGCGGCAAGCCGCTCCACACATCCAGACAACTGTGTAAACTCCTTTGAGGACAAAGAAAAAATTCCTCCTCAGCACCCAGAGAAAAGGAGGGAAAAATGCAACAAACAGAAAAAAAGAAAATTCTCTGACAACTCACTTTTTTTTTTCCTTTTACTATTTTTCCCTTCTGTTGAGTACCATAGAATTTTCAATTTGGCTGGTAATACTGTTATGTTTCGGTAGCTGAGGAGAAATAGCAAAAATAGCCGAAGTAGCAATTCACCAGAGAGGCTGGAAACTACTGGGTTGCAGAACCCTAATCTAACCGCAACACTAGAAGTAGCTGTGGAGCGTACATACGGTGATCCTAGACGCCTCGTCACAGCCGGAGAGATAGCTACACCTAAAGACAGAAAGATGAAAGCTAACTGCCTCGTAGCAGAACCCCCAAAGAAATAGGAAGCCCCTAAACATGTAATGGCGGTTAGACAAGAAGAAAATACGAACACAGACAGAAAATAGAATGATCAAACGCTGGGGCCCAATACTGTCTAGATAGAAAAGTATAGGAAAGAATTCTGACTGCAACCCAAAAAACCCTGACAAAAATACCAACATTTCTGATTAACAAAAAACTTGAGATCACACGATCTCTACCACCTAAATCAGATCTCTGGTGTAACACACAGCAATTCAGCAAATAAAAAGTGAAAACACAAACTGAGCATAAATGCAGAGCCAGGCCCTAAAAGGGAACCAGGCTGAAGTCCACAGCAAGGCAGCAAACCAGCAAGGAAAATCAAACCAGAGGAAAAAAACAACAACAAGTCACTTATCTGAATGAGAGCAGGAATGCAAGCTGAGCTCCAAGCAAGACCTGGAAGAACAATTGATTACCGGCAAGGCTGATGGGAGTTCATGTCACTTATATCAGACCAATCGGACCCAGCTGAAAGCCATTCAGCAATTGGTTCATTACCCTCAGCAACCACCGGAGGTAGTCCCAGCTCCGAAGTTGCCTCCAACGTGCTCACAACAGCCAGCTTTTCTTCTATCTATCTTTGTAATACATATAATGGACAAAATACAAAATAATGGACAAAATAATGGAATCACCTGGAAACATCAACACAAGTTAGTTTAATATAGGGTAAGGCCCACCGTTGGCGGCAATTACAGCCTCAATTCTCCGAGGTATGGATTCATACAAGGTGTGAATTGTTTCCAAAGGAATTTTAGCCCATTCTTCAATGAAAACACCCTCCAGTTCTTTGAGCAACGATGGCTGCGGAAATCGACGTCTAACTTGAATCTCTAAAATCGACCAAAAATGCTCAATAATGTTGAGGTCTGTGGATTGTGGGGGCCAGATGAGATGCTCAACTTCATTAGAATGTTCCTCGTGCCATGCTTTAATGATTCTAGCTGTATGAATTGGTGCATTATCATCCTGAAAGATGGCGTTCCCCTCCGGGAACAGTGCTTGAACCATAGGATGCATTTGGTCGCCCAAAATGCTTAAATAATCACGGCTGTTAATTCTTCCATGAAGGGATATCATTGGCCTGGCGGATCTCCATGAAATAGCACCCCAGATCATCACAGAACCTCCGCCATGTTTTACGGTTGGGAGAAGGCAGTCTGGATGGAATGATTCTTTCGGCTGTCTCCAAACGTACACACGGCCGGAGGTCGGAAATAGGGTAAACGATGATTCGTCTGAGAATATCACATGTTTCCACTGCTCGAGGGACCAATTCTGGAGGGTTCTTCACAACTCTAAACACTTGGAAATATTTGTCATTGAGAGCAGCGGTTTTCGAATTGCAGCTCTTCCGTGGAATCCAGATTTGTTCAGCTCCCGACAAACAGTTTTCGTGGAAACTGGGTTCTGTAGGTGTTCATTGAGCTCAGCAGTGATTTTCGGAGCCGTGGTCTTGCGATCCTCTCTCACAATTCGCTTTAGAGTCCGACGGTCTCTCAGTCAACTTCGACTTTCAGCCGGACCTGTGCTTTGCTGCGGACGTTTTTCCTTCTCTTTCAAATGCAGTCATTACTTTAGAGACAGTACCTCTTGACACGCCAAGCATTCGGGCACTTTCGGTTACACTAGCGCCTGCCATACCAGCACCAACAATTTGGCATCTTTGAAAATCCGAGAGGTCTGCCATTGGTATCAGGTTCTCATCAATGTTCTTACAATTATGCAAAACAAACAGTTAATTTACATACACATATCACATAACACAAATAATAACTACAAAACATTACCATATGTCACGGTTTGCATGTTTAAAACATGTTCGAAGATTATGATGCCAAAACGTTAGGTGTTTCCATTATTTTGTCCAACCCCTGTATATAAATACTGTATGTGTGTGTGTCACTGACATCTATATATCTATGTATTCTATGTATACATATGTATTCTATTCTAACCTGTCACTCTGTGATTTTACTGTTTGCGGCACATGAATGGCCGCTTTTATTCTATCTTTTACCGAACGTTGCCGACCTTTTCCGATTTTAAGAAAAATGCTCATGTTACCGATCATGAATCCGAATGTACCATAATCGTGCTGAATTTATGTTTGGCGATCCTTTTCCTTACATATTTGATCATCTCTAATATTCATCAGCCGCCACCTGTGCTATAAATAAATAATTAAAAAAAAATACAGCACCCCTAGACTAAAATTAGCAGCTCGCATCCGCCCAGCATCTATTTCTAATCTTTGGGCTTGATGTCATCGGACAATACAAAGGTGACATCAACCCCACTAATATGAACCCCACTTGCCACCTCCACAGGGCAAGTGGGAAGCGCCGGGCTCTATTCTTTAATCTTCTTCCCTTGACATTTGAAAGTGGGGAAAAGTAGTACAATCGTAAAATAATTTAGAACCTTAGCTGATCCTACCAAAATTGTAGGGTTCTGACTATTTTTATCTAATCTGTATTTATTTATTATGCTTGCTTGTATAGTGCTTTCATATTCCTCGGATATCACAAGTGTCCCTATTGGGGCTCACAATCTAAATTCCCTATGTCTTTGGAGTCTGGGAAGAAACCGTATAACTCAAAGGAAACTCCCCAAACATGTGGAGCATATACAAACTCCTCGTAGATGTAGTCCTTGGTAGTATATGAACCCAGTGCTGCACTGCCATAAAGCAACAGTATTAACCACTAAGTCACCATTGTGCCTAAATGTACTACTGATCCATTTAGTGACTTGAATTTGCTCAGGGTTATACATAGTGTGAGTCCCATAGCAAAGATAAAAAGGGTTCACCATTACAATGCTGTTTTTAACCCAGAACAGAAGGGTCTAGTAACAGAAAGTTCTTACATGCCCTTTCTAAAAAACTCTGCTCTAATTTCTCACTCTTTGCAAGCTAATGATGCAGGCCCTCTGCAGAGGGAGTCCTGTATAGGTTCCCTTCTCCTAGTAGTAAAGGAAATTGAACCCACCAATGAACCCCACCTCTAAAGGGGCCCCATAGCAGTAGTACAGTCTGTTCCTCTATTATGTTTGCCCTTGGAG
The DNA here is from genome assembly GCA_033576555.1 of Oophaga sylvatica. NCBI lineage: Eukaryota > Metazoa > Chordata > Amphibia > Anura > Dendrobatidae > Oophaga > Oophaga sylvatica. The sequence continues at coordinate 322,475,043 of JARQOD010000003.1, forward strand.
CTTGACTAGGACAGGACACCAGAGGTATACAACAGGCTTGGTTTACAAAATAAACAAGAAAGCAATTCAAAATGTCTGTAATAACAACAAACCAGTAATGGAATTAACCTTGCAAAACATATAGTTCTAACACTCCGTGAACATTTGTTACAGAATGTTGAAAGGATAAAAAGGACAAAATCTACTACAACACAACTGGGATCCATTACTGGAAGCCACTGAACAAATTATTTATCTTCACTTAACCCTCTTAACCTCGAGGAGACGTTTGTATACATTATGTAATTTTCACACACACAACTCCACAGAACAACCTTAAGAATTTTTTGTAGTTTGGATGATATTCTTAGACTTTTCAACTTAGCTCTGAATCATCGCTAAGCAAGACTTTTTTTATGGATCAGATTCTTCAATGTTTTGCTTTACCTCTAATGTATCGTTTTCTTCATTCTTTCAACACATTTCTCAATGTGAAGATGTATAGGAATTTTTGGTGTTAAATAATGTTAATAGCTAAGTACCAAGCCAAAAAAAAGAAACCTGTGACAGGAGGTCACAAAGTCCCCTGCTGGACCTTCTCCACCATCCCCCAATGCATGCAAATGAATTTAAAATGGATCCTTCAAAAATGTCACTCGAAATGTATTGCATTGTTTCCATATTTTTTCTTATGTTTACTGCGGCATTTACTGAAAGAGCCTCTGACTGCCAGGCCACCACTGATAATTCAGTCTCTCAGAATTGGTGCAGTCCCATGTAATTTCTGCTCCCATTTTACAGTATAATAGTTTGGACTGCTACCCCCTTTCATTCTATTTTATTACAGATCTGCATGGCTATCTGCCAATAAGTTGTGACACTAAAGATGAGCGAGCACTAAAATGCTCGGATGCTCGTTACTCGAACTGAGCAATTCCTAAAGCTCGAATGCTCATTTTGAGTAACGAGTATAATGCGAATCAATGGGAAATCCGAGTATTTTTCCGGCAGACCCTACAAAGAGGTCTGGGGACAGTGAAAATGTGGAAATGGATGAAAAAAGTGCTCAATGGAAAGAGAACAGCATGGGGAAGACCCATGGAAGCATCTCTGACTCCATGATGGCTGCTGAGAACAATGGTGACTCACTTTTGCTCCACTTGCAGGAATAAAAATATAATGACTTGTCTATGAGGGAAAATTTAAAATGGATTTAAAAAAAATAATACTAATTTAAGTAAGCCAAAATTGAAATCTTCAGAAATGTCAGTGTAACTTATGAAGAAGCAAGAACTGCCCAAAAATTCAATGGAAGAGGGACTCACCCTGTATTAGACATAAAGAAGGGCCTCATACACATTCTTTTCAAATTGTCATGTAGTGGTACTCCTAGACTCATAATGGCTATGAACTAAGTGCAAAGGCTGTCAAAAATTACAAGCAGGGTCATCCATACACTCTTCAAGGTACCTTCTGTAGTATCTCATTCAAATATTGTGAACAAAGCGTAGTTGTGGTACTCTCACACTCATAAAAGCTCTGCACACAGTGCAAAACCTGCCAAAAAATACAAGCAGGGTCATCCATGCACCCTTCAAGGCACCAACTGTAGTATCTTGTTCAAATATTGTGAACAAAGTGTAGTTGTGGTACTCCCACACTCATAAATGGTCTGCACACAGTGCAAAGCCTGCCAAAAATTACAAGCAGGGTCATCCATACACCCTTGAAGGCACCAACTATAGTGCCTCATTCAATTATTAAGAAAGTGTAATTGTGGCACTTCTACACTCATAAAGACTTTGCACACAGTGTAAAGCCAGAAAAAAATATAAGCAGTGTAATCCCTACTTCCTTGAAGGCACAACTGGAGTGAATCACAAAATTAAATAAGAAAGTGTAGTTGTGGCACTTCTACCCTCTTGAATGCTTTGCAAATAGTGCAAAGCCAAGAAAATATTAAAAGGAGTGCCATCCAGTCATCCATAGACCCTTGAAGGCAACAACGTGAGGGACTCATACAAATATGTTGAAAGTGTAGCTGATGTACTCCTACACTCATAAAGGCTTTGCACACACTACAGGTCCAGGAAAAAATGTATAGGTAGAGTCATCCAGTCATCCATAGCAACAACTGGCAGGCCTCATTCAAATACTGAAGATTAAAAACACTTTATGTGCTTCCTGTTATCTGGTGGTGTGGAAAAGTCAGGGCTACTCCAATCCAATCTAAAGTGTTTGTCTGTTATAACCCCCCCCCCCAGCAGCACTAAAAACACGCTCAGAAATGAACCCAGCTTTGAGATCCAAAAGTTGAAGGTTGCAGAGCTTTTGTCAGCCAGGTATTGCTTGACCATCTTGACAAACTTTTCCCCCTTGTCAAGAATACCCGGTTATCAGGGCATGGATGCTGAGAGGGTGTCATGAAATTGGCCCAGGTCTTTGACAGTCTTAACTGTACCTGGTGTGCATCTCAATCACCTCTCCTCCTTGGTTGGGCAAGGAAGCGTGCCCTCTGCCACTAGAGTTGTCTGATGGGAATTTTTTCAACATATTTTCCATAATAACCTTCTGTTATAGCACCATTTTAGTAGATATCTCCGCATCAGGAATGAAAGATGCAAGGCTCTCCTTGTAGCATGGGTCTAGCAGGGTGAACAACCAGCACTCTTTTTTGGCCAATATGAATGTAACACGAGAGTCACGGGAAAGGCAGTGATGCATAAATTCGGCCATATGTACCAAACTCCCTACATCAAACAATTTACTGTCTCCATGATGACTACTCTCACACCTCCTCCTCTGTCTCTTTCTCCTCATTCCCCTCCTCAGCCCATCCATGTTGGAAAGACGGGACAAAGCTTGTGAGGGTACTAGCCTCTGTTGCACTAGCAACCAACTCCTGTGCCTCTTCAGCCTCGGCCTCCTCATTGTTACCCAATCCATTGTAAGCAAATGAGATGAGGCAAGACTGGGTAGTATCTCTGTCTCATGTCTTCATCCATCTCCACCTGGTACACATGCAAAACTTCAGCTTTAATTGTGAGCTGTCACTGAGTAAGACTAGAAGCAGGATTGTCGCACTGCTTATGGCGCCATCGCTGCTAACCAGCTTTGTGCAGTCCTCAACGTCTTAGAGAACTGCACAACTGTCAGAAATCCATGTGCACTCTACATCTTGGCCAAGCATGGTACGTGTTGCCAATCTACATAGCCACCATCAGGTTACGGCCATTATCACACATGACTATTGCGAATAAAGAAGTTTCAGGGTGCTTCCTTCAGAGGATCCTTAACCCAATTTGGAGCAAGAAGGTTACACCTGATGAAGACCTACATGGCCGAAACACGTTGTGTTTTTTATAACAAAAAATGTTTTAATGTTTATTGTCTTTTATAAAATTTTACATTTTACCTAGCCAATAAAATATCATCTGATTTAACATCAGAGATACTTAGTCATTTGGCTATATAACCTTCTTGCTCCAAATTGGGTTAAGGATCCTCTGAAGAAAGCATGTTGTGAACGTGTTAGAGATGACTTCGTAGCTGGGGCTCCCTCTAGTGGTTGCTGAGGGTGTTGAGCCTGTGTTGAATGGCAAAAGTCCATCACTTGCAATTGATGAATGGTTATCAGTGGGGACGGACTGGCCTGATATAAGTGAGCTGACCTTCCATGATCCCCGTCGGTGATCAATTGTTACTTCCTGGTCTTGGTTGGAATTCAGCTTGCGTTCTGCTGAATGCTGAGCCCTTGCAGTATGATGGAGTTACTTCTGGGGCACAGCGTCATGAGTTTCGAAAGCGTAATAAGTTGTGCTTTTACTGTGGTGACGCTTCTCATGCTATTTCCGTCTGCCCCAAGCGGGGAAGACGCTTTGCACGCTCAGTTGTTTTGGGTAGTGTTCAGACTAACTTTCTGTTGACTGTTACCTTGATTTGCTCCCTGTCCACATTTTCGGCTCAGGCTTTTGTTGATTCAGGAGCAGCTATAAACCTGATGGATTTTGATTTTGCCAAACATTGTGGTTTTTCCCTGACACCCCTGTGGAAATCTATTCCTTTGCTGGGCCTTTGGCAGAGAATAAACCTCAGTTTTCTACCCGGTGATAATGCAGGTTGACCCGGACCACCAACAGAATTGCAAATTTTTGGGGTTGCATAATTTACATGACATTATTGTGCTGGGTTTTCTTTGGTTACAGACTCATAATCCTGTTTTGGATTGGAAATCTGTGTCTGTGACCAGTTGGGGTTGTCAATGTGTTCGTGCTGACACTCCTGTTTTTTCTGCCTCTCCCCAGTCTCAAGACGTCCCTGACTATTTGACTGATTTTTCTGATGTGTTTAGTGAGAGTAAGTCTGCATCCTTACCTCCTCATAGGAGTTATGATTGCGCTATTGACTTAGTACCCGGTTGTAAATTTCCCAAAGGTCGGCTCTTTAATTTATCTGTACCTGAGCATGATGCTATGCAATGTTATATCAAAGAGTCTTTAGAGAAGGGTCATATCAGACCATCCTCTTCACCCTTGGGCGCCGACTTTTTCTTTGTGGCCAAAAAGGATGGCTCATTGAGGCTGTGTATTGACTATTGTCTCCTGAATAAGATCACTGTTAAATATCAATATCCGTTACCCTTGATTTCTGACCTATTTTCCAGAGTGAAAGGTGCTAGTTGGTTTACCAAGCTTGAGCTCAGGGGGGCGTATAATCTTATTCGCATCAAGCAAAGCTTGAGCTCAGGGGGGCGTATAATCTTATTCGCATCAAGCACGGTGATGAATGGAAGACGGCGTTTAATACCCAAGAGGGGCATTTTTGAGTACCTAGTGATGCCTTTTGGGCTCACTAATGCCCCTTCCGTCTTCCAATCCTTTAAGAACGATATTTTCCGGGATTTCATGGATAAATTTCTGATAGTTTATTTGGACGATATCTTGATTTTTTCCAATGACTGGGATTCTCATGTGGAACATGTTCGGACTGTATTCCGGATTTTGAGAGAAAATACATCGTATGTGAAGGGATCAAAATGTCTTTTTGGCGTATAGAAGGTTTAATTTCGGGGATTCATTTTGTCTCCGTCTGTTATTGAAATGGACCCTGTCAAAGTTCAGGCCATTTGTGATTGGGTTCAACCCACTACATTGAAGGCTCTTCAGAGATTTTTGAGTTTTGCTAATTTTTATCGTAAATTTATAGGTAATTTCTCTAGTATTGTGAAACTACTGACTGATTTGACCAAAAAGGGTTCTGATGTAGTGAATTGGTCTCCTGAGGCAGTTTCTGCGTTTCAGGAGCTTAAGCAGAGATTCACTTCTGCTCCTGTTCTGCGGCAACCTGATGTTTCTCTACCATTTCAGGTGGAGGTTAATGCTTCTGAGATTGGTGCAGGAGCCATTTTGTCCCAAAGGGATCCGGAGACCTCTAAGAGTAACCCTTGTGCCTTTTTCTCTCGAAAATTTTCCCCAGTGGAACGTAATTATGATGTGTGAAATCGGGAGTTATTGGCTATGAAGTGGGCTTTTGAAGATTGGAGACATTGGCTGGAAGGAGCCAAACATCAGGTGGTGGTCCTCACGGACCATAAGAACCTGGTTTATCTTGAATCAGCCAAGCGACTTAATCCTAGACAGGCCAGGTGGGCTTTGTTTTTCACACGCTTTTAATTTTGTGGTCTCTTTTCTCCCGGGCACTAAGAATGTTAAGGCGGATGCCCTCTCGAGGAGTTTCTTTGCGGATTCTACTGAGGTAACTGAGCCTGCTGTTATTCTGAAGGAGGGTGTGGATCTTTCCGCTATCTCACCCAATTTGAGACTGGCTCTGGAGGAATTTCAGGAGGACAAACCTGAACGCTGCCCTGTTGGGAAATTGTTTGTCCCAGACCAGTGGAGGAAGAATGTGATGTCTGAGATTCATTGCTCCACGTTGGCTGGCCATCCCAGTATTTTTGGTACCAGAGATTTGGTGAGCCGATTCTTTTGGTGGCCCACTTTGTCTCATGACATCAGGGACTTTGTGCAGTCCTGTGGGACTTGTTCTCAGTCCAAACCTTGCTCTCGCTCTAGTGGTTTGTTAATGCCATTGCCTGTGCCCAAGAGGCCATGGACCCATATCACTATGGATTTTATTTCCGACCTCCCTGTTTCTCAGAGAATGACTGTTATTTGGATAATCTGTGATAGGTTTTTTAAGATGATACATCTTGTGCCACTACCTAAGTTGCCATCCTCCTCTGAGTTGGTGCCCTTGTTTTTTCAACAGGTGGTTCGGTTGCACGGCATTCCAGAGAACATTGTGTCTGACAGAGGAGTCCAGTTTGTTTCCAGATTTTGGAGGACATTTTGTTCCAAAGTGGGAGTTCAGCTGTCTTTCTCCTCTGCGTTCCACCCTCAGACCAATGGACAAACTGAGAGAACAAACCAGTCCTTGGAGACTTATTTGAGATGTTTTGTGTCAGCTGATCAAGATGACTGGGTCTCTTTTTTGCCTTTGGCTAAGTTTGCTTTGAATAATAGGGCTAGTTCTGCCACCTTGATGTCTCCTTTTTTCTGCATTTTCGGGTTTCATCCTTGATTTTCTTCAGGGCAGGTGGAGGCTTCTGGCTGTCCGGGTGTTGACTCTATTGTGGAGAGAATGCAGCAGATTTGGGATCAAGGAGTGGATAAGTTGTCTCTCTCTCAGGAGAAGGCCCAGAGGTTTGCCAACCGGCATGGGACTGATGGTCCTCGGTTTAAAATGGGTGACTTGGTTTGGATATCCTCAAAAAATATCCCTATGAAGGTTGTGTCTCCAAAATTTAAGCCAAGGTTCATTGGACCTTATAAGATCATGAAAATTCTAAATCCCGTTTCCTTCCGTTTGCTTCTTCCAGGGACATTTAAGATTCACAACGTATTCCACAAATCTTTATTGAAGAGGTTTGTCGAGCCTGTGGTTCCTATGGCTGCGCCTCCTGACCCTGTTTTGGTTGAAGGCAATTTGGAGTATGAGGTTGAAAAGATATTGGATTCTCATTTGGCTAGACGGAGACTCCAGTACTTGGTTAAATGGAAAGGTTATGGTCAGGAGGACAATTCTTGGGTGTTTGCTTCTGACATTCATGCTGAGAGACTTGTCCGTGCCTATCACCGAGCTCATCCTGATCGGCCTGGTGGCGCATGTGAGGGTTTGGTGACCCCTCCTCAAGGGGGGGTACTGTTGTGAACGTGTTAGAGACGACTTTGGAGCTGAGGCTCCCTCTGGTGGTTGCTGAGGGTGTTGAACCTGTGTTGAACAGCAAAAGTCCATCACCTGCAATTGATGAATGGTTATCAGGGGGGACGGACTGGCCTGATATAAGTGAGCTGACCTCCCATGATCCTCGCCGGTGATCAATTGTTACTTCCTGGTCTTGGTTGGAATTCAGCTTGCGTTCTGCTGTCTCCTGCTATCATTCAGATAAGTTAGTTTCTGTTTTTTTTTCTGTGGTTTGATTTTCCTTGTTTTTGCTGCCTTGCTTTTTGAGTTCAACCGGGTCCCCTTTGGGGGCTTGTGCTGGTCTCTGTTCTCTTTTTGTATTTGTTTATTTGCTCAGTTCTTGTGATTTTTTACTCCTGGGTAGCTGCGTGTTCATGCCAGAGATCTGATATAGGTGGTCGAGACCGTGTGGTCTCAGCTTTTTTGGAATAAGAAGTGTTGGAGTTTTTCCTAGGGTTTTTCTGGGTTGCAGACAGTATTCTCTCCTGTGCTGTCCTATCTAGACAGTTTTGGGCCCCAGCGTTTGCTCATTCTATTTTCTGTCTGCGTTCGTGTTTTCATCTTGTCTAACCGCCATTATATGTTTGGGGGTTTCCTATTCCTTTGGGGCTCTACTTCGGGGCAGTTATCTTTCCTCTTTCCATCTTCAGGGGTAGCTAATCTCTCCAGCTGTGACGAGGCGTCTAGGGCACCGTAGGAACGTCCCACGGCTGCTTCTAGTTGTGCGGTTAGTTTAGGGGTCTGCAACCTATTAGATCCCAACTTCTCTGGTGTTTGGCTGCCTTTGCGGTTTTTTGCTCCTGCCCTCCTCAGCTACCAAATCATAACAGAAGCGCCCTGAAACTTCTTTATTCGCAATATCATGTGGAGGAAAATTTCTTTCTGGAAGAGGAAAATTATCTCCATGCTGTTACAGATGGGCAGCATACCAGTGGAAGGATCACCCTTGTTTGCAAACTTTTCCCAGTGTTGTGCCTCCTTGCACAACCCCCCAGGTGAGCAAGTTTGAAGTTGTACTTTTCTCAACAAGCTGAATTGACTCATCTACTACGCTTAGATAGCGCTCTCTCTCTTTTTTTCCCCTCTTCCTCTCTTTCCAGGACCTTATTCACACACATGACCATGTGGGGTTTGTCTCCTAGACAAATTAGCCTCAGCAGAGCTTGTTGCCACTTCGCTGAGGTAGTGTTGCAGAGTTTCCAGCTTCAGGCTTATGTGGATGATGTGCTCTGAGATACCAAATTGGAGATGGAGGATGAGGAGGAGCAAGATGAGGTGCAGGAACTGGTGTTGGAAACCCTGATAGAAGTAGAGCCAGCAATTCTTGGCATTGGTAGCACATGTTATTTTCCAGGGTGGAACTCTGCCCCAGACTCCACAATATTCACATAGAGTACAATGAGGGAAATGTTGCATCCCTGGCCACAAATGCTTGTCCATGTGTCGCTCGTTAAGTTAAAACGATTAAACAAAAGGAGGTACAATGTCAAATGAATCAATAATAATTTTATATTAATTTTAAAATTTTAAAAAAATAATTATAAATAATAAAAAGACCCAAAAGGAATATAACATTAAAACCTCCAGAAATAAAGATGGCAGACCATCCGGTAAATAGAAAAGAAAAGGATATGGTGGGTACAGACCAAAAGACAGGGAAAAGTTAAACCAAAGTGTGGTAAAATACCATAAAAAAGTATCAATTAATAGATCTATATAAAATCAAGAGAATCACCAAATAATTGTGAAGCAAAAGGCCTTTATTAATACATAACATAGAATAAAAAGCTAAAAAACCACAATAGCTAATAATAACAATGTGTTAATACAGTAAATAAAGGCTGGAAAATTAGTCAAAAAAGCTCATATAACAATATTATGCATATATAGGAAAATTAGTACAAAAAATATATATATCGACTCAGTAATAATAGGTAGATAGGTGTAACAGCTAGCTCAAAAGAAAAAATGGGACAACAAAGTCCAAAACGGTTTTATCAGTAATATACAAAGCGGCTGATATGTATCAAAATATATCACAGGAAAATGTGCAATTGTACAAAAAATGTGCAAAAAAAGTGCAATAGTGCAAGAAATAAATAGATCCTTGAAACTGACACTCTTGTATAAATATGTGTTGAAATATGTGCTTAAATATATATCATAAATAAGATACCAAAAAGGTGTATTACTAGCAAATATGCAGAACAATTTTATAACACACTGTGCATAATAGTGCAATATAAATAAATAATTATAACAACGCCAAAGTGTCAGCAAAAAAAAGATGATAAAAGCACCTAGATGCCAGCCGATAAGAGAGAACCGAATAAGAGCCAAATAAAAAACACTGTATACCTGGGAGTCATCGTGAGCAGTATCAACAGCCTAGATCCACGCGCCCCGACGCGCGTTTCGGATTTCTTATCCTTCGTCAGGGGAATGTCAATGTCAATTCCCCTGACGAAGGATAAGAAATCCGAAACGCGCGTCGGGGCGCGTGGATCTAGGCTGTTGATACTGCTCACGGTGACTCCCAGGTATACAGTGTTTTTTATTTGGCTCTTATTCGGTTCTCTCTTATCGGCTGGCATCTAGGTGCTTTTATCATCTTTTTTTGCTGACACTTTGGCGTTGTTATAATTATTTATTTATATTGCACTATTATGCACAGTGTGTTATAAAATTGTTCTGCATATTTGCTAGTAATACACCTTTTTGGTATCTTATTTATGATATATATTTAAGCATATATTTCAACACATATTTACACAAGAGTGTCAGTTTCAAGGATCTATTTATTTCTTGCACTATTGCACTTTTTTTGCACATTTTTTGTACAATTGCACATTTTCCTGTGATATATTTTGATACATATCAGCCGCTTTGTATATTACTGATAAAACCGTTTTGGACTTTGTTGTCCCATTTTTTCTTTTGAACTAGCTGTTACACCTATCTACCTATTATTACTGAGTCGATATATATATATTTTGTACTAATTTTCCTATATATGCATAATATTGTTATATGAGCTTTTTTGACTAATTTTCCAGCCTTTATTTACTGTATTAACACATTGTTATTATTAGCTATTGTAGTTTTTCAGCTTTTTATTCTATGTTATGTATTAATAAAGGCCTTTTGCTTCACAATTATTTGGTGATTCTCTTGATTTTATATAGATCTATTAATTGATACTTTTTAATGGTATTTTACCACACTTTGGTTTAACTTTTCCCTGTCTTTTGGTCTGTACCCACCATATCCTTTTCTTTTCTCTTGTCGCTCGTTAAGTGTACAATCCCAGTAACTGTGTTGGTAAGGGCACGGGAGATGTTCCTAGATACTTGCTGGTACAAGGTGGGCTTGCCACATTGGGAGAAATAGTGAAGGCTGGGGACCAAGAACTGAGGGATGGCTGCCGCTATGAGTCGGCGGAAGTCCTCCATGTCTACAAGCCTAAATGGCAACATTTCCATGGCAAGGAGCCTACAAATATGCCCATTTAGCATTCGGGCCTGTGGGTGGGTTGCTGGGTGTCACATGCACGTTCTGACTGGTGGGCGTGAGCCAGGGGGTTGTGGCCCCACTCTGCCACAAGCCAGACTACCCTGGAAGGGGCTTGACTAGGACAGCTGCCTTGGTCTTCACTGGAGCCTCTGATGGTGAGGTCAGGCTTGTGCGGCAGGCAGCTGCCAGGTGCCACTCCAGGGTGGTGTATGGCTGTGGCTGCTGATCCCACTTGGGAAGATGGTGGCACGGCTGAGACACTGGCAGACAGGCACAGAGGAGACACAGGGCTGGCAGGCACGGAGGAGACACAGGGCTGGCAGGCACGGAGGAGACACAGGGCTGGCAGGCACGGAAGAGACACAGGACAGGCAGGCACGGAAGAGATACAGGGCAGGCAGTCATGGAGGAGACACAGGGCTGGCAGGCACGGATGAGACACAGGGCTGGCAGGCGCGGATGAGAGACAGGGCTGGAGTCCTTTTTACACAGCAAGTGCAGGTACTGATACTGACTGGATGGAATGGTGTATGGAGAAACAGGTAGAGACCTGTTCACACAGCAAATGCAGATCCTGGAACAGTTTGGTGTATGGAGGAACAGGTACAGACCTGTTCACACAGCACAGCAAATGCAGATACTGGAACAGACTGGAAGGTATGGTGTATGGAGGGACAGGTAGAGACCTGTTCACACAGCAAATGCAGATACTGGAACAGACTGGAAGGTATGGTGTATGGAGGGACAGGTAGAGAGACCTGTTCACACAGCCAATGCAGATCCTGGAACAGACTGGAAGGTATGGTGTCTGGAGGAACAGGTAGAGACCTGTTCACACAGGAGGAGAACCGCAAGGCTGAGGAGAAGGACTGTAGAGCAGCAAGAGGTTCTGCAGCGGCAGGAGCTAAGTAAAGCGAAGCCGCAAGATATGCGGAGAGGAGCTGCAGCAAGAGATTGCTGCAGCGGCAAGAGCGAAGCAGAACGGAACCGCAAGATATGCGGAGAGGAGCTGCAGCAAGAGATTGCCGCAGTGGCAGGAGCGAGACAGAGCGGAACCGCAAGATATGCGGAGAGGAGCTGCAGCAAGAGATTGCTGTAGCTGCAGTAGTGAAGCAGAGCGGAACCGCAAGATATGCGGAGAGGAGCTGCAGCAAGGAGACTAAAAGTCAGAGGTAAAGGTACTGTCACACTAAGTGAGATCGCTAAAGAGTCACCGATTTTATGACACAGTAGCGATCTCGTTAGCGACTCATCTGTGTGTGACATGTAGCAGCGATGTGGCCCCTGCTGAGATGTCGTTGATCGCTTATGAACGTTCTGAGCCGTTTTTTGGTCGTTGATGTCCCGCTGGTGAGCCTGAATCGCTGAGTGTGACACCCTTTATGAACGACTTTACCAGTGTCGCAGGTGGGACTAGGTTTTCCCAACAACCGCAGAGGTCGTTATACAGATCGCTGATCTCTGATGAGATCTTTGTGTTTGGAAGCTAACTAGCGACCACATAGCGATCGCACTAGCGATCTAGCCTGGTTGTGTCGTTGTCGTGATCGCTAGTGCGATCGCTAAGTGTGACAGTGCCTTAAGACAGAGTTCAGACAAGGTAATGACACGAGACAAGGTACAGGGACAAAGACACCAGGACCAGGATATTCTACCTCCTGGAGGGCGGACAAACAGGTACAAGACAAGGTCAGGAACAATAGCACAGAGACCAGGATATTCTGCCTCCTGGAGGGCAGACAAACAGGAACAAGGCAAAGCTAGGAGTGAAGCCTCCAAGATGGAGGAACACATAGCAAGTCCTGGCAGCTCAGCAGCAAGATACTAACTGAGTTAACACATTGCACAGGCAAGATCCACAGGGTGGAGCTGCCCTAAATACTAGAGGGCTAATGATAATTGGTCAGTCATGTGCATCCTGACTCTATAAGAACCAGAGAGTTCTGGCGCCGCCCCTATGGACACAGCCAGGAGACATGCAGAGCACAGATAGAAAGCAAGAGGTACAGAGCCTGGAGCTGGCATCAGACAAAAATCACAGCATGACCCGGAGCAGTGAGAAAGTAGGTGTGTGAGGGATGGAAGGCCATGCAGTGATGCCAGCAGGGTTGTTACACTGGGAACTTTCTTTTTGGTTCCAAGGCCTGAATATGCAAGGACAGGTACAGGGCAGAAGGCATACGCACAATTGTCATGGACGGGATTGGGAAGCACCTAACAGAGGGGAAGAGGCAGTGGTGTCAACTTCTGGCATCAATCATGGACCCAGGCATTTGGCCCACTGAGTCTAGTGCTTAGTTGAAATGTGCCTGATCATTCTGGTGGTGGTTAGGCTTTTATTAGTTAGGTCCCTGTCTTGGCATGGCACAGATTGCAAATGACCATTTTGTTTGTCTCAGAACTCTCTTTAAAAAAGTCGTAGACTGGGGAACACCTTACTGTTTGACGGAGAAATTTACGAGTGTCAGAGCTCTGAGGAACAGTTGCCCACCTTGCCCCTCTGGTCACCTCATTGCCTCTTCCTGCCTGTTTCGGTGTTGATGATCACCCCCCCTCAGTACTGCTGGCCTTGCTCTGCACATCAGCTCCTCAGGTTGGGTCAGTGACTTTGCCATCCACCACTTCATTTTCTACCGCCACACCCTGGTCCTCCTGACTTAGTGACCCTACAACAACCTGATTTATTGGCAACTGTGTCTCATCCTCATCTACCTCCTTAGAAAAAATTTGCTGTTCACAACCGTCATCCTCTTTTTACCATGGCTGCTCAAAGTTTTGTGCATCACTTAAGAGTATCTCAACCTGTCCCTCTTAGAACATGCAGGGTGAGAGGTCACAATCAAGAAATGATGTTGTAAAGAGCTCCTTAGAACGTCCTAGTGTGGGATCACTGCTCTCTTGAGACTCAACATGGTGGCAGGAAGGAGGATCAGGGTGATGATTAAGTGATCCAGACTGTTGGCTGGTGATACTAGACCTTGTGGAAGACTGGGTGCTGCTGGAAAGCATGCTGGAAGTATTATCTGCTATCCAAATGACCACCAGAAGTGAGGTCCTGTGCCTCCCTGGAAAGTGGGACAGGAAGCTATATGTTATAGATGAGCATGTTTCTTGTTCTCCAGCAACAGGCATAGTCATACCTACCACGTCCTCGAGGTCTACATGCACCATCATCAGCACTTCCACTTTACTGCCCCTTACTGCACGTCTTTTACATTTTCTAACCACACACTAACACACACTAACCACATAAACCTCTATTGATGACTCATTGAATCCAGAAAACACAAAGTTATTTTTTTCAGCCCAAAAAAAAGAATGTGGTCATGTGCAGATGCTAAATATTTAGCAACAGACTGTAAAGCCCTAAGCCTTGCCTAGAAGTCGTATTCTGCTACTCTCCTGCTCCTGCAACTGTTCCCAGGCCAGTCGTTGCAGATCTCCTATGAACACTAGCTCATGGCCAGCGTTGATAGCAGATGATTTTTGCTACATATAGCAGGGCTGAAGTCCTGCTATATATAGCTCAAGCATTCGGATTATCACAGCTTCAAGTCTCCTATGGAGACTATTGAAGAAATTAAAAAGTAGAAAAAAGTTTTAAAAAATCTTTAAAAAATTAAAAAAATATGAAAGTTTAAATCACCCAAATTTTGCCCCATTCAAAATAAAACAATAAAAAATACACAAAGTTTGTATGGCTGCATTAACCCCTTTCCGGCATTGGGCGTAATAGTACGCCAATGTCGGACTCCCTCCCATTAATTTGGGCTCCGGCGGTGAGCCCACATCTTTCCCGGGACATGTCAGTTGTTTTGACTTGAACAACTGACATGTGCCAGCAATAGCTGAGGGTGGAATTGCGATCCACCCGCGGCTATTAACCCGATAAATGCCGCTGTTAAATGCTGACATCAGCATTTGGGTGATTTAAACTTTCATATGTGGGGGTAAACCACTGTTTGGGTGCATGGCAGAGTTTGGAAGGGAAGGAGCGCCGTCTGACTTTTTCAACGCAGAATTGGCTGGACGCCATGTCGTGTTTGGAGAGCTCCTGATCTGCCTAAACAGTGGAAACCCCCATAAATGACGCCATTTTGGAAACTAGACCCCTCAAGGAACTTATCTAGATGTGTGGTGAGAACTTTTAACCCCCAGGTGTTTCACTAAAGTTTATAACGTACAGCCGTAAAATAAAAAATCTTTTTTTTTTTTTTTACAAAAATGATTTTTTCGTCCCCAATATTTTATTTTCACAAGGGTAACAGAAGAAATTGGAACCCAAAAGTTGTTTTCCAATTTGTCCTGAGTACGCTGATACCCAATATGTGGGCGAAAACTACTGTATGGTCGCACGTCAGGGCTCGGAAGGGAAGTAGTGACGTTTTGGATTGCAGACTTTGATGGAATGGTCTGGGGGCGTCATGTCACATTTGGAGAGCCCCTGATGCACCTATACAGTGGAAACCCCCCACAAGTGACCCCATTTTGGCAAATAGACCCCACAAGGAACTTATCTAGATGTGTGGTGAGCACTTTGAACCCGAAGTGCTTCACAGAAGTTTATAACGTACAGCCGTAAAAATAAAAAATCCTTTTTTTTTTTACAAAAATGATTTTTTCGCCCCCAATATTTTATTTTCACAAGGGTAACAGAAGAAATTGGAACCCAAAAGTTGTTGTCCAATTTGTCCTGAGTACGCTGATACCCAATATGTGGGAGAAAACTACTGTATGGGCGCACGTCAGGGCTCGGAAGGGAAGTAGTGACGTTTTGGATTGCAGACTTTGATGGAATGGTCTGGGGGCGTCATGTCGCATTTGGAGAGCCCCTGATGCACCTAAACAGTGGAAACCCCCCACAAGTGACCCCATTTTGGAAAATAGACCCCACAAGGAACTTGTCTAGATGTGTGGTGAGCACTTTGAACCCCGAAGTGCTTCACAGAAGTTTATAACGCACAGCCGTAAAAATAAAAAATCTTTTTTTTTTTTGCAAAAATGATTTTTTTGCCCCAATATTTTATTTTTACAAGGGTAACAGGAGAAATTGGACCCCAAAAGTTGTTGTCCAATTTGTCCTGAGTACGCTGATATCCAATATGTGGGAGAAAACTACTGTATGGGTACACGTCGGGGCTCGGAAGGGAAGTAGTGACGTTTTGGATTGCAGACTTTGATGGAATGGTCTGGGGGCGTCATGTCGCATTTGGAGAGCCCCTGATGCGCCTAAACAGTGGAAATCCCCAACAAGTGACCCCATTTTGGAAAATAGACCCCACAAGGAACTTATCTAGATGTGTGGTGAGCGCTATGAAGCCCCAAGTGCTTCACAGAAGTTTATAATGTACAGCCGTAAAAACAAAAAAATATTTTTTTTTGTACAAAAATGATATTTTCGCCCCCAGTTTTTTATTTTCCCAAGGGTAGCAGAAGAAATAGGACAAATTGCACAATAACTCTTGGGGTCCAGAGTACGCCGATACCCCATATGTGGGGATAAACTACTGTTTGGACGCATGGCAGAGCTGAGAAGTGAAGGAGCACCGTTCGACTTTTTCAACGCAGAATTGGCTGGAATAGAGATCAGACCCCATGTCACATTTGGAGAGCCCCTGATGTGCCTAAACAGCGGAAACCCCCCAATTCTAACTCCAACCCTAACCCCAACACACCCCTAACCCTAGTCCCAACCCTAACCACAAACCTAACCCTAACACACCCCTAATCCCAACCCTAACCCTAATCCTAACTTTAGCGCCAACCCTAACCCTAACTTTAGCCGAACCCTAACCCTAACCCTAATGGGAAAATGGAAATAAATACTTTTTTTTAATTTTATTATTTTTCCCTTACTAAGGGGGTGATAAAGGGGGGTTTGATTTACTATTTATAGTGGGTTTTTATGATTGGCAGCTGTCACGCTAAAAGACGCTTTTTATTGCAAAAATAGTTTTTGCATCATCACATTTTGAGAGCTATAATTTTTGCATATTTTGGCCCACAGAGTCATGTGAGGTGTTATTTTTTGCGGGACGAGTTGACGTTTTTATTGGTACCATTTTTGAGCACGTGACGTTTTTTGATCGCTTTTTATTTCGATTTTTGGGAGGTTAAAATGAACAAAAATCAGCAATTCATGAATTTCTTTTGGGGGAGGCGTTTATACCGTTCCGCGTGTGGTAAAATTGATAAAGCAGTTTTATTCTTCGGGTCAGTACGATTAAGGCGATACCTCATTTATATCATTTTTTCATGTTTTGGCGCTTTTATAGAATAAAAACAATTTTATATAAAAAATAATTATTTTTGCATCGCTTTATTCTGTGAGCTATAACTTTTTTATTTTTTCGCTGATGATGCTTTATGACGGCTCGTTTTTTGCGGGACAAGATGACGTTTTCAGCGGTACCATGTTTTTTTATATTAGTCTTTTTGATGGCGCGTTATTCCACTTTTTGTTCGGCGGTATGATGATAAAGCATTGATTTTTTGCTTCGTTTTTTTTTTTTTTTTTTAAGGGGTTCACTAAAGGGGTTAACTAGTGGGACAATTTTATAGGGGGGGTCGTTACGGACGCGGCGATACCAAATATGTGTACTTTTATTGTTTTTTTTTTTTTATTTACAGGAAGAAGTGAATTTATTGGGGAATATTTTTTTTTTTTTATTTGTTTTGGATTTTTTTTTTACACATGTTTATTTTTACTTTTTTAACTTTTTTACTTTGTCCCAGGGTGGGACATCACAGTATTTTATCAGATCGCTGGTGTGACAGTGTGCTCAGCACTCTGTCACACCAGCGATCGCACAGGCATAGATGCAGGCTTCTCAGTGCCTGCTCTCGGCAGGCACTGAGGTAGCCGCCTCCCTCCAGGACCCCGGCGCCATCTTGGATCCAGGTCCTGGGAGGGAGGAAGCCCTCAGAACAGCGCGATCACATCGCGCTGCTCTGAGGGTCTCAGGGGGGCGCGCAGGGAGCCCCCACCCTGCGCGATCCTCCCCTGTGCCCCCAGTACACCGCGATCATGTTTGATCGCGGTGTGCAAGGGGTTAATGTGCCGGGAGCGATCCGTGACCGCTCCTGACACACAGTCATGGGTGTCAGCTGTGATAATCAGCTGACACCCGGCGGCGATTAGCTGCGCTCCCCTCAGGAGCGCAGCTGATCGCCTATGACGTACTATCCCGTCCTCGGTCATACGGGCCCAGGTACCATGGACGGGATAGTACGTCCGATGGCAGTAAGGGGTTAAGGGGTTAAAAACCTTCTGATTTAGCAGAATAAAAACTTAATTAATCTGATTGGTTAAAAGAGTAAAGAAAAAAAAACAAAATGGCAGAATTACTTTTTTTTTGGTCGCCGCAACATTGCAATAAAATGCAATAACAGGCGATAAAAACATCATGTCTCCCCAAAAATGGTATCAATCAAAAGGTCAGCTCAGGGCGCAAAACTATCAACATTGTTGGGTCCAGCCATTGTGACAGTAGCAATACCAAGCACAGGCCACAATTCGCCTCATTTAAGTCTGGTAAGCATACTACTGGATAAGAAGTGGAAGGCGTAATAGAATAAATGGCACATCACTCATCTCAGACATCACAGGATGATGTTACCTCTGACAGCAGCATCAGTTTGAGTCAATGTTCTGTGCAATTTACCTCCTCTGTTGCTAAAATATGTAATCTTTTAGCTAGTAGTAGTACACTTTCAATTCCATCAATGACACTTCTGTTCATTCAGCCTCTTAGTCCCTAATTGACACCGCCAATGATTCTAAAGAAGAAATTTCACTAGAATAGGAAACAATTCAAACAAATAATTGTGTTGCTGGCTCTATAGTGCCGTGGTAGAAGGAGCATTGCCAGTGGTAGTGGAATTTTGAATGGTGGCAAATTGAGAGGTGGGAATCAGTTGTGAGAGCAGTGAGCACAGAACATTTTCCAAAGTGACACAACTGTGAGCTAAATCATGGATAATGTGGTGCTGACGAATCCAAAGCGAAAGCATTTCAGGTATGGGAATTTTTTCAACATTGCTAGAGAACCAATTTACTGTAGTGTGCAGACACACTATACCTGTGTTCAATCCTACGGAAGAAGTAATTTTGTACTTTGAAAAGCGTCGAATAAACAACTACCTTTTCACTGATTACATCGGAATATAGGTCTCAAGTTCATCTAGCAGCGTGGAAACAATCCACAAATATCCCTTTATTTGATATCCAATGGTCACTGACTGACCCGAGGATCCGCTGCAGCTGATGCTCACATTCCTTGGTTCTTGTGATATATTCATGTAAGTACCCCTTTAAATTTTTTGCAGCCATTGGGATTGGGTCAGTATGGCATTGTGGCCCTTGGACTAAAAAATGTTGTACACACCTTCCCTAGCACAACTTTGCCAGGTAAGAACATTGTCTTTTGTTTTGTTTTAATAGTTTGCTACAGTAAGAAGTAACTACTTTCTCTCCTTTTTTCTTTAAGGGAGCTCCATATATTGGTATAATACTTTCTTGAGGCTTTTTTTGGACTATGGTAGGCAGGAAAATGTAACCATTTTTGGTAATTTAATGCTGCCTTACTGACAAAAATTTATTTTGTCAATGTTTACTTATTTATAGTGTTGGTCGAGCACTGAGATATTCCAGTGCTCGGCTCACGAATCAAGCACGTCCGAAGGTCGGATATGCTCTACTCAAGTAGCGAGCATAATGGAGATGAATGTGAAACTCAAGCATTTTTCCGGAGGACAGACTCTCTCCCTATCTCGTCAGAACACGTCCCCGGAGTCCTACAGCTCACAAAGATTCCAGCTGACAGAGGGGTCCCTGATCTCCCAGCTTCAGTGTGGCGCACGGCTCAGATAATTCAAATGAGCTTCTTACAGGGACCCGAGCATTTAAACACCACGTGATACTCAGTACTGATCGAGACTCGATCGACACCCCAATGCTTGATCGAGTACCTAAGCAGTGCCGAACACCCTCGCCCATCACTAATAATTTAGCATATTTACATTTTTTGTCAAAAATTAGGTTTTTCTGGGTATTGACTTTTGTGAATTTCCCCAGTAAGCCTCTGCGCAAGATTGGGTCCCTGCGCATGACTGAGCACAAAAGTCTGAAATTTATATAGAAAAAAAATCTGTGGTATAGATGAATATTATTTTCATTACCCTCATCCTCATTTTTGGTAAAATGATGAGTTTCATACTTTCAATGCATCAGTTGGTGTGAATTTTCTCAGTAACTCCTTATGCAGAATTGGGTCCTTGCGCAGGACTTACATTTCTTTAAATGAAAATCCATGTCTTCCATATTTACTATTTTCTATACAATCATCATCAGTTTTGGTAAAAATTAGGATTCACTTAGATGGAGGTACAGAGTACATCTCTACATTGTGGGTGGCCTGAAGTGCTATTGTGCAGGAAATAGTTCTCTAAGAAAACTAATATGTAATTAGATGCTATGTGTTATAATAAATTCCTGCCAATTGTCCATTGTTATCATGTTCTCATCTGTGTCTGCCGACTGAATATTCCTTTCGTGCCTACTCAATGTGGTATTTGAGATTAGATAAAGTGAATTAACTGATCTGCACATGAAAACAATCCTCAGCATAGAACAATAATGACAATTATCATAAAGATGGTTTGCATTTGTATTCAGCCCTCTGCGGTAAACCATTTTAGTTTCTTCTCATACATCACAATGAATCATCTATTCATATATTTCTGGTTATTTTCAATGAAGATATAAGAGTTCCATATGTTTCTGTGGTTTTTTACATCTAGATATATAACTCTAATAGACTTTAAATTCCCGAGTTAACGACAAGTTGAGGCATACCATTTTCCTGACAAATCCTAATATTGGAACCAACCTATAGTAGAAATCTATTATTATGACTTGCAAAGACACATATACTGATGGGCAAGAGGTCCCACCTACTCCAAAAAAACTTTATTCTTATATAGAAATCATATTAGTCACCGGTTTATATAAGAAAAGTTACATAGTGTGTAGCTGCTGTAGACTGGTGGTGGGATTTTAAAAATCTATAGTTTTTGCAATTTATGGTATACTAAGCCTAAAGCTATACCTTACATTTGGAAATTCTGGTCAGGACTTAGTCATGTCTATGCTTTTAGACATATTTTTAGACACAATTGACCAATATCAGTCCATATTTGTGAGTGTAAATGGAGAATTGATCAGATTGAAATCTGTTTTATCTGCTAGAAAAAATGAACTGCTCTTTGGTAAAATTTGTCTTCCATTCACATTGATTATTTTGTGTAAATATACAGAAATAAAAGGGTTTTATTTTAGGGCAGGGATGACAAACTCAAATACACAGAGGGCCAAAATTCAAAGTTTGGACAAAGCCACAGGCCGTGATGAGCGAACTCATGGATGTTCAGATTTGGCAGGTTCGGCCGAACATCTAAAAAAAGTTTGGTTCGGGTACCAGAACAGTACCCAAACCCGGACTCTAATCAAATGAATGGGGCACCCGAGCATCCATTGTTTGCCACACTGTCATCTGCATGACAGTGCGAGAAACACCAACGGTTCTGATCAGTGGTAAGATCATTACTGCCGTTCAGAGAGATGCGGTTCCCATGCTGTCAGATGACAGCACGAGTCAGCAGGTGTGACTGGTGGTAAAACGTTTTCCTCCGGTCACAGACGTCGGCTGATGAGAGAATACTATTCCCATCAGCCTGTGCCTGCTGTCGCTGAAAACAGCTTGAGCAGGTGTCACTAATGGGAGGGTTTATCAGCTGGTGACTGTGCTATAAATAAATAAATTTAAAAAAAAATAATGTCGGGTCTCTTCTATTTTTGATAAACAGCACAGGCAAAACTGTCAGCTGCAGGCTGCAACCCACAGCTGTCAGCTTTTCATGGCTGGTTTTGAAGACTAGAGGGGACCCCACACAATTTTAAAACACCATCTTTCCTTCGGTCACAGCATGACAAACATGAGCAACACAAAACAAAGTTTAGACAGGGCAGTAATAGAGATGTGTGGCAGTTTATGGAATATCAACAGCAACATAGGCAGCAGCAATACAATATAGCACTATGAAACACAGTGGGCAGGCAGGAGATGTGTGACTGTGCAATTTCTGTGGCAGGAGCAGCATGTTAGAGAGATAACCCCTTAACAACTGCTGACACGCCTTTTAACGGCTGCAGTTAAGAGTACTTATTCCTCAGCGCTAAAGGGTTAATAACCTTCGTGAAGGTGGTTTTGCGCACCTTGAGGGGTGCAGTTTTTAGAATGGTGTCACTTTTGGGTATTTTCTGTCATATTGACCCACCAAACTCACTTCAAATGTGAGATGGTCCCAAAAAAAAAATGGTCTTATAAATTTTGATGGAAAAATGTGAAATCGCTGGTCAACTTTTAACCCTTATAACTTCTTAACAAAAAAAATATATTTTTCCAAAATTGTGCTTATGTAAAGTAGACATGAGAGAAATATTATTTATTAACTATTTTGTGTGATATGACTCTGATTTAAGGGCACACAAATTAAAAGTTTGAAAAGTGCAAAATTTTCAAAATTTTTGCTAAATTTCCATTTTTTCATAAATCAACAGAAGTCATATCGAATAAATTTTACTACTAACATGAAGTACAATATGTCACGAAAAAAACAATCTCAGAATCAGTGGGATCTTTTAAAGCGTTCCAGAGCTATAACCTCATAAAGTGACAGTGGTCAAAATAGTAAAAGTTGGCTGGTTATTAATTGTCTCTGTCACTAAGGGGTTAAATTAGACAGGCATGTAGATGTGTGGCAGTTAAGGCCCAACAATGGCTGCCCTGGATGCAGAAGTATTACCATATAGATGACATGGAGTACACATAGTAGATGTCCTGCTGAGTGTGGCGCATTGGCACTGGCGGCAGCAGAACAGTGTAGAAGACAGTCATTGGACAGGCAAGCAGAAAGATGGTATGGCTGATTTAATCATTGGCATCAACCATCAGTGCATGAAATTCTGCACTGATCAATGCTGGATTAATTTTGACAAATGTTAAGTTTTCCATTCTTGTGGCAGATTACCTGATATGTTTTGATGTGACAAATCCACTAGCTGCAGTAAAAACCCTCTCTGACATAACACAGGTGGCTGGACATGACAGTGAACCTATAGCAAACTGAGCTACTTCTTGCAACTGGTACAGTTTAATGACCCAGATCTCCAAGGTTTAGTGGTTTAGGTTATCTGTCTGAGAAAGGATGAAGTCTATGTATGACTGATCCAGGTTGTTAAGCCAATGTGTCTGTGCTTGCTGAAATACACCAAATTGTTGCAATGACAAATAAAAATCATGTCCATCATATCAAATATACTGTAGTTAATGCTGCTTCTGCCTTAGTCACCCACTGGAGCAAAAAGGCTGTCACAAGCGGAGAAATGTCGTTACCACGTGGATCGCATATGGGTCTGCTGGTCTGTTGCGCAGGCAGCAGGCATTCACTCAGCAAAAAAATTGCAGAGCATGTAACATGTCTTATCTTAGTAATAAGCAAATTTGTAAGCTATAAAAAATTCTTCAATTTTGTTTTTATAACGAGGGACTAAAAGTGTAGCTATTCAATACTTATCACTTTGCTTCATGTTAACAATATGCCATATATCTTACCATTCTCGCCAGCACAACCAAGGACCCTGTTATTTCATTGTCATCCTCCGCTGTGATGGTTGATTGTCATTGTCAATGTCGTACTTGTAATCATTTTCACTATGACTGTCTCCACATCCACCGGCTGATAATCGTCCTCCTCCTCCGCTTCTTACGAATCCTGCAGGATGTAACATGGACTTGTGAAGGAATCCGGTTCCTCCCACGTCACCAATGTGATGTAACTACACAGTCACAGCTCTCCGGCCAGGGCCGGCTCCAGGTTTTTATGGGCCCCGGGCGAAAGAGCCTCAGTGGGCCCCTTTAACACAGACCACGATTCATGATGCACAGATACAGCAGAGAAATATAGGTACAGTACAATGCCAAATACTTCACTTCTTCCATTACATGAGTGATATCTATTGTAAATTGTACAATAGCTCAAAACCGCCAAATCCTCACAGCGCACAGAACAGACTGGACAGTACAGTCCTCCATACAATATTATGGGCACCACAGTCTCCCCCTCATCACCCATATAATACCCCATGCAGGATGTCACCCCCCATATAATGCTCCATACAGAATACTGGACCCAAAATAATGCTCCATACAGAATACTGGACCCAATATAATGCTCCATACAGGATACTGGTCCCCATATAATGCTCCATACAGGATACTGGTCCCCATATAATGCTCCATACAGGATACTGGTCCCCATATAATGCTCCATACAAAATATGGAGCTCTCCTCTGCGCTGTACTGCGTTCTGCACTGTTACGGCTCAGGAAAGGGCGCTGTGGAAAGACTCCCCATTATCATCATGATTGTCTCCCCATCATCATCATTGCCTCCCTATCATCATCATTGCCTCCCCATCATCATCATGGCCTCCCCATTATCATCAATGCCTGCCCATCATCATCTCCCCCCCATCATCATCTTCTCCCCATCATCAATGCCTGCCCATTATCATCAATGCCTGCCCATTATTATCATCATCTTCTCCCCATCATCATCAATGCCTGCCCATCATCATCTTCTCCCCATCATCAATGCCTGCCCATTATCATCAATGCCTGCCCATTATCATCATCTTCTCCCCATCATCATCAATGCCTCCCCATTATCAGCAATGCCTGCCCATCATCATCTTCTCCCCATCATCAATGCCTGCCTATTATCATCAATGCCTGCCCATTATCATCATCTTCTCCCCATCATCATCATCAATGCCTCCCCATTATCAGCAATGCCTGCCCATCATCACACACAGACAGCACACAAGCACTCTCTCACATACATACACACACACATACACACACACACATACATACACACACAAAGCACCGCACTACATACACACAGACACACACAGAGACACACACATACGTCTTACCTGTCTGGCGTCCCCGCACTCTCTGCCACAGCCGGCCGCTGAATGATGATGTCATTCAGCGGCGCTGCTGTGAGAGGAAGCGCCGGCGCCCCCTGGAGCCCGGAGCTGCGGCAGCGGAGGCACGGGAGAGGTAAGTATTGTGACAGCTGATGCCGGGGCCCTGAGAAAGCGGGGGGGCCCAGTGGCGGCGCTGACACCGCTCTCCTCCGCTAACGGGCACGGGGGTGCCAGACTGCGAGTGGGCCCCCCCGCCTGCTCAGGGCCCCGGCACTTGCCCGGGTGTGCCGGGTGCTGACGCCGGCCCTGTCTCCGGCACCCCCTTTGTCTCTCAGGTCAGTAAGGGAACTGCACCTAGAGGAAATGGCCGCCAGGGAGAATGTTACCCACAGAGTAAAAGCATCAGCCCAAAATTAATTTTATGGTTTAATTGCCTTAAGGGCGCACTAGATAATTACAGAAATATACAGTAAGCTATACAACGGAATTACAGTGGATTTGCAGTCAGAGTAAAATACAACAATAATGGTACAAGGCTTAGAGGTATTAAGCTAGAGGTCAATGTTACCAGGCGGTAGGCTGCATGTGGACGCCGGGAGCTCTGCGATCCACAGGTAAGAATCTTAGTTGCCGGACAGTCCCCAAAACATGTGCCGCTGCTCCCTTGGCAGATCTGTCCCCTGTTCCTTCTTAGATCATCGTTGTCTTGTTCTTCTGTGAGAATAGAGTCTGCCATCTGCTCACAGTTCTTAAACCTGCTAGGTCCCTCCCCTCGGTGTCAGAGGGTGGGCTAATAATCTCCACCCTTCAGCTCCCTGCAGAATTTATCCCCAATATCTAAGAAAGGGGTTAACTCTCTCCAGGACGATCATATTAGGACACGAGAGGTACCAGCGGATGCAGTTTGTTTTGCCTGTTGCATGGAGATCAAATTTGGCCCTATTGGCCCTCCACAGTGACCCAATCTCTATATCTCAGGTCCCCGAGCTATTACCGACTCGGGAGTTGCACTGTCAGATGTGCGAGGTCCGCAGGATCATGCGGATATTTTTTATAAGTCTGTACCTCGAAAGGTGTGCTCATAATCCTTAATCCTAGGATGGAATCGGAGTGGCTGGGAGAGACAATGGATGTGTATTTCTGTGTCTAGTTGACAGGTATAATCTAATTGAAGCCCCCAGGCACCTCCAAGTCCCATGCTGGCATGGCTCCATACTAAACTTTGAAGTCCTGTTTTGGCCTTATCTCCTTATCGTACTAAAAGACCTAGCTATTCAATATTGGAGCACTAAATCCTGTTTCTTCAATATGCCCACAGGCCATGGGGGTTAGGAGCAGTTAGCTGCCTGTGGCTCTGTGAACTCAGACAAAACGGCACCTGGGACAGGCCAAGCTCAGACATGAGGCGAGCATTATGACCCATATCGAAGATGGTGGCTGTTCCTTCATAACACTTAAGGGTCTCCAAGAAACACAGGGCAGCACTGGACAGGTCCATAATGGTATTATTTCTCTTTCCATTGGGCATATTTATTTGTTAACATATGTGTGAAAATGTGAAATTCGGGAAATTTGCAGAGCTATTTCAATTCATTATTCTACTTGCACCTTTTTAGAAGTCTATTTTTATGTCTTTTCCTTATTTTGTTTTTTGTTGGTTTTTCACTTTATGGGCAGTGTTTTGCAATTCCAGACCTTTGAGCAACAGTAGTCTTCGATGTTTATTTACAAAGAAGGAAAATCTGCCCTAGTTAAGTGTTTGACTAGGGGTTACTTACATAAGTGATTTTAAAATTGACATATTTCATTCTAAAAAATCACTCTTTTTCGCAACTATTTATAATGTGTTTTTCATCTACAGTCATGGCCAAAAGTTTTGAGAATGACACAAATATTATATTTTCACATGATCTGCTGCCCTCTGGTTTTTAGGTGTGTTTGACAGATGTTTTTATCACAGACAGAAATATAATAATTGCAAACATATGAGTAAAAAAAGCTTATATTGACAGTTAGAATGAGTTAATGCAGCAAGTCAATATTTGCAGTGTTGACCCTTCTTCTTCAGGACCTCTGTAATCCTCCCTGGCATGCTCTCAATCAACTTCTGGACCAAATCCTGACTGATAGCAGTCCATTCTTGCACAATCAATGCTTTCATTTTGTCAGAATTTTTAGGTTTTTGTTTGTCCACCCGTCTCTTGATGATTGACCACAAGTTCTCAATGGGATTAAGATCTGGGGAGTTTCCAGGCCATGGACCCAAAATCTCTATGTTTTGTTCCCTGAGCCATTTAGTTATCACCTTTGCTTTATGGCAAGGTGCTCCATCATGCTGGAAAAGGCATTGTTGATCCCAAACTGCTCTTGGAGGGTTGGGAGAAGTTGCTCTTGGAGGACATTCTGGTACCATTCTTTATTCATGGCTGTGTTTTTAGGCAAGACTGTGAGAGAGCCGATTCCCTTGGCTGAGAAGCAACCCCACACATGAATGGCTTCAGGATGCTTAACAGTTGGCATGAGACAAGACTGGTGGTAGCGCTCACCTTGTCTTCTCCGAATGAGGCGTTTTCCTGATGTCCCAAACAATTGAAAATTGGGATTCATCAGAGAAAATAACTTTACCCCAGTCCTCAGCAGTCCACTGCCTGTACCTTTTGCAGAATATCAGCCTGTCCATGATGTTTTTTCTGGAGAGAAGTGGCTTCTTTGCTGCCCTCCTTGAGACCAGGCCTTGCTCCAAGAGTCTCCGCCTCACAGTGCGTGCAGATGCACTCACACCTGCCTGCTGCCATTTCTGAGCAAGCTCTGCACTGCTGGTAGCCCGATCCCACAGCTGAAACACTTTTAAGAGACGGTCCTGGCGCTTGCTGGTCTTTCTTGGGCGCCCTGGAGCCTTTTTGGCAACAATGGAACCTCTCTCCTTGAAGTTCTTGATGATGCGATAGATTGTTGACTGAGGTGCAATCTTTCTAGCTGTGATACTCTTCCCTGTTAGGCCATTTTTGTGCATTGCAATGATGACTGCATGTGTTTCTTTAGAAATAACCATGGTTAACAGAAGAGAAACAATGATGCCAAGCACCAGCCTCCTTTTAAAGTGTCCAGTGGTGTCATTCTTACTTAATCCTGACAGATTGATCTCCAGCCATGTCCTCATCAACACCCACACCTGTGTTAATGGAGCAATCACTGAAAAGAGGTTAGCTGGTCCTTTTAAGGCAGGGCTGCAATGATGTTGAAATGTGTTTTGGGGGATAAAGTTATTTTCTAGCCAATATTGACTTTGCAAGTAATTGCTGTTAAGCTGATCACTCTTTATAACATTCTGGAGTATATGCAAATTGCCATTAGAAAAAGTGAAGCAGTAGACTTTGTAAAAATTAATATTTGTGTCATTCCAAAACTTTTGGCCATGACTGTATATACAAGAAGGAATGGGGAAAGGAAGAATGATCTCCAGCATGAAAACTTGGATAAAAATGCAAATTTATTCAAAAAATGTATTAAAAATAAACATCCATAAAGATATGATACATGGGCAGGGTCCCTGGTACAACCAACACGTTTCGACCCATTGTATCACTCATTTTCGCAACCATTTCTAACGTGTTTTTCATCTATATACATTTTAGGTCTATTTGGCTGGATTAGGTTCGTTTATACATCCCTATTATATATGTTTGGTCCTATCCGACTGAAAACACCCACGGAAAGGATTATTACTAAAAACAGGATTCATAAATCTGATGAAAATTTTATGAAAAGTTTTTAGTTAATACATGTAAAAGTCTGACTTTTTTTCTCCTTTGACTTGAGAATTTTGTTTCCCAATCAGAATCCGAAAAAAAAACAGAATCTGCTTCTCAATGTGATCTCAAAATTGTTAATCTTAATGGAGCATTTGGCTCTACTAGTGTCAGTTTGCAGTCTGATTTGCAGACAAACCTTAAAGCCCCTTCACATGTCGTTGTTTTAAGGTACATATGGCACCCTGTTTTTTTCACGGATATCACACGTACCCATTATAATCTATGGTGCTGCACACATGTTCGTGTGTTTGCACTGACCAGGAGAAGTACATTTTTTACCAAAAGCACGGATGACAAGGGTCAATACAAGTCTATGGGTCTGTGCTGAACATAGTACAGCACATGGCTGGCATCCATGTGTCATCTGTGTGCTGTACGTGTTTAACAATAAAAAGGATAGAAGCTTTGGAATTGATTTTTCTTAAGCCATACCGTAAAAAAACAGCTTACACACTGATGGCACACTGATCCAAAACAATGATGGCACCGATACCATTTTTTCCAGTATCAGTATTATACGGAGATCTGAAGAGGTCTAAGCAGGTCAAAAAGAGATAGAAAAAAAAATTGCTTAAGGGAATATGTTGTAAGAAAATTACTTATCGTTTAAATCAGGATTTTGCACTACACGTGTTTCTTTTAATTTTGGGAATTTTTTTATTCATATTATCATTTTTATTTAAAGCGAAAATAGTAATCTTGCTATTTTTACAGTGACTTTCTGTGCTTTCAGGAAGAGTTTTCAACAGACTCCTCACTATCATCATAAGGTCATTTGCACATGTCTCTTCATTAGTTAAAGTATTGTATTTTCCTGAAACAATAGGAAGCCCAAATGCCAATTTGAAAATTGCAATATTTCT
This sequence comes from Oophaga sylvatica, assembly GCA_033576555.1. Taxonomy (NCBI): domain Eukaryota; kingdom Metazoa; phylum Chordata; class Amphibia; order Anura; family Dendrobatidae; genus Oophaga; species Oophaga sylvatica. Next base: position 322,504,508 of record JARQOD010000003.1, read on the forward strand.
AATGTTTTGTTTCATAGAAATATGGGATATATGTCAGTGAACAAGGTCTTCAAATCGGGGAACATTTCACTTGTGACGAAGACACGGCCCATACACTCCCTGACAGAAGTTATGTCGCTTATCCATGTTATGTAAATCAAAGTTTATAACCTGACGTTAAATTCATCCATTGGTTTTATAAATTACTCTTTTGAAAGCTGAAACCCTCCCAAATTTGATTTAGGTTAAGAAAATAAATTGGCATTAATGCTGAAATATTGATCATTTAGACAAAAGTTGTGTCGCCTGGTCATATAATGCACCCAATCCTATTTTACATCCTCACCAGTGCTCAGTAAATGATCGGTTAATTAGTGGGTGTGTATAAAAAGAAACACAACACCCCAGACCTTCACTTGAACTGCAACTTGAGCTCTGACAACATGCCAAAAATCCACCCTGTGACCAAAGCCTTGATTATCAAGAGGCTGAAGACCAGATCAACTGCAGAGGTGGCTGCCACCTTTAATGTGTCTCAGCGTCAAGTACAAAGAATTTATAAAAGATTTGAAGAGACTGGAGATGTGTTTGACAAGCTCAGGTCCGGCAGACCCCGCAAGACAACTTCTCAAGAGGAATGTTTGTTGGTTAGAAAATCCAAAGCAAGCCCCTCTTCCACTGTAGCAGAGCTCCAACAGGCCTGGTCACCTCAAGTCCATGTGTCAACTAGAACAGTTTGTAGGATTCTGTCTCGAAATAGCCTCCATGGTCAAATCAGTGCCCAGAAGCCAGCACTAAACAAAAGGCAAATAAAAAACTGTGTGGCATTTGCAAAGTCCCACAGCCTGCTAAACTGATGGACGCTGGAAAAGTGGCAGAAGGTGGATTTCTCTGATGAATCTTCAGTAGAATTACACAACAGCTGCCGCAAATACTGCAGGAGACCTTCTGGAACCCATATGAATCCAAAATACACCCAGAAACAGTTACATTTGGTGGTGGAAAGATCATGGTCTGGGGTTACATTTAGTATTTGGTGTGCAAAACATTTGCAAGGTGGAAGGCAATATCAATAGCCTAAAATATCAAGAAGTATTAGCTACCTCTTATATTCCAAATCATAAAATGGGTCAAATTCTGCAACAGGATGATTCTCCATCTCATACATCCATCTCTACAGCAAAGTTCCTCCAGGCAAAAAAGATCAAGTTGCTCAAGGACTGGCCAGCCCAGTCACCAGACATGAACATCTTTGAACATGTTTGGGGTAGGATGAAAGAGGAAGCTTGGAAGACAAAAATTAAGAATCTAGATGAACTCTGGGAGGCATGTAAGACTGCATTCTTTGCTATTCCTAATGACTTCATTAACAAATTGTATGAATCATTGTTGAACCGCATGGATGCAGTCCTTCAAGCTCATGGAAGTCACACAAAATATTAAATATGACTCTAATAGCACCACAACTTCATTCACCAATGACTTACTTTCTGTGGGAGACAAACTTTTGTCTTGCCAAAATCTGACCATTCTGTGTTCATTAAATGATCAATATTTCAGCATTGATGCCAATTTATTTTCTTAACCTAAACCAAATTTGGGAGGGCTTCAGCTTTCAAAAGAGTAATTTATAAAACCAATGGATGAATTTAACGTCAGGTTATAAGCTTTGATTTACATACAGTAACATGTATAAGCGATATAACTTCTGTTAGGGAGTGTACATAGTTTAATCTTTTCTGTAGTAACATATGGAAGCGAAACCTGGGCGATAAAGTAACAAGACAGAAGAAGAATTGACGTCTTCGAAATGTGGTGCTGAAGAAGAATGTTATCAATACCATGGACAGCAAGAAGGATAAACAAATCAATCTTGGAACAAATCCAGACATGTCACTTGCAGGAAGGCTCACAAAGCTGCGACTTACCTACTTTGGACACATCATACGAAGAGCGCAATCACTGGAGGAGGACTGTTGTGAATGGGTTTGAGATGAGTTCTGAGCAGAGGCTCCCTCTGGTGGTTACAAGCGGTGCTAGTGAAGATTGTGAGAACTGGGAATCAGGTGTTACTGACTGGTCTTATATAAGGGAGTAATTTTCCCATCAGGGTTGCCGGTGATCAATTGTTCTGGTCTGAATCCTTCATTCCAGTTTCCCTTGTAGCCTGCTGTGTCGTGTCTGCTTCTCCTGCTAACAGATAAGTCTTTTTCTGCTTTTGTGTTTGTGCTATATTTTTGCATTTTGTCCTGCACTTCTTTGGGGCCATCAGGGTCCCCTCCGGGGGCTTCTGCCCTCTCAGTTTAGTTCAGCCACTGAGTTTTTTTTTTTTTTTTGCTTTTTCCAGTTTTTTCAGTGGCTGCTGTTTTGATTTTGTTACACCAGAGAACTAATTTAGGTGGTAGAGGTCGTGTGATCTCAGGTGATTTTGAAATTAGTAGAGTTGGTGCTTTTCAGGGTTTTCTGGGATTGCAGTAAGTACCCTTCCTATCCTTTTCTATTTAGATAGTTTGGGCCCCAGCGTTTGCTCATACTATTTTCTTTCTGTGTCAGTATTTCCTCTTGTCTAACCGCCATTACATGTTTGGGGCTTTCTATTATCTTTGGGGTTCTGCTCCGGGGCAGATAGCTATCCTATTTCTATCTTTAGGTGTAGTTAGTTTCTCAGGCTGTGACGAGGCGTCTAGGACCAACGTAGGAACGCTCCACGGCTGCCTCTAGTTGTGGTGGTTAGTCAGGGTACTGCAATCTCATAGATTCCAACTGCTCTGGTGTATTGCCTTTTTTACTTGCACTCCTGAGCTACCGAAACATAACAGTATCACCGGCCTAAAAATTGAAAATTGTATGGTACTCACAGAAGGGAAAAAATATTGTGAAAGAAAAAAGGTTGTCAGAGTTGTCAGAGATATTTTTCTGTTTGTTGCATTTTTTTTTTTTTCCCTCTGTATCACTGGGTGCTGGGGAGGATCTTTTCTCCCAATGGAGTTTGCACAGTTGTCTGGCCGTGTGGTTCAGCTTGCCACTGAGGTTCAGAGTATTGCTGCATATCTTGCTAGGTTGCCTGTTGTGGAACCTAGGATCCCCATGCCAGATTTGTTTTTAGGGGATCGAGCTAAGTTTCAGAATTTCAAAAATAATTGTAAATTGTTTTTTGCCTTAAAATCTAAGTCCTCAGGAAACGCAGCGCAGCAGGTTCAAATTATCATTTCTCTCCTGCGCGGCGATCCTCAGGATTGGGCTTTTTCCCTGATACCTGGGGATCCTGTTTGAGTGATGTTGATGCGTTTTTTCAGACTTTGGGGTTATTGTACGATGAGCCTAATGTCACTGATCAAGCTGAAAAAGCCTTGTTGGCATTAAATCAGGGGCTTGATGACGCTGAGTTATACTGTCAGAGATTCCGTAGGTGGGCAGTCCTGACCAAATGGAATGACGACGCTTTGGCGGCCCTTTTCCGGAAGGGTCTGTCAGATAATGTAAAGGATGTTATGGTGGGATTCCCTGTCCCCTCTGGTCTCAATGATTCTATGTCATTAGCGATTCAAATTGACAGACGTTTGCGTGAGCGGAGAAGTATGCGTGGAATGGTGTTGCCTTGTGAGCCAGCTTCTGAACCCATGCAGTGTGATAGAGTGGTGTCTGGGGCACAGCGTCATGAGTTTCGAAAGCGCAATGGGTTATGTTTCTACTGTGGTGATGCCTCTCATGCTATTTCAGTCTGCCCTAAGCGGGGAAGACGTTTTGCACGCTCAGTTGTCTTGGGTAGTGTTCAGACTAAGTTTTTATTAACTGTCACTCTGATATGCTCTCTGTCCTCATTTTCTGCTCAGGCTTTCGTTGATTCTGGAGCAGCTATTAACCTGATGGATTATGATTTTGCTAAACGTTGTGGGTTTCCCTTGATACCCCTACAGAAGTCTATTCCCCTACTGGGGATCGATTCTACCCCTTTGGCTGAGAATAAACCCCAGTTTTCTACTCAGGTGATAATGAGGGTTGAACCTGATCACCAGGAGTGCTGCAAATTTTTGGTTCTATATAATCTGCATGACATTATCGTGCTGGGTTTCCCTTGGTTACAGTCTCATAATCCTGTTTTGGATTGGAAATCTGTGTCTGTAACCAGTTGGGGCTGCCAATGTGTTAATACCAACACTCCTGTTTTTTCTGCCTCCCCCCAGGCTCAGGATGTTCCTGACTTTTTGTTTGATTTTTCTGATGTGTTTAGCGAAAGTAAATCTGCATCCTTGCCTCCCCATAGGAGCTATGACTGCGCTATTGAATTAGTGCCGGGTAGTAAATTCCCTAAAGGTCGCCTTTTTAACTTGTCTGTACCTGAACATGACGCTATGCGGTCTTATATCAAGGAATCATTGGAGAAGGGTCATATCAGACCATCCTCTTCACCCTTAGGTGCCGGTTTTTTCTTTGTGGCCAAAAAAGATGGTTCATTAAGGCCGTGTATTGATTATCGTCTCTTGAACAATATTACTGTGAAATATCAATACCCGTTACCCTTGATTTCTGACCTGTTTTCCAGGGTGAAAAACGCTACTTGGTTTACCAAGCTTGACCTCAGGGGGGCGTATAACCTTATTCGCATTAAGCACGGGGATGAATGGAAGACGGCATTCAATACCCCTGAAGGGCATTTTGAGTACCTAGTGATGCCCATTGGGCTCACTAATGCTCCTTCCGTCTTCTAGTCCTTCATGAATGACATTTTCAGGGATTTTGTGGACAAATTTCTGATTGTTTATTTGGATGATATCTTGATTTTTTCTAATGACTGGGACTCTCATGTGAAACATGTTCGAACTGTATTCCAGATTTTGAGAGAGAATGCTCTGTATGTGAAGGGATCAAAGTGTCTTTTTGGCGTACAGAGGATCTCATTTCTGGGATTCATTTTGTCCCCATCTGTTATTGAAATGGACCCGGTCAAGGTTCAGGCCATCTGTGATTGGGTCCAACCTACTTCATTAAAGGCTCTTCAGAGATTTTTGGGTTTTGCCAATTTTTATCGTAAATTTATTGGTAATTTCTCGGTTATTGTTAAACCATTAACTGATTTGACCAGAAAGGGTTCTGATGTGGTGAATTGGCCTCCTGAGGCAGTCTCTGCATTTCAGGAACTTAAGCAGAGATTCACTTCTGCTCCTGTTCTACGGCAGCCTGATGTTTCTCTGCCATTTCAGGTGGAGGTTGATGCCTCTGAAATTGGGGCAGGTGCCGTTTTGTCCCAAAAAGATCCAGAGACCTCTAAAAGTAACCCTTGTGCCTTTTTCTCTCGAAAATTTTCTCCTACTGAACGTAATTATGACGTGGGTAATCGGGAGTTATTGGCCATGAAGTGGGCTTTTGAAGAGTGGAGACATTGGCTGGAGGGAGCCAAACATCAGGTGGTGGTCCTTACGGACCATAAGAATCTGGTCTATCTGGAATCTGCCAAGCGACTCAATCCTAGACAGGCCAGGTGGGCCTTGTTTTTCACACGTTTTAATTTTGTGGTTTCCTTTCTTCCTGGCACTAAGAATGTTAAGGCGGATGCCCTCTCAGGAGTTTCCTTGCGGACTCTCCTGAGCTATCTGATCCTTCTGTTATTTTGAAAGAGGGTGTAGTTCTTTCCGCCATCAATTTGAGACTTGCTCTGGAGGGGTGTCAGGAGGATAGGCCCGAGCGCTGCCCTGTTGGAAAATTGTTTGTCCCGGACCAATGGAAAAAGAGTGTGATGTCTGAGATTCATTGTTCCGCATTGGCTGGGCATCCCGGAATTTTTGGTACCAGAGACTTGGTTAGTCGGTCCTTTTGGTGGCCTACCTTGTCTCGTGATGTCAGGGAATTTGTGCAGTCCTGCGGGACTTGCTCTCGCTCCAAGCCTTGCTCTCGCTCTAGTGGTTTGTTGATGCCATTGCCTGTGCCCAAGAGACCATGGACCCATATCTCTATGGATTTCATTTCCGATCTTCCTGTTTCTCAGAGAATGACCACCATCTGGGTAATTTGTGATAGGTTTTCCAAAATGATACATCTTGTGCCATTACCTAAGTTGCCTTCCTCCTCTGAATTGGTGCCGTTGTTCCTTCAGCACGTGGTTCGTTTACACGGCATTCCTGAGAGCATTGTGTCTGACAGAGGAGTCCAGTTTGTTTCCAGATTTTGGAGGACTTTTTGTTCTAAACTGGGTGTTCAATTGTCTTTCTCCTCGGCATTTCATCCTCAGACCAATGGTCAAACTGAGAGAACAAACCAGACATTGGAGACTTATCTAAGATGCTTTGTGTCTGCTGATCAGGATGACTGGGTCTCTTTTTTGCCTTTGGCTGAGTTTGCTCTTAATAATAGGGCTAGCTCTGCCACTTTGATGTCTCCGTTTTTCTGCAATTCTGGGTTTCACCCTCGATTTTCTTCAGGACAGACGGAGGCTTCTGTCTGTCCAGGTGTTGACTCTGTTGTGGAGCGTATGCAACAGATTTGGGACCAGGTAGTGGAGAGGTTGTCCCTCTCTCAGGAGAAGGCCCAGCGGTTTGCTAACCGGCATAGGACTGATGGTCCTCGGTTTAAAGTGGGGGACTTGGTCTGGTTGTCCTCAAAGAATATTCCTATGAGAGTAGCATCTCCTAAATTTAAGCCTAGGTTCATTGGACCTTATAAGATCATGGAGATTATTAATCCTGTTTCTTTTCGTTTGCTTCTTCCAGGGACATTTAAGATCCATAACGTGTTCCACAAGTCCTTGTTGAATAGGTTTGTTGAGCCAGTGGTTCCTGCTGCTGTGCCTCCTGACCCTGTTTTGGTTGAGGGCAATCTGGAGTATGTGGTTGAGAAAATATTGGATTCTCGTTTTTCTAGACGGAAACTCCAGTATTTGGTTAAATGGAGAGGTTATGGTCAGGAAGACAATTCTTGGGTGTTTGCTTCGGACATCCATGCTAGGAGACTTATCCGTGCGTATCATAGAACTCATCCTGACCGACCTGGTTGCTCAAATGAGGGTTCGGTGACCCCTCCTCAAGGGGGGGGTACTGTTGTGAATGGGTTTGAGATGAGTTCTGAGCAGAGGCTCCCTCTGGTGGTTACAAGCGGTGCTAGTGAAGATTGTGAGGACTGGGAATCAGGTGTTACTGACTGGTCTTATATAAGGGAGTCATTTTCCCATCAGGGTTGCCGGTGATCAATTGTTCTGGTCTGAATCCTTCATTCCAGTTTCCCTTGTAGCCTGCTGTGTCGTGTCTGCTTCTCCTGCTAACAGATAAGTCTTTTTCTGCTTTTGTGTTTGTGCTATATTTTTGCATTTTGTCCTGCACTTCTTTGGGGGCCTTCAGGGTCCCCTCCGGGGGCTTCTGCCCTCTCAGTTTAGTTCAGCCACTGAGTTTTTTTTTTTTTTTGCTTTTTCCAGTTTTTTCAGTGGCTGCTGTTTTGATTTTGTTACACCAGAGAACTAATTTAGGTGGTAGAGGTCGTGTGATCTCAGGTGATTTTGAAATTAGTAGAGTTGGTGCTTTTCAGGGTTTTCTGGGATTGCAGTAAGTACCCTTCCTATCCTTTTCTATTTAGATAGTTTGGGCCCCAGCGTTTGCTCATACTTTTTTCTTTCTGTGTCAGTATTTCCTCTTGTCTAACCGCCATTACATGTTTGGGGGCTTTCTATTATCTTTGGGGTTCTGCTCCGGGGCAGATAGCTATCCTATTTCTATCTTTAGGTGTAGTTAGTTTCTCAGGCTGTGACGAGGCGTCTAGGACCAACGTAGGAACGCTCCACGGCTGCCTCTAGTTGTGGTGGTTAGTCAGGGTACTGCAATCTCATAGATTCCAACTGCTCTGGTGTATTGCCTTTTTTACTTGCACTCCTCAGCTACCGAAACATAACAGAGGACATCATAGAATAGAAAGAACAAGGCAAAGAGGAAGACCACATAATGGCAGAGAAGACCTGGTGGACCTATCAAGACTTGCACAATATTGATCTCCTACAGATCGTTCATCCATCAAGGCACCATAGCTCAGGATCAAGCCAAAAGCCATTAAATAAAATAATAATATGGAGAAAAAAACAGTGCCAAAAATAAAAATATATATTTAGCACAAAAACTTGATTTAAACAATAGTTTGTATCCTGATGTCAGTATCGCTTTTAAGAATAACAATTTTGGAGCTCTAGATTTGTGATGGATCATAATTGGTGCATTAGATATTTAGTTGTTATGTTTGATTTTATTCTTTTATTTATAATTTACAGTAAAAAAAATATGTGTAGACAAGTGAGCATAATGGTCTGAGTTCATTAGCTCTTATTAACTGTTGATCTGAAGATTTGTTGAAAATAGTTATTGTTTATTGTGTATATTTATACTTTTAAATTAATTTTACAAATCTTAAATATATTTTATATTAATAATCTTGTTTAAGAAAGTTGGTAAGTGACAGTGTAAAAAAAGTTACCATAATACCATCTGTACATCAACCCCTCTCATTCAAAAGATGAGTCAAATACTTCTTTGAAATAAAAAAAATGAATCATGATGACCTGAGTGAGTCTTACAGGTGAATCACCCTCAGATTATCCCTTGATTTATTTTCATTGTATTTTTTACGTTTTTATTTGCTTTTTTATTTTTTTTTTACTTTTCTACATGTTTTTTAAACCAGCAAAACGTTTCCTGTCTTCTAACTGGAACTGGTATTGGTTACTAGTCATAAAGGCTTAAAATAAAAAAAAGTAAGTGGTCTTGCATCTGATACTCTAATTTGTGTCTTGGCAGAAGATATATTAAATAATGATCCAGGTGTGAGAAGTTGAAACAAAAAGTCTAATTTTTTACAGAAATTCCAAGAGTGTAAAAATGCTAAATTAGATATTTTGGGACATGTTAGTTTTGTTTTAATGTACACTTATTATGAGCATTACGTCCTCTTCTCTATTTAATATATTGTTTTAAATATAAAAAAATAATAAATTTGAAGTAAAATATGTCATAATAGTTGCTTAAAAACCATAGTGCAATTTATAACAGTTCATAAAATATCCTATTCAAATTGCTGAAGTTGGATGGTCTTCGAAGCAGAAGACGTTAAATGCAGGAACAGAATTTTATTAGCTACTAAAATTAAGAAAGAGCACTGCTGTTTCACAGCCAGATAATTAAGTACCGTTCTTTTTTTTCTTTTCTTTTTTTATAGTATAAAATTAAACTTCCTGTTTAAAACGCCTGGCTATAGCAACCAAGACGGGTGCATTTCTGTGCCCTAAGGGCAGAGGCAGGAACACAACACAAGTCTTATTCTAACAAGACTTTAGATGGGATTGAAATCTCTGTGTTTGAAGAAAAATGCTGGAGTCGGTAAAATGTGAAATTGCAGGTTATAAATCAGGAGCCCAATTTTTCACATCATTTTAGCTAATCCATTAAATCTCATTGCAAAGTGGACCATCTGAAACAGAAGCTCCTTCATCATTCAGACCCCTGGAAAAACAAGAAACGTGTGATATGCAAGGGAAGCATACAACAAAACAAGGGAATCTTAAGATCCCAATAAATTTGTGACAACCTTTGGAAGTTCAGAATGTTTTTGTAAAATTCTCTACACTGTGATGAGCAATTAGGGGCTTTATTATACAGAACAACTATTATAAGAACAGAATTTCTCTACTGTTCAGTTATTGGGTATTAGCGTTGGGCACATTTATTTGTGTGGAATTGAATTCTCAAATATTACAAAATCTATTCATTCCATGTCTGTTCTCCAATTTACTTTACTGTAGATGGATGGCAAAAGGTTTAAAAACAACAAAAACAACCAAATTCCTAACCACACATCTCTCTGGCCTTCGTCACTGCTCACTCTTCTAAGGACTTCGGTGCCTCTTCTTACTGCCGATGCATGGTGAAACCCAGGTCTCTTCATACTAAGCTGCAATTATGTTTGAGACATCTCTGCACATCGAGAGGTTTTAGCAACATTATGACTTTACAATGTACACCACAACCTTTTAATGCACACTTTAGGCCAGGGCTTCCAGCTGTGACTAGGCCCGAGATAATCCTGTGTATGCGCATGGACGTCTCAGCCCAGTTGCTTCGTTAATTCCCAGCCTAGCATAGGGTTTTAGCATACAGCAGCTGTAAGAAGAAGCGCTGAGAACTGTATGTTGGGAGAGCTAGTAGAGCTAGTAGTCAAGGTGAGTGGTGACGTTTTAGTTGTATTTTTTTTTCTATATCTTACATTAATTATGCTCTGGGGTCTCTCCGAAGGTTTGGAGGCAGCCAGAAGTCCTGTTCTAGAGTGAAGACACTGGCATGACTGTGGAAAGAAGAGTCCCTGTGGACCAAATAGTGAACAGCAAGCATTGGCGGCAGCAAAGGTACCAGAACAGATGAGTGTTGTGTTGTTTTTTTTTTGCATTTATTATGCTTTGAAGTCTGAAGAGACCACATAGCTTGAAACGGAACATTCAATTTGCTGAGAATAACTGCTGTGAATCGAATTTTAATTTTAATTTTAATTTCACACGATTTGAAGAAATTCAATTTTGTCAGATCTGCTCATCTCTAACTACAAAACATAATAAAAACATTGCTATTTATATCAATAGTTATATTAAATCAGATTATTTTTATTAAACAGTTTTAACTTACAAAATTGATACAAGGCACAAACAGTTTTAACATACAGATTTGAGACATATCTCTTGTACACAACCCAACCCACCCCCATTATGAAATTATAACTAATGTAACTGTGGGTCCTTTAGAATGTGACCTATAAATATACAGTAGAAAAAAGGGAGAAACTCACAAAAAAAAACAAAAAAACAATTTTTAAGGGGGACAATATGAAACCAGATAAGACTTGTGTATCATAGAACTATGAACAGTCAGGCACATAGTACAAAATGAGCTATAGACATAGTCATGAAACCTATTCATAAAGCAAGAAATCATATGGAACCAAGAGGGGATAAGGGGTACCATAATTAGCAAAGCATAGGGAACAGATTCTCCAGCAGCAAAATTTGGGATGGCAAACCCGGAGTGTTAAGCCAAGGGCTCCAGATTTTATCAAGTTTTCCGATAGCTTTTCTTTTAATATACACTCCCTTTTCCAGCCTTATAGAACTATTGACTCTATTAATAAACTCCTCCACCGTCGGGGGTGCAGACTGCTTCAGTGCAAGGCAATGGTTTTCCGTGCTATATATAGAATTCTAGCCTTACAGATCGCCAGCGGGTCTTCCACAGGAATATCCGGTATAATACCCAGCACACAGACCTTTGGATCAGGGAGCAATCTTGTACCATAAACTCTTGCCTATGTATTCAGAACATTATTCCAGAACCGTCCAAGCCGACAACACTCCCAGAACATATGCATAAGGTGTGCATAAGGTAGGCTACATCGGAGGTAGCACGAGTCACTCCTTATCGCGATTTTGTGCAAAAACACAGGCGTTTTATATTTCCTATATATTAGATACACCTGCGATAATCTCTGGGCCTCCGATAAGAAAAGACAGGGCACTGAATTTAATATATAATCCCATTGATCATCTGAGAGCAGGCCAAAATCTTCCTCCCATCTAGCTTTGGTGCAAAGGGGGTACTTATCGTGAAATGCATTGAGAAGTATTCTATAGATGGAGGAAATACGATGCGACATACGATACGATACGATACACTTTATTGATCCCGAGGGAAATTATGGTATCACAGCAGCGTTGCAACAGTATTACAAACAAAACATTACAAACAACATTGCATAGAGTAATTACTAGACACAAATCTTGCACATGACTAACCACAATACGTAACAAACAAAGGTACACAAATCTCCAATCATTTCCATTAGTGCGCCAGTCCTAGGTCGTAGCCATCTTTCAACCTTAGTGAATGGTTATACATCCTCATAGCGGTAGGCACAAACGATTTCCTGAATTTCTCCTTCTTGCACCTTGGAAGGATTAGACGGCTGCTGAATGTGCTCTTCTGCTTCAAGAACAGCTCGTATAGTGGGTGTGTATTATTGCTCATTATAGCCCTGCACTTCTTTTGAATCCTATCCTCCACTACTTCCTCAAAAGAGTCAAGATGGAGGCCAACAGCTGCACTTGCCTTCTTGATAAGTTTGTTGAGCTTATTAGCGTCAGCTGCTCGCACACTACTGCCCCAGCAAATGATAGCAAAAAAGATGGTGCTTGCTACAACGGACTGGTAGAACATTTCCAGCATTTTGCTGCACATATTGAACGACCTGAGCTTCAATAGAAAGCACAGTCTGCTCATTCCCTTCTTGTGAACCTTCTCTGTATGACACCTCCAATCAAGTTTGCTGTCAAGGTGAACCCCCAAATATTTGTAGCTCTCAACCATCTCCACCTCCTGGCCAGCAATAGTGATCGGTAAGTAATCATCTTTTTTCCTTCTATAACTCACCACCATCTCCTTGGTTTTCTTCACATTTAGTTCTAGACAGTTAGTCTGACACCAATCCACAAAGTCAGAAACCACCCTTCTATATTCCTCCTCCCCCCGGTCCCCAACAATGCCCCTACAATCACTGAGTCATCTGAGAATTTTTGGAGGTGACAGAAGTCAGATTTATACTGAAAGTCAGCTGTATACAATGTGAAGAGGAAGGGCAATAGCACTGTACCCTGAGGGGCTCCCACACTGCTCCGTACACTGCCAGATACCATCTCCCCCATCCTTACAAACTGCGGCCGGTCCGTCAGGTAGTCACTTATCCAGTTCACCATCCCCTCATCTACCGCCATAGCAGTCAACTTATTTCGTAATAAGGGCGGCTGTAAGATATTGAAAGCACTAGAGAAGTCAAAGAACATGGCACGCACTGCAGTGCCATCATTGTCCAAGAACGAATGCATTGTATGTAGCAGAGACACTGCCGCATCATCCACCCCCAATCTCTGCTGGTACGCAAACTGCAGGGGGTCAGTGTAGGCCCTCACCCTCGGGCACAAGTAGGCAAGTACTATTCTTTCCAACGATTTCATAGCATGCGATGTTAAGGCCACTGGACGATAGTCGTGTAAGGAAGTTGGAGAGGTGATCTTGGGAACTGGCACCAGGCAGGTGGTCTTCCACAGCACTGGTATTCTCTGTGATTGTAGGCTCCTGTTAAACAGGTGCTGAAAGACATTACACAGTTGGTTTGCACACAGTTTTAGGACACGTGGACTGAGGCCATCAGGTACAGCTGCTTTGCCAATGACTAGTTTACAAAACTGTTTCCTCACATCCCTTGGGGAGACAGTGAAAGCAGACAGTTCATTACCCAAAGTCAGTGCTGCCGATCGTTCCTCTGCTCCATCCCTCATTCCTGATGACGCAGCACTTCTGTTGGTAAATCTGTTGAAAAACTCGTTCATTTCATTAGCCATCATCAGTCCTCTTCTGGAGCCCAAGCCCCCCACCAACATTGTCAAGGGATTAAAGTCTATACTAAGTGTTAAGGGTCTGCGGAACGCACCAAATATATAAAGTAGAGAGGTGCGTTCGCAGCCCGGGGTCCACCGTGCAAGCGGAGCCTGCTGCTAGTAGAAATGGCGCGAGAAGCAAACTCTGTTATCCCGCATTGTCGCCAACATAAACGCCGTAATGCGCTGTGGCAATAAGTGGAACTCTGTTACTCCACAGAGCCGCTAGAAGGAGAGCCGCAGCGCTATATGGCGATGTGTGCGCACTCACTAGACACAACTGAGTGGCAAAGAAAACACGCTAGGGCGCTGTCTAGCGTTGAAAGCGAACCCTGTTACATCACAGGGCCGCTGAGAAAAAGTACTGTGTCCTGTCAGGCTCTCAGGTACACAGTTAAGTGCTACGTGTTCATAAAGCGTGATCATGTGCTAATGTCCTCGCGGGAGTCACCCGCAATCTATGGCGTCTGAACGCCAGACCCTGAATACGGCAATCAAAACTCCTCACCGGTTATGCCGGTAATCTAGGGCATCTAGGACACCGACCCTGACCAGCTACCATACCAAACTCCTCACTGATTAAGTCGGTATTCTAGTGGCTTATTTCAGCCGGGTCCCTATCCACACATACACATGACCACACTGGCGCATAGCATACAATGATTGATATTAGCGCATGGCGGCCCAGCCATGCTACCCTTTTATAGCAACAGCTACAGGACCTTCCAGGAACAAGGACCAATGAGAAGCTGTTACAAACAAACGTAGCTACATGACCTTCCTGGCGGACCAATAGGAGCCGCTGCAGCACCTGAACATGTGACCCCTGATCTCCAATGAGAGATCTCACTCTGGGCATGCTCAGATGGGAAAACGCAGGACTTTGTCTCAAAGACGACTGCTCCAGCACTGGCTATAATAGCAGATCCAGAAAAGGCAGCAGCAAGTCACTGCACAGTAGAGGAGTGGGCAAGACGCCTGGACCAACGTCTCTGCTGAGCAGGCTCCACTGCGGCCGGAGATGAATGGGAGACCGCAGCGGGACGGGCTCGAGACTCCCCTTGTGCAGCAGCGGGAAATCTAACACTAAGATCTCTAGTTTTGATTTGAGCTGCATACGCATGCTGGAGCTGTAAAAATCTGTAGAAAAACCTATGGGGAATGTCGAATTCAGTGCACAGTTGTTCAAACTGTTTTAATGTATTTTTCAACTGAATGTGTGCCTCCGTCATCACCCCCTTCGCCTCCCAATCAGAGCACTCTTCTAAAGTTTGAAATTCCAGAAGAATAGGATTATGGCACAATGGTGTAAACACAGAGCAATCAGAACCACCCAACAGGTGCTTTCCTCTATCCCAAACCTTATAGATCATGGCCAGAGTTGGAGCTTGAGATAATTTGTTTATCCCTCCCCGGGCGACTACCATATACATTGGTACTCTTCAGGGGCTATTCTGAATTGCCAGTCACCAGTTTTCTCCAGTGCACTACACTGATCCCAACCCTTCAGTCGCTGAATCTGAGCCGCCAGATAGTAGATCCAAGCATTCGGGATAGCCAGACCCCCATTTATTTTTTCTCTTTGTAGGTACTCCAGACAGATTCGAGCCTGCTTTTTTTTCCAAAGTAATTGTCTGAATAACCTATGAGCCCTCTGAAAGTACCATGCCGGGATCCACCCCAGGGAATTGTGAAGTATGTAGAGCAGTTGGGGCATTACTATTCCATCCATGTGACCTGGTACTTAATTCCCAGGGACAGAATAGTACGTCACATGCGATCAGCTGCGCTCCCGGGGGGAGAGCAGCTGATCGCGGCCGGGTGTCAGCTGATTATCACAGCTGACACCCAGCACTATGTGCCAGGAGTGGTCACGGACCGCTTCCGGCACATTAACCCCGGCACACCGCGATGAAACATCAGTTAACCCCTTTAGTGAACTCCTTAAAAAAAAACAAGGCTAAAAAACAATGATTTATCATCATACCGCCGAACAAAAAGTGGAATAACACACGATCAAAAGGATGGATATAAACAAACATGGTACCGCTGAAAACGTCATCTTGACCCGCAAAAAAAAGCCACCATACAGCATCATGAGCGAAACAATAAAGTTATACCTCGCAGAATAAAGCGATGCAAAAATAATAATTTTTTATATATAATCATTTTTATTGTATAAAAGTGCCAAAACATAAAAAAATTATATAAATGAGGTATCGCGGTAATCGTACTGACCCGAAGAATAAAACTGTACTATCAATTTTACCATAGGCGGAACGCTATAAACGCCCCTCCTCCAAAAGAAATTCATGAATTGCTGGTTTTTGTTCATTCTGCTTCCCAAAAATCATAATAAAAAGCGATCAAAAAATGTCATGTGCCCAAAAATGGTACCAATAAAAACGTCAACTCGTCTCGCATATAATAAGCCCTCACATGACTCTGTGGGCCAAAATATAGAAAAATTATAGCTCTCAAAATGTGATGATGCAAAAACTACTTTTTGCAATAAAAAGAGTCTTTTAGCGTGTGACAGCTGCCAATCATAAAAACCCGCTATAAATAGTAAATCAAACCCCCCTTAGTTAGGGAAAAATAATAAAATTAAAAAATTTATTTATATTTTCCCATTAGGGTTAAGGTTAGGGTTGGGGCTAAAGTTAGGGTTAGGGTTGGGACTAGGGTTACGGGTGTGTTAGGGTTAGGTTTGTGGTTAGGGTTATGATTAGGGTTGAGATTAATGTTATGGGTGTGTTGGGGTTAGAGTTCGAGTTAGAATTGGGGGGGTTTCCATTGTTTAGGCACATCAGGGGCTCTCCAAATGTGACATGGCGTCTGATCTTAATTCCAGCTAATTCGGCATTGAAAAAGTCAAACCGTGCTCCTTCCCTTCTGAGCTCTGCCATGCGCCCAAAAAGTAGTTTACCCCCACATATTGGGTATCAGCATACTCAGGACAAACTGCACAATAACTTTTGAGGTGTTGCTACCATTGGGAAAATAAAAATTGGGGTGAAAAGATCATGTTTGTGAAAAAATATGTTTTTTAATTTTACGGCTCTACGTTATAAACTTGTGTGAAGTACTTGGTGGTTCAAAGTGCTCATCACACATCTAGATAAGTTCCTTAGGGGGTCTAGTTTCTAAAATGGGGTCACTTGTGGGGGATTCCCACTGTTTAGGCACATCAGAGGCTATCCAAATGTGACATGGCGTCCAATCTTGATTCCAGCCAATTTTGGTTTGAAAAAGTCAAATGGCGCTCCTTCCCTTCCGAGCTCTGCCGTGCGCCCAAACAGTGGTTCCCCCCCACATATGGGGTATCTGCGTACTCAGGACAAATTGGACAAAAAGTTTTATGGTCCAATTTCTCATGTTACCCTTGGGAAAATAAAAAATTGGTGACTTAAATATTACTTTTGTGGGAAAAAAAATAGGATTTTTTATTTTCATGCCCAGGCATTATAAATTTGTGTGAAGCACTTGGGGGTTCAAAGTGCTCACCACAGATTTAGATAAGTTCCTTAGGGGGTCTAGTTTCCAAAATGGGGTCACTTGTGGGGGGTTTCCACTGTTTAGGCACATCAGGGACTCTGCAAACTGAACATGACACCCATCAAAGTCTGCATTCCAAAACGTCATTACTTCCTTTCCGAGCCCTGCGGAGCGCCCAAACAGTATTTCTCCCCCCCATATGGGGTATCAGCGTACTCAGGACAAATTGGACAACAACTTTTGGGGTCCAATTTCCTTGGGAAAAATCAAAAATTGGGGAATTTTTGTGGAATTTTATTTTTCACACCCAGGCATTATAAACTTTAGTGAAACACTTGGGGGTTCAAAGTGCTCACAACTGATCTAGATAAGTTCCTTAGGGGGTCTAATTTCCATAATGGTGTCACTTTTGGGGGGTTTCCACTGTTTAGGCACATCAGACTGTTAGGGCTGGCGGAACGCACAAAATAAATATAAATAATAAGTGCGTTCGCAGCCCGGGGTCCACCATGCAGGCTGAGCCTGCTGCTGGTAAGAGGGCGGTAAAGTGAACTCTGTTACTTCACAGAGTAGCAACTTTAGACACTGTGGCCCTATATGGCGGTATAAGTGAACTCTGTTACATCACAGTGTCGCTAAGGAAGAGACGCAGAGATATGGACTGTGTCCTGTTAACTCCACAGGAATGCACAGACAACTGCTGTGCGGAAAGCAGTCCGTAGTAAACGCAATCAGCAACACAAACAGACAATCTTACCAGAGAAGCCGGTATTCTAGGGGCTTATTTAAACCAAGCCCTAAACACGTGCATACAATCTCCTCACCGGAGGTGCCGGTATTCTAGGGGCTTATTTCAGCCGAGCCCTAACACATGCGTGCAAGATCACACTGGCGCAAAGCACATAATGTAATTGATACTAGCGCATGGCGGCATTACCATGCCACCCTTTTATAGTAGCATCTACAGGACCTGCCAGATAAGGACCAATAGGAAACTGCTCCAGAACACAAGTGGTTTCAGGACCTTCCTGGCGGACCAATAGGAGCTGCTGCAGTACCTGAGAATGTGACCCCAAATGTCCCGTGCCTCCACAGCCCAGTCTGCCACCCTGGAGTTGGCGGAAGACACGGGCATAGGTAAGGGAACCCGCGGATGCTAGCCGTAATTAAGGAGAATTGGGGTTTGTCCAGTGGAATCAGCCACAGCGTTATTTAATGCAAACTCCGCCCATGGTAACAAGGATGTCCAGTCATCCTGCCTAGCTGAAACAAAATGTCGCAGATATGTAACCAAGGTCTGGTTGGCCCTCTTTACCAACCCATTCGTCTCGGGATGATAAGCAGAAGAGAGATTTAACTCAACACTGAGAAGGCGACAAAGCTCTCTCCTGAACCGAGACGCAAAATGGGGACTCTGGTCACTGACAATTTTGTCCGGCATACCGTGTAAGTGGAAGATATTTTTGATAAACAGTGTCGCCAAGGTCCTGCAGAGGGTAACCGGGGTAGTGGCACCAAGTGCACCATTTTGGAGAAGTGATCAGTGATAACCCATATGATGATGCACCCACGAGATTTGGGCAAGCCTACCACAAAGTCCATCCCGACCATTTCCCAAGGCCTGTATGCCACCGGCAATGGGTAAAGTAACCCAGCCGGCCGTTGACGAAGGGTCTTATTTTTGGCACAGGAGACACATGCCCAAATATAGTCTCCAACGTCCCGGACCATATGCGGCAACCAGTATGTCCTTGCGAGTAGCTCAGATGTCCTTTTTTTCCCAAAATGTCCACCACACTGGACTGA
The DNA here is from genome assembly GCA_033576555.1 of Oophaga sylvatica. Classification (NCBI taxonomy): domain Eukaryota; kingdom Metazoa; phylum Chordata; class Amphibia; order Anura; family Dendrobatidae; genus Oophaga; species Oophaga sylvatica. The sequence goes on from JARQOD010000003.1 coordinate 322,523,229, forward strand.
TGGGCCCAAGAGAGAACCTCCGGTCGCAAATTAGATGGTACAAAGGTCTTGCCCGGAGGGACAGACTCTAGCGACACCGGAGCTACAGTTCTCAGGCTCTCAGAGGGGACAATAAGCCGTGGCCCCTCCTCCTCAGAAGAAGAAGACACAAGGGAGCGAGAGAGAGCGTCAGCCCGAATGTTCTTCTCTCCCGACAGAAAATGGAGGGTGAAGCGAAAGTGGGAGAAAAACAAGGACCATCTGGCCTGACGGGAATTTAGCCGCTGGGCAGTTTGTAAATACACCAGATTTTTGTGATCCGTGAAGACTTGGAAGGGAAAGCGAGCCCCCTCCAACAGATGTATCCACTCCAAGAAGGCCAACTTCATTGCTAGCAACTCCCTGTCCCGATGGAATAATTCCTCTCCACTGGTGTGAAGGTCTTGGAGAAAAAGAAGCACGGGTGCTTCCGACCTTGAGCATCCTTTTGGAAGAGGACTGCTCCAGCACCGACGGACGAGGCATCCACCTCCAATATAAATGGCTTATCAACATCAGGGCGATGAAGGATGGGAGCGCTAGCAAAATGGGACTTAATAGAAGTGAAGGCCTTGGAGACCTCTTCAGACCACAATTTGGGATTTGCTCCCTTTTTGGTGAGGGCTACCACGGGAGCTACCAAAGTTGAGAAGTGAGGGATAAACTGGCGGCAGTAATTAATGAACCCCATAAAGTGCTGCACCGCCTTCAGAGAATGGGGTTCTTGCCAGTCCATCACTGCCTGTAGTTTGGCAGGATCCATAGCCAATCCCTGGGCAGAGATGAAATAGCCCAGGAAGGGTAAGGACTCCTGCTCAAACACACATTTCTCCAACTTTGCGTAGAGGGAATTTGCCCGTAAGAGGTCGAAGACTCTGCAGACATCTCTCCGGTGGGAGTCAATATCTGGGGAAAAGATGAGAATATCATCCAGATAGACTACGACTGAGGTGGAGAGCATCTCCCGGAAGATGTCATTAACAAAGTCTTAGAAGACGGCTGGGGCATTACTGAGCCCGAAGGGTATCACCAGATATTCATAGTGCCCGTCCCTGGTATTAAAAGCCGTCTTTAATTCGTCATCATGGATGCAAATCAGGTTATAAGCACCCCGCAGATCTAATTTCGTAAATACCCTTGCCCCGTAGCCTATCAAAGAGCTCAGAAATCAGGGGCAACTGGTATTTATTCTTGACGATGATGACATTAAGACCCCTGTAATTGATGCATGGACGTAATTCTCCGTTCTTCTTCTGCACGAAGAAGAACCCCACCCCTGCATGTGACACTGACTTCTTAATGAATCCTCTTGCCAGGTTCTCCTGAATATATAGAGACATAGCCTCTGTCTCCGGGAGAGAAAGGGGATAGACTCATCCCCGAGGAGGTTCTGCTCCGGGCAAGAGGTCAATAGGACAGTCATAGGGACGGTGAGGCGGAAGGATCTCCGCAGCTTTTTTGGAGAATACGTCTGCATACGACCAATAGTATTTATGAAGTGAAGTAAGATCTGCGGGTATCTCTGTAGTGGCTACCTGAATGCATTCCCTCATACATCTGCCTTTACATGACTCACCCCAACCCAATATCCTCCCAGAGATCCACTCAATGTGTGGGGAGTGGAAACGGAGCCAGGGCATCCCCAGCAAAATCTCGTCTATTCCCTCGGGAATGACCAGAAGTGAGATAATCTCCTGATGGGAAGGGGACATTGACAACGTGAAAGGGATGGTCTGATGTGTGATTAGTGAAGGCAGTGTCGACCCATTCACTAGTCGACCAGTCATGGGTTTGGCGAGCATCACCACAGGTGTAGAGTGGCTGAAAGCGAAGGTAGAGGACATGAAATTTCCACACAAAGCGTGACTGTTAAAGTGGATGAGCCAAAATTGATTGTCCCCCTAAAGGACAACTTGGAGGCATGTACTACTGTGTCTAGTGAACCCCCTCCAATGGTTACGTGAAGCATGGAGGAGGAGGTGTGATGGTGTGGGGGTTCTTTGCTGGTGACACCATTGGGGATTTATTCAAAATTGAAGCGGTGAGCGGTCCAGCTCACCGCACACCATCTCGATTGGGTTCAGGTCTGGTGACTGTGGAGGCCAGGTCATCTGGCATAGCACCCCAACACTCTCCTTCTTGGTCAAAAAGCCCTTACACAGCCTGGAGGTGTGTTTGGGGTCATTGTCCTGTTGAAAAATAAATGATGGTCCAACTAAACGCAAACCGGATGGAATAGCATGCTGTTGCAAGATGCTCTGGTAGCCATGCTGGTTCAGTATGCCTTCAATTTTGAATAAATCCCCAACAGTGTCACCAGCAAAGCAACCCCACACCATCACACCACCTCCTCCATGCTTCACGGTGGGAACCAGGCATGTAGAGTCCATCCGTTCACCTTTTCTGCGTGCAAAGCAGTAATCAAAGCAAAAGGTGGCTACTTTGAAGAACCTAGAATATAAGACATATTTTCAGTTGTTTCACACTTTATTGTTAAGTGTAATGTATAATTCCACATGTGTTAATTCATAGTTTTGATGCCTTCAGTGTGATTTACAATTTTCATAGTCATGAAAATACAGAAAAATCATTGAATGAGAAGGTTTGTCCAAACTTTTGGTCTGTACTGTATTTCTCCGTTTTAAGGGAATAAAAATTCAAAGTTTGAAATTAGCAAAATTTTCAAAATTTTCGCCATATTTCCATTTTTTTCATAAATAACCACAAGTTATATTGAAGAAATTTTACCACTATCATAAAGTACAATATGTTACGAACTTAAGAGAAAACAATCTCAGAATCGCTAAGGTCCGTTGAAACGTTCCAAAGTTATAGCCTCATAAAGAGACAGTGGTCAGAATTGTAAAAATTGGCCAGTCATTAAGGCCGGGATCACACATGCGAGTAAGTCGTCCGACACTCGCATGTGAAATCCCAGCTCTGGCGCCGGCACTCGGGAGTGGAGCGCACGGCTGCATAGAACTACATGCAGCCGCTCGCTCCACTCCTGAGTGCCGGCGCCAGAGCTGGGATTTCACATGCGAGTGTCGGACGACTTACTCGCATGTGTGATCCCGGCCTTAACATGCAAACCACCCTTGGGGGTTAAGGGGTTAAAACCATTTTGATGAGGCTTCCTCTCCCAACAACTGATAGGGGAAGTCTACACCATGCATCAATTTTAGTTACAAATCTATCTAACAGAGGTGCCAGATTAGGAGGCACATAGTCAACAGGTTTAGCTGTAACATTGATCCCCAGATGCTTAAATTCTGTTACCAGTTTAATATTGGTTTCCACTAACCTCTGCGTGTCTACACACGGATTCTAGGCATAAGTACCGATTTGTTCCAGTTTATAAGGAGGCCCGACCACTTACCAAATTCCTCAAGGATAGCCATAACTGGTCTAATAGAGGCAGAGGCATCCCACAGATACAGAAGCATGTCGTCCGCATATAGCAAAATGCGTTCCTCCAGGTCACCTACCCTAAATCCCAGCACTTCCTTAGTGGCCCTAATAATGCATGCTAAGGGTTCAATAGCGATGGCAAAGAGGAGGGGTGACAGAGGACAACCCTGTCTTGTTCCCCTCCCCATCCCACCCCCCCAGATAACTCATCATTGACCCTAATCCTAGCTGACGGGCCATTATAGAGTAGCTTAATGAGGGCCAAGAACTTAGGGCCAAACCCTATTCTTTCTAAAATCTTCCAAAGATAGCTCCACTCAACCGTATCAAAGGCCTTAGCTGCGTCGAGCGATAGCACCGCCCTGGCTCCCGCCTCAGGAAAACTTTACAGCATATTGAGGAACAACCGACGCAAATTAATACCAGTAGACTTCCCCGGCATGAACCCCGACTGATCCTCATGAATGAACTCAGCAATAACCTTAGCCAATCTGACCGAGAGAACTTTGGCAAGAATTTTAACATCCGTCTGGGGTAGAGAAATGGGCCTGTAAGACTCAGGATGGAGGGGATCCTTACCCTGCTTAAGGATGACCACTATAATAGCCTCCAACATGGACAGAGGGAGCTGTCCAGTAACACTACTGAAGCATTTAAAAAATTCACCAGGGATACCGTCCGACCCTGGGGCCTTCTCATTCGGAAACCCTGAGAGTGCATACTCTAGCTCCTCAATCGTCAGGGGCCTATCCAGCTCCTCAACTGCCTGCATAGAAAGTTTAGGAAGTTTTATCTTAGACAGATATGTGTCCATTTCTCCCTCGCAAGGCGGGGCCCTAGAAGCATACAGTTCAGAATAGTACTTTTTAAACTCTGCTAAGATGTCCTTATTATCTGTGATAGTTACCCCCTCTGTATTATATAAACTCGATATATGGGCCAAGCCCTCCTGTGCTTTAATAACAGAAGCCAATAGGTGTCTCATATTTTCTCCCGCCTCAAAGAACTTCTGCTTATAGAAAAAACGTTTATGCTCAGCTTTGTCAAGTAAATGGTCCAGTATACTTTCTGAGCCCCCTCCCACCGTCTCCTACTGGAGTCTGAGGGTATATTAGTAAATTCAAGTTCATATTTATCTACCTCTTCATGAAGGAAGGATGTCAACCTTCTGGATTTGGACTTAAATTGGTAAATTTCTTTTGAAAGAACCCCTCTACAAAAAGCCTTAAGAGCATCCCAGACAATGTTTAGCGGGGAGGTGTCAATATTATGATGTAGATATTCCTTAATACACCCTTCTATAGTATTCGCATTAATCAGAAGTAGCCAATTTGGGTTTAGCCGCCATGGGGTCCAACTCCTCACTCAGTCAGCTCCCCATCTCATCTGCACTCTAATGGGTGAGTGATCGGAAACACTTCTTGTTAAGTATTCGACCTCGGCCACCAGAGTCAGCATCGAATCAGAACCTATTGCCAAGTCAATTTTTGACAATGAATGGTGGGATGAGGAGTAACAGGAATACACTTTAAGTTTAGGATTTTTCAAATGCCAAATATCATGAAGACCCAACTCAGTAAGTGCAGCAGCCATTTTCGTGGGGGGGGGGAGCTCTGATATATTATCTGAGTGGAATTTATCCCATAAGGGATTGAGGTAGTTGTTAAAGTCCCCAGTATTAGGACTGGGGCAGGAGGGTTTTTACTAATAAAAAGAGATATTTTCCTAAGAACTTCACCAGAGTAGGGGGTGGGATGTACAGGGCAACCAATATCATGTGAATACCATAAACAGAGCAGACCAGACAAACATATCTTCCATCTGCATCAATAGAAGAGCTGACACACACAAATGGGATGGAGCAATGAATTAGAATGCTAACCCCTCGAGCATGCGTGGAATACACTGAGTGGAATAATGCACCCACCCAGGGGTTTCTAAGTGTCTGGAGTTTGTCCCTGACTAAATGTGTTTCTGTCAAGCAAACAATAGCTGGGTGATATTTACGGATGGATGAAAAGATTGCATATCTTTTATTGGCGTTCCCCAACCGTCTTACGTTCCAGGCCAATAGGTTCACGTTTTGAGCCATATAATATTTATATCATTGTGTACCAAGATATCCAAATTGTCTAAGTTGACTATGCCTGCATAATATAACTGAAACCTGAGCCCCTAGGAAGCATCTATTCCATACTGAAACCCCCACACACAATCCCAAACAATATCCACACAACCAAACATTTCTCTCTGGAAGAGAGATTAGGGGCCTTTAAGAAAACTAGGCCAACACTGCAGTTAAGGCAGTGTGTCATGCACATAGACAGCTACAAAAATTTCCACACAGGGAGACCTGCCGTCCGGCGGGACTAGATGGCACTCAGCCCTTCCTCAAATTCAAGTCAACCAAAGATCTGCGCGAGTCGAGTTTTGGTGTGGTAGGACAAACAATTTAAGGCTATCCCACATAACATCCAGATCCACAGCTGCAAGGATGAAACAATCCAATTGCAAATGGATATGAGAGCCACCGACTTAGCAGCAGATGCCGCAGAAATTGCCAGAAAGTGCTGGTGTCAATGTATGCTCCTCCGTAAGTCTTTCTCGTTATCATCAAGCCAGTCAGAGCGGTTTTTGGAGAGTCAAAAAAATGAGTAGTCCCCTTGGCCAACACACGCAGCTTGGCTGGGTAGAGCATAGCATAGGGAATCTGGATATTCCTCAGACGTTTCTTGATATCTAGAAATTGCGCCCTCTATTTCTGCACCTCCAGAGAAAAGTCTGGATATATAGAAACCCTATTGCCATCAATGGTGAGTTCCTGAAGTTCTCTAGCCCACCTGAGGATGGCGTCTGTATTTTTGTAATGCAGAAGTTTCAGGAGAATGGGCCGTGGGGGTGTCCCAGGTGGGGGAGGGCGAGCCGGGACCCTATGCGCCCTCTCTATGGAAAAAAATGGGGAGAGCATGTCCTTTCCCATGGCACCTGTCAGCCACGTCTCCAGAAAGGCAGCCGGATCTCGGCTCTCCGCTCTCTCTGGGACCCCCACCAGGCGCAGGTTGCTTCTGCGAGAGCGATTTTCCAAATCATCAACTTTGCTGATCAAAAGAGATATATTGTGGCCAGCTCTACCCAGGTCTTAAGTCACAGGGGTCAGTTTATCTTCAGTTATGCCCACTCGCCTCTCCAGCTCACCCACTCTCTCATTCACTGTGTGTAGATCATGCTTTATACAGGATATGTCCGGTTTCATCTCTGCCATCTGAGTGTTTACATCCTTGAGGCTATGGTTCCACGGTCCGGAACCATAGCGCTTTTGACGGAGCGGAAATTCCGCTCCGTCTAAGCCCCGCCCCCTTTCTGACGCGCGCTCTTTCCGGAGGTGTTCAGGACACCTCCGGAACACCTCCGGAAAGAGCGCAGGGCTACATAGCCCTGTGTTAATTATGTTGCGGCGACGCACCGTCGCCGCAATACGCGAGGACATGCTGCGGTCTAAAAAGACGCGCCGCATGTCCGTTTACGCAGGTTTGCCACCTGCGTATTGTTACGCATAGTGGAGACGGGATTTCTTGAAATCCCCTCCACTATGCTGTAACATCTGGATGCTGCGTGTTTGGCGCTGCGCCAGCGCACAGCGCCAAACACGCAGCGTTTCCTGACCGTGGAAACTGAGTGGAATTACAGGCATTGATTGCTGCTAGGATCTCACTCAGCGTAGCCTCAGACATCGAGGGGTTAGCCTGTGGACTGTCTTTCTCAACCTCTCCATCCTTCCTGCCGGTCTTATCAGCCTGCTTTGTGGAGCTAACAGGGATGTTTGTACTCACAATCTCTGCAGATAATAAACGCTGCTCCTCCTCTCCCTCAGGGTCTTCATGAAGAGGGACTCTGGCAAACTTCTCAAGTTTAGCACATGCATCTGAATTCCTGTTTGCAGGAGAGCAGTGTATAGTCGCCATCTCTCTTATCCACTTCTGAGTCCTTATCAGTCCTCCTGCTTTGGGAAGAAGCCACACTCATTCTCCAGATAATCTCTTTGTACAGGAGGATTTGGGTGAATGAGCAGAGGGGTCACAGATAGCAAATATCACTGGTGGCAGGATAAACACAGGATAATCTGCGGGAGCTCGCACTTTGCAGTCTGGCCTAAAGGTACTGCCACACTAAACAATCCCGCTAGCGATCACAATAACGACGCATACTAATGCGATCGCTAGCGGGATTGTTTCTATATCGCTAAATGCGGCCACATTTAGCGATATAGTTAACGACGCTATCGCCGTTAGCGATCTTCTTAACGACTTTAGCGGTACAAAAGTACCGCTAAATCGCTAAGAAAGGTGCCACACTAGCGATATATACTTACCCAGCGGGAGCGCCGACGAGAAAATAGGGTCCGGAACGATTCCAGCGACGAGCGAGATCACAGCAGGAAGCTCGTCGCTGGAAGCTGCCGCACTGAACAACATCGCTAACAGGATCGCTAAATAGTGACGTTTTTTAGCGATCCCGTTAGCGATATTGTTTAGTGTGGCATACCCTTAAGGCTGGGTCTCACATAGCGATACACCAGCGATCACGACAACGATCAGGATCGCTGGTGTATCGCTACATTATCGCTGCTGAGCTGCCAAACAGGCAGCTCAGGCAGAGATCAGTACAAGCGACACTGGGGTAACATCGCTTAGTTACCCGCAGTGTACCTTGGATACCAGCGTCCTGAAGCAGGGTGCTGGTAACCAAGGTACACATCGGGTTTCCAGGCGCTGCGTGATGCCTGAAAACCGCTGTGTACCTTGGTTACCAGCTCCCTGCTTCAGGGAGCTGGTATCCAAGGTACACAGCGGGTTTCTAGGCACAGCCCCGCGTCTGGAAACCCGCTATGTACCTTGGTTACCAGCGGATCGCTGGTCTCCCGCCTGTCACACGCAGCGATGCGTGCCTGTCAGCGGGAGACCAGCGATCAAAAAAATGTCCAGGACATTCAGCGACGATCAGCGATACCCAGCAGGGGGGCTGATCGTCGCTGAATGTCACACACAGCGATATCGCTGGGGAGATCACTGTTGCATCACAAAACTAATGACTCAGAAGCGATCTCGCTAGTGATATCGCTATGTGAGACGGGGGCTCTACATGCCGTCCAGGCCACGCCCCATTTATATCAATAGTTAACCTGCGTTTTGCCTGCGATGCCTAAGCTTACAATATGATGGCCTACTATCCAGTAGTTAACTAAAAAGCATTAATGGGAGCCTGTCACATACAGAAAACCTATTTACCTGTAAATTAATATAGTGTTAATCTGCAGGTAAATAACATTTAAATCATGTCTAAGAAGTTTTCTGGAGCTCTGCAGCTACAGAGAAAATTAGGTTTTATTCTCCTTATAGCCACTTGCTTCCAATCATTGCGGTGATGCAGGGAGCAGTTACAGCCTGCTATGCAAATATGCTGCACAGAGATGCTTCTGAGTTGGCTGTCAAAGTCCTGAAGAGTGATTATTGTATGCTCACTGTATAATGAGTAGTGGCTAGAGTTGAGCGATACTTTCCGATATCCAAAAATATCGGATCGGAATGGTATCGACGATATCCACAAAATATCGGCGATACCCGATACCGATACCGGAAATCCAATGTAAGTCTATGGGAACAAAATATCGTAATTAAAAAAAAAAACATTCTTGGCTTGTTGGATAATTGTACATGAAGGAAAACAACAAAGAGTAATGTAGAATGTATTGGGGGAGGTTGAGGAGACATTAAAGGCATAGATGTTTAACCCAATCCAATGGAATAGCATTAATAATTTTTTTTTTTAAAGACGTTCGGATTGACGAAGAAATTGACAATGTTGTTAACCTTTTTTCTATTTTGGCAAATATGTATGTTTCACAACTTCCATGCTCTTCACCTTTTTAACTTTTGCCACACTTTCACCTTCATAATCTTCAGCAGCATCATCTTTGTCATCTAATTATTCTTCATCTTCACATTCTTTATCTTCTTCTTAAACTTCTTGTTATTCATCTTTTTGTTAACATTACTCATATTGTTCTTATTAAACTATTATTCTTCTTCATATTCTACTTCTTCATCTTCTTCCTCTTCATCTTCTTCATCATATTCTTATTTGTGACAGAGATTCCTGTACTTGTAATCTGTAAAAGTATGAATTTTTCTTCCTTCCGTTATTGCTGTCACAAAAGATTTAAATTACAACAGTATTTGTCCGTGTTCAGTTTAGCCTGCAGCAGCAGGCATTTTCCAGGGGCACCACGAGGAGGAACGGACTCAAACCCATACACTGCTTAGTCTTCTTCTGCTTATAATTTACAGCATATATTTTGCTCTTCATTTTGGTCTTATTTTTCATGTTCTTCTGCTTTTTGATCTTCTGCTTATTGTTCTTCTGTCTCTTGTTCTGTATCTTGTAGTTTGTCTTAACCTTCTTTGTCCTGTTGGTGATCTTCTTCTGGGCAATCTTTTATTTCCTCTTTGTGATGGTGTTCAGGCTGGTTGGCTTGATGCTCGTCGTCCTTGGGGTTGTCATCTTCTTCGGGGTGGTCTCTGCGGTTCTCTAACTTCCGAGAACCAGCTGATGTTACTGGAACCCGGACGGGTATCAGATGGTACAAGAGACAATGGAAGTAACGAGGACCAGCTGACTGTGCTGGAACCCGGAGGGGCAGCAGAAGGAAAAGAGCCAATGGCACAACCGAGGACCAGCTGACGTTACTGGGACACGGTTACTAAGCAGGAGGTACCTGTGCTCAAAAGCACTACCAAGGACCAGCAGACGTTGCTGGAACTCGGTGTCACGGGTGTGTCGCTGTGAAGATCGTCGCGATTGCACACCCTGACTTCTCCCAGCTGAGTTTCTGGTGCTGGGTGTTTTTCGGCAGAGAGGGAGTTAATTCTCCCTCTCTCTGTGCTGGACAAGACCAGCCTCGCTCAGCTGCAATTAAGTTGTTGTAATTGGATTCCTTCAAAATACCTGACTGTCTGCTAGGGAAGTGTCGGTGAAAGCATTCATGCAGACCAGCAGAGCGGATCGTATTGAGAAGTCTAAAGCTAAGAGTACCTGTTGTGGTTTTCTCCTCTCCTCGCTTTATTATTTATTTCCTTACCCGTTGGTGTTCCCTCTGTAGTGGTAGTTTTGTATGCAAGGTGGTCTTTTATTTTACCCCTTGGACTGTCTCTGTAAGGTTCTTTGTCTCTGTTGACATGTTCCTTGAAACTCAGTTTTCCGTCGGCCATTTTGCTTTCTGTCTTTCTGCAGCTCTTGCCCTCAGTTAATATGGAGTTTCCAGTTTTCATGTTCCCGCCCTGATTCTTCCCTCTTGCTTCTTAAGCAGCCTCAGCTGAACAATCAGTGCTCCTGAATCAAGCCTCAGTCTGTGACCTGACTCCTGGAAGCCTTGGACTTGTACTCCAGCTATTCCATACTGAGGAACCTTGGAACACTTTTGGACTCTGGAAACCTGCTGTTTGGTGAATCCATGTTTGCAGAGGAATTACGGTACAGAGAAGAGATCCTGAACCTGCTTTGGAGATTTACTGTAGTGCTTGAAGTTACTCTGGCCTGCTGTGTCTCCTGTCGCTGTTCCTGCAAACTGTGTGAACTTTTTAGCATGCTTGTATGAAGTAATACAAGTCATTTCATTTCAACCTATGTCTCCTGTGTTTTCCTCGCACCCAAGCACAAGACGCTATAGGAACTGTACACTATACATGACAAGATTCAGGAGCCAATGTTTAGTGTCTGCTGGGTTCTGGGAAAGCCGTGTCTGCTGTGACTGTGGATATCAGATGTCCGTTTAATACCTTATGTGATGACAGTGGTTGTGACTTCTCACAACCATTCCAGGTGAGCGCATTCCTTAAAATTTTACTCTGGAGTGTTACCACAGGTAAACACTATTGTTTTTTTTTTTTTTTCCTCTTCTCCTTCCAGCACCTCTGCCTTAAAGATCTGGAAGATGGAGGCCCGCATAAAGGAACTTTGCGGAGTGACTGATACAATCCTTTCAGATGTACAGACTTTAAAAACCCGTTTGCAAGCCTACAGGACCTCACTAATCATAATTTGCAAGTGTTTGGACAGACTACCAGGAATTGCGAGCCAGGATTGAGGCTCTAGAGCAGGGATGTCAAAGTCAAACACACCGAGGGCAAAATAAAAAATTTGCTACAAGCCGAGGGCCGGACTGACGCCGGCCCTGCTACCGGTGCATTGTGGGAAATGTAGTGTTGGTGCCAGGGCCGGCTCCAGGTTTTTATGGGCCCGGGCGAAAGAGCCTCAGTGGGCCCCTTTAACACAGACCACGATTCATGATGCACAGATGCAGCAGAGAAATATAGGTACAGTACAATGCCAAACACTTCTCTTCTTCCATTACATGATGATATCTATTGTAAATTGTACAATAGCTCAAAAACCGCCAAATCCTCACAGCGCACAGAACAGACTGGACAGTACAGTCCTCCATACAATATTATGGGCACCACAGTCTCCCCCTCATCACCCATATAATACCCCATGCAGGATGTCACCCCCCATATAATGCTCCATACAGAATACTGGACCCAATATAATGCTCCATACAGGATACTGGACCAATATAATGCTCCATACAGGATACTGGTCCCCATATAATGCTCCATACAGGATACTGGTCCCCATATAATGCTCCATACAAAATATGGAGCTCTCCTCTGCGCTGTACTGAGTTCTGCACTGTTACAGCTCAGGAAAGGGCGCTGTGGAAAGACTCCCCATTATCATCATCATTGCCTCCCCATCATCATCATGGCCTCCCCATTATCATCAATGCCTGCCCATTATCATCTTCTCCCCATCATCATCAATGCCTCCCCATTATCAGCAATGCCTGCCCATCATCATCTCCCCCCCATCATCATCAATGTCTGCCCATCATCATCTTCTCCCCATCATCAATGCCTGCCCATTATCATCATCTTCTCCCCATCATCATCAATGCCTCCCATTATCAGCAATGCCTGCCCATCATCATCTTCTCCCCATCATCAATGCCTCCCCATTATCATCATCTTCTCCCCATCATCATCAATGCCTCCCCATTATCAGCAATGCCTGCCCATCATCATCTCCTCCCCATCATCATCAATGTCTGCCCATCATCATCTTCTCCCCATCATCAATGCCTGCCCATTATCATCATCTTCTCCCCATCATCATCAATGCCTCCCCATTATCAGCAATGCCTGCCCATCATCATCTCCTCCCCATCATCATCAATGCCTGCCCATCATCATCTTCTCCCCATCATCAATGCCTGCCCATTATCATCAATGCCTGCCCATTTATCATCATCTTCTCCCCATCATCATCAATGCCTCCCCATTATCAGCAATGCCTGCCCTCATCATCTTCTCCCCATCATCAATGCCTCCCCATTATCAGCAATGCCTGCCCATCATCATCTTCTCCCCATCATCAATGCCTCCCCATTATCAGCAATGCCTGCCCATCATCACACACAGACAGCACACAAGCACTCTCTCACATACATACATACACACATACATACATACACACAAAGCACCGCACTACATACACACAGAGACACACACACAGAGACGTCTTACCTGTTCAGCGTCCCCGCGCTCTGTGCCACAGCCGGCCGCTGAATGATGACGTCATTCAGCGGCCGGCTGTGAGAGGAAGCGCCGGCGCCCCCTGGAGCCCGGAGCTGCGGCAGTGGAGGCACAGGAGAGGTAAGTATTGTTGCCAGCTGCTGCCGGGGCCCTGAGCAGGCGGGGGGGGGGCCCAGTGGCGGCGCTGACACCGCTCTCGCGCGGGGGTGCCAGACTGCGAGTGGGCCCCCCCGCCTGCTCAGGGCCCCGCCTGCCAGGGGGCCATAGATAATCAATTCGCGGGCCGGATCTGGCCCGCAGGCCTTGACTTTGACATATGGGCTCTAGAGGAACGAGCCAGCTCCTGCCATAACCCCAAGTTCTGGGATCCCCAAATTACCTCCTTTTCGTTTTGGCGGTGAACGTGAGAAATTTCAGGGGATTTATTAATCAATGCAATTTATTTTTTCTCTGCACATGCTTCACAATTTCCCACTGAACGATCCAAAGTGCTTACTATAATCATGTTTTCTTACCAATAAGGCTTTGATGTGGGCAAACCCTCTGATTGAGACTGAGGATGATTGTTTGAATCACCTGATGCTTTTATTTCAGCATGGGGCAGGTGTTTGATGACCCAAATCGAGGTGCAACAGCTGAAGCAAACCATGTTAACTTTGCGCCAAGGTAAGCGTTTCAGTAGCCGAATATGCCCTGGATTTCAGGAGATGGGCTCTTGATACCACTTGGGACACTTCCGCTAAAAAATCTATTTTCGGAAAGGGTTGTCTCCACTGATTAAGGATGAACTTGCTCGTGCCGACCCTCCCACTGAGTTAGGTGACTTTATCAACTATTGTATCCGTATTGATGCTACGTCTGACTGAACGCAGACAAGAGAGATGGTTCGAAAATAATCGCACTAACCTTTTACTACCTCCCTCCTCAGCTAAGGAACCTTTGAGTAGGATCACAAGGGAACCAGAACCTGAACCCATGCAGGTGGACTCTTTGCAAAGACGGGTTAGTGATGCACGCAAAAGAACATCGTATAAAGGAAATCTATGTTTCTACTGTGGTAAGTCAGGGCACTTCATTATAAACTGCCCAGCCGTTCTCGTAAGACTACTGCAGCAGTCATTCACTGTGAGTGTTGCGAGAGGAGCTCTGTCATGTCCGAGCCTCAGGCTCCAGAGAGATCTGCTGCAAGAGATCTTGATTTCTCGGACTTAAACTCTGTTAGTTCTGGGGACGATGACGGTATAAACGCTGCAATTTTCAAGTTTCCTCAGCGGTGTCCCAGCTGAGTTGTAAAAGAAACAATTCTCATTGCTTCCTTTCCATCAAACTCTGGGTTGACTCAGTCTGGGTGTCTAGCTCTGCTATGATTGACTCAGGAGCAAGTGGAAATTTTATGGATATCTCCTTTGCTCTGAAACGGGGGGATACGTTCAGTGAAGAAGGCTACTCCAGTACAGATGGAGACTGTGGATGGCTCTCTACTAACTTCTGGACCAGTGGATCAAGAAACAGAGCCTTTGAGGGTCCTTATGGGTAAAGATCATCAGGAGAAAATGTATTTTTTGCTTATCTCTTCTCCCCACTTTCCCATCATTCTAGGGCTACCATGGCTGCAGGCGCAGAATCCTACGATTAACTGGGAGACCAAGGAATTACACTTTCCGGAGATGATATAGGAAAGATGTATATCTTCGTACCGTGTTAGCCAGTAGATAGAAAAATATTTAGACTTGAGAGTCCTCAGTGGTTGATACCTTTTAATGGCTAACTGAAAAGATGGTAACAAATCACAATATTTTACACAAAATACACAGAAAAAATGCAATATAGGACAAGTGACATGAAGCAGAACTGTCATTATGGCAGAGGGATTAACATAATATGACTAGTTCATAGATAAGGAGTGAAGGTTTTATTACCCTCTGATTGGGGTCTGGTATTGTGTTGTGATGACCCTAAAAGGTCAGGGAGGCAGATTCCTTAATTGTTGTAGAACGACATAAAACTCTGGGATATATTCATCCCAGCACTAAGGTGTCAAAGGTCATCATAAGTTTATATTCCCAGACTTTTCTATCCTTCTCAGATTTGAAGTTAGATTTTAATACAAGTAATTCCATATCTGTCATGCTATGACGGGCATACAAAAGTGTTTGGCCACAGGTAAATCCATTCTTTTTTCTCTTATTGTGTGGCGATGAGAATTCATCCTTGTTCTCAGTTTTTGCCCGGTCTCCCCCACATACAGACCCCCAGTTGGACATTTAGTACATATAATTAGGTACACCACATTAGATGTGATGCAGCTGAAAGTACCTGGTATCTTGTAGTCTGATGGGAGTTGGGGATCTTTATCCTGTCCGTGGTCATTATAGATGTACAGGTTTTGCATTTCTTTTTTTGAAAGGGAAAAGGGTACCTGCAGCTGTTGGGGAGGACAGGGAGCTTCTGACAATGATGCTTCTTAGATTTGGGGCTGCCTAAAAATAGTAGTGGGGGGTCTGGAAATATGGATTGTAATCGGGCATCTTTTTGTAGTAAAGGTTGTAGTTTCCGTGCAGCTCCCCTTAGCATCTCCAGACTTGGATTGTAGGTGACCACTAGAGGCACCCGGTTATTTTCTTCTTTAGCTTTGTAATGTAGCAGTGATTCCTTGATATTCTGGTGGCTCTTGTAATTTGGTTTTCAATTGTTCTTTGGATGGTAGCCCTGGTTCAAAAAGTCTTTCTGAGGCGACCAAGGTGTTCATCTCTATCCATGGGGTTGGAACATATACGGTTGTATCTGATGGCTTGGCTGTAGACAATAGAGTTTTTTATGTGTTTAGGATGGAAACTGTCCCATTTAAGATATGTTGGACGGTCGATTGGCTTCTGATACAGGGATGTCTCTATTTCATTGTTCTTTAGCTTAATGGTGGTGTCTAAAAAGTTAATTTCAGTGCTGGAGTAGTTAAGTGTTAAGTTGATGGTGGGATGAAATTGATTGAACTGTTCATGGAACGTCTTTAGCTGTTGTTCAGACTCCGTCCAGATGATTAAAATGTCATCAATGTAGCGGTAGTAGGGCCCCAGGCCTGATGGGGCAGGAGGACAAAATTCGCTTTCAAGCTTGGCCATGAAAAGATTTGCATACTGTGGAGCCATTTTACTTCCCATAGCTGTGCCAGTCTCCTGAAGATAGATCTTGTTGTCAAATTCGAAGTAATTGTGGGTGAGGATGAATTTTGTGAGTTTCACCACAGAATCAGCATCATTCCCGGTGTTTCCATGAAGACTTCGCAGGCATTTAATCCATCCTGGTGTGGGATATTAGAGTACAAAGATTCCACATCCATGGTGGCCAGGATGGTTCCTTCTGGTAGAGAACCTATTGCTGCTAGTTTATTCAGTAGGTCAGTTGTGTCCTGAATGTAGATGGGTGTATCCTGACCTACTGAATAATCTAGCAGCAATAGGTTCTCTACCAGAAAGAACCATCCTGGCCACCATGGATGTGGAATCTTTGTACTCTAATATCCCACACCAGGATGGATTAATGCCTGCGAAGTCTTCATGGGAAACACCGGGAATGATGCTGATTCTGTGGTGAAACTCACAAAATTCATCCTCACCCACAATTACTTCGAATTTGACAACAAGATCTATCTTCAGGAGACTGGCACAGCTTTGGGAAGTAAAATGGCTCCACAGTATGCAAATCTTTTCATGGCCAAGCTTGAAAGCGAATTTTTGTCCTCCTGCCCCCATCAGGCCTCGGGCCTACTACCGCTACATTGATGACATTTTAATCATCTGGACGGATGTCTGAACAAACAGCTAAAGACGTTCCATGAACAGTTCAATCAATTTCATCCCACCATCAATTAACACTTAACTACTCAGCACTGAAATAACTTTTTAGACACCACCATTAAGCTAAAGAACAATGAAATAGAGACATCCCTGTATCAGAAGCCAATCGACCGCCCAACATATCTTAAAGGGACAGTTTCCATCCTAAACACATAAAAAAACTCTATTGTCTACAGCCAAGCCATCAGATACAACCGTATATGTTCCAACCCCATGGATAGAGAGAACACCTTGGTCGCCTCAGAAAGACTTTTTTGAACCGGGCTACCATCCAAGAACAATTGAAAACCAAATTACAAGAGCCACCAGAATTTCAAGGAATCACCTGCTACATTACAAAGTAAAGAAGAAAATAACCGGGTGCCTCTAGTGGTCACCTACAATCCAAGTCTGGAGTTTGCTAAGGGAGTGCACGGAAACTACAACCTTTACTACAAAAAGATGCCCGATTACAATCCATATTTCCAGACCCCCCACTACTATGTTTTAGGCCGCCCCAAATCTAAGAAGCATCATTGTCAGAAGCTCCCTGTCCTCCCCAACAGCTGCAGGTACTTTCCTTGCAAACAAAAGAAATGCAAACCTGTACATCTATAATGACCACGGACGGATAAAGATCCCCAACTCCCATCAGGACTACAAGATACCAGGTACTTTCAGCTGAATCACATCTAATGTGGTGTACCTAATTATATGTACTAAATGTCCAACTGGGGTCTGTATGTGGGAGACGGGCAAAAACTGAGAACAAGGATGAATTCTCATCGCCACACAATAAGAGAAAAAGAATGGATTTACCTGTGGCCAAACCTTTTGTATGCCCGGTCATAGCATGACAGATATGGAATTACTTGTATTAAAATCTAACTTCAAATCTGAGAAGGATAGAAAAGTCTGGGAATATAAACTTATGATGACTTTGACACTCTTAGTGCTGGATGAATATATCCCAGAGTTTTATGTCGTTCTACAACAATTAAGGAATCTGCCTCCTGACCTTTTAGGGTCATCACAACACAATACCAGACCCCAATCAGAGGGTAATAAAACCTTCACTCCTTATCTATGAACTAGTCATATTTATGTTAATCCCTCTGCCATAATGACAGTTCTGCTTCATGTCACTTGTCCTACTATTGCATTTTTTCTGTGCTATTTTGTGTATAAATATGTGATTCTTCAGATGTTGTATTAGTCTATGCCTGATGAAGAGCCCTGAGTAGTCTCGAAAGCTTGCAATTTTTTTACCATCTTTTCAGTTAGCCATTAAAAGGTAATAACCACTGAGGACTCTCAAGTCTAAATATTTTTCTACTTTCCGGAGAAACAGATGAGTCAAGGAGTTTCAGTTGCTCTGTTCCTAAAGGAACCTGTCAGTCCCTGAACTACCAGCTGTATACCAGGACTATGTGGATTTATGTGACAAGAAGAACGCTGATCAGCTTCCTCTCACCGTCCATATGATTGTCCAATTGAATTTATTGCCGGAGCCGAGATACCTTTTGGTAAGATCTACCCCCTAGCGGGGCCGAGCTAAAAGCTTTGAAGGATTATATAGACGAAATTTAGCCAAGGGCTTCATA
The DNA here is from genome assembly GCA_033576555.1 of Oophaga sylvatica. Taxonomy (NCBI): domain Eukaryota; kingdom Metazoa; phylum Chordata; class Amphibia; order Anura; family Dendrobatidae; genus Oophaga; species Oophaga sylvatica. The sequence continues at coordinate 322,541,742 of JARQOD010000003.1, forward strand.
CGCCCCTCTTCATCTCCCGCAGGTGCACCCATCTTCTTTGTGAAGAAGAAAGATGGATCTCTGAGACCCTGCATAGACTATAGGGAACTCAATAAGGTTACTATTAGAAACCGTTATCCATTGCCTTTAATCCCTGAGTTGTTGGAGAGAGTGCGGCATGCCAAAATTTTTCTCTAAATGGTTCTCCGTGGGGCCTATAACTTGGTCCGTATTAGACCTGGGGATGAATGGAAGACTGCTTTCAGGTCACGCTATGGACACTTTGAATATTAGTTATGCCTTTTGGTCTGAGTACCGCCCCAGCCACTTTCCACACTTCGTGAATGATATCTTCAGGGATCTCCTAATACATTTGTGATGATTTATCTGGATGATATTCTTAATTTTTTCTAACTCCACAGAGGAACATCATGGACATGTGAGAATGGTCTTAGAACGCCTAAGACAAAACCATCTCTACATCAAACTTGAAAAATGTGAATTCCATAGGACCGAAATTCAATTTCTGGGGTATGTACTATCTACGCAAGGGATTAGTATGGATGGAAGCAAGACCCAAGCCATCAAGGATTGGCCAATTCCTAGAAATGTGAAGGAGGTGCAGCGTTTTATCGGGTTTGCCAACTTCTATAGACGTTTCATTAAGATTTTCCTGAGGTAGTGTCACCTATCACCCAACTACCCGGAAACAGTTAGGTTCTCCTGGACCCCGCAAGCTCAGGAAGCAATTTCCTGTTTAAAGGAAAATTTACCACCGCACCTATCTTAGTACATCCCAACCCCGAGGCTTGCCTTCATAATAGAGGTGGATGCTTCAGACTGTGCCGTTGGGAGCTATACTCTCTCAGAGAACAGGTGAGAAGAATGTCTTGCATCCCTGTGCTTCTTTCTCCAGCAGTTGTCTTCGGTGAGAGGAACTACGATGTGGGCAATAGAGAATTGTTGGCCATTATTGCCGCCTTCAAGGAATGGGAGACACCTTCTTCAGGGAGCTGCACAGCAAATAGTGCTCCTGACAGACCATCGTAACCTTGAATTTATCAGGTCGGCTAAGTGCCTGACTCCTTGCCAGGCTCGCTGGAATCTTTTCCTAAACCATTTAATTTTGTCATTTTTATAGACCAGGATCGCGCAATGGAAAGGCTGATGCACTCTCTAGGATTCATTCAGCAGAGACCGTCCACTTACTCCTCCTAAGACTATTCTTCCTGACTCAGATTCTGGGAGTGATTCATAATCAAGACCTACTTAAGGACATCAAGGAGCATACCATGGGGATTCCTTTGTTGGCTCAACCCCCAAGGACGTAAGTCTTGTCTTTAAGAATGGTGTGTGGATTCAGGGACAACGTCTGTATATATCCTGAAACAGTCAGATTGAGAGTATTGCAAACTCATCCACGATTCCAAGATAGCCGGGGCATAGGGGAATTTAAAGACACAAGAATTTTTTCTCGTTTCTTTTGTGTGGCCCACTTACAGGAAGATGTCTTAAACTATGTCACTTCAGTGAAGTCTGTGCAAGAGCAAAACACCTCGCTCCTCACAACTGTCTGTTGCAACCTCTTCCCACCCCATCCCGCCCGGGGGATCCATTTCTATGACTTCTTGTGGAGTTACCAACCTCTCAAGGAAGAACACCATTCTAGTGGTGGTTGACCGTCTAACAAAGGCAGCTCATTTTTATCCTTGTGTCGGCTTACCCACTGCAAACAGACATCGACTTGATGATTAAGAATGTGTTTCGCTTAATGGAGTACCGGATGAGGTCATTTCGGATCGAGGGGTGCAATTCACTTCAAGGTTTTGGCAAAATTTCTGTGCAGCATTGGACATTAAAGTAAACCTTTCTTTTCTGCTTTCATCCCCAGATAATGGACAGACAGAAGAACCAATCAGACCTGGAGCAGTATCTCCGCTGTTTTATCTGCCACCTACAGGATGGATTGGGGTGGATCTACTTTTCCCTGCTGAGTTCTCTTAAAAAACTCTCAGAGGCCTCCCCCTAAGCATCTCCTTTTTATCCAATCTAGGTTAATCCTAACATTCTTCCCGATTTCCCTGATACGCCCTTGCCGGAGTGGCTGAAAGAATCCTTTCTTTACAAAAGAATATGGATTTCTAAAGGAAAATCTAGAATTGGCTCGGAAAGGTTCAAAAAGCACAGATAATTTCGTAAACCTGCACCATTTTCAAGGTAGGAGATTTGGTTGGCTGTCACCAGAAATCTTAAATTAAGTTCCATCGCTAAATTGGGAATAATACTTGGACCTTATAAGATCAATAAGTTATAAGTGCTGTTGCTTGTCGTCTTCAATGCCCAAAAATGGAATCACCCTGTCCATGTATCCCTACAAAGGTGCAACAACCAATACGTTTCCTGGACGTTCTTCTCCTTGCCCGACCCAGTGGGTCGATGGTCAGGAAGAATTTATGGTGAAGGATCTAGATTCCAGGTTGTACGAAATCATTGCATATTTGATTAAATGGCAGGTACCCGTGGGAAACTCATGGGAACAGTCAATAATGTAAAATGCTCCTGCCTGCTCCGCCAGTTTCATCAGAGGTACCCTGACAAGCCTGGTCTGGGTCACCGGAGGTTGTCCCTAAGGGGGAGTAATGTAAGGTTCTTTGTCTCTGTGACATGTTCCTTTGAAACTAGTTTTCCGTCGGCCATTTTGCTTTCTTCTTTCTCCTCTTGCCCTCGTTAATATGGATTTCCGTTTTCATGTTCCGCCCGATTCTTCCCTTTGCTTCTTAAGCACCTCATGAAATCAGTGCTCCTGAATCAAGCCTCATCAGTCTGTACCTGACTCCTGGAAGCCTTGGACTTGTACTCCAGCTTTTCCCTCTGGGAACCTTGGAACACTTTGGACTTTGGGGAAACCTGCTGTTTGGTAATCCAGTTTGCAGGGAATTACGGTACAGAGAAGAGATCCGAACCTGCTTTGGAGATTACTTAGAGTTGAAGTTACTTGGCCTCTGTTTCCTGTTCTGTTCCTGCAAACTGTGGAAAATTTTCAGCTGCTTGATGAAGTAATACAAGCTTTATTTCAACCTTTCCCCCGGTTTTTCCTCGCACCCAAGAAAGAGTATAGGAACGTAACATAATAACCCCGTTGTTTGTCTTATACTGTGTGGAAGGCAGGGACCTCCTGGTTTCCCGTGGTGGAATCAGGTCCCTTCTCAGGAATAATTACAGGGTTAGGGATTCCAGGGATAGGGTTACGGGCGGCCTGGACCTCGTACCTCAACAGACCTCCAGGGAGGGATTAGTCAGGACCCCACTTTGGGTCAGCATGACCCGGTCCTCCTGTTTACAGAGACAGGTGACTTTTCACCGACCATACTAAAGATTCCCCCCAGCACCATGGATCCAGAGCCAGTCTAGTCACGTTGCAGGTTTGTCCTGGAGCTTGGGACGTTAAGTCCAAGTTTTGTACCCCCCCCGGGGCAAGCCAGACCTAACCTAAAATACTCTCCGGCAGGTTCAAGGGGGCCGGACAAATTTTTTGCTTTCCGGAGGATTAAATTGTACTTTCGGCTGCGACCTCGGTTTTGGGAGTCAAAACAAAGGGGGAATTGTCATCTCGCTCCTTCAAGGGGACCCCCATCCGGGCGTTCTTCTTCCCCCGGGCTCCCGGCTCTCCTAGTGGATAGATTTTTCGCAGCTTGGGTCTTGTTAGATGACCCGGATCGGGTCTCCCTTGCTGAAAAAATTAGTAAGTACAAGGGGGGATCGCGGCGAGGAAATTTTTTTTTGGAGTTCCGTGGTGGGCCACGGCACCCAGTGGAATGACCCGGCTCTTAGGAGCCGTTTTGTCAAGGTTTATCTGACAAATTAAAAGATGTGTTGGGCGTATGCCCTCCCCCGACATGGAAGCCGTTGGCCCTTCTTTGTATTGACAGAAGTCTTCGGGAGAGGTGCGGGGTAACTCGCCCCCTGTAGACTCCCCTTCCCAAAGGTCCCTTATACGGGGTTTTCCCCCGGTCAGCCGAGGAGCCTATGCAATTGAAGGGACATATTCGGGGGGGGGATCGGTGGGGCGCCACAAAACAAGAAGTTTCTTCTGTGGAAAAAAGGGCATCTTATTAGGGGGTGTCCATCCCGTCCTTTGCAGAGGAGAAGTGCCGGGAAAACTATTGATCCCAGATTGTTGGTGGACGGCAATCTGGGAGTAATATTTGTCCTAATTGTCTCAGTTTCCTACCCCCGGCGGGGGGTGGTGGGTGCGGAATGAGAGGATATTGTTTTCGGATAGTGGGCCGGGGCAAACTGGTGGAGCTCGTTGCCCGGGTTTCAAGGTAGCGATTAAGTGGGTTGGTTAACCCGTCCCCATATTTCGATCGACGCCAGACCTCTCGGTCAGGGAAGTTTTGTGCAGCAGTGCTAAATAGATTTCAAGTGGGGGGGCGCTACATAAGGAACTTTTTTGTCTTGTTATGTGGGAGGGCTTCCCACTCCTTAGTGCTGGGTTTGCCTTTAATAAGAAAACCCGGTTTTAATTGGCAATCAGAGGTAAGCAATGGGATTTCTGTAATAAAAAACTGCTGAATCGGTCATTGGGCGGTCGTCCACAGCCTTACTCCTTTTGGTGGACTTGGGATGTTTCTCGGAGAAAGGGTTCAAGAAACTACCTCCTATCCGAGTAGATGTTTGTTAAATTTCCCTGGGGCCAATTACCGAAATCTTTGTATAACTTTCTGGTCCTGGAGGACAGGCCATGAAGGATTATATTTCAGAGAGTTGGTAAGGGGCTATAGACCTTTTCCCGGTGGCCCGGGG
>JARQOD010000003.1:322546626-322711028 GCA_033576555.1 Oophaga sylvatica
AAATTGCGGCAATTCAGACCTACATTCCACTGTATTTGCTGTCTGTTACCCTAGTTCTATACACTATATTTTGGGAAAAAATAAAAACTGTGGCTGTTGTTATGGCTGCTTCAGGACTGTGTCTTAAATGCACCAACCACTACCACCATCATCATCTTCTGCCTAGAGCCAGTAACTGTGCAGATAGAAAGTCTGAGGAGCAAAGAGTGAATGCTTGGGCATTGTTGCACTCTGTCTCTGGATTACAAAAGTGAAAACTTCTAGATTAAATCAGGACTGGTAGAGCCAGAGCAAGAGCACGTGGAAGAGCACGGGGCCAGGACTCTCAAATACTGAAGCCTTGTGTTCCTGGGCCTGATTCTGACAATCCATCACCTACTATTTTGGAACCTTTTGGACTAGGACGTTAAAAAGGAGCCCCTGCAGTTTCTATAACAGAAGCTAGAGATTTTGACATTTCGGCCGTATTTAAAGAGGCGTCAATTGTAGAGCGTGGTGTTCGTAGATGTGACTTCTACTATATGGGTGTTTCCACTAGACAATCCATCCAACATGTTATTGAATAAAAATATTTTTTTTCTCGCAAATCTGTTCAGCTGTGCAGGAAATTCTTATTCTCTCTTGCTGACAACTTTATCTTCCAAAAGGTAGGGATAAAAAAAAAGGGGATCTGCTACCTTGGATCTAATCTTTATAAATAAGGGAGGAAATGATTGAGGAGGTAAGAGTGGCTGGGACCCTAGGAGGTAGCGACCATGCTATTTTAGAGTTTTAGATAACTAGAGGAGGAAGGCCTGTGAAGACTCAGACTTCAAGGTTAGATTTCAGAAAGGCAGATTTTAAGGGACTCAGAAAGAGAATCAGAGGGATCCAATGGGTGGACAAAATGTCCAGGAAGGATGGGAAATCTTGAAAAATGAGATTCTCAAAGCACAATCATTAACAATTCTGAAAAGAGGGAAGAATAGGAAGCATTTAACGAAACCAGGATGGATGAACAAAGAACTTAAACACATGCTAAAAAGGATGAAAGAAATGTTTATCAAATGGAAAGAGGGAGGCATATCTAAAGAATAATATCATGATGTCTGCAGAACCTGCAGGGCAAGAATCAGATTAACCAAAGCTGACAATGAATTAAGGCTTGCAAGAGATGTCAAAAGCAATAAAAAAGGATTTTGGGGATATGTCAAAAGTAAAAGAAAAGTCAAAGATGCTATAGGATTTTTACAGGGTGAAAATTATGAAATGGTAAGGAAGGATGGTGAGAAGGACAAACTTTAAATTCCTATTTTGCATCTGTTTTCTCTCAGAAAGGAAATGTAACATCAACTGATCTTCACTGTCCTATTAAGGGAAGAGAAGAATCCAGGATATCTATAAACAGAAAAATAGTGAGGAAACACTTAGCTAACATAAATGAATTCAAGTCTCCAGGTCCAGATGAATTACACCCCAGAGTACTGAAGGAGATAGCAGAAGAAATTTTTGAACCACTCTCCATAATCTTTGAAAATTCTTGGAGAACAGGAGAAGTCCCAGAAGACTGGAGAAGAGCAAATGTTGTTCTTATCTTCAAAAAGGGGAAGAAGGTGGACCCAGGGAACTATAGGCCGGTGAGTCTGACATCTATACCAGGAAAGATCTTTGAACAAATTATTAAACAAAATGTATGTAAGTACCTGGACAAGAATGAAGTGATTAACCAGAGGCAGCATGGGTTTGTAACTAATAAGTCATATCAGACTAATTTAATTTCCTTCTATGACAGAATCACTGAATGGGTGGATCAGGGAAATGCTGTAGATATATTATATCTTGACTTCAGCAAAGCATTTGACAAAGTATCTCACACAATACTTATTGAAAAAATGAGTATGGAATGGACAAGGCAACTGTTAGGTGGATTCATAACTGGCTTAGTGATAGGACCCAAAGAGTGGTAGTAAATGGCTGCACATCCAGTTGGTAGAATGTATCAAGTGGGGTACCACAGGGCTTTGTCTTGGGCCCTGTATTGTTCAACATCTTTATCAATGATTTAGATGAAGGAATTGAGGGTAAACTGATTGAATTTGCTGATGACACAAAGCTAGGAGGGATAGCTAATACTAGAGAAGAGAGAGGATTCAAAAAGATATAAATAAACTGGAGCAGTGGGCAGCAACTAACAGAATGGTTTTTAACAGGGAAAAATGCAAAGTACTACATCTGGGAAATAAAAGTGAAAAAAGCGTATACAGAATGGGAGGAATAAGGCTAAGCAACAGCACATGTGAAAAAGACTTGGGTATACTAATAGATCACAGACTGAACATGAGTCAACAGTGTGATGCAGCAGCAAAAAAGGCAAATACAATTCTGGGATGTATTAACAAAAGCATACAGTCTAGATCACGTGAAGTCATTACTGCCCTCTACTCCTCTTTGGTCAGACTTCATCTGGAACACTGTGTCCAGTTTTGGGCACCACATTTTAAAAAAGACATCAACAAACTGGAGCAAATTCAGAGAAGAGCTACCAGAATGGTGTCCGGTCTGCAAACCATGTCCTATGAGGAACGGTTACAGGATTTGGGAATGTTTAGCTTGCAACAAAGAAGAATAAGGGGAGACTTAATAGCTGTCTACAAATATCTCAAGGGCTGTCACATTGTAGAAGGATTATCTTTATTCTCATTTGCACACGGAAAAACTAGAAGCAATGGGATGAAACTGAATGGGAGGAGACACAGATTAGATATTAGAAAAAACTTTTTGACAGAGTGATCAATGAGTGGAACAGGCTGCCACGAGAGGTGGTGAGTTCTCCTTCAATGGAAATCTTCAAACAGAGGCTGGACAGACATCTGTCTGGGATGATTTAGTGAATCCTGCTTTGAGCAGGGGGTTGGACCAGATGACCCAGGAGGTCCCTTCCAACTCTACCATTCTATGATTCTATGAGGAGGTGCAGGAGCTGTTGACTGTGGGGGCAACCCAGATTGACATAGGGCCCGCAAAAAAAAGGGGTTGGGAGGACATGCACCATCCCAAGGTCGGAGTGGGTCCTGGCTTCCACTATGTTAACCCAGTGCGCCGTCAGCGAGATGTAACGTCCCTGACCACAAGCACTTGTCCACGTGTCTGTGGTTAGGTGCACTTTCCCAATTACAGCATTGTGTAGGGCACTGGTAATATTATGGGACACGTGCCAGTGTAATGGGGGGATGGCACACAGGGATAAAGAGTCCCGCATGTTCGGGGCCTCGGGATGATCCTCGACTCTGCCCTCTCTTTCAAACTACATATCCAAGCCCTTGCCTCCTCCTGCCCACTACAACTCTAAAACATTTCCCGGATCCGTACATTCCAAGAAACTGAAAAAATGTTTGTGCACGCCGTCATCATCTCCTCGACTATTGCAACCTTCTACTCTCTGGCCTCCCCTCTAGCACTCTTGCACCACTCCAATCCATAAAAAACTCTGCTGCATGAGTAATCCAACTGTCCCTCCGTTATTCACCAGCCTCTCCTCTCTGCCAGGTCCTTCACTGCCTTCCTCTTGCCCAGAGGCTACAGTTCAAAACCCTAACTGTGATATACAAAGCCTTCCACAACCTGTCTCCTCCATACATCTGTCACATGGTCTCCCAATGTCTGACTGGGTCATGGCTTCTTCTACGCTAACCCAGTGTGCCATCAGCGAGATGTACCATCCCTGCCCACAAGCACTTGTCCACGTGTCCATGGTTACGTACACTTTCCCAGTAACAGCATTGTTGAAGGCCCCGTGTACTGTTGTGGGACAAGTGCTTGCTTGTGTAATGCCATGCTGGCAGACTGGGAGAAATTGTGGTGGCTGGGGACCAAGTACCTTGTGACGGTCGCTGCCATCAGGTTGCGTAAAGCTTCCTTCTCCCACGAGCCAAAAATGCAAAATTTTCAGCGCAAGCAGATGAGAAATGTGTGAATTTAGTATTGTGGCCTGTGTGGCATTAGCTGCGTATTTACACTTGCGTTCCAAGGACAGGGGTATGGACAACTGAATGCTGCGCTGGGACAAGGACGTGGACGTGCTTGTTCATGGTGCTAGTTGAGTTTGTGTGCAACTACAGATGCAGGACAGGAGGCATCTTTGCATGCACCATGGACAGGGGATTGGCTTGCACGCACAACAGTGGAAGAAGCAGTGGTATCACCCGAAGACACTGTTCATGGACCCTGGTGTTTGGCTAACAAAGTCGGGTACTTTCCTGCCCTGTGCCTGATCATGCTGGTGGTGGTTAGGCTAGTAGTTTTGCTACCCCTGCTGATGCGGACATGGCCGGTGGTGCAAATGGCCTTTTTGGGGTTATAGGCAGAGTCTTTAAAAAAAAAGCAGACTGTTATGGGGACATTCAGTGTCTACATCTCACACACCACCTCCTCACCTCGACCCTTGTCTTTCGGTGTTCGCCAAGGCTAAGTTCTAGGACCCCTACTCTTCTCCATCTACACCTTCGGCCTAGGACAGCTCATGTAATGGCACGGTTTGCAATATCATCAGTACGCCAATGACACAAAGTTCTACCAATCTGTACCTGACATCACCTCCTTACTGACCAAAATCCCATATCTTCCCGCTCTTTCATCCTTCTTTTCTGCTCTCTTTCAAAAAGTGGACATGGCCAAAACAGAATACATCATCTTTCAACCATCTCACGCTGAGTAGACATGAGAGCTGTGTATGCATCATTTGGTTCCACTTTAGTAAGAGGGAAAGTTTGGTCAAGAGAACATGAATTTCCAGACATTCACGGCCTTTTTTTGAACATTGTTGTCAGCTGTGATCTTCATGCTCTTGGTGGGGATGTGGTAAAGTTCAAAATCGTCATCAATACAATTATCGTCCATATCTTGCAAAGAGGAAATCTGGTGTTTCCTAGGGTCGTGGTTATCTACATTAAGTGTCATTCCTTTAACAGTGTTCGTTACACTAGAATAAATAATTTTTGGCTGTGACATTTTGATATTATTGGTAATGAATGGGTGAAGATGAAGAACCTTGTGCCACGGGTGTGTTGATAGTTACGGACAGTGCACTCCTCTTGAAACTTAGTTTTTCTAGAGCATCCATCAGTTTGTTTGGTTTTCCTCCAACACTGGTTTGCTTTCTCTAATGCAGCATCTCACAAACTTGTTGCACTTTGGCATTTATACGGACACGTGTGTCTTTGGCAACATTTTTTTTACTGCCATTTTTCATGCCGAGCTTCACACGCGCATCTATTACACCGATCTTCTGACGGGCATGAAACACATTATGATAATTGGTGGTGGGCCGGCTAAACAAGTAATCATTGTAGGCTGTGTCCTGGATCTCATACCTCCCGTAGCCACCCCTGTTATTAATCCTGTACGTTACTATTTCTGTGATCACCATGCCCTTTTCCTTCATCACTTCATCCAATGATTTGTCCTCCAGATTTTTAATAAAAATCTGCACCTTTTCAGCAGAAACTGTGTAGGAAACCACATTACTGTTTTCCAATGTGTTTATGATGCCCCTAAAAAAATACACACTATGTTGATATGTACCCTCCCAGGGGGAAATGTTTGTCAGCCTGTACACTTAGTGTATGGGCATTCAAAGTATAGTAGACCCGCTCCTTTATACTGTGAAGACCTTTTTCGCAGGATGTCCGTAAATACAAATATTTACACAGTCGGTTGATGTGCCCCCCCAGGGGAAAATGTTTTCCAGCCTATGCACTTAGTGTATGGTCATTACAATTATAGGAGATCCGCTCCTTTGTAATGGAAACTGATTTTTAGGAGGACTTCATACACATCTCTTCCAAGTGGTATTTTGGTTTGTCCAAATTTAGGGCATGCCTTCCATTCAATGCATAGGCAAATAGTATGTGAGACACACAACTTTGTTGGTTAATATTCTTCAACAATGCAATTCTTCTATGCCAGTTCTTCAGCCTCAACACTGCAATGCTAAAATGCAGGGTCTTCTGACTCACCACAGCAATTGATCAGTGCAGGTTCTTAAGCATCAACAGTGCAAATATCCACTGATGATTCTTCAGGCTCTACACTAAAATGCTCCACTGCAGGGTTTTTAGCGTCAACACTTCAATTGTCCACCGCTGGGTCTTTAGCATCAACACTGCAATTGTCCACCGCTGGGTCTTTAGCATCAACACTGCAGTTGTCTATTGCTGGGTCTTTAGTATCAACACTGGAATTGTCCACTACCGAGTCTTTAGCATCAACACTGCAATTGCCCACTGCCGGTTTTTCAGTGTCAACAATGCAATTTTAAACTGCAGGGTCTTTAGTGCCAACACTGCAAAGGTCCACCGCTGGGTCTTCAGCGCAACACTGCAATTGTCCACTGTCTGGTCTTTAGCATCAACACTGCAATTGTCCACTGCCAGTTCTTCAGCATCAACAATGCATTTTTAACTCCTTAGTGACAAAGCCAATTTGCAGCCTAATGACCGGGCCAATTTTTACAATTCTGACCACTGTTAATTTATGAGTTTATAACTCTGGAACGCTTTAACAAATCTCGCTGATTTTGAGATTGTTTTTTTGACATATCGTACTTCACGTTAGTGGTAAAAAAAAATTATATGACATGTTTATTTATGAAAAAAATGGAAATATGGCAAAAATTTTGAAAATTTAGCAATTTTTAAACTTTAAATTTTTATGCCCTTAAATCAGAGAGATATGTCACAAAAATTTCTTAATAAATAACATTTCTCACATGTCTACTTTACATCAGCACAATTTTGGAAACCAAATTTTGTTTTGTTACGAAGTTATAAGCGTTAAAATTTGGCCAGCGATTTCTCATTTTTACAAACAAATTTTTTAGGGACCACATCACATTTGAAGTCACTTTGAGGGGTCTATATGATAGAAAATACCCAAAAGTGAAACCATTCTAAAAACTGCACCCCTCAAGGTGCTCAAAACCACATTCAAGAAGTTTATTAACCCTTTACGTGCTTCACAGGATCTGTAGCAATGTGGAAGGAAAAAATTTACATTTAACTTTTTTTACAAAAAATTATTTCAGAACCAATTTTACGCTCATACCCCATATGTGGGGGGGAACCACTGTTTGGACGCATGGGAGAGCTTGGAAGGGAAGGAGTGCCATTTTGTAATGCAGACTTTGATGGAATGTTCTGCGGGCGTCATGTCAAGTTTGGAAAGCCCCTGATGTGCTTAAACAATAGAAACCCCCCACAAGTGACACTATTTTGGAAACTAGACCCCCAAGGCGCTTATCTAGATGTGTGGTGAGCACTTTGAACCCCCAAGTGCTTCACAGAAGTTTATAAGCGCAGAGCCGTGAAAATAAAAAATCATTTTTTTCCTCAAAAATTATTTTTTAGCCAGCTATTTTTTATTTTCCCAAAGGTAGCAGGAGAAATTAAAACCCCAAAATCGGTGTGCAATTTGTCCTGAAGTACGCTCATACCCCATATGTTGGGGTAAACCACTGTTTGGGCGCACGGCAGGGCTCGGAAGGAAGGGAGCACCATTTGACTTTTTGAACGCCATGTCATGTTTGGAGACCCCCTGATGTGCGTAAATAGTGGAAACCCCTCAATTCTAGCTCCAACCCTAACCCCAACACACCTCTAACCCTAATCCCAACCCTAACCCTAGCTCTAACCCTAGCCCTAACCCTAATGGGAAAATGGAAATAAATACATAAATACTCTAATTCCAACCCTAATTGTAACCCTAACCCTAATTGTAACCCTAACCCTAACTCTAATTATAACCCTAACCCTAATTATGACCCTAACCCTAACCGAAAAATGAAAATAAATATATTTTCTTTATTTTATTATATTTCCCTAACTAAGGGGGTTATTTACTATTTTTTTTATTTTGATCACTATGATAGCGTTTATCACAGTGATCAAAATGTACTTTCACTGAATGAATGAATCTGCCGGCCAGCAGATTCGGCGGGCGCATGCACATGCGCCTGCCATTTTATTTTCAGGAAGAAGACGCTGAGAGCTGCGGGAGCCATGGGAGGACGAGGGGGACACCGGGAGGAATGGGGGGCAGATCGGGACCCTATTTCTCTCTCCTTTGTTATGCGATTACATTAGAGGCGAGAGAAAGATTACGCACGATCGGGGCTGTTATTTTTGCGGCCGCCGTTATATAGTTAATAACGGCGATCGCAAAAGTGGGGTAGGTAAAAAACGACCCGAATCATGTTCTCTGGGGTCGCGGTTACCGGGGCCGCTATATACCGACTCTGGAGGGCGCTATATATTTTCTCCACAGCGCCGTTAATTAACGGCGCTGCGGTTTAAGTACCCTTTATACCGCCGTTAAAAGGTGTATCGGCGGTCGTTAAGGGGTTAAACTGCATGGTCTTTAGCGCCAACACTGCAATGGTCCACTGCCAGGTCTTCAGGCTCAACTATTCACTGCGTAGCCAAGCAATATGGGAGTAACAAATTAATAGGGAGAATGTTTTTAGGTGTCCATCAAGTACGTGGGTTCAAAGGCTTATTGGGGTGTGTGCTACTTTTATGCAGGGCGGGCCTTGCATTCAGTACATAAGCTAACAGTATGGCAGTGGCAAAAGAGTAATGTGAACTTGGTTTTCCTGTATACATCCACTAGGTCGGTTCAAAGCCTTTTTGAGGTGCGTTTGAATTTGATGCAGGGAGGGCTTGGATACAATTCATAGGCTAACAGTATGGCAAAACAAAATGAATAATGTGAACTTGGCTTTTCTGTGGTCATCCACTAGGTCGGTTAAAAAAACCTTTTTGGGGTGCGTTTAAATTTGATGCAGGATAGAGCCTTGAAGTCAATGCAAAGACTAACAGTATGGCAGAACAAAATGAATAAAGTGAGGTTGGTTTTCCTGTGCACATCCACTAGATCGGTTCAAAGCCTTTTTGGGGTGCGTTTAAATTTGATGCAGGATAGGGCCTTGCATTCAATGCATAAGCTAACAGTATGGCAGTGGCAAAAGAGTAATGTGAACTTGGTTTTCCTGTATACATCCACTAGGTCGGTTCAAAGCCTTTTTGAGGTGCGTTTGAATTTGATGCAGGGAGGCCTTGGATACAATTCATAGGCTAACAGTATGGCAAAACAAAATGAATAATGTGAACTTGGCTTTTCTGTGGTCATCCACTAGGTCGGTTAAAAAAACCTTTTTGGGGTGCGTTTAAATTTGATGCAGGATAGAGCCTTGAAGTCAATGCAAAGACTAACAGTATGGCAGAACAAAATGAATAAAGTGAGGTTGGTTTTCCTGTGCACATCCACTAGATCGGTTCAAAGCCTTTTTGGGGTGCGTTTAAATTTGATGCAGGATAGGGCCTTGCATTCAATGCATAAGCTAACAGTATGGCAGTGGCAAAAGAGTAATGTGAACTTGGTTTTCCTGTGGCCATCCAGTACCTGTGTTCAACAGCTTATTGGGGTGCGTGTTACTTTGCTGTAGGGCAGGCCTTGCATTTAATGCATAGGCTAACACTATGAGAGACCTATTTTCTTATAATTGGAACACTTTTTCATGAGACCCTCCTGTAAGTCTCATCACAGGGGTATTGGGTGCGCCTAATTTTTGGCAGCACAGCCACTCAATGCATAGGCAATAACAGTATAGGAGACAACTGTTTAAGAATGGCCCTTTAAGAATAGTAATGCCGACTGATGCCCCTATAAAAATAGGCTCTGTGACTTTAAGAGTCCCTCCTTCATAAATGAAACAAGATGTGTCTGATGATGTGTCACACTCCACATGGCCAGCTAAGGTTGTTAAATGCTACAATGACATTTCACAGTAAATGCATTTGTATTGTTTGAAAGCAATGGTAACGTTGAAAAACGCATCAAAACCACTATGTGTGAACATAGACAAAGTGGTGGAGGAACATTTTTACTTTAGGTTCATTATTTTGCCTTATATAAAAGTCATTAGCCTGGAAAGGATGTTCCTTGACATATTTCCCTGGACAATCCATTTTGGTTTCGTTTTTGTATGTTTTTGGGTGTGCCTGTAAAAATGGCTTAAGACTCTGACAACATTGTTCACAGCTGTGACCTGGAAGTCAGAAATGCTTCCAGGGGCATTCCCCATGATGTTCTCATGTCATTTGAGCTGTGTTTCCATCATTTACAGACATTTTTATACTTTAAAAGGACCCCCGGGAGGGATCGTGGCAAAAATGCTCGGTTTTCCCATAGACTTACATTGGGCTTGTTGCTCGGGTCGAGTACCCAAGTATTCCAATTTGGTCTACCTGAATAACGAACACCTGAACATTTTAGTGCTCGATAATCACTAGTGATGTCCAAACCTCCAAAATAAAAAAAAACAGAAAAAACAGGCAGCACTCCAAAAATTAAAGTAAAAAGCTGTGGCTTTACTGATCCATTAGCAGCAACGTTTCGGCAGATTTCTCTGCCTTTCCCAAACAGTGAACAAACATTCAAATAAAATTTAAATAGTGTTTCCACAGTATACCATCCATCAATTATGTAAAACAGTGTTAATTAATACATCAGGTGCTCATACCATCACATTTAGTGACATATATGAACAAGTCACCCAGTCGACATACATCTGTTTCGAAAGTGCAATAGTGAAATAAAGTGCCAATGAGCTCATATAAAGAAGGATGCCATATTCATTTGAGGGTATTAAAAACAATCACATTACAAAAAAAAACCTTACTATACATCTTTGTTAAAGACACCTTTGTCACCCACGCTGTATTCGGCTTACTCACTGCCGCCGCACAGAGCATGTCTGTGACGTCTCCTCGGAACCAACCAATCGGTACAGTGTGCATGAGCATACACAGTGTTCAACTTCCGTGGCCACCATTTTACTAAAGGGCAAGCTTGCCCACAACATTCAGGCTCACAATACATGCATACTGAGGCATAAACACTTAAAATAAACATCGATATAGATCAATTACACCCCGTAGGTCATATTAAGAGAGCAACTAGCCCTTAGGAGTGCAGGATAGGACGTTATGGATGGATTGCATCCACACTCACTCTGCATCTCCCAGCAGCCTTATGCACAATATAATTATATGAGAGAAAGCCTCCAAAGCAAGTATACAGTCATGGCCAAAAGTTTTGAGAATGACACAAATATTAATTTTTACAAAGTCTACTGCTTCACTTTTTCTAATGGCAATTTGCATATACTCCAGAATGTTTAAAAGAGTGATCAGCTTAACAGCAATTACTTGCAAAGTCAATATTTGGCTAAAAAATGAACTTTATCCCCCAAAACACATTTCAACATCATTGCAGCCCTGCCTTAAAAGGACCAGCTAACCTCTTTTCAGTGATTGCTCCATTAACACAGGTGTGGGTGTTGATGAGGACATGGCTGGAGATCAATCTGTCATGATTAAGTAAGAATGACACCACTGGACACTTTAAAAGAAGGCTGGTGCTTGGCATCATTGTTTCTCTTCTGTTAACCATGGTTATCTCTAAAGAAACACGTGCAGTCATCATTGCAATGCACAAAAATGGCCTAACAGGGAAGAGTATCGCAGCTAGAAAGATTGCACCTCAGTCAACAATCTATGCATCATCAAGAACTTCAAGGAGAGAGGTTCCATTGTTGCCAAAAAGGCTACAGGGAGCCCAAGAAAGACCAGCAAGTGCCAGGAACGTCTCTTAATAGTGTTTCAGCTGCGGGATCGGGCTACCAGCAGTGCAGAGCTTGCTCAGGAATGGCAGCAGGCAGGTGTGAGTGCATCTGCACACACTGTGAGGCGGAGACTCTTGGAGCAAGGCCTGGTCTCAAGGAGGGCAGCAAAGAAGCCACTTCTCTCCAGAAAAACATCATGGACAGACTGATATTCTGCAAAAGGTACAGGCAGTGGACTGCTGAGGACTGGGGTAAAGTTATTTTCTCTGATGAATCCCCTTTTCGATTGTTTGGGACATCAGGAAAACGCCTCATTCGGAGAAGACAAGGTGAGCGCTACCACCAGTCTTGTCTCATGCCAACTGTTAAGCATCCTGAAACCATTCATGTGTGGGGTTGCTTCTCAGCAAAGGGAATTGACTCTCTCACAGTCTTGCCTAAAAACACAGCCATGAATAAAGAATGGTACCAGAATGTCCTCCAAGAGCAACTTCTCCCAACCCTCCAAGAGCAGTTTGGAGATCAACAATGCCTTTTCCAGCATGATGGAGCACCTTGCCATAAAGCAAAGGTGATAACTAAATGGCTCAGGGAACAAAACATAGAGATTTTGGGTCCATAGCCTGGAAACTCCCCAGATCTTAATCCCATTGAGAACTTGTGGTCAATCATCAAGAGACGGGTGGACAAACAAAAACCTAAAAATTCTGACAAAATGAAAGCATTGATTGTGCAAGAATGGACTGCTATCAGTCAGGATTTGGTCCAGAAGTTGATTGAGAGCATGCCAGGGAGAATTGCAGAGGTCCTGAAGAAGAAGGGTCAACACTGCAAATATTGACTTGCTGCATTAACTCATTCTAACTGTCAATATAAGCTTTTGTTACTCATATGTTTGCAATTATATTTCTGTCTGTGATAAAAACATCTGTCAAACACACATAAAAACCAGAGGGCAGCAGATCATGTGAAAATATAATATTTGTGTCATTCTCAAAACTTTTGGCCATGACTGTACTCCACTCCATAGCCTTGCATATATCATAGCCCTTTAGAGAACAAAACTGCAGCTGCATAAGGCAGTCCAAGAGTGTCCAAAAAAAATACTTCATAGAGAAATTTTTTTTTCAATATTATTACATTATATACATAATAATAGTACACGCCATACTTACATGGATATTTTCTTTTTCAAATATCTGAAAAAGTAAAAACATGTGAGTAAGTATATGTCATAAAATATATCATAAAACATTTCACAAAAAACATTCCACAACCTCATATACAGAGAATTAGAGAATACGGCTCATACATCAAGGAGGGATTTATATTAATGTACGCAATTTAAAATCAATACAGCGTGGGTGGCAAAACAAAACTTGGAACAGGACCCTCAGTTTACACAGAACATTATCCTCAGTGACGAGGCAAACTTTTTTGGGTGGGCCATTTATATGGATACACCTAAATAAAATGAGAATGGTGACAGTTTTCTTGCGTAGGGTATCTTGCATTGAAATCTGCTGCAATGACCCGGGTACTGCGTTCACCAGACATCAACACAATTTCTATCTGCTCGTCACGTGTTAACCTCTGCAACATATGTCAATGGCTGTAAACAAAGAGAACCTTTTAAATAACTCATGAAAGAATAAAGTTACATTAAAACCAAGCACACCATTGTTTTTATTGTGAAATTCTCAATAAGTTTGATGTGTTACATGACGATCTTCCCTTTGGAAAGAATAAAGTTGCATCCAAAATGGTCAACTTCAAAATGGCCGCCATGGTCAACACCCATCTTGAAAAGTTTTCCCTTTCCCATATACTAATGTGACACAAACAGAAAGTTGATATCTCCAACCATTCCCATTTAATTTAGATGTATCCATATACATGGCCCACCGTATAGATAGATAGATAAATAGATAGATAGATAGATAGATAGATAGGAGATAGATAGCCATATATATAATAGATAGATAGAGAGATAGATAAATATACAATTTGTAGGATTAGCCTGGGAGTGACATGAGTGTCCATAATTATAGACTGATAGCCCAAGAGAGGTATATACAGAAGAGCAGGGACCCATCAGAGGGAGGTCACCTTGCCATGGTTGATGGGCATACATGAATTGGCAAATTTGAGCGCTAAGAACCTTCATTTTCATGTATTACTGTAAGTTAAAAAAAATTTTTCCACGTGGCCTAGATTACTGCACAGTGCTGCTGTACTCTTTTTTGTCTAGAAAGATAGATAGATAAACAAAGAAAAACCAATCAGCACCTCCTAGTGTGAACATGTGCAAGCTGCGAGGACCGCACAATATAGACAAAAAAATTTACAGCAGCACATGTGCATGAATCTAGGCCATGTGAAAACATAGAAAAACATTAAAAACACTCAATTTAGACCAAATTTCTCAAAATTTTAAAAAAAAAATTTCTAAAAGTTTTTTTTTACTTACAGTAATAGATGTTAGGGGTCAAGTTCCCACTTCTGCACAAGGGGAATCTCGAGCCATTCTGTCTGCGGTCTCCCATTCATCTCCGGCCGCAGTGGACTCTGCTCAGCTTGGACATCAGTCCCAGCATCTCGCACAGTCTGGCAGTGTGCTGAGGATTACTGCTGCTTCTCCAGACTCTGCTATTGTGGCCAGTACTGGTTAGCGGCGAGCAGACGTCTTTAGGACAAAGTCCTTGTTTTTCCCTTCTGAGCATGCCCAGGGTGAGATCTCTCATTGGAGATCAGGGGTCACATGCTCAGGTACTTCAGCAGCTCCTATTGGTCTGCCGGGAAGGTCCTGTGACTACTGGTGTTCTGGAACAAGTTTCATTGGTCCTTGTTTCTGGCAGGTCCTGTAGCTGTTATTATAAAAGGGTGGCAATGCTGAGCCGCCATGCGCTAGTATCATCCATTATATGCTTTGCGCCAGTGTGGTCATGCGTGTGTGTGGTTAGGGCCCTGGCTGAAATAAGCCCCTAGAATACTGACTTAATCGGTGAGGAGTTTGGTATGCTAGCTGGTCAGGGTCGGTGTCCTAGATGCCCTAGATTACCGGCATAACCGGTGAGGAGTTTGATTACCGTATTCAGGGCCTGGCGTTCAGACGCCATAGATTGCGGGTGACTCCCGCGAGGACATTAGCGCATGATCACGTTCTATGTTCGCTTAGCACTTAACTGTGTACCTGGGTGCCTGACAGGACACAGAACTTTTTCTCGGCGGCTCTGTGACGTAACAGGGTTCGCTTTCATCGCTAGACAGTGCCCTAGCGTGTTTATTTTGCGACTCAGTTGTGTTCAGTGAGTTCACACACATCGCCATATTGCGCTGCGGCACTCCTTCTAGCGGCTCTGTGAAATAACAGAGTTTGCACATATTGCCACAGCGCATTTCGGTGTTTATTTTGGCGACTCTGCGGGATAACAGAGTTCGCGTCTTGCGCCATTTTACTAGCAGCAGGTTCCGCCTGCACGGTGGACCCCGGGCTGCGAACGCATCTCTCTACCTCATATATTTGGTGCTTCCGCAGACCCTAACATAATACTAGCGCCAGGGTCTGGCTAGTAAAATGGCGGACGACCAGCGTCTACAGCAGTACATCCAGCAGCTGGACGGTAGGTTGGTGGCTCTAGAGCGCACAACCTCAGTTGTGGATGTTACCGCAGTCGCTGTTCAGGCTGCTAGCGTGGCTGCAGCCAGTTTGTCCTCTGCCACCTCTGCCCCTACATTATCCCACCTCCCGCTTCCTGACAAGTTTGCCGGTGACAGCAAGCAATGTCGGGATTCGTGAGTCAGTGCTCTATACAGCTCGAGCTTCTGGCTGCACGTTTCCCCACGGATCGGGCACAAGTGGGTTTTGTACTGTCTCTACTCTCGGGCAGAGCGTTGGAGTGGGCAACGCCGCTGTGGGAGCGCGACGATCGTGTGGTGCGGAGTGCTCCTCGTTTCCTGGAGGCTCTTAAAAAGGTCTTTTTAGGACCTCAGGTCACCCACGATACGGCGCTACAACTGCTGGCATTGGCACAGGGTTCGTCTTTGGTCAGTCAGTTTTCCGTCCAGTTTCGGACTCTGGCCTCAGAGCTAGACTGGTCGGATAAAGTTCTCATTCCAGTCTACTGGCGAGGACTGGCTGACCATGGTAAAGACGCTTTGGCTACCAGGGAGATTCCCGCCACACTGGAGAAGCTTATCTCCATATCTACCCGCATCAACCTCCGTTTTCACGAGCGGAGGTTGGAACGGGTCCAGTGTAGGCAGAGGATTCGGTTGGCTCCCACCTTTGCCAAACCTCTCGAATCCCCCGATCTGGCGTCCGAACCCCAAAAAGCCACAGAGGTTCCTCATGCAGGACCTAAGTCTCGGACCGTCCGAGTATCTGTGGTCTGTAACCTTTGTCAGCAGACAGGACACTATGCCAACAAATGTCCACAGCGATCGGGGAAACGATCGAGTCTAGTGGCCCTGGGAGGAGGTTCACTAGAGACAGCGGCATTTTCCTCCAAGATGACACTTAAAGGGACAATCACTGTAGGCACTTCCACTCTCACCGCCGACCTTTGCGTGGACTCAGGAGCAGAGGGGAACTTCATGTCCTCTAACTTTGCTCGCCGTCACACAATACCTCTGGTGGCGCTTGACAAATCAATGACTGTTCGGGTAGTGAATGGGTCGACATTGCCCTCACAAATTACACACCAGACTGTTCCACTTGCATTGTTTGTATCTCCTTCCCATCAGGAACTTATTTCCCTACTCGTCCTTCCTGAGGGAATAGACGAGATCCTACTAGGTATACCTTCTCTCCGTTTCCACTTCCCACATAAAGAATGGACTTCGGGTAGGATACTGGGTTGGAGTGATGCATGTAGAGGCAGATGTGTCAGGAGTTGCGTTCAGGTTACCACTACTGAGTTACCCGCAGATCTTACTCCACTTCCCAAGTGCTACTGGTCATATGCAGACGTGTTCTCCAAGAAGGCTGTGGAGACTCTTCCGCCTCATCGCCCCTATGACTGTCCTATCGACCTCTTGCCTGGGCAGAACCTCCCCGGGGAAGGGTCTATCCCTCTCTCTATCCTGAGTCAGAGGCCATGTCGCAATATATTCAGGAGAACCTGGCAAGAGGGTTTATTAGGAAGTCGGTGTCACCGGCAGGGGCGGGATTCTTCTTCGTGCAGAAGAAGAACGGAGAATTACGTCCGTGTATTAATTACAGGGGTCTTAACGCCATCACTGTTAAAAACAAATACCCGTTGCCCCTGATTTCTGAGCTCTTTGATAGGCTTCGGGGAGCAAGGGTATTCACTAAACTAGATCTGCGCGGTGCTTATAACCTGATTCGCATCCGTGAGGGGCACGAATGGAAGATGGCTTTTAATACCAGGGATAGGCATTACGAATATCTGGTGATGCCCTTTGGGCTCTGTAATGCTCCAGCCGTTTTCCAAGACTTTGTCAATGACATCTTCCGGGATATGCTCTCCACCTCGGTCGTAGTCTATCTGGATGATATACTCATCTTCTCTCCAGATATTGACTCCCACCGGGGAGATGTCTGCAGAGTCTTCGACCTCTTACAGGCTAATTCCCTTTATGCTAAGTTAGAGAAATGTATGTTTGAGCTGGAGTCGTTACCTTTCCTTAGTTATATTTATCTCAACCCAGGGATTGGCTATGGATCCGGCCAAACTACAGGCTGTGATGGACTGGCAGGAACCCCACTCTCTTAAAGCGGTGCAGCGCTTTATGGGGTTCATTAATTACTATCGCCAGTTCATTCCCCATTTCTCTACCTTGGTAGCTCCCTTGGTAGCCCTCACCAAGAAGGGAGCAAATCCCAAATTGTTGTCGGAAGAGGTTTCCAAGGCTTTCACTTCTATTAAGTCTCATTTTGCTAGCGCTCCCATCCTACATCGCCCCGATGTTGATAAGCCATTTTTATTGGAGGTGGATGCCTCATCCGTTGGTGCTAGAGCAGTCCTCTTCGAAAAGGATGCTCAAGGTCGGAAGCATCCTTGCTTCTTCTTCTCTAAGACCTTCACATCAGCGGAGAGGAATTATTCCATCGGGGATAGGGAGTTGCTATCCATGAAGTTGGCCTTCTCTGATTGGAGACATCTGTTGGAGGGGGCCCGCTTTCCCTTCCAAGTCTTCACCGACCACAAAAATTTGGTGTATCTGCAGACAGCCCAGCGGCTTAACTCTCGCCAGACCAGATGGTCCTTGTTCTTCTCCCGGTTTAATTTCACACTCCATTTCCTCTCGGGAGAGAAGAACATTCGTGCCGACGCTCTCTCTCGCTCTGTGATGTCCTCTGAGGAGGAGGTGGAGGAGCCTCGGCTTATTGTCCCCACAGAGAGCCTGAGAACAGTGGCCCCGGTTTCGCTAGAGTCTGTGCCCCCGGGCAAGACTTTTGTGCCTACCAATTTGTGACCAGAGGTACTCTCTTGGGCACATTCGTCCAGGGTGGGTGGACACTTTGGGGCAAAGAGGACATCTGAATTGCTGGCGAGAACATACTGGTGGCCGCATATGGTCCTTGATGTGGGGGACTATGTTCGGGCGTGTGTCTCCTGCGCCAAGAATAAGTCTCCACGACAACGGCCAGCTGGGTTACTTTACCCTTTGCCGGTGGCAGACAGGCCCTGGGAGATGGTTGGGATGGACTTTGTGGTGGTCTTGCCCAAGTCTCGGGGTTGCACCATCATTTGGGTAATCACTGACCATTTCTACAAAATGGTGCATCTGGTGCCGCTACCACGGTTACCTTCTGCACGGGCTCTGGCAGCGTTGTTCGTTAGGCACATCTTCCATCTACACGGCATGGCGGACAAAATTGTCAGTGACCGAGGTCCCCAGTTTGCGTCTCGGTTCTGGAGAGAGCTTCAGTCGTCTACTCAGTATTAAGTTAAATCTCACTTCAGCGTACCATCCTGAGACGAATGGGTTGGTAGAGAGGGCCAACCAGACCTTGGTCACCTATCTACGACATTTTGTCTCAGCCAGGCAGGATGACTGGGCATCCTTGCTACCATGGGCTGAGTTTGCACTAAACAATGCTGTGGCTGACTCCACCGGACAG
Source organism: Oophaga sylvatica (assembly GCA_033576555.1). Classification (NCBI taxonomy): domain Eukaryota; kingdom Metazoa; phylum Chordata; class Amphibia; order Anura; family Dendrobatidae; genus Oophaga; species Oophaga sylvatica. Next base: position 322,565,376 of record JARQOD010000003.1, read on the forward strand.
ACTCCATTCCTCCTGAACTACGGTCAGCATCCGCGGGTTCCGGTGCCCATGCCCGTGTCTTCCGCCGACTCCAGGGTGGCAGACTGGGCTGTGGAGGCACGGGACATTTGGGACGGTACCCAGGATGCCATTCAGGCATCCAAGGAGAGGATGAGGTCCTCCGCCGATGCACATCGGCGCCCCCCTCCAACATTTGCTCCTGGGGACTTGGTGTGGCTCTCCGCCCGTAACATTAGGCTGCGAGTTGAGTCCACTAAGTTGGCACCCCGCTACCTGGGTCCTTTCAAGGTCCTCGAGCAGGTTAACCCTGTGGTATACCGTTTGGCTCTTCCACCACACCTGGGTATCTCCGACACCTTTCACCTATCCCTCTTGGAACCCGTGCTCATGTCCCGGTTTTCCGATTCATCTGCCGGGACATCGGGTTCATCTACGGATGACCATGAGGTGAACGCCATCGTAGGGTGTAAGGTGGTACGTGGCAAAAGATTTTATTTGGTGGATTGGAGGGGTTATGGGCCTGAGGATAGGTCCTGGGAGCCTGCCGAGAACGTTCACGCTCCGCAGCTCATCGCTGCCTTTGAGTGTAGCGAGGCCCAGAGAAGGGGGGGTAATGTTAGGGATTGAGTTCCCGCTTCTGCACAAGGGGAATCTCGAGCCATCCCGGCTGCGGTCTCCCATCCGTCTCCGGCCGCAGTGGACTCTGCTCAGCTTAGACGTCGGTCCCAGCGTCTCGCCCAGTCTGGCAGTGTGCAGAGGATTACTGCTGCTCCTCCAGTCTCTGCTATTGTGGCCAGTACTGGTTAGCGGCGAGCAGACGTCTTTAGGACAAAGTCCTTGTTTTTCCCCTCTGAGCATGCCCAGGGTGAGATCTCTCATTGGAGATCAGGGGTCACATGCTCAGGTACTTCAGCAGCTCCTTTTGGTCTGCCAGGAAGGTCCTGTGACTACTGGTGTTCTGGAACAAGTTTCATTGATCCTTGTTTCTGGCAGGTCCTGTAGCTGTTATTATAAAAGGGTGGCAATGCTGAGCCGCCATGCGCTAGTATCATCCATTATATGCTTTGTGCCAGTGTGGTCATGCGTGTGTGTGGTTAGGGCCCTGGCTGAAATAAGCCCCTAGAATACCGACTTAATCGGTGAGGAGTTTGGTATGCTAGCTGGTCAGGGTCGGTGTCCTAGATGCCCTAGATTACCGGCATAACCGGTGAGGAGTTTGATTGCCGTATTCAGGGCCTGGCGTTCAGACGCCATAGATTGCGGGTGACTCCCGCGAGGACATTAGCGCATGATCACTTTCTATGTTCGCTTAGCACTTAACTGTGTACCTGGGTGCCTGACAGGACACAGAACTTTTTCTCAGCGGCTCTGTGAAGTAACAGGGTCCGCTTTCATCGCTAGATAGCGCCCTAGCGTGTTTATTTTGCGACTCAGTTGTGTTCAGTGAGTTCGCACACATCGCCATATTGCGCTGCGGCACTCCTTCTAGCGGCTCTGTGAAATAACAGAGTTTGCACATATTGCCACAGCGCATTTCGGTGTTTATTTTGGCGACTCTGCGGGATAACAGAGTTCGCGTCTTGCGCCATTTTACTAGCAGCAGGTTCCGCCTGCACGGTGGACCCCAGGCTGCGAATGCATCTCCCTACCTCATATATTTGGTGCGTTCCGCAGACCCTAACAAATAGATGAAAAATGAAGGTTCTTAGCGCATAAATTGGCCAATTCATATATGCCCATCAACCATGGCAAGGTGACGTCCCTCTGATGGGTCCCTGCTTTACACTACAAGCCACTTCTGGGCCACCAGCCTACAACTTTGGACAAACATGTCACTACTGGGCTAAGACTACAATTTATGGGCTGGTAGAGCTGATTGCAGCACCTGCAAAGCCAATGGGCCTAGACTCATGCACATGTGCTGCTGTGAATTTTTTTGTCTATATAGTTCGATAGATAGATAGATAGATAGATAATAGATAGATAGATAGATGATAGATAGATAGATATAGATAGATAGATAATAGATAGGATGATAAGATAGATAGATAGATAGATATGATAATAGATAGATAGATAGATAGATAGATAGATAGATAGATAGATAGATAGATAGATAGATAGATAGATAGATATGATAGATAGATAGATAGATAGATAGATAGATAGATAGATAGATAGATAGATAGATAGATAGATAGATAGATAGATAGATAGATAGATAGATAGATAGATAGATAGATAGATAGATAGATAGATAATAGATAGATGATAGATAGATAATACAAAGATAGATAATAGATAGATATAGATAGATAATATATAGATGATAGATCGATATATAGATAGAGATAGATAATAGATAGATATAGATAGATATAGATAGATAATGGATAGATAGAAAGATAGATAATAGTTAGATAGATGATAGATAGATAATAGATAGATGATAGATAGATAATAGATAGATACAGATAGATAAGATATGAAATCAGAGGCATAGAGAGGTACAGTAGGGACCTATTACAATATTATGTTCATGTGTATCAGCCCTAACTCTACCAAGGTAGGATTTTCTGTTCACCTTTACGAACAGCCTGGAGTCTGAACAAGGTAGAGTGCACTAAACAAACATGACAGCTGAGCCATAACTGCGGCTTAACTTTTATTTCGGCCTATCAAGATTCCATTTCGCTACACTGTGTTATTCTGTCACGTCAACAAGTACAAATGTATGTACCGGCAGAGCAGTTATGTAAATCGCGAAAGCAGAGAAACAAAGCAGATTTTAAACTTTAAAGAGAGACTAATGGAAATAAAATGTAGGCAAAATGCAAAATGCAGCCACAATGTGTTTTATTAGAAGGAAGGGTCAGTAAATAATATATAAAGTGCTCGTGCTGCACCGCAGATCTTTACATGATTGAATATTTAACATAGAGTCAAAATGCAGAACAGTCACTCGCCCTCGACAATAGGAACAGGTTCAGATTAAGGTGTCCCACCTAACCCTCGGGCCTGACCAAACAGGGAGGATGTATTTTTAATGTCCACATTAGTAAAGGTTTAGCAGTCAGGAATGTCTCTCCCGTTAAGCTGATCTGAAAAGGTGGGCAGATAATCGACCGTTATGTATAAATTGATTTCTGATAGTAAAAGAAAAGTTTTTTCAGCTTAAAATAAAAGTTCAGAAATGCCCGTAATAGTCATATATAGAGCAAACAACATGTGTAGCAGTAATATATTCAGCACTTACTGTATAGTGGCTACAATTATAACAGGATTTAAAGAGATTCTGAAATGTTTGCTTTAGGAAATACTTGTACTCCCCATTAAACAACAACCCTGGAACTCCGTTTTTTAGAGCTTTCATTGTTTACCACTATTATTCTTCCCGGGAATATATAAAACAACAACTGGGTGGTACCATTTCTCTTGTCCTGATCTATTGAGAGGGATTGAGGGACAGTGGAGTTACAATCGAGGTCACAGAGGACCCGACACCAGCACATACTTCAGCTTGATGTGCGTCGCAGTATACACATTCAGCTGCAGTATATTGTGGTGCAGAGACCTGATGGCTCCCTGCCCTGCAATTCATGCCGGCATCCAATCAGAGGCCGTCAGCTGACATCAGCGAGCCAGTCACATTCTGTGCATGGCGCTGACTACATTTGCTGATCGTCGCTTGCAAAAATAGAGGGATCCCCTCGAAAAAAAAATGGCGTGGGGTGCCTTGTATTTTTGTCAGCCAGCCAGATGAAGCAGACTACTGAGGCCTGGTATTTAAGGTTGTTAAGGATTCAATATCCATGAACCTTGCAAGCCTGAATATACCAGGCCACAGCAGTCTGCTTATCTTGGTTGGTTATCAAAAATAGGGGATCCCCTCGAAAAAAAAATGGCGTGGGGCCCCCCGTATTTTTGTTAACCAGCCAGATGATGCCGACTACTGAGGCCTGGTATTTAAGGCTGTTAAGGATCCAATATCCATGAGCTTGCAAGCCTGATAATACCAGGCCGCAGCAGTCTGCTTATCTTGGTTAGTTAGCAAAAAAAGGGGAGGGGTCCCCCTAATTTTGTTAACCAGCCAAGTAAAAAGCAGACTGCTGCGGCCTGGTATTAAAAGACTGTCAAGGCCCATGGATTTTGGCACTCAACAGCCTAAAAATACCAGCCTGCAGCAGCCCCACAATTGACGCATCCAAAGATGCGCCAATTGTGGCACTTTACCCGGCTCTTCCCACTGCCCTATTGCGGTGGCAAGTGAGGTAATAAGGGGTTAATGTCACCTTTGATTGAACGGTGACTTTAAGCCCGGTTAATAATGGAGAGGTGTCAATAAGAAACCGATCCATTGTTAATCATAAAGTATATAAATGTTTAAAAAAATACACAGCCAGAATAAAGTCTTTTAATGAAATAATACACAACACAGTTTTACATCTTTATTGCACCTACCCTTTCCTAGTGTATTCTCACCCATCCCTGCAGACTGCGAGCCCTCGCGGGCAGGGTCCTCTCTCCTTCTGTACTTGTGCGTCCCTTGTCTAGCACATGTTTATTGTACCTGTCTATATTTATCCCTTTTCATATGTAAAGCGCCATGGAATAAATGGCGATATATAAATGTATAATAATAATAATAATAATTGCACTCTCATTCCTGCGAGGCCATCGATCTCCTGTAAAAAAACAAAAATAACAAACCAACACAAATACTCCCTGTCCGAAGTAGTCCAAAATAACACGTGTCCCATGCCGAATCCAGCTCTGCTACATCTAGATGCCAGGCTCAGCCTGACATCCAGACACAGCAGAGCTGCTTACCGGAGGAGATTCCCCGGCGGTCACGTCGAATGGATTTCTCACGGCCAGCTGATCGCGAGAGTACAGCTGGCCGGAGATTACCCAGTCCCCGGCAGTCATGAACTTATCGCGATAAGCTGGCCGTGAGCACGTTACCGCCAGGGACCGGGTAATTGCCGGTCAGCTGTACGATCAGTCCAGGAGACCACCAGGGAATCTGTACCGGTAAGCGCAGATGTGGGCATCCGGAAGTTCCTGTGTCACGTACTTCCTTCTGTGACACAGGAACTCATCATATGTTAATTAGTAGACATGCATAGTAAGCTGCATTAACGTAATTACTATGCATGTGACTAATCATTAGATGCGGTTTTACCACATCTAATGATTGTCTATGTGAACTTTACATTGCGGTGACGGAGCGTCGCCTCAAGGGAAAAGGACATGCTGCATTCTGAAAAGGCGCGCCGCATGTCCGTTAACGCAGCGTCCAGATGTTACAGCATAGTGGAGACGGGATTTCATTAAATCCCCTCCACTATGCTGTAACATCTGGACGCTGCGTGTTTGATGCTGCGGCTGTACGCAACGTCAAACACGCAGCGTTTCCTGACCGTGGAAAATTACCCTAAATATTGCATAGGTGAATAAAAGGTTAATTGGATTACTGGATTTTCTGCCTGACTCACCATATTTATGGGTTTAGTCAGGGGCTACATCAAGAATTCTTTCATGAGCAAACTTGATATTTCTCTTAAAATTTCTCAAGATGAACTGGGGTGAACTCACCTCTGCTCCATGAGACTTTTTCTCACTGTGCTAGTATTGATCTCAATAAGGTCACTGCAGTTCAGGGGCCCAACTGGGAACGCAGCCTCAGTGACCTGCGGTAACCTTGATGATGTCACTGAGGCTGAACTTGCAGCAGATTATTCCTCAGTTCTTGGATGGTCGTATCTTGGCACCTTCCAGATTGAAAACTGTTTATCCCCAGACATAGATTATAGTGTGGAATAGAACGGCGGACAGGTGAGGGGACCATGGCTTCAGTGCAATGGGTATCAGATGAGTATAACTATGTTTGTTATTTTTAAATAAAAAAGTAAAAATGTGTTTTTTTATTTCAAATAAAATAATTTATTCTGGCTGTGTCTTTATTTACAATACAACTATAGAATCAGTAATATATAGTCTTATAGACTCCTCTCCATTATTAAGCCATGGGCTTGATGTCACCGGTAAAAACAAAAGTGACATCAACTGCACAAATATGTACCCTACTTGCCACCACCACAGGAAAAGTTGGAAGAGCTGGGCAATGCGCCAGAATTGATAACCAACCTTGCTAAAGCTGACTGCTGATTTTTGCAGTCCACAGCTGTCAGTTTTACCTGGCTGATGAATACTTCCATCAGCTGCCTCCTGCTCTCGCTGTTATTAGCGGCCAAGGGTCTAGCTTGATGGGAGTGGTAGTCCCATCAACCAATGCCAGTGACTGGAGGCTAACTTTTTACCTCTGATCACAGCTGCAGGCTCATGCTGTCATTTGACAGCGTGGGAAAAACAGCTCTCTGACTGGTGGCAATGATTTTACTGCTTATCAGAGGTAGTGTTTGCCACGCTGTCATGCAGTAATGTATGGTGAAATATGGAGTCTGAAAATTAAAATTTCAAGACATTGTTACCCTTTTGCTCATCAGTGTACATCCGATTTAACCCAAAAGAGACCCAAAAGTCATAGTTGTCATATGGTGGGTATCAAGAATGGGTTTTAGGGCTTTTTATATTAATCATGAGATGATTTTTGACTGTTTAAGCTTTACCTAGTTGTATTTATTCTCTTTTATAGATTGTACTTATTCCACAATGTAATAGCAAAATAAACAACAACACAAATACTGGACAACAAATGAAAGCAGACATTTCGTAATTAACCTAACCTTGATTTATTGCAGTGTCATTGGTTTATAGTAAGGTTTTAATCAGTGCTAAGTCCCAAGGAAACCAAAACATATTTTCTGAAATTGCCAAAAATGTCTTAATACTGTCGCTTGATTATCCCCATTTAAAAATAAATATGTGTGGCTTTTGTGCTTGTCAGCTACCATTTTAAAACCTATTATATTGCTGATTAATTAATTCTACTTTCAAATCTAGGTTGCTGCGATAAAAAAATACATTATACAGTGGAGAACACGGATGAAGGAGCATGAATAGAGACAGTGTAGTCCTGTCCTCACCCAGTCTTAATTATTCTTTCAACTGCATGAGCATGACCAAACCAGTGATAAATATCAAGTCATGGCACAAATATTTCTTGAAAATATGGAAGTTTGTTCCACTGTTTTCACAGAATGATGATATTTGTATATCTAACATGTCCATCTAGTGTTGACTATGTCTTCATTGCAGAATTAAATAAAAAAATGTTTTGGGTGCTTTGTTTTAATATATTTGGGTAGGAAACACTTGGCTGTTTAAGTGGTTTACAAGACTTTGAGCCCAGGGATGGGACATGGCATTTTGGTGCCTTAGAAAGATTGGTCAGGGAATGCAGGAGCCATTTTAGGATGTCTTAACCCTTACATGACATGTGACATATATTTACGTCATACGTCTAGTCCCCGACTTTGATGTGGGTCCTGGCGCTGAACCCATATCTTTCCCTGCACATGACAGCTTATTTAATCAGCTTTCATGTGCTTTTAACAGCTACGGGTAGATCAGAGCTCCGCATGCAGCTTTTAACCAGTTGAATCCTGCTGTCAGTCTCTGAGAGCGTCATTTAACACACGTCAGCCGGAAGTGGGTCACAAATCCCACTCATCTATGCTCCTGTCACGTAATCGGGGGGCGCTGATGGGTTGTAATAACTGCCGAGGGTCTGCATAAGACCCCCATGACTGTCATTGTGAATTTCCAGTGAATGCTGGCTCGTGGCCACAGTTCATAGGAAATCGTGATTTTTGCTATACATAAAAATCTAAAATAAAAACAAAATGTGCAAATACCCTGCAGTAAAAAAAATAAATAGCAATAGTGCATGAAAATAACATACAGTGTCATGTAAAAGTTTGGACACTGTTATTGGGAACAGTTAAGCAGGTTGAGGATGAAATGATCTGTAAATGTCTAAAGTTAAAGATGACACATTTCCTTTTTATTTTAGCCAAAAAAATATATAAATATTGTCATTTTTAACATTTTAAAAATTACAGAAAGGAAAATGGGCCAATGCTAAGATTTGGTCAACCATGGAGATTTGTGTGCTCAGATACCTTTGACCAAGGTTTCAGACCTTTATTAGACTGTTAGGGTTATGGCTTGTTCACTATTATCGTTAAGAAAAGACAGGTGATGCAAATGGAGGGCCCACCAGGGCCGTGGGGTACTTGGTCCCAGGCCGGGCAGTTCTTAAAAGGGAAGTCACGGCAGCAGTGACCCAGTCCGAGGCCCTGGGCGTCCAATAAAATTGTCAAAGATGATGGTTGGGGTAGTTTGTAGGGGAATTAGTTTGTGACGCCACCTGTGGTGTTTGGCTATATATGGCTGACGCTGTGGTTCAGGTCCAGTGGGGCGGATGGTGACGCAGCAGAAATGTTACTGCTATCCACGGGTAGAGCTAGGCCCCAGGGCAGATATAGCAGTCTATTCAGGTGATGGTGAACGTTGAGGTGCAGAGAATAAACAAGGGACACAGAAAAGTGCAGTTTTCTTTGCCTTTCACTTCTTGGTAAATGAAGATGCAATCCGGGGTACTCGTTACAGATGATAGCAGGAGTCCGGTTAGCCTGGAAGCATTCAGAGGGTCCACCCTGCCAGGTGGGGTTAGAGGCCTTCCTGCTGCGCTCCCTTTTCTGGTCCCTGCTGTCTGTAGCTAAGCCACGACCCTCTCCTGCATGTTGGCTTCAACCTGTATGGCAAACAGCATGAGCCTATCACAGGCACTGTCTGTTCACTGGCAGTCCTGGGCTCTTGGTCTGCTGCGGTGCCTCTAGGTGTTCGATGTGGTGAGGGAGCTTGCAGTCCCCTGCCCTCCAGATTCGACTGTCGGGGCGTAGAGCACCCGCACAGCCCAGGACTCTGGCGTCCATTTTATCAGCGATCCGCTCTGGGATCAGCTCTGATGCAGCTGCAATTCCCAGAGCCCTTGTCTCCGCTCCTCTCTCTTACCTCACCTCAGACTAACTGACTCTTTCCAGAACAATCTCCCTACCTCAGCACTAACTCCTCCCACCAACTGTCACTCCATTAAGCTCTGCCCCTTTTTGGTCTGGAGTTAGAACAAGTGTAGGATGCTGTGTATTACCTCGCATGGGGACCTCTTCCTGCTTCCAGGCATGACATCGCCACCCTGTAAAAGGAGGCAATGTACCATGGCAACCGGACTCTGAGGTGTCACACAAATTTCCCAGATTAATAAAAATCCAGCCTCCTCTAACCTTCTGCCAAAAACCAGCAGCCATAGGTTCTTCTAAGCAGCTGCCTAGCACTCTGAAAATGAAACTGATGGAGGTCCACAAAGCAGGAGAGGGCTATAAGAAGACAGCAAGATGTATTCATGCTGCCATTTCCTCAGTTCAAAATGTAAATAAGAAATGGCAGTTAACAGAAATAGTGGAGGTCAAGTTAAGGTCTGGATGGACAAGTAAAATTTCAGTGAGAACTGCTTATAGGATTGCAAAAGGGCAAATCAGAACCCCCGCTTGACTTCAAAAGACCTTTAGAAAGATTTAGGCCTCTTTCACACTTCAGTCATGCGACGTCAGTCAAAATCCACCAAAGTGTGAAAAAAACGGATACGCTTTTTTCTCATTGATTTGCATAAGTGGCGGATTTTTACGGATCGTCGTCCGTTAGATCCGTTTTTTGACTGATCCCCCATAAATTTGGCGTCCGCCATTTTTGGAAAACATCCAATGCAACGTTTTTTGTGTGCGTCAAAATGGTGGATCAGTCAAAAAATGGATCTAACTGTTATGGGTCTGTGGAACACACCAAATATATAATGTAGAAAGGTGCGTTCGCAGCCCGGGTCCACCGTGCAAGCGGAGCCTGCTGCTAGTAAAAATGGCGCGAGAAGCAAACTCTGTTATCCCGCAGAGTCGCCAACATAAACGTCGTAATGCGCTGTGGCAATGAGTGTGAACTCTGTTACTCCACAGAGCCGCTAGAAAGAGAGCCGCAGCGCTATATGGCGATGTGTGCGCACTCACTAAACACAACTGAGTGGCAAAGAAAACACGCTAGGGCGCTGACTAGCGTTGAAAGCGAACCCTGTTACGTCACAGGGCCGCTGAGAAAAAGCACTGTGTCCTGTAAGGCTCTCAGGTACATAGTTAAGTGCTAAGCGTACATAAAGCATGATCATGTGCTAATGTCCTCGCGGGAGTCACCCGCAATCTATGGCGTCTGAACGCCAGACCCTGAATACGGCAATCAAAACTCCTCACCGGTTATGCCGGTAATCTAGGGCATCTAGGACACCGACCCTGACCAGCTACCATACCAAACTCCTCACCGATTAAGTCGGTATTCTAGTGGCTTATTTCAGCCGGGTCCCTATCCACACATACACATGACCACACAGGCGCATAGCATACAATGGTTGATATTAGCGCATGGCGGCCCAGCCATGCTACCCTTTTATAGCAACAGCTACAGGACCTTCCAGGAACAAGGACCAATGAGAAACTGTTACAAACACATGTAGCTACATGACCTTCCTGGCGGACGAATAGGAGCCGCTGCAGCACCTGAACATGTGACCCCTGATCTCCAATGAGAGATCTCACTCTGGGCATGCTCAGAAGGGAAAACGCAGGACTTTGTCCCAAAGACATCTGCTCCAGCACTGGCTATAATAGCAGATCCAGGAAAGGCAGCAGCAAGTCACTGCACAGTAGTGGAGTGGGCAAGACGCTTGGACTGATGTCTCTGCTGAGCAGGCTCCACTGCAGCCGGAGATGAATGGGAGACCGCAGCGGGATGGGTTCGAGACTCCCCTTGTGCAGCAGCGGGAAATCGAACCCTAACACTAACGGATGACCATCCGCCAGCGGATCCATTGCTCCCATAGAAAATCCATTCAAAATGCCCAGAACACTGTCCGGGTCTCTCTCTCTCTCTCTCCCTGTGCCAGACATGTGTACCTGCATTTTCCGGGTTACATTCCGGATTGAAAAGTTCATAGCGGATCCGTCAAAAAACGGATCCGTTTGCATCCGTTTTTCACCTTTTCTGACGGATCCGCTATTTTCACACTTTGGCGGATTTTAACTGACGCCAAAAGACTGAAGTGTGAAAGAGGCCTTAGCAGTCTCTGGAGTTGTGGTACAAGGTTCTACTGTTCAGAGACACCAGCAAAAATATAGCCTTTATGGAAGAGTCATCAGATGAACACCTCTACTGCATTGTCACCATAAAATTCAGCATCAGAAGTATGTAAAAGAACATCTAAACAAGCATGATGCATTTTAGAAACAAGTCCAGTGGACCGATGAGGTTGACATAGAACTTTTTGGCCACAATGATCAAATGTATGTGTTGAGTAAAAAGGGTTCAGAATTTCAGGAAAAGAACATCTAGCAACCATTAAGCATGGGGGTGGATTAATCATGCTTTGGAGTTGTGTTGCAGCCAATGGCAGGGGAACATTTCACGGGTAGAGGTAAGAATGGATTCAGTGAAATTTCAACAAATTCTTGATGCAAAGTACCGTCTGTAAAAAAGCTGTGGAAAGAGGATGGCTTCTACAAATAAACAATGATCCTAAATCTACAGTAGACTACCTCAAAAGGTGCAAGCTGAAGGTTTTACAATGGCCCTCACAGTTCCCTGATCTGAACATCATTAAAAATCTGTGGTTAGATGTTAAAATAGCAGTGCATTCAAGATGACTCAGGCACTGTCACAGAACTGGAAGAATTTTCAAAAGAAGAATGGATTGAAATCCCTCAAATAAGAAAAAAAAAGACTTTTGGCTTGCTATAAAAAGTGTTTACAAACTAGGATACTTTCAAAAGGGGGTGCTACTAGAAGCTTACCATTCAGGGTGCCCAAACTTTTGCATTGGACCTTTTTCCTTTTTGCAATTTTTTAAATGTAACAAATAACAATTTACAGTGTATATATATATATATATATATATATATATATATAAAACACAAATAACATATATATAATACAAATGACAATATATATTGTTTTGTCTAAAATACAAAGAAAATGTGTCATCTTTAACTTTAGGCCTTTTAGAGATCATTTCATCTTCAACTTGCTTAACTGTTCACAATAACAGTGATTTTGACCAATGGTGCCCAAACTTTTACATGTCACTGTAAGGTACATAGTTAACATAATTTAGATTAAAAAAATGTAAAAACAATCCCACCGCATCAAGGCGACCCTATATGGGACGATCCTAACCTCTTATATTAAAACCTTACCATATGTCAAAGAACATAAATGTGAATAAGGGCCAAGAAGTACCAAGATCCTGACTGATGAACACCAAGCCATGGGGTGCTATATAAATGTAACGTCCAGCTCAAAGTAAAGGGAGGACACACACTTATTTGCATAATATATTAGAAGTTAGGACTGTCCCGAATAGAGCCATCTTGATGCAATGGGATGGCTTTTACGTTTTTTTTAATCAAAATTATGTTAACTAAGTACCCTATGTTATTTTCATGCACTATTGCTATTTATTCACAGTAGGGTATTTGCTCATTTTGTTTGTATCTTACGTTTTGTCTGTTTAATGGCCAGTGTGATCAGGTGACTACATGCTGCATGCATACCAATTTATATACCAGTTCACCTCTTTAGATTTTCGGACGATCATAGCTTCAAGTCTCGTAAGGGAACTATTGAAGTATGTAAAAAGTCCCAGTTCCTGCCCCAGATTCTGAAAAATGAAAATGCTACACATCTCGGAAATAGGGGGACCCCCACACCATTTTTTTTTCGAGGGGATCCCCTATTTTTGTTACCAGCCAAGATAAGCAGACTACTGTGGCCTGATATTATCAGGCTTGCAAGGTTCATGGATATTGGATCCTTAACAGCCTTAAATACCATGCCTCAGCAGTCTGCTTCATCTGGCTGGTTAACAAAAATAGGGGGACCCCACGCCATTTTTTTTTCGAGGGGATCCCCTATTTTTGCTAATCAGTTCACTTCAGGTCAGCTGGGATTCCCTCTGACGTCACTAATGCTGTGCGGTGTCCCCGGCTGACCTGAAGTGAAAGTGGGAAGCAATCAATTAAGCTTTCCACACTATTCACTTCCTCTCCTGTCAGCTGGGAGAAGAGATGATTCATTCGGGGGTTTACTGCTGGGCTGGCAGCATTACCTGCGGTCCCTGCAGTAAACATTAACCCTTTCAGAAGGATTACATCGGGGGACCTAACTGTGCGTCAGATAGGTAAGAACAATGTTGCTTTATTATTTTATTTTTATTACAGGTGAACAAGGGCTTCAAATGGATTTACCTGGAAAATAAAATATGGTCAAAAACTGTGATTATTTCATTAAAATGATTTTTAATTAAATTGTGTGTGTTTTATTTTTATTTCATATAATAGGATTAATAATTGATAGTTGTCTAATTGACAGCTCTCAATTATTAACCTGGCTTAATTTCACCTTTCAATAGCAAGGTGGCTTTAACCCATTATTAACCCACTCGCCACCGCTACAGGGAAATGGGAATAGACCGGCAAAGTGCCAGAAAGGGCGAATCTAATTATAGATTTGCCTTTTCTGGGGTGTCTGGGGACAGATGTTAGTAGCCAGGGGGGGGGCGAAAAATAATGGTCCCTCTCTGGGCTATTATTATCTGCCCCCACTCGCTTGCTTTGTCTGTTTGGTTGAGAAAATAGTGCGGGAGCCCACGCATTTTTTTTCAACGAACTTACACCTTTAATTAACCCCTACATGTCTGAAATTTTGCATCCATACACTCATGTAATTGTTAGAGAAAACCATATATCAAACTACATGAAATGACATGGTTAACTGTATGTAAAAAATGTGTCATTTCATGTCGGGTCTGTAATTTCACAAAAGCCGGCAATTGAATTAGCGGCTATTATACTATGTAAAAGTGTATGACCTATATATATAGATATATAAATATCTATATATATAGGAGGCATCGTGATTACTCGCTAATCCCGCCCCTGCACAGTAGCTCTGCCCCCACCACATTACCACACATAATCCCGCCCCCACCACATTACCACACACAAACACATCACGACACACAATCCCGGCCCCCACCACATGGCCACATAGACAGTAAATCCTTTAAATGGCAGAAATGGCCATGATATTTATTTTGGGTTACATAAATTAATAAATTATTTTAATAAATAAATCCATATAAATTAATAAATTAACAATTCAACAACCAATCCACCCATCACATGGGCGATTTTCCCACAAATTAACATCACGACTGAAAATAGGGGAGGGCGGGAGGGATCTTCTTTTCTCCTCAGACGCTGACTGAGATCGTATAACACTGCAGGGCTAGTTATAGCACACAACAGCCCGCCAGAATCAAAGTCCACCAATAAACATCCTTTAAAATTGGGCGCCAAAAACTGGCTCAAACCGGTTTAAACCAGCTCTTGATACTTAACACAGCTCACTTACTGGCCCCAAAATGACCTTTATAAATATATACACAGCAAAAATTCAGGGCCTATGTGGCCATGAGTCCCCCCCTTTATTAAAATGCTTATTTTACGGGGGAGGGCAGACATTACAACACATAATCCCGCCTGCCACCACATTACCACACATAATCCCGCCCCCACCACATTACCACACACAAACACATCACCACACACAATCCCAGCCCTCTACCACATTACTGCTCATAATCCCGCCCTCCCACCACATTACCACTCATAATCCCGCCCCCCACCATTTTACCGCTCATAATCCCGCACCCCAACCACATTACTGCTTATAATCCCGCCCTCCCACCACATTACCACACATAATCCCGCCTCCCACCACATTACCACACATAATCCCGCTCCACCACCACATTACTGATCATAATCCAGCCCCCCACCACATTACCACACATAATCCCACCCCCCACCACATTACTGATCATATTCCCTCCCGCCACCACATTACCACACATAATCCCGCACCCCCACTACATTACTGCTCATAATCCCCCCTCCCACCACATTATTACTCATAATCCTGCCCCCCACCACAATGCTACACATAATCCCGCACCCCACCACATTACTGCTCATAATCCTGCCCCCCACCACATTACTGCTCATAATCCTGCCCTCCACCACATTACCGCTCATAATCCCGCACCCCCACCACATTACCGCTCATACTCCCGCCCTCCCACCACATTACCGCTCATAATCCCACCCCCACCACATTACCGCTCATAATCCCGCACTCCCACCACATTACTGCTCATAATCCTGCCCTCCCACCACATTAGCGCACATAATCCTTCCCCCCCACCACTTTACCACACACAATCCCGCCCCCACCACATCACCACACATAATCCCGGCCCCCCACCACATCACCTCACATAATCCCACCTCACCACCACATTACCACACATAATCCTACCCCCCACCACATTACCACACATAATCCTGCCCCCCACCACATTACCACACATAATCCTGCCCCCCACCACATTACCATAATTAATCCCACTCTCCCACATTACCACACGAGGCCCCGTCCCCACACATTACCACACGAGGTTCTGTCCCCACACATTACCACATGAGGCTCCGTCCCCACACATTACCACACAAAGCTTCGTCCCCACACAGTACCACACGAGGCTCCGTCCCCACACATTACCACACGAGGCTCCGTCCCCCCACATTACCACATGAGGCTCCATCCCCACACATTACCACATAAGGCTCCATTCCCACACATTACCACACGAGGCTCCGTCCACACACATTACCACTCGAGGCTCCGTCCCCACACATTACCACACGAGGCTCCGTCCCCACACATTACCACATGAGGCTCCGTCCCCACACATTACCACAAGAGGCTCTGTTCCCCTACATTAACACACGAGGCTCTGTTCCCCCACATTAACACACGAGGCTCCGTCCCCCCACATTACCACACGAGGCTCCGTCCCCACACATTACCACACGAGGTTCTGTCCCCACACATTACCACATGAGGCTCCGTCCCCACACATTACCACACGAGGCTCCGTCCACACACATTACCACACGAGGCTCCGTCCCCACACATTACCACACGAGGCTCCGTCCCCACACATTACCACATGAGGCTCCGTCCCCACACATTACCACAAGAGGCTCTGTTCCCCTACATTAACACACGAGGCTCTGTTCCCCCACATTAACACACGAGGCTCCGTCCCCCCACATTGCACGAGGCTCCGTCCCCACACATTACCACACTAGACTCCGTCCCCACACATTACCACATGAGGCTCCGTCCCCTCACATTACCACACGAGGCTCTGTCCCCACACATTACCACACAAGACTCAGTCCCCACACATTACCACACGAGCATCTTACTGAATCCAGTTTGTTTTCGATTTTACACTGTGAATAAAATGTATCATCAGTATTATTCAGATTTTTGATGATTATTATTGTTATTAACTTCATTTTAATTTCATTTACAACCTGCGTAAGCGCTATTGAATGTTGTCATTATTTACTTTAGTTTAATCACCAGCAGCGTTAATTAGATAGCAATGAGTGTGCCGAGCGTTAGCTGGCTGGAAAAAGCTAGTATATATGTATATATATATATATATATATATTTATATATATATATATATTTGTGTCACAATGACATGTAAAAAAAAGCGTGGGCTCCCGCTGTATTTTCTGAACCAGACAGACAAAGCAAGCGAGTGGGGGCAGATAATATTAGCCTAGGGAGGGTGCATTTATTTAGTGCCCCCCCTGGCTACTAACCTCTGCCCCCAGCCACCCCAGAAAAGGCAAATCTATAATTAGATTCGCCCTTTCTGGCACTTTGCCCGTCTATTCCCATTGCCCTGTAGCGGTGGCGAATGGGTTATTAATGGGTTAAAGCCACCTTGCTATTGGATGGTGACTTTAAGCCAGGTTAAAAATTGAGAGTTGTCAATTAGACAACTATCAATTATTAATCCTATTGTATGAAATGGATAAAAAAAACTCACACACATTAATGAAAAATCATTTTAATGAAATAAATACACAGTTTTTGACCATCTTTTATTTTACTGGTAATCCTCGATTCCCTTGTTTTCCTGAATTAAAAATAAAATAATAAAGCAACATTATTCTTACCTATCCGACGTACAGTCAGGTCCCCCGAAGTAATCCTTCTGAAAGGGTTAACGTTTACTGCAGGGACCACAGCTAATGCTGCCAGCCTCGCAGTAAACCCCCGAATGAATCATCTCTTCTCCCAGCTGACAGGAGAGGAAGTGATTAGTGTGGAAAGCTTAATTGATTGGTTCCCACTTTCACTTCAGGTCAGCCGGGGACACTGCACAGCATTAGTGACGTCAGAGGGAATCCCGGTTGACCTGAAGTGAACTGATTAGCAAAAATAGGGGATTCCCTCGAAAAAAATGGCGTGGGGTCCCCCTATTTTTGTTAACCAGCCAGATGAAGCAGACTACTGAGGCCTGGTATTTAAGGCTGTTAAGGATCCAATATCCATGAACCTTGCAAGCCTGATAATATCAGGCTACAGCAGTCTGCTTATCTTGGTTAATAAAATAGGGGATCCCCTTGAAAAAACAAATGGCGTGGGGGTCCACCTATTTTTGTTAACCAGCCAAGTAAAAAGCAGAGTGCTGCAGCCTGGTATTAAAAGACTGTCAAGGCCCATGGATTTTGGCCCTCAACAGCCTAAAAATACCAGGCTGCAGCAGCCCCACAATTGGCGCATCCATAGATGCGCCAATTGTGGCACTTTACCTGGATCTTCCTACTTGCCCTGTAGCGGTGGCAAGTGGGGTAATAAGGGCTTAATGTCACCTTTGATTGAACGGTGACAATAAGCCCGGTTAATAATGGAGAGGAGTCAATAAGACACCGATCCATTATTAATCATAAAGTTTGTACATGTTTAAAAAAGACACAGCCAGAATAAAGTCTTTTAATGAAATAATACACAACTAGAGTTGAGCGATACTTTCCGATATCCAAAAGTATCGGAATCGGAATGGTATCGCCGATATCATTAAAATATCGGCGATACCCGATACCGATACCGGAAGTCCCATGTAAGTCTATGGGAACAAAATATCGTAACTAAAAAAACCCCATTCTTTCCTTGTAAACACTAAATATACACACATAGAATACATATATATATATATATAATACATGTCATTGTGACATATATATACATATATGTATAGTTTATACACTTCTACATAGTAAAATATCCTCTGATTCAATTGCCGGGTAAAGCCGGCTTCAGTGAAAAGACAGAAGCACCCGACATGAAATGACACTTGGTGTACATAGGGTTAACCATGTCTTTTCATGTCCTTTGCTATCTAATTTGCACAAACAATTAAATCAGTCTACGTGTGCAAAATTTCACACCTGTAGGGGTTAATTAAAGGTGTAAATTCGTTGTAAAAAAAACGGACTTTTTTGCTACGAATTTACACCTTTAATTAACCCCTACAGGTGTGAAATTTTGCACACATAGACTGATTTAATTGTTTGTGCAAATTAGATAGCAAAGGACATGAAAAGACATGGTTAACCCTATGTACACCAAGTGTCATTTCATGTCGGGTCACCCGACATGAAATGACACTTGGTGTACATAGGGTTAACCATGTCTTTTCATGTCCTTTGCTATCTAATTTGCACAAACAATTAAATCAGTCTATGTGTGCAAAATTTCACACCTGTAGGGGTTAATTAAAGGTGTAAATTCGTTGTAAAAAAAACAGACTTTTTTGCTACGAATTTACACCTTTAATTAACCCCTACAGGTGTGAAATTTTGCACACATAGACTGATTTAATTGTTTGTGCAAATTAATGCAAAGGCAAAAAAAGACATGGTTAACCCAGTACACCAAGGGCATTTCATGTCGGTTTCGCTTTTTTACAAAAGGGGAAATTTAATTACCATTATACATTTAAGTTATAACTCAAAATAAATTATATTATTTTCACAAATTAATTCAGTATATTATATATATGAGGTGTAAAATTGTGAAAAAAAGCTGGGGGTTTCCCCCCCTATTTTCGCAACCCAAAAGACAAAACCATGAGTGGGGGGAGATAATAAAGCCCAAGAGGGCCATTATTTTTTTCCCCCCCCCCGGGACTAAAATCTGCCCCAACACCCCAGGAAAAACAAATCTATAAATTAAATTTGCCCTTTCTGGGACTTTGCCGCTATTCCCCCTTGCCCTGGGTTTTTTTTTTTTTTTTTTTTTTTTTTTTTTTTTTTTTTTTTTTTTTTTTTTTTTTTTTTTTTTTTTTTTTTTTTTTTTTTTTTTTTTTTTTTTTTTTTTTTTTTTTTTTTTTTTTTTTTTTTTTTTTTTTTTTTTTTTTTTTTTTTTTTTTTTTTTTTTTTTTTTTTTTTTTTTTTTTTTTTTTTTTTTTTTTTTTTTTTTTTTTTTTTTTTTTTTTTTTTTTTTTTTTTTTTTTTTTTTTTTTTTTTTTTTTTTTTTTTTTTTTTTTTTTTTTTTTTTTTTTTTTTTTTTTTTTTTTTTTTTTTTTTTTTTTTTTTTTTTTTTTTTTTTTTTTTTTTTTTTTTTTTTTTTTTTTTTTTTTTTTTTTTTTTTTTTTTTTTTTTTTTTTTTTTTTTTTTTTTTTTTTTTTTTTTTTTTTTTTTTTTTTTTTTTTTTTTTTTTTTTTTTTTTTTTTTTTTTTTTTTTTTTTTTTTTTTTTTTTTTTTTTTTTTTTTTTTTTTTTTTTTTTTTTTTTTTTTTTTTTTTTTTTTTTTTTTTTTTTTTTTTTTTTTTTTTTTTTTTTTTTTTTTTTTTTTTTTTTTTTTTTTTTTTTTTTTTTTTTTTTTTTTTTTTTTTTTTTTTTTTTTTTTTTTTTTTTTTTTTTTTTTTTTTTTTTTTTTTTTTTTTTTTTTTTTTTTTTTTTTTTTTTTTTTTTTTTTTTTTTTTTTTTTTTTTTTTTTTTTTTTTTTTTTTTTTTTTTTTTTTTTTTTTTTTTTTTTTTTTTTTTTTTTTTTTTTTTTTTTTTTTTTTTTTTTTTTTTTTTTTTTTTTTTTTTTTTTTTTTTTTTTTTTTTTTTTTTTTTTTTTTTTTTTTTTTTTTTTTTTTTTTTTTTTTTTTTTTTTTTTTTTTTTTTTTTTTTTTTTTTTTTTTTTTTTTTTTTTTTTTTTTTTTTTTTTTTTTTTTTTTTTTTTTTTTTTTTTTTTTTTTTTTTTTTTTTTTTTTTTTTTTTTTTTTTTTTTTTTTTTTTTTTTTTTTTTTTTTTTTTTTTTTTTTTTTTTTTTTTTTTTTTTTTTTTTTTTTTTTTTTTTTTTTTTTTTTTTTTTTTTTTTTTTTTTTTTTTTTTTTTTTTTTTTTTTTTTTTTTTTTTTTTTTTTTTTTTTTTTTTTTTTTTTTTTTTTTTTTTTTTTTTTTTTTTTTTTTTTTTTTTTTTTTTTTTTTTTTTTTTTTTTTTTTTTTTTTTTTTTTTTTTTTTTTTTTTTTTTTTTTTTTTTTTTTTTTTTTTTTTTTTTTTTTTTTTTTTTTTTTTTTTTTTTTTTTTTTTTTTTTTTTTTTTTTTTTTTTTTTTTTTTTTTTTTTTTTTTTTTTTTTTTTTTTTTTTTTTTTTTTTTTTTTTTTTTTTTTTTTTTTTTTTTTTTTTTTTTTTTTTTTTTTTTTTTTTTTTTTTTTTTTTTTTTTTTTTTTTTTTTTTTTTTTTTTTTTTTTTTTTTTTTTTTTTTTTTTTTTTTTTTTTTTTTTTTTTTTTTTTTTTTTTTTTTTTTTTTTTTTTTTTTTTTTTTTTTTTTTTTTTTTTTTCCCCCCCCCCCCCCCCCCCCCCCCCCCCCCCCCCCCCCCCCCCCCCCCCCCCCCCCCCCCCCCCCCCCCCCCCCCCCCCCCCCCCCCCCCCCCCCCCCCCCCCCCCCCCCCCCCCCCCCCCCCCCCCCCCCCCCCCCCCCCCCCCCCCCCCCCCCCCCCCCCCCCCCCCCCCCCCCCCCCCCCCCCCCCCCCCCCCCCCCCCCCCCCCCCCCCCCCCCCCCCCCCCCCCCCCCCCCCCCCCCCCCCCCCCCCCCCCCCCCCCCCCCCCCCCCCCCCCCCCCCCCCCCCCCCCCCCCCCCCCCCCCCCCCCCCCCCCCCCCCCCCCCCCCCCCCCCCCCCCCCCCCCCCCCCCCCCCCCCCCCCCCCCCCCCCCCCCCCCCCCCCCCCCCCCCCCCCCCCCCCCCCCCCCCCCCCCCCCCCCCCCCCCCCCCCCCCCCCCCCCCCCCCCCCCCCCCCCCCCCCCCCCCCCCCCCCCCCCCCCCCCCCCCCCCCCCCCCCCCCCCCCCCCCCCCCCCCCCCCCCCCCCCCCCCCCCCCCCCCCCCCCCCCCCCCCCCCCCCCCCCCCCCCCCCCCCCCCCCCCCCCCCCCCCCCCCCCCCCCCCCCCCCCCCCCCCCCCCCCCCCCCCCCCCCCCCCCCCCCCCCCCCCCCCCCCCCCCCCCCCCCCCCCCCCCCCCCCCCCCCCCCCCCCCCCCCCCCCCCCCCCCCCCCCCCCCCCCCCCCCCCCCCCCCCCCCCCCCCCCCCCCCCCCCCCCCCCCCCCCCCCCCCCCCCCCCCCCCCCCCCCCCCCCCCCCCCCCCCCCCCCCCCCCCCCCCCCCCCCCCCCCCCCCCCCCCCCCCCCCCCCCCCCCCCCCCCCCCCCCCCCCCCCCCCCCCCCCCCCCCCCCCCCCCCCCCCCCCCCCCCCCCCCCCCCCCCCCCCCCGAATGCAGCCACGGGGGAGACTCTGCGGACCACCCCCTGGATATGCCTCCATAATGTAAGCCTCAAAAACTTGCTCACATTTTTTTCGGTACTATATTTCTCACCCATAGACTGTTCCATGCTAAGGAGTACATTTCGTTTGTATAAAGCCTAAAAAATTTGTTCAAATTTTATTGGTATTATATTGCTCACCCATAGGGTATTACATCTTTTGGTTACATTTTGTTGCTATAAAAGCCTTACAAAACTTGGTCAAAAATGTATAGATTTTATATTGCTCACCCATAGACTATTCCATGGTCTGGAGTACATATCTTTGGCATATAACCCTCAATAATCTCGTTCAAAATGTGGGTACAGAAAGTATTCAGACCCCTTGAAATTTTTTGTAACCTTGGCCAGATGTGTGCCTTGCCATAATTCTGTCTCTGAGCTCCTTGGCCAGTTCCTTTGATCTCATGATTCTCATTTCGTCTGACATGCACTGTGAGCTGTGAGGTCTTATATAGACAGGTGTGTGCCTTTTCAAATCAAGTTCTCTCAGTTTAATTAAACACAGCTGGACTCCAATGAAGGAGTAGAACCATCTCAAGGAGGATCACAAGAAGATGGACAGCATGTGACTTAAATATGAGTGTCTGAGCAAAGGGTCTCAATACTTATGATCATGTGATATTTCAGTTTTTCTTTTTTAATAAATTTGCAAAAATTTCTACATTTCTGGTTTTTTTCAGTCAAGATGGGGTGCGGATTATACATTAATGAGAAATAAATGAACTTTTTTGAATTTACCAAATGGCTGCAATGAAACAGAGTGAAAAATTTAAAGGGGTCTGAATACTGTACCCATTATACCCACTGTATATAGCCCATCCATAGGGTATTAAATCTTCTTGGGCACATTTCACTGCTATATAAGCCTCAAAAAATTATTTAAAATTTTATCATTATTATATTGCTCACCCATAGACTATTCCATGGTCTGGAGTACATATCTTTGGCATACAACCCTCAAGAATCTTGTTCAAAATGTAATCAGTATTATATAGCTCATTCATAGGGTATTACATCTTCTTGTTTACATTTCATTGCTTTATAAGCTTCAAAAAAAATATTTTTAATTTTATCATTGTTATATTGATCACCCATAGACTATTCCGTGTTCTGGAGTCCATTTCATTGGTATAAAAACCTCAAAAAACTCGTTAATAAATATATTGGTATTATATTGCTCACCCATAGCCTATTCCATGGTATGGAGTACATTTCATTGGTATATAACCCTCAAAAAACTTGTTGTAAATTTGTTGGTATTATATTGCTCACTTTTAGGGTATTTCATCTTCTTTGGTACATTTAGTTGGTATATAACCCCCAAAAACGTATTTAAAATATAATTGGTATTATATTGCTCATCCATAGACTATTCCGTGGTCTGGAGTAAATTTCGTTGATATATAACCCTCAAAAAAGTATTTAAAAATTTAGGCTGCATGCACATGTTTAAATCAAAAAGGAGTGTGAGCCATACTGTGTCACCATGTCTCCCCACATTGGGCGGTACATAGCGGTCAGAAACGAACACAATGACCATAAATAGGATGATTATAAAATTTACAATCTTTATTGCAACAAACAAAATATAACAAAAAAAACAAGTGCCTCTTTTGTGAAGTACATCTATGTATAGGGACCCTATTTAACATCTACTCTAGAAAACGTTACAATTGTGCATGTCATTAATAGATCATTGCTTAGATAATTGTACAAAAATAAAGTGCTAAACATGTATAATAGCAGTTACAATAATGTTTGATATGAATATGATCCCATAAAAAGAGTACAAACAATCCATTGGGATTCTAAGATGTGCTAAAGTGCCTGTGCATATAGAGTGAAAATCATATGGTGGAAAAAATTAAAAACATGATTAAAAAGTGCATATAAATGAGTCCATGATCAAAAATATGTCATCACAACAGTGTCATAATCCTAGGTATATAATTCATATAGAAATCCTTCTTAAATTAGCCAGTGCCATAGTAGGACTAGGAACTATGAAATTATAGGTATTTAGTATGGGGCAAATACAGCCTAAAGCCTTAGAGTAGATTATATGTAAGTGAATAATGACATTCACACATACGGACAATACTGCCCATGCTAAGTAATTTACAGAGTAATGTAGGGTCCATACTGCGTCTCTCAACCCCTACGTGCGTTTTGTCCACACTTCTTCAGGGGACGTGTCAGGGAAGAGGGACACTGGACCTTTTAAATGTATGGAGTCCCGATGAACAGGATACTAAGCCTCACGTGCATGGTCGGAGTTGCTAGAAGTATGACGTGGCGCGCTATGTCATCAGACCGGTCTCTGGAAATAGACTCGTCATCTCCGATGGTTGGACCGCAAGCATACAGACTGCCATGGTAACGGCCACTATGTGTTCCAGCAGGACCAGGTTGCCGGAGACAGATCAAGTCTGAGGCTAAGTGTACACGTTCAGGAATCTGTGCAGAATTTTCCTGAGTAAAACTGGACTTATTTCGCGGTAAAAAAGCACGTTTTTGCACGTATTTTGCTTGTGTTTTGCGTGTTTTGGTGCGTTTTTTGCACAGATTTTGTGCGTTTTTACCGTGATTTTTCCCTGAACTTTCTAGGTCAATAACATAGCGGGAAAAACGCTAGAATTCCGTGAAATTAATGAACATGTTGATTCTTTTTCCGCTATGCATTTTTTTTGTGGAAAAAAACGCACCATGTGCACAAAAATTGCGGAATTCATTCTAAATAATAGGATGCTTTATTCATGCGCTTTTGACGCGTTTCTTTCTCCGAAAAAGCACGAAAAAACAGCAAATATCCTGAACGTGTGCACTTAGCCTAAGGGCTGTACAGAAAAACAAGTGCGCTCACTTACCGCATGTCTGACCAACAGAAAATGTAAGTATGAGAACAATACCAAGGACTATGAGGGGATTCATAAGCTACCTTATGTCCAATGAATATATTTTAAAGTGAAAGTGAATATTCAATAAAGAGAGCTGCTATTAGTCAACAACAACAAAAGTACAAATCGATATATAAAACTGAATTATGTGTCGTGAATTATAAAATAGCATGATTGTAATTAGCGACTGCTTAATGAGGGGAAAGTATATGATTAAAATAATTGTGAATAGTATTAGTAATTAAGTGCTTATAATGTTAATATAAAATCTGTAATTACAAAATCATGTATACTTCTACATATTACAAAAGGAAAAAAGGATACATAAGACAAAGTGCATGATGTTTAAAAGAATAATAATAAGGATTCTATCTTTCCCTCGATTAGGTCAAAAGTATCAAATGAATAATGAATATATACATAGAAATATAAATACAAAGTCAGAAAACAAGAAGAAAACCCGTCTGTTATATTGTAACCCAAATAAGGGAATAAACAGCAAAAAGCACAAATCAAACAATAATTACTGAAAAATTTTAACAAAGTTTATTGAGTTCTCAAAAGTTAAGGTACTGTCACACTATACGAGATCGCTAGCGAGATCGCTAAAGCGTCAGCGATTTTATGACGCAGTAGCGATCTCGTTAGCGACGCAGCTGTGTGTGACATGTAGCAGCGATGTGGCCCCTGCTGAGATGTCGCTGATCGTTAATGAACGTTCTGAGCCATTTTTTTGTCGTTGGTGTCCCGCTGGTAAGCCTGAATCGCTGAGTGTGACACCCTTTATGAACGACTTTACCAGCGGCGCAGGTGGGACTAGGTTTTCCCAAAGACCACAGAGGTCGTTATACAGATCGCTGATCTCTGATGAGATCTTTGTGTTTGGAAGCTAACTAGCGACCATATAGCGATCGCGCCAACGATCTCGCCAGGTCATATCGCTGTCGTGATCGCTGGTGCGATCGCTAAGTGTGACAGTGCCTTAACAAATAAATAAATAAGCAATCTGTAGTAACATCAGATATGAGGGACACATAAGGCTACTGACTCCTTTAAAGACACAGAAGAGAATATATTATCCAAATCAGATTGTGTAAATAAAGTGCTAGGTGCTATAAATAGAAATGTAAGCAAACCACATCATATATCCCCTTTTGTATGACAATAAATTGCCAATTATATATATTCTAAGTGGGTATCCCATACATCTAACAAATAGCCAAGTCACTATTCACAACCTTGTTCAAAGAAAATTACAAATTTCCCAAGTATAAACTTACTAAAAGTGTGGAGTCTGTGCCGGGTCCCTCCACCCCGAAGCGCGTTTCGTCCACACTTCTTATGGGGGCGTGTCAGAAAACAGAATAAAATAGGGAAAAATTTCTCCATATTAGAAATACATGTCCATGGAGTTTTGTATACTTTGCTCATGCAATTCATAGCCTAGAAATGCGGACAGGCAGAGGCAATAATTCTCCATATCGTATCCATAACATCAGCAAAAGGAGCCATACATACATAACGACCTGGCTCGGTGGAACACAGACAGAAAGGCAACTATGAAAATACAAAATAAATCTAATAAAACTGTTGAAAAACAACACACAATTTAAAACCAAATATCTTCACTTTATCAAACCCCTATCCCATAAAAACTGCACTTGTGACCACGATATCACATTATAAAAAGGCACAAAAGCCAAACTTTTCATTAAGTCCCCTCAGGGCTTTGGTTCCCAACCGGTAGATCCACTTACATTCCATCCTTGCAAGGGTTTTGGTGAGATTCTCTCTCTGGGTCCCAACAAGACCGTATCGATGCCTTTGACTTTAAGAAGGTTTAAATCACTTATATGATGGAGAAAAAAATGTCTAGGCAGAGTTTTAAGTAATAGTGGGTCGTCAGCCGTCAATCCCTTCTCAGTGTCTCTTACGTGTTCCCTAGTTCGAATTCTGAGTTCATGAGTTGTCACACCAAAGTACAATTTCCCACAAGGACACTCACCACAATAGATTACTCCTTTTGAGTAGCATGATGGAAAAAATGTGATCTCTTGTGACGTTGTGGAATATTTGGCTTTTAGTTATGTTTGCATAAGTCTTACAATGGCCACAAGGTTAAAACCCTTTTATATCCAGCCATGTTCTGATTTAGGTCTGGGGTTGGTTCATAGTGACAGTGCAACAGAATATCTTTTAGGTTTTCAGAGATTCTAGTTGTAATCAAGAGAGTTGATGATAGACATTTTTTCAATGTAGGGTTCACCAAAAAAATCTTCCAATGTCTATTAATAATTTGGCAAAACTGCATCCACTGACTATTATATGTTGCGATGAGATGAACCTGGTTACTAGAGTACTCTTTGCTAGTAACTTAGTTGTTGTAGAAAAGTTAATTTCTCAGAGTGTTCTTGGCCCTCTGGTAACTGTTACGAATCATTTTGTGTCTGTAGCTTCTATTCTTAAATCTCCTGCTTACATCTTCGGATTATTGTTCAAACAATTACATACATGTTTGACTCTCAAAAATTGTCCAGTGGGTATTCCTCTTATAGTAGATGATCTCTGGAAGAGGATTGGAAGGCCCGATGGCCCAATATATGTGGATGAGCTGGTGTGGGTCACTCCCTATTCTCTTCTGTTTGGTTGTACAGGAAAAGGGATTACTGAGCTCGAGCTGGAGTCCGAGGAGGACTACACACGGACGGGAGTGTCTTTCTGGGTTCCTGAACATAGACTTTGGTTACAGACCTTACATCATCTGGTATAGACCAAGTTTCAGGAGATGTAACATCCCGGAACTGCTCCTCTGCAAGGGACAGCTCTTCATGCCAGAGACCATGTTTTAGTATGAGACAAGCGCCCTCAAGACAAATTGGAGTCCCGGTGGGAAAACCATATCGGGTGAAACAAAGAGTTGATGCTAGGGGGCCAGTTTATGAGATCCAGCCTGAAGGGACAGAGGGTGTCCCCACTCGCATTGCTCACCTAAACATTTTACAACCCTGCTTGTCAAGAGATTGCAACTCAAAGCAAAAGTTGTTGGACACCACAAGTGAAGTTCCAACGGTCCCTGTAACAGAGGAAGAGGAGGAGTCTGACGTCGACAGTCCGGCCAGGGTAAACGTGTCCACCAGTCCCCAAGGACAACCTGATGCAATCGGGCCAACAGAATCCACCAGTCCTGCTTTACGATGCTCCGAACATTACACTGCAGGCTTACCCCCTATTTTCTACAATCAAGATCAGTTTGTCTGGCAACAGATAGTCCAAGCTTTGGAAGAATGCCAGCTTGAGATAGAGAGACTATCACCCGTGAAATGGTGAGCTAGAATAGAGGGGAATGTAAGGAGAAGTACCAGAGCAGGGGTACCTTTTACACACCGGTTCCGGAACTCCCGGGGCTTTCACCCATGTTGCAGGGGGGAGCATCGAGAGTGCAGGACAAACTGGGTCATGTGACTAGTGAAGGTGAGGTGGGACTATATAGTGCTGCACGTGGGAAAAGTGGTAGAGCTCGCGCGGGAAAGCTGAGTGGCGTCTCAGGCTTTGTGACTGCTGTTAAGGCAGAGCTTCTCGTGGTGCAGGCAGTCTCGGCAGACCCCCGACAGAGAGGATCATTGCTGGTAGATGACCAGTTGACAGTTCCCTGCTGCCCTTCTCGCCAGGAGGGGACTCAGGGCCGACGCCACAGACTGTGCCGTTAAGAGAACGCCATGAGAAACTCCCGGCTAGGCCTGGACCTATTGAACAGAGACTTGCGCACACCGCTGAATGAAGGCTCGTTCTGGCAGTTCCTTACATTGGACTTAGTACAGTGCCAGACATCATTAGGTACGAGAAATTTACCTGATTCTCAGAGACTGCATCGAGATGTCAAGTGCCGTTGTTGTCTTTGCTACCGTTAGATCTTCACCTGTTGTAGCCATCTTTGCGACAATCTGCGCCGCTGCTGTAGGTGCCGCCTTTGGAACTCTGAGGCTCTGCATACGAGAAGGCATCAGTCTGATAAGTGTCACCTCTTTTCATATTGAACTATCATTCGCCCTACACCCACCTTTCCTCCTTCCCAGTTCTACCCCATTCCTACAATCTCTCTGCAACCCCTCACTCCCTGCATGGAGTGCAATTGATTGTTTAATAAAATCCTTAACTCTTGATCTGCCTCCTGTCCGTGGTGACATCACGCATTCCTGCAGTTTCTACATAAATAGGCCTCTTGAGAAAGGAGAGGTCCGAAATGCGCGTCGGGGCGGACGCGCTCATCTGGGTGAGGTGCATATTGTAGCGCTTTGCAGGTGACACAGAGGTAATTATGCAGCTCTATGTTGGGCATTATGTATTGTAACCTGTGTGGTAATGGTGCAAGGAGGTCACTGTGGATAGTCAACAGTGCGTATGCAGCAGTGACCATTGTCATATAATGTGGGCACATGTTTATGGGGATTATATGATGGCATTATAGCCTATATTATGATACATATATTCTATTTTCCCCAGTGATTAACCACCACATGTGACTGCCCGAGATATATACACATATTCGTGTTGGGCTTACATTATGTAGCGCCAATATACAAGAACCTTGATGACTGCGTCATGTTTTATGTGATCATGTATCTGTGTGTATTCCTACTCCCAGTATTGTTGAGATATGTATTTTAATGTTGCATAAATAAAATTGGTAATTGTTGATAAGTATCGCCTTATACATCTTTTTCTTGAAGTTGTGTCATATGTTGATATGATGATTGGCGTTAATCCATTAAGACACATGGTGATTTGATTTTTATGGCATTTATTCTACCATGAGTCTTTGTTATACCCGCTATTATAAATATCTGTGGAAAGATTACCACTAGGTGTCAATTTGTGTATCCAGGAACTCCAATTTTTCCAACTTTGTACGTTAATTTGATATTTAGTTTGTTGTCATTGACATTGTTCATAAGCAAATCAAAATCATGTCTTGAGCCATCCCAAATGACTCTTACATGATCGATGTAGCACATCCAATAATGGGTGTTCTCGATGCTCGGAACTGGATTGCTTGTGAAGATCTCTCTTTCCCATGCCCACGAAAGAGCTTGTCAGAGGATGGTGCACATGATGCTCACATGACCATATCTTGTTGTTAAACATAAATCTGTTTATTAAAAGTAAAACAGTTGTGCGTGAGTACAAATTCTTAGAGGATCAGCAAAACCTCAATCAATTGGGGTTCAAGATTACTAGTTTTTAAAAACCATGAGGTCACAGCCAAGCCATCTTTATGTCTTAGGCCGGGGTCACACTACCGTATAATACAGACAAGCGCGAGGCGATAAAAAATCGCATAGCGCTCGTCCCAATGTTAATCTATGGGACAGCTCCCATCATCCGATTTTTTTCTCGCATGTCTTATACGTGCTAGTGAAATCGCAGCATGCTGCGATTGTACTCGTATCTCGGCCGAGAGTCACCAATGCAAGCCTATAGGTGCGATAAAAAATGAATTCCACATGAACCATGCGTGTGAATTGCGAGAAATATGCAGGCATTGGGCAGGTGACAGGAAATTGCCTCAGCCATTAAATCAAGAAGGTTTGCCATGCTAATTAGCCTGGGAAGCTATTGAACCAGGAAGTATCACGCCTCCACGGAGTCCAGCAAGATGGCCAGACAAATTAATGTCGAGCTACTCATTGTGCTTGTACAGGAGATCCCAGAACTTTGGGATGTACGTGATGCACATTACGCAGACCGTTCGGGAAAAGATGCTTCATGGAAACGGCAAATTTATCCCAACTATGCAGAAAGTACACCTGAGCTTCAGCAGGAAATGAGTAAGTGCTAACCTTACTGCACCATTTACGCGAACAGGATCATATGTGATAATCTGATTGCTAGCCTGCATGTTTGCCTTTTGACACTTGTGAATTACCATGCGTTTTAAAACGACATTTCACAATGCTTACACTCTGATCCTAATGTCAAACATTTGTTTAATTGTTTTGCAGTGGGTGATGTCACTAGACGGTGGTGGAGCTGCCGTGACCAGTTCCGCAGAGAGCGGCAGAATCGGGCCAGGAGTGGGTCAGAGAGACCCCAAAAGCCGAAATACATTTATTACGACCGCTTGAATTTTCTGGCACCAATTATGGATCAGCATCCGTAAGTGCATACTTGTACTCCGCACACCTTTGCCTACTTGCCTTAAGGTATGATAGTAATTTATTTTCTTTCCATGCAAAATAGAACGGAATCCAATATCACAGAGCGGGAGACTAGCTCTGACTCAGAGGTCCACGTGAAACCAGTTGGTGATGGGGAAGAACAGGCTGGACCATCTTCCCAACAAGTTGCCAGTCAACAACCACCACCACCAGCACGACATTCTGCAGGACAGGAGGCACAAGAAGAGGAAGACCGTGGGCAGAGTAGCAGCCCAACCCTCCGCCTTGATACCTCACCACTTACTGCAGTAGTGTCAAGACGAGGACGACGCAGAAGGGAGCTAAACAACACGGGGACCAAATGCCAAATGGATACTGGGGTATTGAAGTATCTGTCCCGCACTGCAAATGATGATGGAGAAGAGCCCTATGCCCGGAGTCTGGCTCACTATCTATGCACTATCCCCCGAGAAGTAAGGCTGCGCGCCAGAGGTGCTCTTCAAATTGTGATAGATGCATGCACCCCACCCAATAACCCAACGCAGATCTTGGATTATCTAGAAAGATGGCAACTGTCACTGGCAAACCATCTCCAAATGCCTGTGCCACCTGATGATATCACAAGACCTGAAAGTGATCTCCCTTCCACACGTAGTACATCCCCACATCTACCTCAAGGTGTTAGTCAACACCGTCCTCAACAAGGACATGTATATCCTCCAGCAGTACATCACCAGTATGGCCACTTGACCATACCCAGTGGAGGAGAGTGGCCACTACATGGGTATGGTCGACATGGACATTCTGGTGTGTATCCGCACATGGGCCCTGTCAATACCCTTGAGTATGTCCCTCATTACCAAAGTGGACAGTACCAGCATGCTCCACCCCAAGTACCTTCCATGGTCCATCATGCCACCTCAGCCACAACTCAGCATCATGGCCAATTGGGTCAACAAACTAACCAACCCACTCAGGCTGATGCTCCTCCTTCTCCATCACATACATATATGAATTTGTGAACACTTTTTTTTATATTTAGTTTTTATATGTTATTTTTACATGATGTTATGCTTATTTTTTTTTCTGATTCTGGGTTTCTGGCCGCCAATACAGGCCATAATTGCCATATAATGGTAATATGGTATGTTATGCCCTAAAATTGTTGCTAGTAAAAAGCAAAAAGTCAAAATGGGATTGGTGTTTTTTTTTATGTATAGCTGATGCTATCAATGTCTTATTGGAGACATTATATTTCATGAAAAATAAACGGTACAATTAACATTATTTTCATGTTATCACACACACAGCAAAACAAATCATAACATAGACAATGCATTCTCTTGCCAAGGAGTATATCCCTCTGGGGAAACAAAATAATTAGTGAACACATCCCGCACTTTAAGTCCAGATGGTGAGCGACGTAGTTGATGTCCATGTGGAGTAGGGCCGACATAATTTTCATCTGCAACATCATAAGCCTCATTTGCAAGACAGTCATGTTTTCGGGTAAAGTTGTGTAGTACCACACATGCTTTTATCACTTGATTAACATTTTGTTCGCTTAGTTGTATTGCAGACTGCAGAACCTGCCATTTGGCAGTTAGAATGCCAAAGGCACACTCCACCAGGCGTCGTGCACGGGATAGGCGGAAATTAAAAATTCTGCGGCGGTTGTCCAGGTTTTGCCGTGGATAGGGCCTCATGAGGTTCCTGGTTAACTGAAATGCCTCATCACCAACCATCACATAAGGCACTGGCTCGAGATTATACCCTGGTAGCTGACGTGGGGGTGGGAGGTCCAACTGATTGCTCCGCATACGCCGACCCATAATTGAGGAATTAAATACTCTGGAGTCTCCTGTTCGGCCATAGGCCCCAGTATCTACTATAGTAAACATGTAAGCACTGTCGAACAGGGCCAACAGCACAACTGAAAAATATTCTTTGTAATTATAGTATTGTGAGCCAGAGTTGGGTGGCTTACGCACACGAATGTGCTTCCCATCAAGTGTCCCTATACAGTTAGGAAACTGGCACATCTCCAGAAACCCACGGGCTATACGCAGCCAATCTTGTTGTTTTGGCTCAGGCATGACCGATTGATGCAGTCTTGACCAAATTTCACTGCAGGTACAGTGAATAATCACTGAAATTGAGGATTTACTGAGTAAGAACTCAAGGTGTAGGGCCGCATATGATAGCCCAGTGGACAGAAAGCTTGAGGCAAAAAGAAAATAAGAAATTATGGCCTAAACAAATAACATTTTCAATATTACACCCAACATTAAGGTATGTCACATACCGTAAAGTCAGTAGAAGATGCTCCTCTGCCGAAATAGACTTGCGCATCACGGTATCCTTGTACGTGATCCCAGGGCGCACTGTCTCGAGAAAAATGTGAAAAGTGGCCAGGCTCATACGACAATATTGATAGAATTTGTCTGGATGGCTGCGTAGTGAAGCATAAAGCCGGGGAAAATGGCCTTTTGTCACCCGTAATCTCACAAGTGGATGGACCCACATTCTTCTCCGCCTCCTTGGATCAACAATGACTGGGTAAGGCTCCCCGTAATGCTAGGACAAAACCCAGTGTAAAAGAACCTGCTCTGTGTTGTTAAAGGTTAGCCTGTATGACATGATTTACACAAGTCAGCTAAACAAACACAACAGGAAAGTAGGAGGAGGAGGAGACTTGGTTTTCAAGCAATAAGTAGCCTTCAACATTAATTTCTAATTATTTTCAGGTCCGAAATCATTAATGTGCTCATTTTGCATGAGTGCGATAAAATTACGCCATACGGACGCCATACGGATGTCACACAGATCCTTAGATGCGAGGAAATCGCATCATCACTTTTAAAACGGATTACATACGGATCAACATATGGAAAACAGTTGTGCGATTATCGCATTACAAAATCGGACTGTTTATTTACACGTTGTGTGTGACTCCAGCCTTACGGACATATACAACGACTCTGCATCAGCTGTGACCATGAACATACTGTCAGACAGGTGCATATTGTACAGCCTATGTAGTGCAACTTTTGGATCCTTGATAAATCAAGGCAAACTAGCTAACAAGGGTTTCAACCACAGAGGGCTTGTGATCCAACCACCGGAGATGATGAGTCTATTTCCAGAGATCGGTCGGATAAAATAGCCCGCCACATCATACTTCTGGCAACACTGCCCGTGCACATGAGGCTTAACAACCTGCTAATTGTCGCTCCATACATTTAAAAGGTCCGATGTCCTTCTTCCCGACACATCCCCTGATGAAGTGTGGACGAAACATGTGTCGGGTTGAGGGACGCGGCACGGACCCTGCATTACTCTGTAAGTTACTTAGCATGGGCAGTCTTGCCTGCATGTACTAAGCCACATATTGAGTGTCATTATTCACTTACAAATAATCTGCCCTAAGGCTTAAGGCTGTATTAGCCATATACTAAATGCCTATACTTTCATAGTTCCCAGTCCTACTACAGTACTGGTTAATTTAGGACTGATTTCTATATGAATTATATCCTAGGATTATGACACTGTTCTGATTATATATTTTTCTTCATGGACTCATTTATATGCACTTTTCAATCATGTTTTTGTTTGTTTCCACAGTATGATTTTCACCCAATATGCACAGGCACTTTAGCACATCTTATCGCTATAATCGCAATAGATTGTTTGTACTCTTTTTATGGGATGACATTCATATCAAACATTATTGTAATTGCTATTATACATGTTTAGCACTCTTTTTTTGTACAGTTATCTAATCAATGATCTTTTAAAGACATGCACAATTGTAATGTTTTCTAGAGTAGACGTTTAATAGCGTTCCTATCCATAGGCGTACTTCCCACAAAAGGCATTTCTTTTATTAGGTATTTTTTTTGCTATATTTTGTTTGTTGCAATAAAGATTGTAAATTATATAATCCTCCTATTTATGGTTATTGTGTTCGTTTCTAGCCAATATATACCGCTCAACGCTGGGAGACATGGTGACACAGTCTGGTTTATAATGTGTGCACACGTTGCAGATTTGGTGTGCTTTTGTTCCTTTTTTCTGCTTAGTGACAAAACCTGAAGCAAAAAATGATGACAGCAAAGTAAATGAGAAACCAGCATTTTTGACTTGGTGCAGAAAATAATCTTGTTAATTCTCTGTGCGCTCTTTCAGTGAGTTTTTCACCATTGACTTCACTCAAGTCAATCAAAACCGCAGGTAAGAACGCACCAAAAATGCAGCAAAAACACCAAGAGATGCAGGAATGGTGCAAAAATTTTAGTCAACGTGTGCACATACCCTTATTGGTATTATATTGTTCACCCATTGACTATTCCGTGGTCTGGAGTATATTTCCATGCTATATAACCTTTTAATGCAAAACCTTTATAAATCTAGGAGTACCAATATATGACAATTTGAACCAAATGTGTATGAGACTCTCCTTTTTGTCTAATACATGGTGTATTTGAGTCCCTTAATTTTAGCAGTTCTTGCTTCCTTCAAAAATGAAACTGAAATTTCCTATTTTTGATAAAAAAAATCAATTTTGGTTTACTTAATTTATATTTTTTTAAATCCTTTTACATTTTGCCTTATATACGAGTCATTAGAGAGAAAAATATGTTTCTTAACTTTTTTCCTGTAAAATGCAATTTCTCATCACTTAAAGTAAAGTATTATTGTCACTCCTTAAAGTGGAGGAAAAGTGTGACACTATTGTTCTCAGCAGCAGTCTGGGAATCAGAGATTCTTCCAGAGATCTTCCCCATGATGTTCTCCTTCCATTCAGCCCTTTTTTCATCCATTTGAACATTTTCACTGCCCCCCAGACCTCTTTGTATGGTCAACTGGAAAAAAGCTTGGATTTCCCATTGACTCCCATTATACTCATTACTCGAAACGAGCATGCAAGTACTGGGAATTGCTTGCTCATATCTAACCCTCAAAAAAAATGTTAAAAAATATATACTATTTTATTTATCATTCATAGAATATTATGTGTTTTTGGGTACATTTTAGTGGTATACAACCCTCAAAAAATTGTTCACAAATTTATCGCTATTATATTGCTCATCCATAGAATATTATGCCTCCTTGGGTACATTTTGTTGCTATATATAACCGTCCAAAACTTGTTACGATACGATACGATATGATACGATACACTTTATTGATCCCGAGGGAAATTATGGTATCACAGCAGCGTTAAAACAGCATTACAAACAAAACATTACAAACAGCGTTACATAGAGTAGTTACTATACACAAATCTTGCACATGACTAGCCACAATACGTAACAAACAAAGGTACGCAAATCTCTGATCATTTCCATTAGTGCGCCAGCCCTAAGTCGTAGTCATCTTTCACCCTTAATGAATTGTTATACATCCCCATTGCGGTAGGCACAAACGATTTCCTGAATTTCTCCTTCTTGCACCTTAGTAGGATTAGACGGCTGCTGAATGTGCTCTTCTGATTCAAGAACAGCTCGTATAGAGGGTGTGTATTATTGTTCATTATAGCCCTGCACTTCTTTCAAATCCTATCCTCCACTACTTCCTCAAAAGAGTCAAGATGGAGGCCAACAGCTGCACTTGCCTTCTTGATAAGTTTGCTGAGCTTATTAGCGTCAGCTAATCGAACACTACTGCCCCAGCAAATGATAGCAAAAAAGATGGCGCTTGCTACAACGGACTGGTAGAACATTTACAGCATTTTACTGCACACATTGAACGACCTGAGCTTCCTCAGAAAGTACAGTCTGCTCACTCCCTTCTTGTGAACCTTCTCTGTATGACACCTCCAATCAAGTTTGCTGTCAAGGTGAACCCCCAAATATTTGTAGATCTCAACCATCTCCACCTCTTGGTCAGCAATAGTGATCGGTAAGTAATTATCCTTCTTCCTTCTATAACTCACCACCATCTCCTTGGTTTTCTTCACATTTAGTTCTAGACAGTTAGTCTGACACCAATCCACAAAGTCAGAAACCACCCTTCTATATTCCTCCTCCCACCGGTCCCCCACAATGTCCCCTACAATCAATGAGTCATCTGAGAATTTTTGGAGGTGACAGAAGTCGGATTTATACTGAAAGTCAGCTGTAGACAATGTGAAGAGGAAGGGCGACAGCACTGTACCCTGAGGGGCTACAACACTGCTCCGTACACTGCCAGATACCACCTCCCCATCCTTACAAACTGCGGCCTGTCTGTCAGGTAGTCGCTTATCCAGTTCACCATCCCCTCATCTACCGCCATATCAGTCAACATATTTTGTAG
Source organism: Oophaga sylvatica (assembly GCA_033576555.1). NCBI lineage: Eukaryota > Metazoa > Chordata > Amphibia > Anura > Dendrobatidae > Oophaga > Oophaga sylvatica. The sequence continues at coordinate 322,602,526 of JARQOD010000003.1, forward strand.
TAAGAGCGGCTGTAAGGTATTGAAAGCACTTGAGAAGTCAAAGAACATGGCGCGCACTGCAGTTCCATCATTGTCCAAGAATGAATGCATTGCATGTAGCAGAGACACTACAGCATCATCCACCCCCAATCTCTGCTGGTACGCAAACTGCAGGGGGTCAGTGTAGGCACTCACCCTTGGGCACAAGTAGGCTAGTACTATTCTCTCCAATGACTTCATAGCATGCAATGTTAAGGCCACTGGACGATAGTCGTGTAGGGAAGTTGGAAAGGTGACCTTGGGAACCTGCACCAGGCAGGTTGTCTTCCACAGCACTGGTATTCTCTGAGATTGTAGGCTCCTGTTAAACAGGTGCTGAAAGACATTACACAGTTGGTTTGCACACACTTTTAGGACACGTGGACAGAGGCCATCATGCCCAGCTGCTTTGCCAATGACTAGTTTAAGAAACTGTTTCCTCACATTCCTTGGGGAGACAGTGAAAGCAGACAGTTCATCCCCCAAAGTCAATGCTGCCGATCGTTCCTCAGCTCCATCCCTCATTCCTGATGACACAGCACATGTGTTGGTAAATCTGTTAAAGCATTTATTGATATTATATTGCTCATCCACACATTATTACTTATTCTTGAGTACATTTCATTGCTATATAACCTCCAAAAACTTGTTCAAATATTTATCAGCATTATATTGCTCACCCATAGAGTATTACGTACGACCATGCTCGTCACTGCTCATAACTCGCTGAAGCATCAAACTGTTAGAGATGCTTGTTATTCTGCGAGTACTTTTTGAATGTTCGAGAGCAAGCTTGAGTCCCCACCCCGCATGTTTGGCGCTTTTTAGACAGCCGATAAATATGCTTGGATTTCATGACAGACACTGTAATGTCGTAGCCATCTTGCTTGTGGCATTATTGTGGTTGTCTGGTCACATAGCGTCATCGAGCCTATATAATACCTGTGACGCCATGCTCGGCATATTGTAACCCGGAAACAGCCAGATCAGGGAGAGGTGCTGGTGAATTAGGGAGAGACTTTTAGCTGTGTATAGGCAGGGATTACACAACAGTTATATTTCTTTCAACTGCCACCACAGCCCTTATTAAGGCTAAATATAATCAATATTCATACTGCTGTTAGCAGCACTAGGGAGAGATTGTGCTGATGGAATAGTGCAGGACCGGTTAGGGCTAATTGCTTGTGTTTTCTGCTGCAGCTCATAGCAAAAGCCCTTCTAGTTCTCAGAGCTAATATTCTTTTTTCTCTTAGTCCTTAAGTCCTGCAAATTGTTCTGAGAATGGAAATATTAAACGCCACTTATACTGCGGCAGTTGTACACCAAAAGTATACAGCCAGACTCTTTTGGTTATATATAGCATTGCTATAATGCTCCTGCAGGGTAACAAGTCCATGTGAGGTGGGCAAATTTTCTTGAGATAGTAATCCTGCAAATTTTTTTCAGCGGTGAAATATTATATGGCATTTATATTTCACCAGCTCTGCATCAAAAGCATACAGCCAGACATGGTTGCTTAGCAATAGCATCACTATATTGATACTGCAGTGTAACAAGGCTATCTGAGGTGGGAAACTTTCCTGTAATATTAATCCTGTAGTTTTTTTAGCAGAGGAATGTTATGCGCCATTTATACTACACCATTTGTGCATTAAAATAAAAAGTCAGACTTGAATGGTTAGAAATAGCATCGCTATATTGCTACTTCAGTGTAATAAGTCCATCTGAAGTGGGCAAAATTTCCTGCAATAGTAATCCTGCAAAAAATTTTTAAACATGCAAATATGATATGCCATTTATACTGTGCCAGTTGTGCATCAAAATAAGAAAATCAGACTTGGTTGGTTAGAAACAGGATGGCTATATTGCTCTTGCACTATAGCAAGTCCATCTGAGGTGGGAACATTTTCGTGTGCCAGTATTCCTGAAATTTTTTTCAGTGGAAAAAAATATAATTCAGCATTTATACTGCATCAGTTGTGCATCAAACAAAAAAGCCAGACTTGGTGTTAGGGGTCGAGTTCCCGCTTCTGCACAAGGGGAATCTCTAGCCATTCCGGCTGTAGTCTCCCATTCATCTCCGGCCGCAGCGGACTCTGCTCAGCTTAGACGTTGGTCCCAGCATCTCACCCAGTCTGGCAGTGTGCAGAGGATTACTGCTGCTCCTCCAGACTCTGCTATTGTGGCCTGTACTGGTTAGCGGCGAGCAGACGTCTTTAGGACAAAGTCCTTGTTTTTCCCTTCTGAGCATGCCCAGGGTGAGATCTCTCATTGGAGATCAGGGGTCACATGCTCAGGTACTTCAGCAGCTCCTATTGGTCTGCCAGGAAGGTCCTGTGACTACTGGTGTTCTGGAACAAGTTTCATTGGTCCTTGTTTCTGGCAGGTCCTGTAGCTGTTATTATAAAAGGGTGGCAATGCTGAGCCGCCATGTGCTAGTAGCAACCATTATATGCTTTGCACCAGTGTGGTCATGCATGTGTGTGGTTAGGGCCCGGCTGAAATAAGCCCCTAGAATACCGACTTAATCGGTGAGGAGATTGGTATGCTAGCTGGTCAGGGTTGGTGTCCTAGATGCCCTAGATTACCGGCTTAACAGGTGAGGAGTTTGATTACCGTATTCAGGGTCTGGCGTTCAGACGTCATGGATTGCGGGTGACTCCCGCGAGGACATTAGCGCATGATCACGTTCTATGTTCGCTTAGCAGTCAACTGTGTACCTGGGTGCCTGACAGGACACAGAACTTTTTCTCAACGGCTCTGTGACGTAACAGGGTTCACTTTCAACGCTAGACAGCGCCCTAGCGTGTTTATTTTGCGACTCAGTTGTGTTTAGAGAGTTCGCACACATCGCCATATAGCGCTGCGGCACTCCTTCTAGCGGCTCTGTGAAATAACAGAGTTCGCACATATTGCCACAGCGTATTGCGGTGTTTATTTTGGCGACTCTGCGGGATAACAGAGTTCGCGTCTTGCGCCATTTTACTAGCAGCAGGTTCCGCCTGCACGGTGGACCCCGGGCTGCGAACGCACCTCTCTAACTCATATATTTGGTGCGTTCCGCAGACCCTAACATAATACTAGCGCCAGGGTCTGGATAGTAAAATGGCGCACGACCAGCGTCTACAGCAGTACATCCAGCAGCTGGAGTATAGGTTGGCGGCTCTAGAGCGCACAACCTCAGCTGTGGATGTTACAGCTGTCGCTGTTCAGGCTGCTAGCGTGGCTGCAGCCAGTTTGTCCTCTGCCACCCATGCTCCGACTTTATCCCGTCTCCCGCTTCCAGACAAGTTTGCTGGTGACAGCAAGCAATGTCTGGGATTCGTGAGTCAGTGCTCCATTCATCTTGAGCTTCTGGCTGCACGTTGTCCCACGGAACGGGCGAAGGTGGGTTTTGTGTTATCCCTCCTGTTGGGCAGGGCGTTGGAGTGGGCAACGCCGCTGTGGGAGTGCGACGATCGTGTGGTACAGCGTGCTTCTCTCTTCCTGGAGGCTCTGAGACTGGTCTTCTTAGGACCTCGTGTCACCCACGATACGGCGCTCCAACTGCTGGCAATATCACAGGGTTCATCCATGGTCAGCCAGTTCGCCGTCCAATTTCGGACTCTGGTCTCTGAGCTAGAGTGGCCAGATAAAGTCTTCATTGCGGTGTACTGGAGAGGACTGGCGGATCATATGAAGGATGCTTTGGCCACCAGGGAAATTCCTGCCACACTGGAGGAACTAATTTCCCTATCCACCCGCATTGATCTCTGTTTTAATGAGCGGAGGTTAGAGCGGACCCAGTGCTGGCAGAGGTTTCGGTTGGCTCCCACCTTCGCCAAACCTCTGGAATCTTCCGTTCAGGCGTCCGATTCCTCTGAAGCCATGGAGGTTTCTCGAGCGGGACCTAAGTCCCGGAACGCTCGAGCAACGGTGGTCTGTAATTTTTGCAAGCAGCAGGACACTATACTAACAGATGTCCACAGCGATCGCAGAGGCGATCGCGTCTTGTGACCCTGGGAGGAAGCTCACTAGAGACAGCGGCATTTTCCTCCAAGATGACACTTAAAGGGACAATCACTGTAGGCACTTCCACTCTCACCGCCGACCTTTGCGTGGACTCAGGAGCAGAGGGGAACTTCATGTCCTCTAACTTTGCTCGCCGTCACGCAATACCTCTGGTGGCACTTGACAAATCAGTGACTGTTCGGGTAGTGAATGGGTCGACATTGCCCTCACAAATTACACACCAGACTGTTCCACTTGCATTGTTTGTATCTCCTTCCCATCAGGAACTTATTTCCCTACTCATCCTTCCCGAGGGAATAGACGAGATCCTACTAGGTATACCTTGGCTCCGTTTCCACTCCCCACATATAGAGTGGACTTCGGTAGGATACTGGGTTGGAGTGATGCATGTAGAGGCAGATGTGTCAGGAGTTGCGTTCAGGTTACCACTACTGAGTTACCCGCAGATCTTACTCCACTTCCCAAGTGCTACTGGTCATATGCAGACGTGTTCTCCAAGAAGGCTGCGGAGACTCTTCCGCCTCATCGCCCCTATGACTGTCCTATCGACCTCTTGCCTGGCGCAGAACCTCCTCGGGGAAGGGTCTATCCCCTCTCTTTCCTGAGACAGAGGCCATGTCGCAATATATTCAGGAGAACGTGGCAAGAGGGTTTTTTAGGAAGTTGGTGTCACCGGCAGGGGCGGGATTCTTCTTCGTGCAGAAGAAGAACGGAGAATTACGTCCGTGTATTGACTACAGGGGTCTTAATGCCATCACCGTTAAAAACAAGTACCCGTTGCCCCTGATTTCTGAGCTCTTTGATAGGCTTCGGGGAGCAAGGGTATTCATTAAACTAGATCTGTGCGGTGCTTATAACCTGATTCGCATCCGTGAGGGGGACGAATGGAAGACGGCTTTTAATACCAGGGATGGGCATTACGAATATCTGGTGATGCCTTTTGGGCTCTGTAATGCCCCAGCCGTTTTCCAAGACTTTGTCAATGACATCTTCCGGGATATGCTCTCCACCTCGGTGGTAGTCTATCTGGATGATATACTCATCTTCTCTCCAGATATAGACTCCAACCGGAGAGATGTCTGCAGAGTCTTCGACCTCTTACGGGCTAAATCCCTTTATGCTAAGTTAGAGAAATGTATGTTTGAGCTGGAGTCTTTACCTTTCCTTGGTTATATCATCTCAACCCAGGGATTGGCTATGGATCCGGCCAAACTACAGGCTGTGATGGACTGGCAGGAACCCCACTCTCTTAAAGCGGTGCAGCGCTTTATGGGGTTCATTAATTACTATCGCCAGTTCATTCCCCATTTCTCTACCTTGGTAGCTCCCTTGGTAGCTCTCACCAAGAAGGGAGCAAATCCCAAATTGTGGTCGGAAGAGGTCTCCAAGGCTTTCACTTCTATCAAGTCTCATTTTGCTAGCGCTCCCATCCTACATCGCCCCGATGTTGATAAGCCATTTTTATTGGAGGTGGATGCCTCATCCGTTGGTGCTGGAGCAGTCCTCTTCCAAAAGGATGCTCAAGGTCGGAAGCATCCTTGCTTCTTCTTCTCTAAGACCTTCACATCAGCAGAGAGGAATTATTCCATCGGGGATAGGGAGTTGCTAGCCATGAAGTTGGCCTTCTCTGAGTGGAGACATCTGTTGGAGGGGGCCCACTTTCCCTTCCAAGTCTTCACCGACCACAAAAATTTGGTGTATCTGCAGACAGCCCAGCGGCTTAACTCTCGCCAGGCCAGATGGTCCTTGTTCTTCTCCCGGTTTAATTTCACACTCCATTTCCTCTCGGGAGAGAAGAACATTCATGCCGATGCTCTCTCTCGCTCTGTGGTGTCCTCTGAGGAGGAGGTGGAGGAGCCTCGGCTTATTGTTCCCACAGAGAGCCTGAGAACAGTGGCCCCGGTTTCGCTAGAGTCTGTGCCCCCGGGCAAGACTTTTGTGCCTACCAATTTGCGACCGGAGGTACTCTCTTGGGCACATTCGTCCAGGGTGGGTGGACACTTTGGGGCAAAGAAGATATCTGAATTGCTGGCGAGGACATACTGGTGGCCGCATATGGTCCGTGATGTTGAGGACTATGTTCGGGCGTGTGTCTCCTGCGCCAAGAATAAGTCTCCACGACAACGGCCAGCTGGGTTACTTTACCTTTGCCAGTGGCAGACAGGCCCTGGGAGATGGTTGGGATGGACTTTGTGGTGGGCTTGCCCAAGTCTCGGGGTTGCACCATCATTTGGGTAATCACCGACCATTTCTCCAAAATGGTGCATCTGGTGCTGCTACCACGTTTACCTTCTGCACGGGCTCTGGCAGCGTTGTTCGTTAGGCACATCTTCCATTTACACGGCATGCCGGACAAAACTGTCAGTGACCGAGGTCCCCAGTTTGCGTCTCGGTTCTGGAGAGAGCTTTGTCGTCTACTCAGTATTGAGTTAAATCTCTCTTCAGCGTACCATCCTGAGATGAATGGGTTGGTAGAGAGGGCCAACCAGACCTTGGTCACCTATCTACAACATTTTGTCTCAGCCAGGCAGGATGACTGGGTATCCTTGCTACCATGGGCTGAGTTTGCACTAAACAATGCTGTGGCTGACTCCACCGGACAGACTCCATTCCTCCTGAACTACGGTCAGCATCCGCGGGTTCCGGTGCCCATGCCCGTGTCTTCCGCCTACTCCAGGGTGGCAGACTGGACTGTGGAGGCACGGGACATTTGGGACCGTACCCAGGATGCCATTCAGGCGTCCAAGGAGAGGATGAGGTCCTCCGCCGACGTACATCGGCGCCCCGCTCCAACATTTGCTCCTGGGGACTTGGTGTGGCTCTCCGCCCGTAACATTAGGCTGCGAGTTGAGTCCACTAAGTTGGCACCCAGCTACCAGGGTCCTTTCAAGGTCCTCGAGCAGGTTAACCCTGTGGTATACTGTTTGGCTCTTCCACCACGCCTGGGTATCTCCGACACCTTTCACGTATCCCTCTTGAAAGCCGTGCTCATGTCCCGGTTTTCCGAGTCATCTGCCGGGACATCGTGTTCGTCTACGGATGACCATGAGGTGAACACCATCGTAGGGTGTAAGGTGGTACGGGGCAAAAGATTTTATTTGGTGGATTGGAGGGGTTATAGGCCTGAGGATAGGTCCTGGGAGCCTGCCGAGCACGTTCACGCTCCGCAGCTCATCGCTGCTTTTGAACGCAGCGAGGCTCAGAGAAGGGGGGTCCATAGAGGAAGGGGTAATGTTAGGGGTCGAGTTCCCGCTTCTGCACAAGGAGAATCTCGAGCCATTCAGGCTGCTGTCTCCCATTCGTCTCCGGCCGCAGTGGACTCTGCTCAGCTTAGACATCGGTCCCAGCATCTCGCCCAGTCTGGCAGTGTGCAGAGGATTACTGCTGCTCCTCCAGACTCTGCTATTGTGGCCAGTACTGGTTAGCGGCGAGCAGACATCTTTAGGACAAAGTCCTTGTTTTTCCCTTCTGAGCATGCCCAGGGTGAGATCTCTCATTGGAGATCAGGGGTCACATGCTCAGGTACTTCAGCAGCTCCTATTGGTCTGCCAGGAAGGTCCTGTGACTACTGGTGTTCTGGAACAAGTTTCATTGGTCCTTGTTTCTGGCAGGTCCTGTAGCTGTTATTATAAAAGGGTGGCAATGCTGAGCCGCCATGTGCTAGTAGCAACCATTATATGCTTTGCGCCAGTGTGGTCATGCGTGTGTGTGGTTAGGGCCCGGCTGAAATAAGCCCCTAGAATACCGACGTAATCGGTGAGGAGTTTGGTATGCTTGCTGGTCAGGGTCGGTGTCCTAGATGCCCTAGATTACCGGCATAACCGGTGAGGAGTTTGATTGCCGTATTCAGGGTCTGGCGTTCAAGACGCCATAGATTGCGGGTGACTCCCGCGAGGACATTAGCGCATGATCACATTCTATGTTCGCTTAGCAGTCAACTGTGTTTCTGGGTGCCTGACAGGACACAGAACTTTTTCTCAGCGGCTCTGTGACGTAACAGGGTTCGCTTTCAACGCTACAGTCATGGCCAAAAGTTTTGAGAATGACACAAATATAATTTTTACAAAGTCTACTGCTTCACTTTTTCTAATGGCAATTTACATATACTCCAGAATGTTATAAAGAGTGATCAGCTTAACAGCAATTACTTGCAAAGTCAATATTTGGCTAGAAAATGAACTTTATCCCCCAAAACACATTTCAACATCATTGCAGCCCTGCCTTAAAAGGACCAGCTAACCTCTTTCAGTGATTGCTCCATTAACACAGGTGTGGGTGTTGATGAGGACATGGCTGGAGATCAATCTGTCATGATTAAATAAGAATGAGACCACTGGACACTTTAAAAGGAGGCTGGTGCTTGGCATCATTGTTTCTCTTCTGTTAACCATGGTTATCTCTAAAGAAACACGTGCAGTCATCATTGCAATGCACAAAAATGGCCTATCAGGGAAGAGTATCGCAGCTAGAAAGATTGCACCTCAGTCAACAATCTATCGCATCATCAAGAACTTCAAGGAGAGAGGTTCCATTGTTGCCAAAAAGGCTCCAGGGCGCTCAAGAAAGACCAGCAAGCGCCAGGACCGTCTCTTAAAAGTGTTTCAGCTGCGGGATCGGGCTACCAGCAGTGCAGAGCTTGCTCAGGAATGGCAGCAGGCAGGTGTGAGTGCATCTGCACGCACTGTGAGGCGGAGACTCTGGGAGCAAGGCCTGGTCTCAAGGAGGGCAGCAAAGAAGCCACTTCTCTCCAGAAAAAACATCATGGACAGACTGATATTCTGCAAAAGGTACAGGCAGTGGACTGCTGAGGACTGGGGTAAAGTTATTTTCTCTGATGAGTCCCCTTTTTGATTGTTTGGGACATCAGAAAAACGCCTCATTCGGAGAAGACAAGGTGAGCGCTACCAACAGTCTTGTCTCATGCCAACTGTTAAGCATCCTGAAACCATTCATGTGTGGGGTTGCTTCTCAGCCAAGGGAATCGGCTCTCTCACAGTCTTGCCTAAAAACACAGCCATGAATAAAGAATGGTACCAGAATGTCCTTCAAGAGCAACTTCTCCCAACCCTCCAAGAGCAGTTTGGCGATCAACAATGCCTTTTCCAGCATGATGGAGCACCTTGCCATAAAGCAAAGGTGATAACTAAATGGCTCAGGGAACAAAACATAGAGATTTTGGGTCCATGGCCTGGAAACTCCCCAGATCTTAATCCCATTGAGAACTTGTGGTCAATCATCAAGAGACGGGTGGACAAACAAAAACCTAAAAATTCTGACAAAATGAAAGCATTGATTGTGCAAGAATGGACTGCTATCAGTCAGGATTTGGTCCAGAAGTTGATTGAGAGCATGCCAGGGAGAATTGCAGAGGTCCTGAAGAAGAAGGGTCAACACTGCAAATATTGACTTGCTGCATTAACTCATTCTAACTGTCAATATAAGCTTTTGTTACTCATATGTTTGCAATTATATTTCTGTCTGTGATAAAAACATCTGTCAAACACACACATAAAAACCAGAGGGCAGCAGATCATGTGAAAATATAATATTTGTGTCATTCTCAAAATTTCTGGCCATGACTGTAGACAGCGCCCTAGCGTGTTTATTTTGTGACTCAGTTGTGTTTAGTGAGTTCGCACACATCGCCATATAGCGCTGCGGCACTCCTTCTAGCGGCTCTGTGAAATAACAGAGTTCGCACATATTGCCACAGCGCATTGCGGTGTTTATTTTGGCGACTCTGCGGGATAACAGAGTTCGCGTCTTGCGCCATTTTACTAGCAGCAGGTTCCGCCTGCACGGTGGACCCCGGGCTGCGAACGCACCTCTCTACCTCTTATATTTGGTGCATTCCGCAGACCCTAACACTTGGTTGGTTAGAAATATTATTTCTATATTGCTTTGGCACTGTAACAAGTCCATCTGAGGTGGACATAGTATTCCTGCAAATTTTTTCAACAGAGACATATAATATGACATTCATACTGCATCAAAATAAAAAAGTCAGACTTAGTGGGTTAGAAATAGCATAGCTATATTTCTCCGCCACTGTAACAATTCCATCTGAGGTGGGCAAATTTTCATGCGATAGTAATCCTGTAAATTGTTTTCAGCATGGAAATATTATATACCATTTATACTGTGCCAGTTTTTCATAAAAATAAAAATGCCAGACTTTGTTGGTTAGCATTAGCATTGCTATATTTCTCCTGCACTGCAATAAGTCCATCTGAGGTGGGCATATTTTCCTGCGATACTAATCCTGCAAAGTTTTCTCAACCGGTATAAATCATGCGTAATTTAAAATGGGCAAAACACGTGGTAAGGGACAGGGAAGTGGACATGATGCTCATGGTGAGAGCAGAGGCCGAGGCCGTGGGCAAGGTAAAACTCTGCCTGCTGTGGGAGCACAACAAACATACGCATCATGTCGGCCTAGCTTCTTGTTCCACTTTGTAGGGGGGTGTGGAACACCACTTTTGAAGCCAGACTAGTATGAAAAGGTTGTTAGATGGATAGCAAATAATGCTTCCAGTCAGTTTGCCAGAACCCACCTGTCTTCCATATGGTCCAGTCACAATAGCCGTGATTTTGGACCACATAATCCTCACTCTGATCCTCTTTCCTCCCACCATGCTGTGTGCCCAGAGACAAGTGATCCCACACTTGGACACTCTGAAGAGCCATTCACATTTCCATTTATAGATGCTGGGCTCTCGCCCTGCCCGTTTCAAGCGGGACATGGTATCATATGTAACGATACCCAAATATTTGAGCAGCCACGCTCACAAGAAGGCAACGGTGGGAAAATGCAAGTACTGTCGCAAGAGGATGATGGTGACACAAAATAGCCAACAAGTGATGTTGTTATGTCAACAAGTCAGGAGGAAGGCCAGGGTGAAGAAGTGGTAGACGAGATAGTAAGCCAGGACCCAGTCAGACCATGGGACAGAACACGTGCTACCAACACCGAGGACTGTGGGCCCTCATTCAAGCAGGGTTTTCCCTACCTTATACAGCAGATCCTGCACCTCCTGTTCCTCACCCTCCATCTCAGAAACGTTAACATCTGTTGCAAGCTGGAAGCACTCCAGCACTGCATCGGCCAAGGGGCAGCAGGCTCTTCTGAAGCTAATCTGCTTAGATGAGAAACTGCACACCACCACAGAGTTGTTTAAAGGTGTGACAGACCAGGCTGATCCGTGGCTGTCACCCCTGAACCTACAACCAGGCATGATCGTGTGTTGCAATGTCCATAACCTGGTGGCTGCTCTGAAGTTTGGAAACCTTGTATACATACCATGTCTTGCCCACATGCTCAACTTAGTGGTTCAGTGGTTTCTTAAAATCTATGCAGATCTTTCTGAGCTACTTGTGAAAATTGCAGTGTGTGTGCCCATTTCAGCAAGTCGGCTACAGATGCCGCCGCCCTGGCAGGACTGCAGCTGCAGCAGCGTTTGCAACTTCCTGCAACTGGTGTGAGATGTCACCACATGTTAGAATTCAACATTACATATGTTGGCAAGGGTTTGTGAGCAGCAGAGGGCAGTACCTGAATACCAGCTACAACTTGACCATTGCTATTCTGTTCAGCCTTCGCACATAAGAGCTAATGAGTGGGTATGGATGTCTGACATGTTTGCGGTTCTTCAAAACTTTGAGAAGTCGACCAAGATGATGAGCAGTGATGACGACATAATCAGCATCACCTTTCAGTTTCTCTGTCTACTTAAATGCTCGCTGGTCAAAATTAAAGAGGAAGCTTTGGAGGGGGAGCAAGTTGAGGTGGAGCAAGAAACTATACAGGGTGATGCTACACAGGCCACCCTCATTTCAACTTCTCAATGTAAATTGGGTGATAATGAGGAGTAAGAGGAACAGGAGCTGATTGCCTGAGCTACAGATGGTACTACCCACACCACCTTCATCCCACCTGTTCAGTGTGGATGGCCTGAAGACAAGAAGGAAAACGAGCAGGAGAAGATGGACAGTTGTCCTCTTGGTGAGGACAAGGAAATCTTTGCTGTTGGCAGTCTAGCACACTGAGTTTGGCAGTTGGCAGTTGGCAGGCTGAGTTTATGTTCTGCTGTATTGGCCATGACCCTCGCGGTGTATGCATTTTGGCCAATGCTAATTATTGGTTTGTCACCCTTCTAGACCAACACTGCAAGAAGAACTTTATATCTCTCCTTCCCTGTGTTAGAGAGGACTAATAAAATGTTGTAGAACCAGAAGGCCCTATTTGAAGAATTATTAATAAAAGTTCCCATCTGACAATGCTGACAGCAGAGGTCACAGTTCCTTGTACAACCAAGGCGTAGAGACAAGGGAAGCACACACCAGATGCAGCAGAGGCAGGGGAATACTATCAAAGGTCTGGGACAGTTTTCTCAGAGTCTCCCATTGCCCAGGTCCTGATGTGCAGGGTGCTCTGATAAGAAGGGAAAAGTTTTGAAAGACGCTTAAGGAGTACCTTGACGACCATACCAGGGTCCTCCATGATTCCTCTGTGTCTTACAATGATTGGGTATCCAAGCTAGACATCTGGCATGAACTGTCTCTCTATGCCTTGGAGGTCCTGGACTGCCTTGATGCTAGCTTTTTGTCAGAGCAGGTTTTAATGTTGCCGGGGGTATAACTAATAGGCACATCCACCTGTCAACTGTAAATACAGACAGGCTGACTCTTATCAAAATGAACAAGGGCTGAATTGGCTCAGACTTCTCAACACCACCGGATGACATCAGTGGAACATAAACTGCTATGTTCAGCCAACACACATGAAGGAGACCCAACTTGGTGTCCAAACATTTCTAAAAATTAGGGACAGACACCACTACTGTCATCAATTTCCTCAGAGTAGAAATAAAACTGTTGAGAGAGGGTCGCACAATGTCGCTCTGACAATAGTGAGAGCCACCTGCTGGCCCTCTAACAATAGTGCCGACCAACTGCTGGCCCTCTAGCATTAGTAAGGGCTGCCTGACGACCCCCTTCAAATACTGTACTCAGGGCCACCTGATGGCTGTGAAAAAAAAATTGTGAATTTCAGAGTCCCTCCCTCATAAATTATACAAGATGTGTCTAATCATGTCTCACACACCACATGCCCATATAAATTACTAAAATGTTAAAATTACATTTACTGGTGAATGTTGTTTTCACCATTGAAAGCAATGAAAACGTTTAAAGACGCAGCAAAAGCATTGCACGTAAACATAGCCCAAGGTGTGGAGGAGCATTTTTTTTCTCTTATTTATTTTGCATTATATACAAACCATTATCCGAGAAAGAATGTTTCTTGTCATTTTTTCCAGTAAAATCCATTTTAACTTTAGTTTTGTATGTTTTATTGTCAGTCTGTAAAGGTGGTGTAATACTCTGACAACATTGTCAACAGCAGCTTCCCGGAATTCAGAGATGCTTCCAGAGCTCTTACCCATGCTGTTCCCATGCCAATTCACCACTGTTTCCATCGATTTCTGTAATTTTTAAACCCCCTCCAGACCTCCAGGTGGGAGAGAGGGTGCTGCAGGAAAAATGCTCGAGTTTCCCATTGACTTACATTACACTCGTTATATAAGCCTCCAAAAACTTGTTCAAAAATGTATTAGTATTTTATTGCTCATCAACACAGTATAACGTGTTTTTGAGTATATTTTGTTGCTATAAAAGCCTCCAAAAACATGGCCAAAAATATATCTGTATTATATTGATCATCCACACTGTATAATTACATTTTCTTGAGTGCATTTAATTGCTATATAAGCCTCAAAATACTTGTTAAAATATGCATCCATATTATATTGCTGATCCAAAGAGTATTACGTCCTTTTGGGTACATTCAATTGTTATAACAAAAACTTGTTTTGAGAGTGTCACTTCCTCCACGTGCCGTCGGGGCAGCGGGAGCACCAGCATCAGACTCTATTCATTTTTGTAAGTCCCTTGTTCTATCATGCTCAATATTTATGTGCACATTATGTCTTTGCACTCTGGATTTGAGACCAAGCATTTTTAGAGGATGTCAAAGTATATAGTAATTTTGGTGCATGCTTTCTAGCAGACGTTTGTATCTAATTGGGCACTGTTTCAGCACTTTATATATATATTTAATTATGCTTGCATTGTACTATATTTTTGTGCAAAACTATAGCACTTTATATTTGAAACAAAAAAGCACCATATACTGTAGGATTATGCTATGTACAGTATTTACTCAACATGCTTTTTAGCTGCATGTTAAATTTTTCTAGCATTTAATATATTTCCTGTTCTCATGAGGAATTCCGTAATGAGTTCAAGTTGAACTAAGGTCTCTCTAGACCAGTGGTTCTCAACCTTTCTAATGCCGTGACCCTGCAATACAGTTCCTCATGTTGCGGTGACCCCCAAACCAAAAAATAATTACAGTCCTCCATACAATATTATGGGCACCACATAGTCCTCCATACAGTATTATGGGCCAAATATAATGCTCCATAAAGAATACTGGTCCCCATATAATGCTCCATACAAAATATGGAGCTCTCCTCTGTACTGTGCTGCGTTCTGCACTGTTACGGCTCAGGAAAGGGCACTGTGGAAAGACTCCCATTATCATCATCATTGCCTCCCATCATCATCATCGCCTCCCCATCATCATTGTCTCCCCATCATCATTATCATTGCCTCCCCATCATCATCATCATTGTCTGCCCATCATCATTGTCTCCCCATCATCATCATTGCCTGCCCATCATCATTGGCTCCCCTTCATCATCGCCTCCCCATCATCATTACCTGCCCATCATCATTGGCTTCCCATCATCATTGGCTCCCCATCATCATCATCATTGCCTGCCCATCATCATTGGCTCCCCATCATCATGATTATTGCCTGCTCATCATCACTTTCTCCCCATCATCATCTCCTCCCCATCATCATCATCATCATTGCCTGCCCATCATCATCGCCTCCCCATCATCATCATCTTTGCCTGCCCATCATCATTGGCTCCCCATCATCATCGTTGCCTCCTCACCACCATCACTGCCTCCCCCCATCACCATCACACATACAGCACCACACACAGACAGCACCGCAGCACTCTCTCACATACACACACGCAGGCAGACACACACACACACTGATACACACAGACACATACACCTCACATCTCACCTGTCCGGCGCCCGCGCTCTCTGCCACAGCCGGCCGCTGAATGATGATGTCATCCAGCGGCGCTGCTGTGACAGGAAGCGTGGGCGCCCTGCAGGCACCCCCTGGAGCCCGGAGCTACGGAGGCACGGGGAGAGGTAAGTATTGCGCCGCCTGCTCAGGCCGGGTCCCCCCTCTCCCCGCACAGTGGACTCACCGACCCGCTGCTCAGCTCCGGAGGGTCCCGGGCTGCTGCACTGTGACTCCGTGGGAGGAGGAATTGCTGCTGCTGCCACGCCGCCCCACACACGTGCTGCCTGGGGCAGACCGCCTCACACACGTGCTGCCTGGGGCGGACCGCCCCCCGCCCGCCCACGCTACGCCCACGCCCTACGCCCGCCCACGCTATGCCCCTGCTACGCCACTGGGCTAAAGCCATCGGAAATATGCTGTATATATGGCTCCGCTCCCATCCTCCCATCCTGTATATATGGCTCCGCTCCCACTCCCATCCTGTATACATGGCTCCGCTCCCCCTCCCATCCTGTATACATGGTTCCGCTCCCATCCTCCCATCCTGTATATATGGCTCCGCTCCCATCCTCCCATCCTGTATACATGGCTCCGCTCCCATCCTGTATATATGGCTCCGCTCCCATCCTCCCATCCTGTATATATGGCTCCGCTCCCATCCTGTATATATGGCTCCGCTCCCCCTCCAATCCTGTATACATGGCTCCGCTCCCATCCTGTATATATGGCTCCACTCCCCCTCCCATCCTGTATACATGGCTCTGCTCCCATCCTCCCATCCTCCCATCCTGTATATATGGCTCCGCTCCCCCTCCCATCCTGTATACATGGCTCCGCTCCCTCTCCCATCCTGTATACATGGTTCCGCTCCCATCCTCCCATCCTGTATATATGACTCCGCTCCCATCCTCCCATCCTGTATACATGGCTCCGCTCCCATCCTCCCATCCTGTATATATGGCTCCGCTCTCATCCTGTATATATGGCTCCGCTCCCCCTCCCATCCTGTATACATGGCTCCGCTACCATCCTGTATATATGGCTCCGCTCCCCCTCCCATCCTGTATATATGGCTCCGCTCCCCCCTCCCATCCTGTATATATGGCTCCGCTCCCCCCTCCCATCCTGTATACATGGCTCCGCTCCCACCCTCCCATCCTATATACATGGCTCCGCTCCCATCCTCCCATCCTGTATATATGGCTCCGCTCTCCCCTCCCATCCTGTATACATGGCTCCATTCCCACCCTCCCATCCTGTATACATGGCTTCGCTCCCCCTCCCATCCTGTATACATGGCTCCGCTCCCCCTCCCACCCTGTATATATGGCTCCGCTCCCACCCTCCCATCCTGTATACATGGCTCCGCTCCCCCTCCCATCCTATATATATGGCTCCGCTCCCCCTCCCATCCTGTATATATGGCTCCGCTCCCCCCTCCCATCCTGTATACATGGCTCCGCTCCCACCCTCCAATCCTATATACATGGCTCCGCTCCCCTCTCCCATCCTGTATACATGGCTCCGCTCCCACCCTCCCATCCTATATACATGGCTCCGCTCCCCCACCCATCCTGTATACATGGCTCTGCTCCCCCGTCCTCCCCCCCATCATACTTACCCTCCTCGCTCCGTCGCTGCAGGTCCCTGCATCCCTGTCGGCCGCGGCAGCTTCCTCCTGTGCGCAGCAGTGACGTAATACCGCTTATTAAGGGCATGAATATGGACGCCACGCCTTTGGGAGTGGCGTCACGTCCATATTCATTACCTTAATGAGCGGTACTACGTCACCGCACTGCCAGGAGGAAGCTGCCGCGGCCGACAGGGAGGCAGCGACGGGAGGTAAGTATGGATGTCTTCTTGAAGCCGGCGGCTGCAGCTGTCACTACAGTGCTGCAGCAGCCGGCTACTTTAAGTGACCCCTGTGTTTTGGTCGTTCAACCCCCGTGGGGGTCGTGACCCACAGGTTGAGAACCGCTGCTCTAGACTAATATTGGATTTGCAGCCTTTGATTTGGCATCAGTACTCTATTTGTTTGAAGATTTTTTATTATGTATATTAAAGATTCAGAGTAATTTTTTATTCATGTACTTAAGCTCTTTCTTTTTTGAGTTTATTGTGACATATACTCTACTTGTGTGAATTTTCTTTGGTTTGAAATAAATCCAAAATTAGAATGGGATAGGTGGAGAAATTTGGTTGTTCAAAAATTGACTATTGCCACATATACTCTAAAACTTGGTTGGTGTGAAAATTTGTTGGTTTTAAAAATCCCCCCAAAATTGGGCTGGTAGAGGTGTCGAAATTTGGTTGTTCTAAAATTGACTATTCTCATATACACTATAGAACTTGGTTTGTGTGAAATTTCGTCTCTTTAAAAAAAAAAAAAAATTTGGCCTGATACAGGTGTAGAAATTTGGTCCCTTGGTACTCGTTTGCCAGCTGCCACTATTTTTCCCATGTTGGTATTTCTGCCTTGTACCAGTACGTGTCCAGGAACATCACCCGTGCCCTTTACCAATGTGGTTACTGGGATTGACCACTTATCAACCGACACATGAACAACAGCTTGTGGCCAGGGACTCTATATTTCCCTGATGGTACCCTGGGCAAACATTGTGAATACCGTGGCCAAGTCCCACTCTGTCATGGCACATGATCTACCGACGCCAAGGAATGCTGCTCCCACTTCTATCAGGGTTTCCTCCACCTGCTATACCAGTTTCCTCAGCCCATGTTGCTCCTCCTCATCCTCCATCTCTGATGTGCTAACTCAGAACATGTAGTCCACATCAGCTTGAAGTTCTGCAGCACTGCCTCAGCAAAGCGGCAACAGGCTCTGCTGAAGCTAATTTTTCTAAGAAACAAACCGCACAAGGAGGCAGAGTTACTTAAAGGAACAGACCAGACAAATCTGTGGCTTTTGCCGCTGAACCTCCAACCAGGCATGGTAATGTTTGAAAATGCATGTAACCTGTTGGCAGCTGTGAAGCTTGCCAAGTTCACACACGTACCATGCTTGGCACATGTGCTCAACTTGGTAGCTGTTTCTGAAAACCTACCCAGATTTGACAGCCGTGAGACCTGCCCACACGCTGGAACTACACACTGCACATGCTGACAATGCTTTGTGACCAGGAGAGGCTAGTTGTGGAATACCAGCTCCTACATGCCCGTCGGTATTCTGGTCAGCCACATAACAACTGAAGAGTGGGAATGGATGTCTGACATTTATGTGACGCACCAAGTCTTTGAGGACTCCACAAAGATGATGAGCAGCTTCTGTGCCTACTTAAACAGTCACTGCTGACAATTAAACATGAAGCTTTGAATGGGGACCAGGTGGAGATGGAGGAAGACATAAGACTGGGAGATACTGCCCGGCCTGCATCACAAGCGTACAGCTGTACACAGTGCTGGGGTAATTTTAAATCTCCGTATATATTTCCGGAGTAACACACAGACGCTCACAGGCTCAGTATGGATTAGACCAGAATATAAAAAGCAGAAAAAGGGTAATGTATCAGAAGATTACAGCTGTATACAGTCTAGAGGTAATTGTCTAGGGGTAATTGTAAATCTCTGCATATATTTCCGGAGTAACACACAGACGCTCACAGGCTCAGTATGGATTAGACCAGAATATGAAAAGCAGAAAAAGGGGTACTGTATCACAAGCGTACAGCTGTATACAGTTTTGGGGTAATTTTAAATCTCCGTATATATTTCAGGAGTAACACACAAACGCTCACAGGCTCAGTATGGATTAGACCAGAATATAAAAAGGATAATGTATCAGAAGCGTACAGCTGTATACAGTCTAGGGAAAATTGTAAAAATCCGTATATATTTCCAGAGTCAGACACAGACTCTCACAGGCTCAGTATGGATTGCACCAGCATATAAAAAGCAGAAAAAAAGTAATGTATCAGAAGCGTACAGCTGTATACAGTCGAGGGGTAATTGTAAATCTCAGTATATATTTCCGGAGTAACACACAGACGCTCACAGGCTCAGTATGGATTAGACGAGAATATAAAAAGCAGAAAAAGGGTACTGTATCACAAGCGTACAGATGTTTACAGTCTAGGGTTAATTGTAAATCTCCGTATATATTTCAGGAGTCACACACAGACGCTCTCAGGCTCAGTATGGATTAGACAAGAATATAAAAAGCTGAAAAAGCGTATTGTATCACAAGCGTACAGCTGTATACAGTCTAGGGATAATTGTAAATCACCGTATATATTTCCAGAGTCAGACACAGACGCTCACAGGCTTATTATGGATTAGACCAGACAATAAAAAACATAAAAATGTACTGTATCAGAAGATGCCAGGTGTATATAGTGTTGGGGTAATTTTAAATCTCCTTATATATTTCTGGAGTAACACACAGATGCTCACAGGCTCAGTATGGATTAGACCAGAATATAAATATCAGAAAAATGGTAATGTATCAGAAGAGTACAGCTGTATACAGTGTTGGGTTAATTTTAAATCTCCGTATATATTCAGGAGTCACACACAGGAGCTCTCAGTCTCAGTATGGATTAGACCAGAATATAAAAAGCAGAAAAAGGGGAACTGTATCACTAGATACCAGGTGTATATAATATAGTGAAAAAATTGTAAATCTATGTATATATTCTCAGAGTCACACACAGATAGTCAGCATGTATTTGTCCGTGATACCAGCCGGTACACGGTACTGTGTGAGGAGCGTACAGCTCTATACGGTGTGGGAAAAAATGAACATGTACACACAGCAATACAGCTAGCAGGCAGCCTATTAACCAGCTCTGCTGCTGCACAAAAGAAAATCCTCCCCTGTCACTGGTAGGCAGCCTAATAACCAGCGCTGCTGCACACAACAAAATCCTCCCCTGTCACAGCACACTAACTGTACAGCACAATTGCTATCAGCACAAGCACAGAATCACTTTTCTTTCCTGCCTATGTCATGGAAATATATATGTATTCCATATATTCAAAGTATATTCACATATATGTATTCACAGTTCACAGTTAGATAGATTTCACTTGCTAAAAAACCTTGTGCTCACATATTTCTAGGCCAGATATAATCAGTCGTTTTAAAGAAATCTGGCCTCCATAAGACCTTCGTAAAGGAACAAATGCATGAAGTACAAAATGTCCTATTAGATATCTGTTGTTTACATTATAGTTATGCAAGGCAACTAGGTCACAAGAATATAAAACAATAATTCTGCAACTTCAGCTCTTTTAATCATAATTATCATATTTACACTAGAACAGCCAATAATCTAGCAGCTTTTAATTGTATGTTAATTGACTAACCAGCCCCTTTTTGTAAACGTATAAAACCTTGAATGAATAATAAATGTATGTCTTTGACGAACTGTTATACTGACACTTTCGTGTGGACAGTCCTCATTTCGTTCTGAGCGCTCAAAAAGACATTATATAGAGATTTGGACATGGCAAGCAGCAAACACAGGATATTTTTATCCTAATTAAATTTCCATATCAGTTGGCGCCTGCACGCGGGGCATTGGACGAAACGCACAAGGACTCGGCCGACCGGAGAGACGGGGGTGTTGGCCCTGGCCTTGGCACACGGGACGGAGACTGCAGCTCCATCAGTAAGGTAAGAAAACTTTGTCATCTTACCTGAATGTTCCCTGTGCCTAGTCCTAGCCTACACTTCCAGCCGGTCGGACGTGGTCATCACCGCATTCCCAGGTTGTGTAAAAAGTCCATACCCTTATCCAAAAGCCCTGGGATATAAGCCGAGTTGGTTGCTGCTGTGCTGTATATGTTTCATGTTTTATGTGAACCGGAAGAAAGTTGGAACAGTGATTGTGTTTTTGCTTGCTGATCTCTGGGGCTGTATAGCAAAAGACAATTGCTGCATAAGTTCCCGCAGTAAACTTTCACGCACCGGGAGGCCATCCCAGTCAAATCAGACGTGAAGGGCGGGAGCTTTGTTTTGGATAAGTCCACGCAGATATTCTTCACACATTGGAGGGAGGTTATCCCAAAAAATCCAGTTGTGGAAGCGAGGGCTTTGTTCGGTTAAGTTTCTGCAGTAAACTTTCACGCACCGGGAGGCCATCCCAGTCAAATCAGACGTGGATAGTGAGAATTTTGATGAAGGCTATTGCAGATTACTGTGACCGGTGCACCGGCCAGGTACGGTACAGAGCGATAGAACCTTGAGCTTCGCCGCGCTCAGTGCAATTGGTGAGTTATCAGTTACCAGAACAGCTTGTATGTGTCACAGATCATCAAAAGAGGGATTCGTATTCTCCCGGGTGTCTGTCAACTGTCTGTATCAGGTACTGTCGCTTTAAATCACATCTCCGTGCGCTCTGTTAGTATCTCATTCAGAGCAGTGTGCTGGCTGCAGCAGCGACAAAACCCCTTTGACCCCCCTCCTCTGCTAATCACGTTATCAGGCATTCTGTTTCTTGGCTTTGATTTTTATTTTTTTAAGCTAGTTTTTTGGCTACAGGTTTTAATGTGAAAATTATCAGGCATTCAGACTGAACTATATTCATTTTTTGCTATTCTGAGGAATAATAATTTTTTTTTTTTTTTTTTGTTACGTGATTTCAGTGCCTATAGAGACAGCAAGCAGAGATATAAGGAAGGGAGGGGGGAAGCAGCCAGCTGACATTCCAGAGATTTTTAATTAGCTGTTTTAGTAACAAGGGTTGTTTTTCAGAGTTTTATGATTAATACGGTTTTTTCTTTTCTCCCCTTTTTGGTGAATTTATTTTTTTTATGTTTACTTTTTCTAGAGTTTTTTACTAAATCTAACTTTTGTTTTTAAAAAATTTTTCTTTTAAGTACATTTTTGAATGATTTTGGAGAGATTTTTTCTCTAGAGCTTTATTTCTCCAGCCATTTTTTTTTCTACAAGCTTGCTTTACAACAAGGTCACATAGATAAGGAGAATTACAGGCTGTGGGAGAGAGCAGACACAAACTACGCAGTGGTCTGAGTAGCCCCACCCGTCGGGCATTCGGCGAGGAAATTTGTTGAATATGTTTTTGGAATAGACACAGTACGTAAGAATCGAAGGGCTAGGCATGTGAATAGAATGTCAGAGTACGTGAGAAGCAAATAGACAGGCAGCCTTTACGCTGCATAATGAAATGTTTTTTTCTTGTTTTTTGTTATTTGAAAGGTAACGGGAAAGTTTAATAGATTACCATCTGCTATAAAAGAGCAGCGGTGCATCGTGTAAAAGATACAGCAAGTTAATTTGAACGGACCAGGAAGTGATTTTTTTTTTTTTTTTTTTATGTGAATAAGTTTGAAAAGGTGTTAAATCATCTGTGAGAAAAAGATCACTGACATGTCACAAGAGCAGAATTCAGAGTCACACACATCACATGTCCATCATGTGGAGACACGGGACAGGTGTAGGCTGCTCTCATTGAGTAAGGAGCCTTGTACAGGGAAAAACGCTCCCCGCCTCTCTCCACAGGGAGAAGGCATTTTTGTTTCAACCATCCCCTCTCAAGAGTCACAGGGGGGACTCCCCCTCCATCTTTCTTCTCTCCCTCCCCTCCTCTTTCTCTCGCTCCTCCCTCACACCTCCCTTCTCTTCCTCTTTTTTCTACTTCGTCATCAACTGTGTCAATGCCCAATCCAAGCAATGTGGTGTCCCTGTATTCAGTGTTTCCAGAACAGGGCACTTTGTCTATCCCAAGCACAGTACAAACATTGCCAGTCATTATATCAGGAGAAGAAAGTACAGATCTCCCTACACAAAACGCTACATGTAGCCCCCAGACACAACAGTCCACTGCTAAGGCTTCACAGGGGAGTGGTATAGCTACAGGGCTGCTAGCATGGAACCATGACACTGATCCAGCCTCAGCAAGGAAGTGGGAAATCCCCATGCAGCAAGACAACTTTAAAGCCCAAATCTCACCCAGTGTATGCACCAAGTACACCATGTCACTTCTTATCTGATGAAGATGAAGATGCAACGTCACACATGCTGCCCAATACTAGGGAAGAAAACACACAAGCACCAATAGAGCAGGGACAGGTAGAGGCACCATCCTATGAGCCCTTCATCCCAAGCCAGGTGATCAGTATGCTGCCAGACCCAGGGATACACCCCATGCCATTTTGCCAAAAAATGCAGCAGATCCAGCGAACGTATGCAGCAGCCTGGACTGATCTCTGGACCGGAATGGAAAAAAAAGCAGGTGATGCATTCTGGCCAATTATGAGAGAACACTTCAAGCTCCCAACAGAGTTAGATGCGTATGCCTGGGAGACAGGACCAAAACTAATTGAGCAACTCAGAGAATGGGCCAAAAGCAGACTGACAGGACAAACTCTCAGCCTACATGTCACGAGTCAAGACAAGACAGAGTCTGTGGAGAAGTTCCATGACAGAATGATGCAAGTGTTTCAAGATTTGGGCCTCATTACCCATGATCAGACACACAGACGGATGTTGGCACAGGCTTTTGTGCATGGACTGAGAGAATCAATCAGGAAACCACTGGTAGCAGCCAGGCCTGAGTACACGTCAATAGCAATGGATACCCTGCTCACAGTAGCAAAAAGGATTGAGTCCCACCGGGACAGAAGGAATGTCAAGTGTTACAACTGTGGCAAGCTTGGCCATTACCGGAACCGCTGCAGAGAACCCCTACGACCCACCACTTTGTCTAGAGAAGCAAGCCAAGGAAGAAACACAGAAAGCAGTGAAGAACCCCGTCCATAGGACAAGAGCACACCAAGTCCACAAGGAACCCCACCAGTGGGACCAATATCCTGAGAGTGGATGGCGTAGTCATATCTTTTTTTTTGTGGAACTCCGCAACCTCACCTACCTATCAGAATCTTCTGCTTCCTGCATGGGAATTGATGGTCAAGTCAGATATTTCCAGATTATGAAGCCCCTGAGCGTGTGGACTCAGCCAGAACACTCCATCATGTCCCAGTTTGTTGTGTAAAAAACCTGCACCCTCAACCTATTGGGAGTGGACCTACTGCAGAAGCTGAAAGCGACCAGAGTGTTCCAGGAAGATGGGACCATGACACTTTCTTCACCCCTGACCCAAGAAGAAACAGGAACCTCAAACAACCACACTGCAGACCTATCACAGGAGGTGCTGGATATAGTACCAGAAAAGCCACTCCATCACCCAGGGTCAAGATGTCTCTGACCAACTGAAGGTCTAAGTGAACTCGCTTAAGAAGACGGCCTGAGAACTTTGGCATTGGCCAGGATATTCAACTCAAGAAGGACTCTACTCGCTTCATGGAATGGCAACACCTCATCCAGCTCTAACGCCAGAGGTTCATCTTTTGCAAGCACCAGGAGGTGCCCCTTGCAATCAACCAGTTCACCCAGGCCCTAGACCGGATAAAGGCCACTCAGCTCTTCAAACTTGTGCACAAATACTGACCTGAGACCGAGCTGGAGAAAAAGAAACTACTGATGGCCCGTGCTGAGAAAAAAAAAGCAGCCGTTTAAGGAGACGTCCCAACAAGAAGACCCCCTGTGACCAGAACAGGTGCTAACACAGTAACTGTCTTGGTGGAGAACAAGAAAGCCAGCTGGTCGTCATCTCTCATGATGTGGATCCTAGTAGACGGCTTGTTTTCCTGCCAGCTCTGCACCAGCAGATGGGAGTCCCCTGCCGCATACTGAAGGACAAGGCCAAACTGGGCTGCCTCGCCCATCGGAATCAATCCCAGCTTTCCACAGTGAAGAAAAAGACTGTAAACCCCACTGAGTTCAGAATGGTGCAAGGCCTGGAGGCCGCGAAAGAGGCTACGGTATTTGAAACCCCAACAGTGCTGAACCATCACACTCTGCTCTCAAGAGTCCGCGAAAGAGGCTACGGTATTTGAAACCCCAACAGTGCTGAACCATCACACTCTGCTCTCAAGAGTCCCAGTCACCGCAACGGTATTCACGGTGATCAACCTGGCCAGTACCTTCTTCAGTGTTTCCCCTCCACCTGGAGGCCTGCTTTCACGCACCAGTGCAGTGCATATGGACAATGTTGCCTCAAGGTGCTCAAAACAAGCCCTTCAAGTTTCACCAAGACAATGTCCTCCATCCTCATCAACTGAATTGCAGAATATGCAAGAGTCACTCTTCTACAACACGTGGATGACTTTCTCTTTTGTGTGGTTGACATCGACACCTGCACAGTCTATTCCTTATCTCTCCTACTCTACCTGGAAGAACAGCAATGCAAGGTCTGGAAGAACAAAGTCCAGTGATGCCAGAAGCAAGTTACATCCCTGGGACACTGTATTGCCCACAAGACGAAACACATGTCAAAAGACTGGAAGACCACTGTGGAGAAGATGGCTCCCCCAACAACTCCAAGAATGCTGCAGGACTTCCCTGGTCTAGTGTCATATTGCAGAATCTGGATCCCTGATGCCTCAGTCCTAATGCAGCCTCTGTGCGCTTGCATCAACGCAACCCCGCTCCTTCTATCAGACGCAGCCTTCAACCCATTCAGAAGATAGGAAGAACTCCACAGTCTCAGCGCCAATACCAGGCCTACCTGACTATGAAAAGTCTTTCCGTCTACCTGATGGAAGAAAGAAGGTCATGCTACTGGAGTCCTGGCACGGATTCACGGGGGAAAACAGAGACTTTTTGGCTGCCTCTCAGCCCGCTTGGATCCAGTTGCAAGAAGAGCACCCTCCTGCCTGATGGCAGTATCTGCAGCACACACCCTCCTGGACAAGGTTGCTGAAATCACTCTTGGACAGCCACTGGAAACTCTCACTCCACATGACATCTTGGCAATCTTCAATCAAGCTCAACCAACAGTAATCTCTCCACCGCCAGGCATCTTTGTGGCGCCTCTATTGCCTTTGTCTCATAATGTCACTGTCTCCAGACCTACAGTCCTCAGCCCGGCCACTCTACTCCCACTCCCAAGGGGGATACTTGGATGGCTCCAGAAGAAGTTTCAACACAGGAAGTGCAGTGACCAGCAATCAAGAAATCCTGTGGTCCAGAAGTCTGTCACCTAGCCTGTCAGCCCAGGAAGCAGAATTGATAGCGCTGACGAAGGCCTGCCAGATGGCAGAAGGCAAGACTGCAAACATCTACACGGACTACAGGTACTCGCATGGCATAGCACACGACTTTAGACCCATCTGGGCTACAAGGGACTTCATCACAGCAAACGGGACAACCGTGAAGCATCATGGAGCCTTCAGGGACCTACTGGGTATACTCAAACTTCCAAAATGGTGGCAATTTGAAAAATCAAAGTGCATGGAAAACTGAGAACAGAAGAGGCGTGAGGCAGTAACATGGCGGACATGGCAGCCAAAGAAGCAGCCAAAGGAAGACAATATGGAGAAGTGGGAGAGGTCGTAGAGCCGGACGGCTACTACATGACGACTGAAGACAAGAAACCTGACAAAGAGACGTCCTGGGATCTGCTCAAGAAGTTACAAGACCAAGCTTCAAAAGGAGAAGAAGAGCTGAATGCGAAAAAAAAAGCAACATGTGAAGAAGGTAGGCTATCAATAATAGACTTCAAACTCTGCCCACCACAAAGTATGCACCCTATGGTGGTCCAATGGGTACATGGACCCACATCCACATATCAAAGACTCAGATGAATGATCTGATTGGTGCTTACTGGTTCGCTTCAGGGATCTCCACCCTAACAGCCAAATTCACCAGCAGCTGTCTGACCTGCGGCAAATGCAAGCCTGGACGTATGGAAGAAAGACCCCCTCACCTCATCTGCAAAGACCACTCTACCAGCTTCAAAGGATCCAGATAGACCACATCCAGATATCGCCAAGTGAAGGATTCAAATACGCCATTGTGGTCAAAAGAAGTATTTTCAAGATGAACAGAAGCCCTCCAAGTCAGCAAAGACTACTGCAAAGCAGCTACTTTCAGAAAATAGTGTGCAGATACGGGTTCCAGAAATGATAGAAAGTGATCAGGGACTCGCATTCACAGCAAATCTGACACACAAGACCCGATTAGCAGTAGGGTCAGATTTAGGCCTACACACTCCTTACCACCCCCAGAGCAGCAGGAAGGTAGAAAAAACTGAACGAAACACTTAAGAATAGAATGCTGAAAAATTGCCCAAGAGACACGCAAACCATGGCATGACACACTCCTAATTGCACTGTTTAGCGTAAGGCACACTCCCAGAGACCCAGAAAAAGCTGTTTCGTGCCTGCATCTTCTGCTAACAGATAAGACATTTTCTTCTTTTAGTTTTTTGGTGCCTGCATTTTGTCCTGCACTTCTGTGGGGGTCTGCCGGGTCCCCTTCGGGGGGCTTATGCTCCTCTCAGTTTAGTTCAGCCACTGTTTGTTCATTTGCCTTTTCCAGTTTTTTCAGTGGTTGCTGTTTAGTTTTTGTTACACCAGAGAACTAATTTAGGTGGTAGAGGTCGTGTGATCTCAGGTGTTTTTGTAATTAGTAGAGTTGGTACTTTTCAGGGTTTTTTGGGGTTGCAGTAAGTGCCTTTCCTATCCTCTTCTATCTAGACAGATTGGGCCCCAGCGTTTGCTCATTCTATTTTCTGTCTGTGTCTGTATTTCCTCTTGTCTAACCACCATTACATGTTTGGGGGCTTCCTATGTTCTTTGGGGATCTGCTCCGGGGCAGATAGCTTTCCTTTTTCTATCTTTAGGTGTAGTTAGCTTCTCAGGCTGTGACGAGGCGTCTAGGACCAACGTAGGAACGCTCCACGGCTGCCTTTAGTTGTGGTGGTTAGTCAGGGTACTGCAATCCCATAGATTCCAACCTCTCTGGTGTATTGCTTTTTTTGCCTGCTCTCCTCAGCTACCAAATCATAACACTTATGTAATTGAATTGGTCAAAAACTAATGTCCATTCTCGAGTTTTTCTCCTCACTGCCAGATTTGATGATCCTGTCCAAGAGCCCCAGATGACATCAACCTCTGTGTAACTAGAGGGAAAGCCTGTTTGAATCCACGTATCGCATTGCAAGGAAGCTCCCGTACCAGGAGAGACACCTAAGCCATGAAGGATGTCGTGGATGCTCTGACTGACCAGACAGATGACCAGATGACCTACCTGATGAGTTCAAGGCCAGAGACCAAGTTAAAGCAGGATTTGAGTCACTATAAACAAAAATGTTGATTGGATAAATTACATCTATTATAACCAGCAGAGATTTGTTAACTTCACCATAGATGCTGTAAAAGATTTGGAAGCACAGTTAGGCCCCACTTCCATTATGGCATTCCAGAATAGAATGGCTTTGGATATGATTCTAGCTGAGAAAGGAGGTGTTTACAAAATGATCAAAGACACCTGTTGCACCTACATCCCAGACAACACTGGCCCAAATGGTAAAGTCACAATGGCAATACAGAAACTTACTGAGTTATCAGAGGAACTGAAACAGAACTCAGGTGTCACTGACCCATGGGATCGATACTTTGGGTGGATGAGTGGGTGGCAGAAAATGTTGGCACAGGTTGGGACAGCCATTATGGGGGTTCTCATTTTTGCATTAATTACTGGTTGCTGTGTTATTCCTTGTATCCGCAGGATAATGGAAAAAACTGTTCAGGAGACAACCAATTTGATGCCACTCACCATCTTGGACCTCGCACCAGTCCGGATGGAACTGCCTGGCTTGACCAGATCTCCGAACTACCTCCAGACTGAGAATACACATCCTTGATGAAACATCATATCAACTATGAGATTATGATTGCAAACACATAAACCCCCGACAGGGACAGTCCTCCTGACCGCCCATTTGCGAAAAGTCTGTATTCGGTGGGGGAGGCATGTACTAGGGGTGTCTCAACTCACCGGCAGCACAAAAGAGTTGCAGCGCTTTGGGCCAGGAGCAGGTTTTTAGGGCAAGTGGTATCTAAGGGGGGACTGTCATGGAAATATATATGTATTCCATATATTCAAAGTATATTCACATATATGTATTCACAGTTCACAGTTAGATAGATTTCACTTGCTAAAAAACCTTGTGCTCACATATTTCTAGGCCAGATATAATCAGTCGTTTTAAAGAAATCTGGCCTCCATAAGACCTTCGTAAAGGAACAAATGCATGAAGTACAAAATGTCCTATTAGATATCTGTTGTTTACATTATAGTTATGCAAGGCAACTAGGTCACAAGAATATAAAACAATAATTCTGCAACTTCAGCTCTTTTAATCATAATTATCATATTTACACTAGAACAGCCAATAATCTAGCAGCTTTTAATTGTATGTTAATTGACTAACCAGCCCCTTTTTGTAAACGTATAAAACCTTGAATGAATAATAAATGTATGTCTTTGACGAACTGTTATACTGACACTTTCGTGTGGACAGTCCTCATTTCGTTCTGAGCGCTCAAAAAGACATTATATAGAGATTTGGACATGGCAAGCAGCAAACACAGGATATTTTTATCCTAATTAAATTTCCATATCACCTAACTCTCTCCCTACTGAGAAACAGCGCAGCAACCTCTCCCTACGCTAAGATCTGCAGAAGTAAAATGGCGGTCGGGGGTCAGGGCTTTTATAGCCACTGTGACGCCACACAAAGTAAGCCAATTACTTCTCTAAGATGGTGGTGGCCGCTGCCCATGTCATCTCGTTGCCCACAGTGTGCATCCTTGCTCATTGGCTGAGAAAAGGCGCCTGCAAGCATTATGGGAAAACCGACTTTGGCGCTTGGATCGACGACCACATGTCCGACATCACGCTATGGTGGGGTTTTGCTCGGCGAAACCCGACTTTTACTAAAGTCGGCGATTTTTGAATCTGACCGACCTGTTTCGCTCAACTCTAGTACAGACCAAAAGTTTGGACACACCTTCTCATTTAAAGATTTTTCTATATTTTCATGACTATGAAAATTGTACATTCACATTGAAGGCATCAAAAATATGAATTAACACATGTGGAATTATATACTTAACAAAAAAGTGTAAAACAACTGAAAATATGTCTTATATTCTAGGTTCTTCAAAGTAGCCACCTTTTACTTTGATTACTGCTTTGCACATTCTTGGCATTCTCTTGATGAGCTTCAAGAGGTAGTCACCGGAAATGGTTTTCACTTCACAGGTGTGCCCTGTCAGGTTTAATAAGTGGGATTTCTGGCCTTATAAATGGGGTTGAGACCATCAGTTGTGTTGTGCAGAAGTCTGGTGGATACTCAGCTGATAGTCCTACTGAATAGACTGTTAGAATGTGTATTATGGCAAGAAAAAAGCAGTTAAGTTAAAAAAACGAGTTGCCATCATTACTTTAAGAAATGAAGGTCAGTCTGTCCGAAAAATTGGGAAACTTTGAAAGTGTCCTCAAGTGCAGCTGCAAAAACCATCAAGCGCTACAAAGAAACTGGCTCACATGAGGACCGCCCCAGGAAAGGAAGACCAAGAGTCACCTCTGCTTCTGAGGATAAGTTTATCCGAGTCACCAGCCTCAGAAATCGCAGTTTACCAGCAGCTCAGATTAGAGACCAGGTCAATGCCACACAGAGTTCTAGCAGCAGACACATCTCTACAACAACTGTTAAGAGGAGACTTTGTGCAGCAGGCCTTTATGGTAAAATAGCTGCTAGGAAACCACTGCTAAGGACAGGCAACTAGCAAAAGAGACTTGTTTGGGATAAAGAACACAAGGAATGGACATTAGACCAGTGGAAATCTGTGCTTTGGTCTGATGAGTCCAAATTTGAGATCTTTGGTTCCAACCACCGTGTCTTTGTGCAATGCAGAAAAGGTGAACGGATGGACTCTACATGCCTGGTTCCCACAGCGAAGCATGGAGGAGGAGGTGTGATGGTGTGGGGGTGCTTTGCTGGTGACACTGTTGGGGATTTATTAAAAATTGAAGGCATACTGAACCAGCATGGCTACCACAGCATCTTGCAGCGACATGCTATTCCATCCGGTTTGTGTTTAGTTGGACCATCATTTTTTTTTCAACAGGACAGTGACCCCAAACACACCTCCAGGCTGTGTAAGGGCTATTTGACCAAGGAGAATGATGGGGTGCTACGCCAGATGACCTGGCCTCCGCAGTCACCAGACCTGAACCCAATCGAGATGGTTTGGGGTGAGCGGGACCGCAAAGTGAAGGCAAAAGGGCCAACAAGTGCTAAGCATCTCTGGGAACTCCTTCAAGACTGTTGGAAGACCATTTCCAGTGACTACCTCTTGAAGCCCATCAAGAGAATGCCAAGAGTGTGCAAAGCAGTAATCAGAGCAAAAGGTGGCTTCTTTGAAGAACCTAGAATATAAGACATATTTTCAGTTGTTTCACACTTTTTTGTTAAGTATATAATTCCACATGTGTTAATTCATATTTTTGATGCCTTCAGTGTGAATGTACAATTTTCATAGTCATGAAAATACAGAAAAATCTTAGAATGAGAAGGTGTGTCCAAACTTTGGTCTGTACGTAATATTATATAATATATTTTATAGTCATACGTTACATAGCAGAATAGCCGCTATTCAATGCTGGCTTTCTGTAAAATCATTACAGAACCCGACAAAGAATGACACATGTTTTCATACGGTAAACCATTTCATTTCATTTAGTTTAATATATGGTTTTGATTAACAATTAGAAGAGTGTATTGTGCAAAATTTCATACATGTAGGTGTTAATTTAATATGTAAATTCGTTGTAAAAAAATGCATGGACTCCCGCGATATTTTCTCCGGCAGACAGGGAAAGCCAGGAGTGAGGACAGATATTCATAGCCTAGAGAGGGACCATTGTTTTTAGGCCCCCGGCTACTAACATCTGCCCCCAGCACACCAGAAAAGGGCATCTATTATTAGATGCGCCTTTTCTGGCACTTAGCCCGTCTATTCCCATTGCCTTTAGTGTTGGCTCATGGGTTAATAAGGGGTTAATGCCACCTTGCTATTGAAAGGTGTCATTAAATCAGGTTAATAATGGAGAGTTGTCAATTAGACATCTCTCCATTATTAATCCTATAGTATTTATGGGTTAAAAACACACACACGCACATTAAATAAAAATTATTTTAATGTGTAACATTTCCGGGGTTTTAGCTCTAGGATCGCTGTCTGGGTAGACAGAATGGCATGAAAACAGTTCATTCAGACAGCAATTATGGTAAAAACTGGCCGCAACCAGTTTTATTAAAGTCCACAGCACACAGATAAAACAAAGCATAAACAAAAGACCTAGGCTTGTCTAGCCACTAAATTACACTTATGTAATGTCCCTTTCTATCAGGAACCCAGACTCTATCAGTCTGTGCCCAAAACAACACATATGATATATGTTACCAGTATGGAGTTTCCCAGATACTCCTCCTTATGTCTGAAGGTCCACCCGACGTCCAGACTTGAGAGAAGATCCACTCCTATTCAGTAGTCTTATCCTGGAGGTTCACAGAGACACTCCTGTGTCCGGGTACATCTAACCCAGACTGAGACGGCTCTCCTCCTCTTCAGTAATCATCAGCATGCATTCTCACAGAGACTGCTTCCTTGTGCCAGGACACCTTTCTGTGTCCAGGCTAAAGACAGCTCTAACACTCTTGGAGACTGTTTCTTGTGCCAGGACACCTCCCTGTGTCCAGGCTAAACTAGCTCTCAGATTGTGTTTGCAGACACCTACTTCTGGTCTCCTAATTAAGACCTGAGTAGTTTCAGGCTTGTGCTGCAAGTGTGTGCTGAATGTGAGGTGTAGTGACCTTTCTCTACCACTAGGTTTACAAAGCCACACATTTCCCTTATACCTAGGTGAAATGTACACCCCATTCATCACATATTCACTCACTGTCTCACATATCCCCTCCCTCTTCTCCAGACCGGAGGGCTGGTCATCCAGACCGGAGGGCTGGTCAACAATCCAACAGAGACAGTGAACTCTGGACCAGTCATGGCCCTCATCAGCTTCATCCTCACCACTGTCATAGCCAACATCAGTTTTCTCTTCATCTGAAGCATCCGCACTACCCTGTACCCTCCCAGGCCTATACTCTCTGCGGGCCTCG
Organism: Oophaga sylvatica; assembly: GCA_033576555.1. Lineage (NCBI taxonomy): Eukaryota > Metazoa > Chordata > Amphibia > Anura > Dendrobatidae > Oophaga > Oophaga sylvatica. Next base: position 322,635,739 of record JARQOD010000003.1, read on the forward strand.
GGTATCCTGCACGGTTTCATCTTGACCTTAGGGCCGGGCTCATTTTCGATATAGTGCCTGGCCAGAGAAGTACGACCCGACACATCAGAACACTTCTGCTGACTCTTCCTCAGAAACTCACGTACCTTCTGTCCCTGGTGCACGGACCATGTGTCACCAACTATCACAGAAGGTATAGGGGGTTTTTCACTTTTCTCCAGTTCCCCACTTTCAGGCTCTTCTGGCAAGACATGCCCAGAAGCCCCACTGTCCATCCCATACTCCACTTCTTCAGTCACATCTGGCTCACTGTCAGGGCTATACCCTTCATTTTCATTCATATCCTGCTCACTGTCAGGGTTATATAATTCATTTTCACTCACATCCCGCTCACCGTCAGGGCTATACAATTCATTTTCATTCACATCCTGATCTGGAACCTTAGTTAACATGTCATCCACAACATTAACTTCACCATCTGGTCCCTCAAGTATGTGACTATGTGACAACCCCAGCACCTATACTTCTATATAGCTCAGGTACTAGGAGTTGACTCACTACCTCTCCCTGGACTTCAGTGTTTATGGCAACATGAGAAAACCTCTCCTCAGAGTCAGGCTCCTGGGAAACCTCATTTAGAACACTCATATTTTCCTGTGCCGTCCCAAAAGTGGGGTCTCGCCACTGCTCACTCCCAAAACTGTCACAGGACACAGGTAAGTAAGGGACACTCGGTTCCCGAGAACCACCATCCTCATCTCCCAACATCACCTGCAAAGGAATTTCATTACTATCACGGTCATCATTATTATCAACATCATTATCATGACTATGATCAGTATTATCATCACTATCATGATCATCATCATTATCATTATCAGCATCAGCATCATCATGGTCATCATCATTATCAGCATCATCATCATTATCACATAAGTTTAACGGCCCACTAGCATTGTGTTCCGCCCCTCGGGACTGCGCACCCTCAATAGGAGCTTCATCACACTGTTCATCAAAATCACCCTTCCCCAGAGATCCTTAGACCGGGGAAAGTCATTACCCAATATGTCGGGTTGCACCAGGGTCTTCACTACCCCCACTTCATATGAAACCTCCCCGAGTTTGGGGACCAAGTCCACGGCAGTCTCTGGGTAGACTTTGGTGTCTCCACGGATGCACACCATACTCAGGCGCTTATCAGGGATAAAGTCCCTATCAATCAGGCTGTCACATACGGAAGTCACTGGACTCTTTGAGTCCAAGAGGGCCTGTGCTGGGCAGTCACTTACAACCACCGGGGACCCCTGTGGTCCAGTCTCTTCGGCTGAGGTGGACACACACACAGGCTCTGCGCAGGGAGAGAGGGATCTGCCAACATCACAACACATAGGCTCCCCCTCTATTGGACAGTCGGCTGCAATTTCACGCCAGCTCCAACACTGTCCATCACACTCTCCCACCCACATGTCCCCTCGGGCCTGAACCCGCTTATCAGCATACCCCATGTCCCCAACAGCTGGAACGCTCTTACCGCGAGAGTTCAGTGTCCGGGAACTCCGAAGTGACGACCTCTCAGACGGCTGTACCTCAGGAGGACGTGCTTGGGTGTAGCGGTCCACTATCACCTTTTCAACTCCATAATCAAGCCTGCTGACTGCAGACTTCCAACTGTATCTCCAGTCATGTACTCCCCTGGCACGGGCTGTCACCGTAACACCCAGCCGGTAAGAATCTCCGCTTTCAACTTGCCATAGTCTTGGCTGTCCTGCTCGCTCAGGTCAGCATATGCCCTTTGGGGCTCTCCAATCAGATAGGGTGCGACCATCATGGCCCATTCAGATAGGGGCAGATTCTCCTTCTCTGTCAATCTCTCAAACCTAGTGAGATATACCTCCACATCATCACGAGGTGTCATCTTTTTCAGGGACCTTCTTACCGCCTTCTTTACAGCGGACAACGCAGGTACCTTCACAACATTACTCTGGGACGAGGTGTTGAGAGCTGCAATCTGCTCAAAAAACAAACGGTCATTCTCCTGCTGCTGCTGCTGCTGGGCCTGCTGCATGCGCTGCTGGTGCTGCAGGCGCTGCTGCTCCATGCTCTGCTGCAGGCTCCGCTGGGCCTGGGCCAGGTACTCAATAAGCTCCTTCATACTGCCGGACTTATCTGTCTCAACCCCGGCAGTTTTATGTTGCACATTAACTTGTGCCATTTGTTTAAACAGCGCCTCCATGCTGTCATCCATGCTGTCAGACTTCTCTGTCTTAACAACGGCAGTCTTCACTCAAGACATACACACTCTACAGTCTTTTCCATAGAAAAATTCAGCTCTGCTGTGCAGACACTTTTTTTTTTTTTTCTTTTGCAAAGTCTATTAGGGCTCCTGTCTCTTTAAGACTGCTCCACAGACTTTTCTTTTGCTGCTGCACATTCCACAGTCATTTTCACAACAAGTTCAGCTTTGCTGTGCATACATTTTCTCTCTGCAGACCCTATCAGGGCCACTGTCTCTCCAAGACTGCTCCAAACAGACGTTTCTGCTGACACACTTTTTTTTTTTTCTGCTGCTATTTCAATAGACTTCACCTTTAATGCTGTCTCTCGCCACTGTGCTGCATACACACTCCAGCACTAACTGTATCAGGCACTGCGCTGCCCCAGCATTCTCCCCCAATTGTAACATTTCCGGGGGTTTTAGCTCTAGGATCGCTGTCTGGGTAGACAGAATGGCATGAAAACAGTTCATTCAGACAGCAATTATGGTAAAAACTGGCCGCAACCAGTTTTATTAAAGTCCACAGCACACAGATAAAACAAAGCATAAACAAAAGACCTAGGCTTGTCTAGCCACTAAATTACACTTATGTAATGTCCCTTTCTATCAGGAACCCAGACTCTATCAGTCTGTGCCCAAAACAACACATATGATATATGTTACCAGTATGGAGTTTCCCAGATACTCCTCCTTATGTCTGAAGGTCCACCCGACGTCCAGACTTGAGAGAGATCCACTCCTATTCAGTAGTCATTATCCTGGAGGTTCACAGAGACACTCCTGTGTCCGGGGTACCTCTAACCCAGACTGAGACGGCTCCCCTCCTCTTCAGTAATCATCAGCATGGAGGTTCACAGAGACACTCCTGTGTCCGGGGTACATCTAACCCAGACTGAGACGGCTCTCCTCCTCTTCAGTAATCATCAGCATGCATTCTCACAGAGACTGCTTCCTTGTGCCAGGACACCTCTCTGTGTCCAGGCTAAAGACAGCTCTAACACTCTTGGAGACTGTTTCTTGTGCCAGGACACCTCCCTGTGTCCAGGCTAAACTAGCTCTCAGATTGTGTTTGCAGACACCTACTTCTGGTCTCCTAATTAAGACCTGAGTAGTTTCAGGCTTGTGCTGCAAGTGTGTGCTGAATGTGAGGTGTAGTGACCTTTCTCTACCACTAGGTTTACAAAGCCACACATTTCCCTTATACCTAGGTGAAATGTACACCCCATTCATCACATATTCACTCACTGTCTCACAAATGAAATAATGACACAGTTTTTGACCACATTTTATTGCACTGGTAATCCTTCTGAATCCCTTGTTCTCATGTAATAAAAATAAAATAACAAAGCAACAATATCCATACCTCTCCGGCATTTAGTCAGGTCTTACGCTGCAAGAAGGGGTTAACTAGTTTACAGCAGGGACCAATGCTAATGCTAACAGCCCTGCTGTAAGCCCCCGCAGAATGAATGAGGTCATCTCTGGGCAGGAGATGAACTGACTAGCGTGGGAAGATTAATCGATTTTTTCCCACGCTATTGAGTTCACTTCAGGTCAGCCGGGGACTCCGCACAGCTTCAGTGACATCAACGAAAGTCCCCGAATGACCTGAAGTGAACTCAATAGTGCTCAAAAATCAGACAGCACTCGCATGGTGTCAGTGCTGTCCGATTTTTTCTCGCACCCATTGACTTGTATTGGCGAGTCTCATCCGAGAATCGCAGCAAATCGCAGCATGCAGCGATTTTTATCTAAGGGCTCCTTTCCACTTGCGAGAAATACGTCCGATTATCACATGTGAAATCCCAGCTCTGGGGCCGGCATTCGGGAGTGGAGTGAGCAGCTGCATACAAATACATGCAGCCGCACACTCCACTCCTGAGTGTGGGGGCCAGAGCTGGGATTTCACATGCGAGAATCGTACGTATTTCTCGCAAGTGGAAAGGAGCCCTCAGTCCGATTTTGGTTGAGAAAAATGTCGCAAATGAGATTTCACTTATTAAATAACATTGGTCCGAGTGCAATTAGATTTTTAATCAGATTGCACTCATCAGTATTTCTCGCCAGGGAGTATGAGCCCTTAGAGATGCTTCCAGGAGATTTCCCCATGCTGTTCTTCCATTCAGCACTTTTCCTATCTGTTTGAATATTTTCATTGCCTCCCAGACTTTTTTGTGGTGTCTGAGGAAAAAAGTTTGGATTTCCCATTGACTCACATTATATTAGTTAATCGAAACAAGAATTCGAGTATTAGGAAATGTTCGGATCAAGCAATGAGCATCTAAGCATTTTAGTGCTCGCTCATCTCTAGTAATAAAATATACACACATTTATTTTTTTTGTTTTAATATTTGAAAATAAAGGGCATACAGTATTTTACTTTTTCCATACTATTTGTACTAGTTTAACCCCTTAACCCCCAAGGGTTGATGGAACATTAATCACCTGGCCAATTTTTACAATTCTTTCCACTGTCTCTTTATGAGGCTATAACTCTGGAACGCTTCAACGGGTCTTAGCGATTCTGAAAATGATTTCTCGTGACATATTGTACTTCATGATAGTGTTAAAATTTCTTCGATATACAGTACAGACCAAAAGTTTGGACACACCTTCTCATTCAACGATTTTTCTGTATTTTCATGACTATGAAAATTGTAGAATCACACTGAAGGCATCAAAACTATGAATAAACACATGTGGAATTATAGATTACACTTAACAAAAAAGTGTGAAACAACTGAAAATATGTCTTATGTTCTAGGTTCTTCAAAGTAGCCACCTTTTGCTTTGATTACTTCTTTGCACGCAGAAAAGGTGAACGGATGGACTCTACATGGCTGATTCCCACCGTGAAGCATGGAGGATGTGATGATGTGGGGGCGCTTTGCTGGTGACTAGTGTTGAGCATTCCGATACCGCAAGTATCGGGTATCGGCCGATATTCGCGTTATCGGAATTCCGATACTTAATTCCGATACTTTTTCCATATCGTATACCGGAATCGGAAGTTCCCATAATTCTTTGAGAGGCAATGTGATTTTAGTCAGCCAATGAGGAATCCTACGAAGTGTGGGCACATCCTGTAATGATGCGGTCATCTTAACTAATGGCATGGCTGTGATTGGCTGCTGAAATGATGTCAGAATGCACTATAAAAGGCGCCGCAGCCATTTTAGCGTCACTGTGCTGTGAACTCAGTTAGGGACAGAACGCTGCTGTGCTGACTCTGAGGGACAGTTAGATATTGCGATTTTGTGTACTACTGTGCTTGAGGCAGGCTAGTTTACCAACCGCTGTGTAAAGCTTCATTTTGCCAGTGTTGTTTTAACAGCTCTGTGCAAGGTGTGTGTGTGACAGTGCAGGTGACGCTGCAGTTTGCTCTGCATCCACCGCTGTTTGTAGGCATCTGCACGTGTCACTTTTTTTTTTTTTTTTTTATTTTATTTAGTGGAATTGGTGCAGCTCCATTATATTAGAAAAAAATCAAATCTATTAGTGTGACGTGCTTCCATCCGTATACAATACATTGGTTGCAAACACTATAGAAGTACAGAAAGGAGCTTTTCACAGATTGTGGACAGTTGTGTTTCAGTGTTCACTTCAGTCTGTGTTTTTTACTTTTTTGAGTGCAGATCACGCTCCAGTTACATGTTCAAGCACTGCTGCTTGTACTCTGCTGAGCGTGTCTCAGTGGCTCATCCTTTTCATTTATCTCCAATTGGTTCTGCTACATTCCATTTAAAATAAATCTAATCTATTAGTGTGACGCGCTTCCATCCGTATACAATACATTGGTTGCAAACACTATAGAAGTACAGAAAGGAGCTTTTCACAGATTGTGGACAGTTGTGTTTCAGTGTTCACTTCAGTCTGTGTTTTTTACTTTTTTTAGTGCAGATCACGCTCCAGTTACATGTTCAAGCACTGCTGCTTGTACTCTGCTGAGCGTGTCTCAGTGGCTCATCCTTTTCATTTATCTCCAATTGGTTCTGCTACATTCCATTTAAAATAAATCTAATCTATTAGTGTGACGCGCTTCCATCCGTATACAATACATTGGTTGCAAACACTATAGAAGTACAGAAAGGAGCTTTTCACAGATTGTGGACAGTTGTGTTTCAGTGTTCACTTCAGTCTGTGTTTTTTACTTTTTTGAGTGCAGATCACGCTCCAGTTACATGTTCAAGCACTGCTGCTTGTACTCTGCTGAGCGTGTCTCAGTGGCTCATCCTTTTCATTTATCTCCAATTGGTTCTGCTACATTCCATTTAAAATAAATCTAATCTATTAGTGTGACGCGCTTCCATCCGTATACAATACATTGGTTGCAAACACTATAGAAGTACAGAAAGGAGCTTTTCACAGATTGTGGACAGTTGTGTTTCAGTGTTCACTTCAGTCTGTGTTTTTTACTTTTTTTAGTGCAGATCACGCTCCAGTTACATGTTCAAGCACTGCTGCTTGTACTCTGCTGAGCGTGTCTCAGTGGCTCATCCTTTTCATTTATCTCCAATTGGTTCTGCTACATTCCATTTAAAATAAATCTAATCTATTAGTGTGACGCGCTTCCATCCGTATACAATACATTGGTTGCAAACACTATAGAAGTACAGAAAGGAGCTTTTCACAGATTGTGGACAGTTGTGTTTCAGTGTTCACTTCAGTCTGTGTTTTTTACTTTTTTGAGTGCAGATCACGCTCCAGTTACATGTTCAAGCACTGCTGCTTGTACTCTGCTGAGCGTGTCTCAGTGGCTCATCCTTTTCATTTATCTCCAATTGGTTCTGCTACATTCCATTTAAAATAAATCTAATCTATTAGTGTGACGCGCTTCCATCCGTATACAATACATTGGTTGCAAACACTATAGAAGTACAGAAAGGAGCTTTTCACAGATTGTGGACAGTTGTGTTTCAGTGTTCACTTCAGTCTGTGTTTTTTACTTTTTTTAGTGCAGATCACGCTCCAGTTACATGTTCAAGCACTGCTGCTTGTACTCTGCTGAGCGTGTCTCAGTGGCTCATCCTTTTCATTTATCTCCAATTGGTTCTGCTACATTCCATTTAAAATAAATCTAATCTATTAGTGTGACGCGCTTCCATCCGTATACAATACATTGGTTGCAAACAATATAGAAGTACACAAACGGGCCTTTCACAGCTACTGAACATGGGTTTTTAATTTTTAACTAAAATATGTATTTTTTCAAATGACACAAATATAAGTAATGTTGAAGAGGAATAGTCCTACATCCATTGTTTGCACAATATTACAGGTGTACATCATGTCCCTTAATCAACAATGTATTATTATATTTACTTGTATGCTTTTATTTAAAAGCCAAGAACACAGAAGGATAACCTTCGCACTGCAGCTGTTGTCAAAGTTCAACCCACATTATGCACTTCCAACATTGCAGCATTTGAGGCATGATGTGAGTTGGATTGGTCAAAGTTATGGAGTGAGAAGGTTCACCATCAGTACCCTATAGCATAAGTATGCTTTTGTGTTAGCATTTGTGTTAGACATGTGGATATCTGCCATAATATGTCACAATTATTTAGTTACAGATTTGTTACCAACACTAATCATTGAATGGTTTTAAATTTGACGTTTCACTTGTTTACAGCTTAGAAATAAGGGTGTAGCCTGATATCTATGTGTAGCACTAGCCACTTTAACATGTCATGTTTTTTTAAACATGTGTAGCTAGGTAGCAGTAATTTTTGCCGGACACACAGCAGGGGAACAGCAGGCGTTACTGAACCCCACTATCACTATAGCTTGTGTATTGGTCTGTGGACACGACACTTCTGAGCAGCAACTGGCAGTGTTGTAGCCCAGGGAGTATAGCTCAGGTGGTAGAAAGATGAACATAACAGGAGACATGGAAAACGTTGTCAACCAGTTAGTTAATCTGAAACCGGACAGGCAAATTCAGGCGAGATCCATGCCTAGTTCATTTTCAGAAAAGTAAGCCGTTCTACATTATCGTAGGATAGTCGCATGCAACGGTCTGTTAGTACACCACCTGCAGCAGTAAAGACGCGCTCCGATAATACACTGCCAGCAGATCAAGCCAGCACCTCCAATGCATACTGGCTAAGCTCTGGCCATGTATCCAGCTTAGAGACACAAAACTTGAATGGGGAAGAGCCATCTGGGAGTACACTGAGAGGGCAAGACATGTAGTCTGTCACCATCTTACGGAAATGTTGCCTCCTGCTGACTGGAGCCGTCTCGGATGGTGTAGACATTGGTGGCGCTGCCACAAAACTTCGACACATTTGGAACATACTGTTCTTGCCCTGTGCAGAGGCGCTGCTTGTGCTCCCTCTTGTTGCAGAGCTGTCTCCACTGCCTCGACGCACAGAGCTGCTTTGTAAATCAGTAGCAGCAGCAGTGCTCTCGGCTGGAATGGAGAACATTATGGATTGCACCAGTGTGTCTTGGTACTTCCGCATTTTACGCTCCCGGTTCAACGGTGTGATGAGGCTTTGTAAGTTGTCCCGGTAGCGAGGGTCTAGGAGGGTGTACACCCAATAATCAGACGTGGTGTGAATGTGTTCGATGCGGCGGTCGTTTCTCAGCCACTGCAGCATGAAATCAACCATGTGCTGCAGACTCCCAACTGGCCAAGAAACGTTGTCCCCTGCAAGAGGCGTCATCTCCGCCTGCTGTGCATCACCCCACCCTTGGTCTACATACTGACTAGAGCATTGTCTACCTCCCTCTGGAGCGATGTCTTCCTCCTCCATTGACTCCTCCTCATCCTCCTCACAAAGTCCTTCAAATACATATAAATTTACAAAATTTAAAACTCAAAATTTAAAAACTTTGTATCATAATTCTGTAACATCAGTTTATGGAAACACAATAGCATTACAAAAGGATAGACAAAAAATGTACATTATGTGCTTTGTAAATACATTAAAAGTTTGTAATGGTTATGAAAATATAGACAGCGACTCTGGAGGTTCAATTGTTGATACAGCATGGTACTTTGAAAGTCCTCCAGCCCTTTGTGAGGAACCACGTTGCGCTGACTGTCCAGAAGGTGATGGAATTTGTGACTCCTCATCCTCCACCTCTTCCAAAACCTCATGCCTTAGTGCTTGCAGTGTTTTTTGAAGCAGGCAGATAAGGGGGGCAGTCAGGCTGACTAGTGCATCATCTGCACTCGCCATCCGCGTTGACTCATCAAACGCACGCAAAACGTGGCAGATATCCTTCATAGAGTTATTCGCCACTCATTACACTGGCAGTGGCTGCCCATTCATTATAGGATCCAATTCTAATTACTGGTTCTCACCAACATAGCTCTCCACAGCGCAGCACCCCCCTACATCTCCTCCCTTATTTATATTTATCGGCCTAACCGACTGCTGCACTCTGCAAACGACCTTCGACTAACCTCTGCACTAATCCGTACCTCCCACTCCCAACTCCAAGACTTCACCCGCGCTGCGCCAATCCTCTGGAATGCTCTACCCCAAGAAATTAGGACTATCCGCAATTTGGATGGTTTCAGGCGCTCCCTCAAAACACATTTGTTCACAGTGGCCTATCACATTCACTAATCAAAGTCATTCTATGTGTAATTCTGTGTGTGTAGCCCATTCACTATCTCCATGCATCCCTCACTTCCTTAAAATGGCTGGACCATCATTGTAAAAACACCATTGTATATAAACACCTGTACTTTGTATCTCCCACACCTCATTGTAGATTGTAAGCTTTCACCAGCAGGGGCGGCTGATTTTGCTTTAATTATTGTATTGTTAACGTTGTTACTTATGACTCGTGTTTTGAAACTGTTAAACTGTAAAGCACTGCGGAATATTATGGCGCTATATAAATAAATAATATTATTATTCTTATTATAGAGGCCCACTCAGTAGTGGTGAAGTGTGAACGCCGCAAATTGCGAGTTGACTGCGCCTGATGCAGCTGATACTCCATTACTGTTGGCTGCTGCTCACACAACCGCTCCAACATATGTAACGAGGAATTCCACCTGGTGGGTACGTCACATATAATGCGATGTTCATGAAGGTGAAATCTGCGTTGCAGAGCTGCAATCAGCGATCTGGCCATGCTGGAACGTCGCAAGTGAGCGCACTCTAGGCGGACCTTGTGCAGCAGTGCATCAAGATCCGGATAGTCCCTCAAAAAACTCTGCACGACCAAGTTGAGCACATATGACAGACATGGTATGTGACTGAGGTTGCCAAGGCCCAGAGCTGACACCAGATTTCGGCCATTGTCACACACTACCAAGCCTGCCTGTAGATTCTCTTCCAAAAACCACACGTCGCTCTCCTGCTTTATGGCATTACAGAGCTCCTGCGCTGTGTGGCTAAGATTCCCCATGGAAATTAATTTCAGGATGGCCTGTTGACATTTGGACACGGCTGTGCTCATATCGGTCGCAACAGGTAAACGTTCACGGGTCCATGTGGAGGTAGACCGTGACGGCTCCTGCAGCGATGATTCTGAGGAACTGGAATAGGAGGAGGAATCAATGTGTACAGACTTGATTCCTGCAATCCTTGGAGTTGGCAGAACACGTACAGCGCCACTCGCAAGATCAGTACCCGGCTGCACAACATTGACCCAATGGGCAGTGAGGGAAAGGTATTGTCCCTGGCCATGGGTGTTAGAACCCTCTTGTTAGGTTTTGTTTCAGTTTGCTGGTCACATGACCTTTTTTCCCTATTTAGTCTGGCTCCGCCCTTCTGGCTTTGCTTGACTTCATTGTATTATCTACTGTTAAGCTAGCCGGGTGCTTAGGTGCCTTAATCTGTGAGTTTTGCTTGATGTTAGGATCACAAAGTATTTATTTTTCTGTTTAATTATCCATGCTACAATTTATGTTAGGAGGTGTCCACCTTTTCTCCCAGTCCCTAGATCTTGTAGGGATTACTCCCTCGCAACTATAGGTCTTCGTTCACACTAGATGAGGACTTTAGCGGGTCTGGTCGCAGGATCAGGTTCCCCGTTACATCGTAGGGATTCAGCTTAGTTGTATTGTAGGGACAGAATTCCCTTCTTTCCTTACTGGTTGTAGCAGATCATAACAATGGGTACTGGTCCACGCATCGGTGGTCAGGTGGACCTTGCTACTGAGGGCTTTTAGTAGCGCATGTTTAATTTTTCCCTCAACATGCTTTTGCAGACCAGGACGGCTTGCCTGCTGAAATGAAATCGGCTTGGCACATTGTATTGTGGGATTGACAATGATATTCAGTTACGGAAACTGTCTGTCTCCACCAGCCTGAATCACAGCATTTCAAGGGACAGGAGTTTTGCAATGCCAGCATTCAGAGCCTGTGCTCGTGCATGGTTTGCGGAGTATGGCCGTCTTTTATCCCATGCCTGTGCTACCGCTGGCTGTTTTGTGGCCTGGGAGTGTGAGGATGACAGGGAACTTGCTGCTGTGTGTGGAATAACAGTTTGTCTCTGGACAACAGTGGCCGAGGTTCTTCCATGGCGATCCTGTGAGGAAGCATAACCAGCTGTGTGTGAGCTCGATGAAGAGGCTTCAACACAACCTGAAGATGTAGGTGCTGCTGTAGGTTGGCCTACATCTCCAGTGTGTCTTTGTAACTCAACTACGTGCTTTGTCCGCACATGTTTCCACATATTTGTGGTATTGAGGTGACTGACACTTTTAGCTATTTTTAATTTTTGATTACACAGCTTGCATTTCACATAGCAAATATCATGTGCAAGTGTGTGAAAAAAGGACCACGCAGTGCAAGTCCTGGGAGCGCACGTTTTGACTTTTGGAAGACAACTGCTCCGAACAGGTGCCAAACTGGAGGCTACAGGCAACCGAGTCTGCAGCCTAACTCTCCCTCCTGTTTGTACCGTTGGGGCAATGTCTTCCTCTATCTTCCTTCTATCACTAACCATTTCTCTAGGCCTCTCCCAGCTTTCAACCAAAGTACTGGTTCTCACCCACAAAGCTCTCCACAGTGCAGCACCCCTCCTACATCTCCTCCCTCATTTCTATCTATCGGCCTAACCGACTGCTGCGCTCTGCAAACGACTTTCGACTAACCTCTGCACTAATACGTACCTCCCACTCCCGACTCCAAGACTTCTCCTGCTCTACGCCAATCCTCTGGAATGCTGTACCCCAAGAAATTAGGACTATCCACAATTTGCATGGTTTCAGGCGCTCCCTCAAAACACATTTGTTCAGAGCGGCCTATCACATTCACTAATCAAAGTCATTCTATGTATTCTGTGTAAGTGTGTGTGTGTCTCTAGCCCATTCACTATCTCCATCCCTCAGTCCCTTAAGATGGCTGGAACATCATTGTAAATGCACCATTGTATATAAACACCTATACTTTGTATCTCCCCCATCTCATTGTACATTGTAAGCTGTCACGAGCAGGGGCGACTTATTTAGCTTAAATTATTGTATTGTTAACGTTGTTACTTATGACTTGTGTTCTGAAACTGCTAAACTGTAAAGCGCTGCGGAATATGATGGCGCTATATAAATAAATATTATTATTATTCCTCTGAGCTGCTCCCACCACCTTCCTGTTCTTCATGCCATGTTGGGTATTGGACCTCATCATCTCCACTACCCTCTTCCAACACCTGCTGTTGGGTGGTCTGGCCAGCACCATGCTCAACAGAAACTGGCACCTGGGTCTCATCATCATCATCAGATGCGTTCTGCGGTGTGCTGACCATCGGCACTGTCTCACCCGCCTCTTCAGATTCAGAGAGACACAGCTGTTGCGCATCACTGCATACACCCTCTTCTTCACATTACAGAATGCTGCTTGGCTGGGCCCCTGTTTGCAAGCCAATAGATTCTGAGAACAGAAGCAGACACTCAGCTGGCTCCTGTACAGAACTCTCTGACTGCCTGGGCAATTTGCCAGGCGGTGAAGAGACAGATGGTTGCCCAACAGTGCTGTGGTCCTGAGAGGAGGTGGAAGCAATTGAAGTCGATGCATTGGCTGAGATCCAAACAACAACGGCTTCAATTTGTTCTTCCCGCAGCAGGGGGTACTCCGAGCTCCTACAAAAGTGCGCATAAAGGAACGCTCACGGCCCGGGGAAAACTGGTGGATGCTGTGTCACTGGGGGCCGCAGCAGCCACAGAATCCCCACGTCCTCTCCCTGAAGAAACTCCACGACCACGTGCCTTACTCCCTGCCTTCTTCATCTTGGTAGATTGATAAAGAAAGTCTGAAAAGTTATAAGGCCTAAGTGTGGTTATTCCGCAGAGACTGCAGTGAACACTGCACACAACTGTTCAGTAGGTGTGAAAGGCCCCTTTGTGTACTTCTATAGTGTTTGCAACCAATGTATTGTATACGGATGGAAGCGCGTCACACTAATAGATTTTATTTATTTGTAATAGAATGGAGCAGCAACAATTAGAGAAAAATTTCAAGGATGTGCCAGTGACACACGCTCAGCAGACTACAACCAGCAGTGGTTGAAGAACTAACTGGAGCGTGATCTGCACTCCAAAAAGGAAAACCTCAGACTACAGTGAACACTGCACACAACTGTTCACTACCCAACGCGTCTCAGCAGGAAGGCAGTCTGTGCGTCAAAACAAAGGCGCAAGCATACATCCACGTACCCTGTTTATAAAGCTATATAAAAAAAATTATGTAGTAGTGACGCAGACTTTATTGAGGTACAGTATTACATCGCCATTCACCATCTGTGGCTATGCAGTCTCATCTATATATACCTTATCTATCCGTTGTCATGCTTGCAAGTCGACAGTCAGGCATAAATAGCAATTTTCACTATGCACTATGCACTTTTTAAAGGTTATGTTTGTTAATAAACATGATTATTGCCACATATTATGAGTATTACATGATGGAAATTGTATAATTTTGTATAAACTGTTTAGTGACATTATTCAGCAAATGTAACATTTTAGTAATGTCACAGATAACTTGTAATGCTGATGATGTTTTGAAGTCAGACATTCATTGTCTATACAATAAAAATGGTGTACATACTGTTACTTATCCATCATTAATGGATTCAGATATGTACTTGTATGCTTTTATGTACAACCGTATAGCAGATTCCTTAACTAATTTATTTTGTGGTTTGCATTGCTGTTCAACATGTTAATGTATGTGTTTATGTTTGTCAATTCTTTATTTATCTAGATATTAGTTTAAATGAAATCATCATCTTATGGTAGTAAAGGTTATCTTTCTCTTGTTTGAAGTATAGACATTTAAAATTGACAGGTAACAAGGAAATTACTTGATCTAGTATTTAAACATCCTCCTTGACCCTGGGCTCCAACACCGCCAGTTGTTGCTCGGAAGTGCTGTTAGCACAGTCAACACTTGCTCCTGTGTTACTGGGGTTCAGTAACGTCAGCTGGTCCTCGGTTGTGCCATTGGCTCTTTTCCTTCTGCTGCCCCTCCGGGTTCCAGCACAGTCAGCTGGTCCTCGTTACTTGCATTGGCTCTTGTACCTTCTGCTACCCGTCCGGGTTCCAGTACCGTCAACTGGTTCTCCGCAGTGCCTTTGGCCTAGGTGCCTCCATCTCGGTATCCGAGTTCCAGCAACGTCTGCTGGTCCTTGGTAGTGCTTTGGAGCACAGGTACCTCCTGCTTAGTAACCGTGTCCCAGTAACGTCAGCTGGTCCTCGGTTGTGCCATTGGCTCTTTTCCTTCTGCTGCCCCTCCGGGTTCCAGTACCGTCAACTGGTTCTCCGCAGTGCCTTTGGCCTAGGTGCCTCCATCTCGGTATCCGAGTTCCAGCAACGTCTGCTGGTCCTTGGTAGTGCTTTGGAGCACAGGTACCTCCTGCTTAGTAACCGTGTCCCAGTAACATCAGCTGGTACAAGATTGTGCTACAAATACAAGATACGGAACAAGAGACACAAGAACAATAAGCAGAAGATCTAAAAGCAGAAGAACATGAAGTATAAGACCAAAATGAAGAGCAAAATATATGCTCTAAATTCTAAGCAGAAGAAGACTAAGCAGTGTATGGGGGTGAGTCCGTTCCTCCTCGTGGTGCCCCTGGAAAATGCCTGCTGCTGCAGGCTAAACTGAACACGGACAAATACTGTTGTAATTTAAATCTTTTGTGACAGCAAGAACGGAAGGATGAAAAATTCATACTTTGACAGATTACAAGTACAGGATTCTCTGTCACAAATAAGAATATGATGAAGAAGATGAAGCAGAATATGAATAAGAATAATAGTTTAATAAGAAGAATATGAGTAATGTTAACAAAGATGAATAGCAAGAAGTTTAAGAAGAAGATAAAGAAGGTGAAGATGAAGAATAATTTGATGAAAAAGATGATGCTGCAGAAGATTATGAAGGAGAAAGTGTGTGAAAAGTTAAAAAGGTGAAGATGAAGAGCATGGAAGTTGTGTAATATACATATTTGCCAAAATATAAAAAACGTTAACATTGTCAATTTCTTCGTCAATCCGAACATCTTTAAAAAAAAAAATATTTATGCTATTCCATTTGATTGGGTTAAACATCTATGCCTTTAATGTCTCCTCAACCTTCCCCAATACATTCTACATTACTCTTTCTTGTTTTCCTTCATGTACAATTAACCAACAAGGCAAGAATGGGTTTTTTTTAATTTCGATATTTTGTTCCATAGACTTACATGGGACTTCCGGTATCGGTATCGGGTATCGCCGATATTTTAGTGATATCGGCGATACCATTCCGATTCCGATACTTTAGGATATCGGAAAGTATCGCTCAACTCTACTGGTGACACTATTGGGGATTTATTCAAAATTGAAGGCCTACTGAACCAGCATGGCTACCACAGCATCTTGCAGCAGCATGCTATTCAATCCGATTTGCATTTAGTTGAACCATCATTTATTTTTCAACAGGACAATGACCCCAAACACACCTCCAGGCTGTGTAAGGGCTATTTGACCAAGAAGGAGAGTGTTGGGGTGCTACGCCAGATGACCTGGCCTCCACAGCCACCAGACCTGAACCCAATCAAGATAGTTTGGGGTGAGCTGGACTGCTCACCGCTTCAATTTTGAATAAATCCCCAACAGTGTCACCAGCAAAGCACCCCCACACTATCACACCACCTCCTCCATGCTTCACGGTGGGAACTAGGCATGTAGAGTCCATCTGTTCACCTTTTCTGCATGCAATGCAGTAATCAAAGCAAAAGGTGGCTACTTTGAAGAACCTAGAATATAAGACATATTTTCAGTTGTTTCACACTTTTTTGTAAAGTGTAATGCATAATTCTACATGTGTTAATTCATAGTTTTGATGCCTTCAGTGTGATTCTACAATTTTCATAGTCATGAAAATACAGAAAAAATTTTGAATGAGAAGGTGTGTCCAAACTTTTGGTCTGTACTGTAACTTGCGTTTATTTATGAAAAAAATGGAAATATGGCGAAAATTTGGAAAATTTTGCAATTTTTAAACTTTGAATTTTTATTCCCTTAAAACAGAGAAATATGTCACACAAAATAGTTACTAAATAATATTTCCCACATGTCTACTTTACATCAGCACAATTTTGGAACCAAATTTTTTTTTGCTACGAAGTTATAAGGGTTAAAAATTGACCAGCGATTTCTCATATTTACAACAAATTGTACAAAACCATTCTTTTTAGAGACCACCTCACATTTTAAGTCACTTTGAGGGGTCTATATGACAGAAAATACCAAAAAGTGACACCATTCTAAAAACTGCACCCCTCAAGGTACTCAAAACCACATTCAAGAAGTTTGTTAACCATTCAGGTGCTTCACAGGAGCTGAAGCAACTTGGAAGGAAAAAATGAACATTTAACGTTTTAGTCACAAAAATGATCTTTTACAAACAATTTTTTTATTTTAACAAGGGTAAGAGGAGAAAATGGACAGAAAAAGTTGTTGTACAATTTCTCCTGAGTACGCTGATACCCCATATGTGGGGGAAAACCACTGTCTGGGTGCACAGCAGGGCTCGGAAGGGAAGGAGCGCCGTTTGACTTTTTCAAAACAAAATTGGCTGGAATTGAGATTGGACGCCATGTCGCGTTTGGAGATCCCCTGACGTGCCTAAACAGTGGAAACACCCCACAAGTGACACCATTTTGAAAACTAGACCCCCTAAGGAACTTATCTAGATCTGTTGTGAGCACTTTGAACCCCCAAGTGTTTCACTAAAGTTTATAATGCCTGGGTGTGAAAAAAAAAATTTCCACAAATATGAATTTTTAGTCCCCAATTTTTGATTTTTCCTAAGGAAATTGGACCCCAAAAGTTGTTGTCCAATTTGTCCTGAGTACGCTGATACCCCATGTGTGGGGGGGGACAAAACTGTTTGGGCGCATGGCAGGGCTCGGAAAGGAAGTAATGACGTTTTGGAATGCAGACTTTAAAGGGTGTCATGTTCAGTTTGCAGAGTCCATGATGTGCCTAAACAGTGGAAACCCTCCACAAGTGACCCCATTTTGGAAATTAGACCCCCTAAGGAATTTATCTAGATCTGTGGTGAGCACTTTGACCCCCCAAGTGCTTCATACAAGTTTATAATGCCCGGGCGTGAAAATAAAAAATCCTATTTTTTTTTCCACAAAAATTATATTTAAGTCACCAATTTTTTATTTTCCCAAGGGTAACAGGAGAAACTGGACCATAAAAGTTGTTGTGCAATTTGTCCTGAGTACGCTGATACCCCATATGTTGTGGGAAATACTGTTTGGGCGCACGGCAGAGCTCAGAAGGGAAGGAGCGCCATTTGACTTTTTCAAACCAAAATTGGCTGGAATCGAGATTAGACACCATGTCGCATTTGGATAGCCCCTAATGTGCCTAAACAGTGGAAACCCCCCACAAGTAACCCCGTTTTAGAAACTAGACCCCCTAAGGAACTTATCTAGATCTGAGGTGAGCATTTTGAACCCCCAAGTGCTTCACACAAGTTTATAACGTAGAGGCATAAAATTAAAAAATCATATTTTTTCCACAAAAATGACCTTTTCATCCCAATTTTTATTTTCCAAAGGGTAAAAAGACCTCAAAAGTTATTTTGCAATTTGTCCTGAGGACGCTGATACCCAATATGTGGAGGTAAACCACTGTTTGGGTGCATGGCAGACTCGCAAGGGAAGGAGCGCAGTTTGACTTTTTCAACGCAGAATTGGCTGGATGCCATGTCACGTTTGGAAAGCACCTGATGTGCCTAAACAGTGGAAACCCCCCACAAGTGACACCATTTTGGAAACTAGACCCCCTAAGGAACTTATCTAGATCTGTTATTTCACTAAAGTTTATAATGCCTGGGTGTGAAAAAAAAATTCCACAAAAATGATTTTTTAGTCCCCAATTTTTGATTTTTCCCAAGGAAATTGGACTCCAAAAGTTGTTGTCCAATTTGTCCAGAGTACGCTGATACCCCATATGTGGGGGGGGGGATACTGTTTGGGAGCACGGCAGGGCTCAGAAAGGAAGTAATGACTTTTTGGAATGCAGACTTTGATGGGTGTCATGTTCAGTTTGCAGAGCCCCTAATGTGCCTAAGCAGTGTAAACCCCCCACAAGAGACCCCATTTTGGAAACTAGACCCCCTAAGGAACTTTTCTAGATCGTGGTGAGCTCTTTCAACCACCAAGTTCTTCACACAAGTTTATAACGCCGTGAAAATAAAAAATCCTATTTTTTTCCCACAAAAATGATCTTTTAGTCACCAATTTTTTATTTTCTCAAGGGTAACAGGAGAAATTGGACCACAAAAGTTGTTGTCCAATTTCTCCTGAGTAAGATGATACCCTATATGTTGGAGAAAACCACTGTATGGTCACACGTCGGGGCTCGGAAGGGAAGTAGTGACATTTTGCATTGCAGTCTTTGATGGAATAGTCTGTGGGCATCATGTCGCGTTTGGAGAGCCCCTGGTGTGCCTAAAAGTGGAAACCCACCACAAGTGACCTCATTTTGGAAGCTAAACCCCTAAGGAACTTATCTAGTTGTGTGGTGAGAACTTTGAAGAGCCATTAAATAAAAAATCATATTTTTATCCACAAAAATGATATTTTTGCCCCCAATTTTTTATTTTCCCAAGGGTAACAGAAGTAATTGGACCTCAAGAGTTATTGTGCAATTTGTCCTTAGTACGTTGATACCCCATATGTGGGGGTAAACTAGTATTTGGGCGCATGGCAGAGCTCAGAAGGAAAGGAGCACCGTTTGACTTTTTCAACGCCGAATTGGCTGGAATTGAGATCAGACGCCATGTCAGGTTTGGAGTGCCCCTGATATGCCTAAACAGTTGAAACCCCCCCAATTCTAAGTCCAACCCTAGCTCCAACACACCCCTAACCTAATCCCAACCCTAACCATAACCCTAACAACAAACCTAACCCCAACACACCCCTAACCCTAATCCCAACCCTAACCCTAACTTTAGCCCCAACTCTAACCCTAACTTTAGCCCTAACCCTAACCCTAATGGGAAAATGGAAATAAACACATTTTTTAAATTTTATTATTTTTCCCTAACTAAGGGGGTGATAAAGGGGGGTTTGATTTAATATTTGTAGCGGGTTTTTATGTTTGGCAGCTGTCACACGCTAAAGACGCTTTTTATTGCAAAAAATATTTTTGCATCACCACATTTTGAGAGCTATAATTTTTTTATTATTTTGGCCCACAGAGTCATTTGAGGTCTTATTTTTTTGCGGGACGAGTTGGCATTTTTATTGGTACCATTTTCGATTACATGACATTTTTGATCACTTTTTATTACGATTTTTGGGAGGCAGAATGAACAAAAACCAGCAATTCATGAATTTCTTTGGGGGCGCGTTTTCACCGTTCTGCATGTGTTAAAATTGATAAAGCAGTTTTATTCTTCGGGTCAGTACGATTACAGCGATACCTCATTTATATAATTTTTTTATGTTTTGGCGCTTTTATACAATAAAAACAATTACACTGTGTTCCAAATTATTATGCAAATAATATTTTCTCAGATTTTCCCAAATTACCTATATGAATTGCAGTCATTGTTATTTTCCAGTCAAATAGCTATTAGAGTACAATTGAAAGGTTTTTGTACAAACTGCCTATGACAACAGTATATTTTTAAAAAAAATAAAACACTCAAACTGCACTCAAAATGCATGTTCCAAATTATTATGCACAGCAGAGTTTTCAACCTTTTCATTTTAATAAAGAACAAAAAATGGTCATTTTTGAAATTATAAGCATTAGCAGGTTATTAAAAACTGAAATCAAACAGTTTTCAACTCAAAACTTTATTCTAGGTGATGTTACATTTGCACATAGGACCCCTTGTTCGAAAGGAGCTTCTGAACTCTCTCGGCCATTGAATTTGTCAGGTTTTGAATGGTTTCTGCTTCAATTGTTTTGCATGAGGACAGAATACCCTCCTAGAGCTGTTGCTTAAATGTGAACTGCCTCCCGCCATCATAGACACTCCTTTTGATGATGCTCCAGAGGTTCTCAATGGGGTTGAGGTCAGGGGAGCATGGAGGCCACACCATAAGTTTGTCCCCTTTTATGCCCATAGCAGCAAGAGATGCAGATGTGTTATGTGCAGCATGAGACGGTGCATTATCATGCATGAAAATGATCTTGCTGCGGAATGCACGGTTCTTCTTCTTGAACCATGGCAGGAAGTGCTGTTTGAGAAACTAAACATACACTATGGAGTTCATCTTTACCCCTTCAGGGATCCTAAAGGGGCCGACAATCTCTCTCCCCATGATTCCAGCCCAAAACATTACTCCACCTCCTCCTTGTTGGCGCCGTAGCCGTGTTTGCATGGGGTGTCCATCAACAAGCCATCCTCCACTCCATCCATCTGGACCATTGAGCGTTACACGGCACTCATCGGTGAACAAAACAGTTTTGAAGTCAGTGTTCATGTTTTGTTTGGCCCACTGGAGCCGTTTCTGCTTGTGTGCAGTGGATAGAGGAGGTCGACAGGATGGCTTACGCACAGTTGCAAACCTCTGAAGGACTCTGCATCTTGTTGTTCGGGGATGTTGGAGGCGCCAGCAGCTTCAAAAACTTGTCTGCTGCTATGACAAGGCTTTTTTGCCGCTGCTCTTTTAACCTGACATAATTGCCTGTAGGAAAGAGTCCTCAATTTTCCCATTTCAGCACGCACACGTCTGTACTGTAAATCAGCTACACACTTCTTGATTGTGCGATGATCACGATGAAGTGTCTTGGCAATGTTGATTGTAGTCATGCCTTGACCTAAACCCTCCACAATTTGTTGCTTCTCAGCAGCCGACACATCCTTTTTCTTTCCCATTTTGGCAGAAAATGTAGGCTGCTTAATAATGTGGGACAGCCTTCTTAAGAAGTCTTGCCTTTCATTGGACACACCTGCCAAACTAATTAGCACAGGTGTCTGCAATTGCTTACAGTGATATAAAGAGCCCTGACACACATCACCATCAATGAGTTTAACTGACAAACAAAAAAATTTATTATTTTTGCATCGCTTTATTCTGTGAGCTATAACTTTTTTATTTTTTTGCTGATGATGCAGTGTGGCAGCTTGATTTTTGTGGGACAAGATGCTGTTTTCAGCGGTACCATGTTTATTTATATCCGTCTTTTTGATCGTGTATTATTCCACTTTGTGTTTGGCCGTATGATGATAAATCATTGTTTTTTTGCCTTGTTTTTTTTTAAGGGGATCACTAAATGGGTTAACTAGTGGGACAGTTTTATAGGGCGGGTCGTTGCGGACGCGGCGATACAAAATATGTGTACTTTTATTGTTTTTTTTATTTACATGAAGAAATGGATTTATTGGGGAATATTCTATTTTTCTTTATTTAGGATTTTTTTTTGCACGTTATTTTTATTTTTTTTACTTTTTTACTTTGTCCCAGGGTGGGACATCACTGTGTAGTGTCGGCGATCTGACAGGCAGTGCAGAAGGCTTTCTCAGCGCCTGCTCTCAGCAGGGAGGAGGCCCTCGGAACAGAGCGATCACATTGTGCTGCTCTGAGTGTCATTGTGTTGTGAATATGCTAGAGGCGGCTTCTTAGCTGGGGCTCCCTCCGGTGGTTGCTGAGGATAATGAACTGATTAATGTATGGCCTTCAGCTGGCACTGAATGGTAGGATATAAGTTGCCTGATTTCCCACCAGCCTTGCCGGTTATCAATTGTTCTTCTGGTCTTGCTTGAAGCACTGCTAGTTTCCTGCTTTCCTTCAGATAAGTGTTTGCTGTTTTTTTTTTTTCTCTGTTTGATTTTCTCTGCTGGTTTGCTGCCTGCAGTGGACTACAGCCTGTCCCCTTTTGGGGGTCTGGCACTCTAATTGTGCTCCGTTTGTGTCTGCACTTTTGCTTTGCTCTTTTGTTACTTTTAATTTGCTGAATAGCGTTTTGTTACACCAGAGATCTGATTTAGATGGAAGAGGTCGAGTGATCTCAGGTTTTTTGGCAATCAGACGTGTTGGTATTTTTGTTAGGGTTTTGTTGGATTGCAGTCTGAATTCTTTCCTGTACTTTTCTGTCTAGACAGATTGGGCCCCAGCGTTTGCTCATTCTATTTTCTGTCTGTGTCCGAGCTTTCTTCTTGTCTAACCGCCATTACATGTTTGGGGGCTTCCTATTTTCTTTGGGGATCTGCTCCGGGGCAGATAGCTTTCATCTTTCTGCCTTTAGGTGTAGTTATCTCTCAGGTTGTGACGAGGTTAGACACATCAACGTATCAACGGATCAACGTAGGAACGCTCCACGGCTACCTCTAGTTTTGTGGTTAGTTCAGGTTACTGCAATCCAATAGGTTCCAGCCTCTCTGGTGTATTACTGCTTTTGCAATTTTTTGCCATGTCTCCTCAGTTACCGACACATAACAGTATAACCGACCCAAACTGAAAATTATATGGTACTCAACAGAAGGGATAAATAGTAAAAAAGGAAAAAGAAAAAAGGGAGTTGTCAGAATTATTTTTTTTTCTGTTTGTTGCATTTTTTCCCTCTTTTTCTCTGGGTGCTGAGGAGAAATTTTTTTTTTTCTCAATGGAGTTTGCACAGTTGTCTGGCCGTGTGGATCAGCTTGCCACTGAGGTTCTGAGTATTGCTACCTATCTTGCTGGGTTGCCAGTTGTGGAACCTAGGATCCCCATGCCAGATTTGTTTTTGGGGGATCGATCTAAATTTCTGAATTTCAAAAATAAATGTAAGTTGTTTTTTGCCTTAAGGCCTAAGTCCTCAGGGAACGCGGCACAGCAGGTTCAAATTGTCAACTCCCTGCTGCGCGGCGACCCTCAGGATTGGGCTTTTTCCCTGACACCTGGGGATCCAGTTTTGAATGATATTGATGTATTTTTTCAGGCTCTGGGGTTATTGTACGATGAACCTAATGTCACTGATCAAGCTGAAAAGACCTTGTTGGCATTAAATCAGGGTCTTGAAGACGCTGAGTTGTACTGTCAGAAATTTCGAAAGTGGGCAGTCCTGACCAAATGGAATGATGATGCTTTGGCAGCCCTTTTTCGAAAGGGTCTGTCAGAAAAAGTAAAGGACGTTATGGTGGGATTCCCTGTTCCCTCTGGTCTCAATGATTCTATGTCTTTGGCTATTCAAATTGACAGACGTTTGCGTGAGCGCAGAGGTATGCGTGAGATAGTGTTGCCTTGTGAGTCAGCTCCTGAGCCCATGCAGTGTGATGGAGTGACTTCTGGGACTCAGCGTCATGAGTTTCGTAAGCGCAATGGGTTATGTTTCTACTGTGGTGACGCTTCCCATGCTATCTCTGTCTGCCCTAAGCGGGGAAGACATTTTGCACGCTCAGTTGTCTTGGGTAGTGTTCAGACTAAATTTCTGTTGACTGTTACCCTGATTTGCTCCCTGTCCACATTTCTGCTCAGGCTTTTGTTGATTCAGGAGCAGCTATTAACCTGATGGATTTTGACTTTGCCAAACGTTGTGGGTTTCCCATGATACCCCTGCGGAAGTCTATTCCCCTACTGGGAATTGATTCTACTCCTTTGGCAGAGAATAAACCCCAGTTTTCTACTCAGGTGATAATGAGGGTTGAACCATATCATCAGGAGAGTTGCAAATTTCTGGTGCTGCATAATCTGCATGACATTATTGTACTAGGTTCCACTTGGTTACAGTCTCATAATCCTGTTTTGGATTGGAAATCTGTGTCTGTGACCAGTTGGGGCTGCTAATGTGTTAATACTGACACTCCTGTTTTTTCTGCCTCTCCCCAGTCTCAGGATGTCCCTGACTTTTTGACTGATTTTTCTGATGTGTTTAGTGAAAGTAAATCTGCATCCTATCCCCCTCACAGGAGCTACGATTGAGCTATTAAATTAGAGCCTGGTGGTAAATTTCCTAAAGGTCGCCTTTTTAATTTATCTGTACCTGAACACGATGCTGTGCGATCTTATATCAAGGAGTCATTGGAGAAGGGTCATATCAGACCATCCTCTTCACCCTTGGGCGCCGTTTTTTTCTTTGTGGCCAAAAAGGATGGTTCATTGAGGCAGTGTATTGATTATCGTCTCCTGAATAAGATCACTGTTAAATATCAATATCCGTTAACTTTGATTTCTGACCTATTTTCCAGAGTGAAAAGTGCTAGTTGGTTTACCAAACTTGACCTCAGGGGGGCGTATAACCTTATTCGCATTAAGCACGGGGATGAATGGAAGACGGCGTTTAATACCCCAGAGGGGCATTTTGAGTACCTAGTGATGCCTTTTGGGCTTACTAATGCCCCTTCCGTCTTCCAATCCTTCATGAATGATATTTTCAGGGATTTTGTGGATAAATTTCTAATTGTTTATTTGGATGATATCTTGATATTTTCCAATGACTGGGACTCACATGTGAAACATGTTCGGACTGTGTTCCAGATTTTGAGAGAGAATGCACTGTATGTGAAGGGATCAAAGTGTCTTTTTGGCGTACAGAAGATCTCATTTCTGGGATTCATTTTGTCTCCGTCTGTTATTGAAATGGACCCAGTCAAGGTTCAGGCCATCTGTGAATGGGTTCAACCTACTTCATTGAAGGCTCTTCAGAGATTTTTGGGTTTTGCCAAGTTTTATCATAAATTTATTGGTAATTTCTCTGGTATTGTTAAACCATTGACTGATCTGACCAAAAAGGGTTCTGATGTGGTGAATTGGCCTCCTGAGGCAGTTTCTGCATTTCAGGAACTTAAGCAGAGATTCATTTCTGCTCCTGTTCTACGGCAGCCTGATGTTTCTCTGCCGTTTCAGGTGGAGGTTGACGCCTCTGAGATTGGGGCTGGTGCCGTTATGTCCCAAAGGGATCCAGAGACCTCTAAAGGTACTGCCACACTTAGCGATCTCGTTAGCGATCACGATAACGACGCAAGCTAACGAGATCGTTGGTGTGATCGCTTTTAGGTCGCTAGTAGCTGCCAAACAGGAGATCTCATAAACGACACATCAGCGTTCAGCATTCTCTTTAACGACTTTGGCGGTCGTTAGGATCTGTTATTAGCATGTACTGAGCGCTTCTGATTCATAATTTCCAGCATCGCTCCTGCTCTCTGCGTCCTGCTAGCCTGCTTTGCAACTTCTGCGATCCTCTCTGTGACGCAAAAGAGAACCTAAAGATATTGCGATCCACTCCGTGACGCTAAAAAATCCTAGTCCCGCCTGCGCCGCTGTCATATGGTCACAAACTAGGTCGCTCGTCGTTCGCAAAAGGTGCCAAACACAGCGATATAGGCTCACCAGCGGGACGCCAACGATCAAAAAACGGTCCAGAGCGCTAGTGAACGATCAGCGACATCACAGCAGGGGCCACATCGTTGCTACATGCCACATACAACGACGTCGCTAACGAGATGGCTAAATAGTGACGTTTTAGCGATCTCGTTAGCGATCTCGTTAGCGATCTCGCTTAGTGTGGCATACCCTTAAGAGTAACCCTTGTGCCTTTTTCTCTCGAAAATTTTCTCCAACTGAACGTAATTATGACGTGGGTAATCGGGAGTTATTGGCCATGAAGTGGGCCTTTGAAGAGTGGAGATATTGGCTGGGAGGAGCCAAACATCAGGTGGTGGTCCTCACGGACCATAAGAACCTGGATTTTCTCGAATCAGCCAGGCGACATAATCCTAGACAGGCCAGGTGGGCATTGTTTTTCACACGTTTTAGTTTTGTGGTTTCTTTTCTTCCTGGCACTAAGAATGTCAAGGCGGATGCCCTCTCGAGGAGTTTCTTTGCAGATTCTCCTGAGTTATCTGTTCCTGCTGTTATTTTGAAAGAGGGTGTGGTTCTTTCCGCCATTTCGCCCAATTTGAGACTGGCTCTGGAAGGGTGTCAGGAGGATAAACCTGAGTGCTGCCCTGTTGGGAAGTTGTTTGTTCCAGACCAGTGGAAAAAGAGTGTGATGTCTGAGATTCATTGTTCCGCGTTGGCTGGTCATCCCGGGATTTTTGGTACCAGAGACTTGGTGAGTCGCTCCTTTTGGTGGCCTACTTTGTCTCGTGATGTCAGGGACTTTGTGCAGTCCTGTGGGACTTGCTCTCGTTCCAAGCCTTGCTCTCGTTCTAGTGGTTTGTTAATGCCATTACCTTTACCCAAGAGGCCATGGACTCATATTTCTATGGATTTTATTTCTGACCTTCCTGTCTCTCAGAGAATGACCGTTATCTGGGTAATCTGTGATAGGTTTTCCAAGATGATACATCTTGTGCCATTGCCTAAGGTGCCTTCCTCCTCCGAGTTGGTGCCTTTGTTCTTTCAGCATGTGGTTCGGTTGCATGGCATTCCGGAGAACATTGTGTCTGACAGAGGAGTCCAGTTTGTTTCCAGATTTTGGAGGACATTTTGTTCTAAACTTGGTGTTCAGTTGTCTTTCTCCTCTGTATTTCACCCTCAGACCAATGGACAAACCGAGAGAACAAACCAGACCTTGGAGACTTATTTGAGATGTTTTGTGTCTGCTGATCAAGATGACTGGGTCTCTTTTTTGCCTTTGGCTGGGTTTGCTCTTAATAATAGAGCTAGCTCTGCCACCTTGATGTCTCCATTTTTCTGCAATTCCGGATTTCACCCTCGATTTTCTTCAGGACAGGCGGAGGCTTCTGTCTGTCCGGGGGTTGACTCTATTGTGCAGCATATGCAGCAGATATGAGACCAGGTGGTGGAGAGGTTGTCTCTCTCTCAGGAGAAGGCCTAGCGGTTTGCCAACCGGCATAGGACTGATAGTCCTCGTTTTAAAGTGGGGGACTTGATTTGGTTGTCCTCAAGGAATATCCCTATGAAGATTGCATCTCCTAAATTTAAGCCAAGGTTCATTGGACCTTATAAGATCATGGAAATTATTAATCCGGTTTCCTTCCGTTTGCTTCTTCCAGGGACATTTAAGATCCATAACGTGTTCCACAAATCCTTATTGAAGAGGTTTGTTGAACCAGTGGTTCCTATGGCTGCACCTCCCGACCCTGTTTTGGTTGAGGGCAATTTGGAGTATGTGGTTGAGAAGATATTGGATTCTCGTTTTGCTAGACGGAAACTCCAGTATTTGGTTAAGTGGAGAAGTTATGGTCAGGAGGACAATTCTTGGGTGTTTACTTCGGACATTCATGCTGGGAGACTTATCCTTGCCTATCATCGAGCCCATCCTGATCGGCCTGGTTGCGCAGGTGAGGGTTCAGTGACCCCTCCTCAAGGGGGGTACTGTTGTGAATATGCTAGAGGCGGCTTCTGAGCTGGGGCTCCCTCCGGTGGTTGCTGAGGGTAATGAACTGATTAATGAATGGCTTCAGCTGGCGCTGAATGGTAGGATATAAGTTGCCTGATTTCCCACCAGCCTTGCCGGTTATCAATTGTTCTTCTGGTCTTGTTTGAAGCACTGCTAGTTTCCTGCTTTCCTTCAGATAAGTGTTTGCTGTTTTTTTTTTCTCTGTTTGATTTTCTCTGCTGGTTTGCTGCCTGCAGTGGACTGCAGCCTGTCCCCTTTTGGGGGTCTGGCGCTGCAATTGTGCTCCGTTTGTGTCTGCACTTTTGCTTTGCTCTTTTGTTACTTTTAATTTGCTGAATAGCGTTTTGTTACACCATAGATCTGATTTAGGTGGAAGAGGTCGAGTGATCTCAGGTTTTTTGGCAATCAGACGTGTTGGTATTTTTGTTAGGGTTTTTGTTGGATTGCAGTCTGAATTCTTTCCTGTACTTTTCTGTCTAGACAGATTGGGCCCCAGCGTTTGCTCATTCTATTTTCTGTCTGTGTCCGAGCTTTCTTCTTGTCTAACCGCCATTACATGTTTGGGGGCTTCCTATTTTCTTTGGGGATCTGCTCCGGGGCAGATAGCTTTCATCTTTCTGCCTTTAGGTGTAGTTATCTCTCAGGTTGTGACGAGGCGTCTAGGATCAACGTAGGAACGCTCCATGGCTACCTCAAGTTGTGTGGTTAGTTCAGGTTACTGCAATCCAATAGGTTCCAGCCTCTCTGGTGTATTACCGCTTTTGCTATTTTTTGCCATTTCTCCTCAGTTACCGAAACATAACAGCGATGCTTCCCTATACTGCGGAACACTGCGATTATCTTTGATCGCAGTGTGCCGGGGGTTAACGTGCTGGGAGCGGTCCATGACCACTCCTGGCACATAGTGTCAGGTGTCAGCTGTGATAATCAGCTGACCCCCGGCCGCGATCAGCTGCGCTCCCCCGGAGGTTCAATGTCCATAGCTTCTTCTTGCAGGAACTGCTGACACACTCCAGCCACATGAGGTCTGGCATTGTTCTGCATTAGGAGGAACCCAGTGCCAACCGCACCAGCATATGGTCTCACAAGGGGTCTGAGGATCTCAGGATGTTGCAGGCAGCAAGTTCACTCTCAGCACATGTGACAGACATGACAGAGTCTGGAGACGCCGTGGAGAGTGATCTGCTGCCTGCAACATCCTTCAGCATGACTGGTTTGGCAGTGAGTCAGTAATGGTTTGGGGTCTCTCCAAATCCAGGCCTCCATTGGTTCAAAAATTTGATTTCTATTGATGATTTTTGTGTGATTATATTGACAGCACATTCAACTTTGTACGGAACAAAGTATTCAATGAGAATATTTCATTCATTTAGATCTAGGATGTGTTATTTGAGTGTTCCCTTTATTTTTTTGAGCAGTGTATTTTTTACATTAAATTTGTATATATATTTATTATTATATTTTGCTACTTTTGTAAATAAAAACATTTAAAAACATATGGATATTTTTGCATCACCATATTCTGAAACGCAAATTTATTTTTCTTTTGCAACAATACTGTGTTAACACTTGCTTTTGTCAGATGAGTTGACATTTTCAATCATACAATTTTGGTGCTTGTATGACTCTTTCATCACTTTTCTTTTCATATTTTTAAGGTGATATTGTGAGAAACAGCATATTTTCATGGCATTCACCATATTGGTTTAATAATATTATAGTACTTAAAAAATAAATAAATTGATGACCACAGGAGATGAAAATGGCTGCAAAAAAGGACAAATCTGACAGAAGAGGAATAATTTATTTACTTGTATGGGGCTCAGAAATTTTTAATAGGTGCCTTGAGTACTCGGTATTGTGGATGATATTATTAATTAAGTCCTGAATTAATAATCTAAGGGTATGGTTCCACGGTCCGGAACCACAGCGCTTTGGACGGAGCGGAAAGTCCGCTCCGCCCAAAGCCCTGCCCCTTCTGAATGCGCGGTGAATCGCGATGTGCTCATTGAACACATCCGGAATGACCGCAGGCTACACAGGCCTGTGTTATTTCCCATGCGGCGACGGAGCGTCGCCGCAAGGGAAAAGGACATGCTGCGATCTGAAAAGATGCGCCGCATGTCCGTTAACACAGGTCTGCCGCCTGCGTGTTTTTACGCATAGTGGAGACGGGATTTCTTGAAATCCCCTCCACTATGCTGAAACATCTGGACGCTGCGTGTTTGACGCTGCGCCAGCGCACAGCGTCAAACAAGCAGCATTTACTGACTGTAGAAACACACCCTTATAGAACGGAGCCTGGATATAGCTGCGGTGACGTGATAAAGGTCAGATGGCAACAGTTAAGTTGCACTGAATGGTGAGGTCAAAGACATTATAAGCAATAAATCCTGCCCTGCAATTAGGGTATTTGTAAACCAGCATTTCCTTTAGTTCGGTACTTTTTCCCCATTGTTTGGTGGAGGGGTTGCTTGTAACATGTGCATATTGCTATAGAAGAAACTAAAGCTGAGATACTGTATATACTGTGATATACTCTGATTGTTACTATAATAAAAACTTTTCAGTAAGGTTTCTATTACATGTTTTAAATTCTGCCGTCTGCCATTTTAGATTAAAACAAAACCGGTTCATTAATTCTTAGTATGAGGCCTGCTCATATAAGATGAGTTTATGAAACCATTAAATTTCATCTCGCTTCAGTCCCCTATTACTTCCATGAGATTACATGGTACGATGGAATTCAGCCAAACCAGCTGTGCCAGACCTAAGGTCTCAATCCAATTTATTAAACCTGATTCATAATCAAACTCTGCAGCTAAATTCAACATTCCTTGTAAAATCGAACTTATAAAAACTTTATTGGTCCTTTTATTTTAGGAAAACATTCTTACCCAGAACACTCAAAAATTTCAGAACTTATATTACAATACTGGGAAAATGTGGATTCTGCACATTATTTAGAAATGTATCTCCTGAAAGCAAATGGACCACACAGTTTGATACCAAAAAAATGTGGAAATTATAGGAAACTTTATATCATTTATGAAAAAAAAATGCAAACTACTTGAAGAAGCTTTTCACTTTGAACTATTCTTTTTCTGTTAGAAGGGTTCTATGACAACAAATTGCATCAGTTGTAATCTATAAAGGAACTCTGCAATAAGTTGCAAGTTTCAAATAGTGGCAGAATAAAAAAGTGAAATACTACACAGTGACTAGAGATGAACAAATCGATTTGATGTGAATTAAATTAATTTTCAATTTTGTGAAATTTGTACGAACCAGTACATTTGAAAAATTCATGAAAATTTGTTCTTTTATTTTACACATTGCAAAAGATTGCATCAACTCGTATGACCTTAGGCATGACCTCACAAGTAGCCCCAAAATGACTTTCAACTATCACATCACATGGTGTAGTACAGCCAATTAGGAGCGACTGTCAAAGCCTGTATAAAAGCCAAGGCAGGGAAAGCAGAAGCCGTTTTACGGTCATTTTAGGAAAGTGAGAGGACATGAAAACTCACAGCTTGGCAACAAGAAGAGAAAGCACTAAAGCATTGAACAAATTCTCCAGACAGTGATATATTGTAGAACTGCAGCAGAGAAGTGGGCGAGTGTAGTAGTCCGTGAATAATACAGAGATTGAATTGATAGGGGAAGAGAGAAATAGGAGAGGTGCTGATGGCAGCAGTGCCAGAGAAAATGCGACAGCTGAATTAAAATTTCTGATTTTTTTCTTCATTTTAAATGTACTAGAGAGCAGCAGCATGGAAGCACCTTAAACCCAATTCATCAAGACCAGGGGCATGTTCAAGTGAGATGCACCTGATTCATTGAGAGTGCACCCCTCCAAAAATCTTACTCCAGTCAATTGCAGTATTGGTGGATAAGCTGGGTGAGGAGTCAGCTGATCTGGGTCGCTAGGGTTGAGGCTGGACGCATAGCTAAGGGGAAGAGCTACTACATTGTCATGACCACTTGACTCTTCTCAACAATTTTGCGTCTCCTTGATGCGGTAACTCCGCGCCCTCATGAAATAACACACTCACGTTATGACAAGGCGGTAGCTCTGCCCCTTAGCGACATGTTCAGCATCTCCCTAGTGATTCAGATCAGCTGACTCCTCACCCAGCTTTTCTGCTAATACCGCCATTTAAACCCTTCATGACCCAGCCTATTTTGACCTTAATGACCTGGCCATTTTTTGCAACTCTGACCAGCGTCCCTTTATGAGGTAATAACTCAGGAATGCTTCAACGGATCTTAGCGATTCTGAGAATGTTTTTTCGTGACATATTGGGCTTCATGTTAATGGTAAATTTAGGTCAATAATTGTTGGGTTTATTTGTGAAAAAAATGGAAATTTGTCGAAAATTTTTCAAATTTTGCAATTTTCAAAGTTTGAATTTTTATTCTGCTAAACCAGAGAGTTATGTGACACAATATAGTTAATAAATAACATTTCTTACAAGTCTACTTTACATCAGCACAATTTTGGAAGCAATTTTTTTTTAGGAAGTTATAAGGTTTAAAAGTTGACCAGCGATATCTCATTTTTGCAACAAAATTTACAAAACCATTTATTTTAGTGATCACCTCACATTTGAAGTCACTTTGGGGGGTCTATATTGCAGAAAATACCCAAAAGTGACACCATTCTAAAAACTGCACCCCTCAAGATACTCAAAACTACATTTGTTGGGCAATTTCTCCTGAGTACACTGATACCTCATATGTGGTCATAAACCACTGTTTGGGTGCACAGCAGGGCTCAGAAGGGAAGGAGTGCCATTTGACTTTTTGAATGGAAAATATGCTGGAATATTTAGCGGTTGCCATGTCGTGTTTGGAGAGTCCCTGTGTGCCTAAACATTGGAGCACAAGTGACCCCATTTTGGAAACTAGACCCCCAAAGGAACTTATCTAGATGTGTGGTGAGCACTTTGAACCCCCAAGTGCTTCACAGAAGTTTATAACGCCGTGAAAATAAAAAATCATTTTTTTCCTCAAAAAATGATTATTTAGCCCGCAATTTTTTATTTTCACAAGGGTAACAGGAGAAATTGGACCCAAAAAGTTGCTGTCCAGTTTGTCCTAAGTACGCTGATACCCCATATGTGGGGGGAACCACTGTTTGGGCACACGTTGGGGCTTGGAAGGGAAGTAGTGACGTTTTGAAATGCAGACTTTGATGGAATAGTCTGAGGTCGTCATGTTACGCTTTCAGAGCCCCTGAGGTGCCTAAACAGTAGAAACCCCCCAAAAGTTACCACATTTTGAAAACTAGACCTCCCAAGGAACTTATCTAGGTGCGTGGTGAGCACTTTGAAACCCCAAGTGCTTCACAGAAGTTTATAATGCAGAGCAGTGAAAATAAAAAATATTTTTTTTTCCTCAAAAAATGATTTTTTTAGCCTGCAATTTTTTATTTTCACAAGGGTAACAGGAGAAATTGGACCCCAAAAGTTGTTGTTCAGTTTTTCCTGAGTAAGCTGGTACCACATATGTGGGGGGGAACCACTGTTTGGGCACACGTCGTGGCTTGGAAGGGAAGTAGTGACATTTTGAAATGCACACTTTGATGGAATGGTCTGCGGGCATCATGTTACGTTTGCAGAGCCTCTGATGTGCCTAAACTGTAGAAACCCCCACAAGTTACCCCACTTTGGAAACTAGACACCCAAAGAAACTTATCTAGATGTGTGGTGAGCACTTTGAACCCCCAAGTGCTTCACAGAAGTTTATAACGCAGAGCTGTGAAAATAAAAAATAATTTGTTTTCCACAAAATTAATTTTTTAGCCCCCAAATTTTTATTTTCCCAAGAGTAACAGGAGAAATTAGACCCCCAAAGTTGTTGTGCAATTTTTCCTGAGTACGCTAATACCCCACACGTAGGGGTAAACCACTGTTTGGGCACACTTCAGGACTTGGAAGTGAGGGATTATCGCTTGTCTTTTTGAACGCAAAATTGGTTGGAATCAATGGTCGCACCATGTCGCATTTCGAGACCCCCTGATGTGCCTAAACCGTGGAAACCCCTCAATTCTAACTCCAACCGTAACCCCAACACACCATTAACTACAACCCTAACCCCAATGCACACCTAACCCTAATCCCAACCATAACCATAACCCTAACCCCAACACACCCCTAACCCTAATCCCAACCCTAACCATAACCCTAACCACAAGCCTAGCCCTATTCTCAACCCTAACCCTAATCTTAACCCTAATTCCAACCCTAACCCTAATTCCATCCCTAACCCTAGTACCAACCCTAACCCTAATTCTAACCCTAACCCTAACCCTAATGGAAAAATAAAAATAAAAATATTTCTTTATTTTATTATTGTTCCCTACCTATGGGGATGATAAAGGTGGGGTTATTTACTATTTTTTTATTTTGATCACTGTGATAGGGTCTATCACAGTGATCAAAATGTACCTGGAAAGAATGAATGAATCTGCCGGCCGGCAGATTGGGCGGGAGCACTGCGCATGCGCCCGCCATTTTGTAAGATGGCGGCGCCCATGGCCATGGCACGAGGGACACCAGGAGGGACACCAGGACTCCGGAGGTACCTGGGGTGGATCGGAAGGTGGGGGGAGGATCGGAAGGTGGGCTGGAGCGGAAGGAAGAGGAGGGGGAGCAGATGCTGACGGCGGCGGCAGATCACCGCCATCAGTCGGTAGTGGGGGCAGATTAGTGTCTCCAGCCATGGCCGATGATATTGCAGCATCAGCCATGGCTGGATTGTAATATTTCACCAAGTTTTGTTGGTGAAATATTACAATCGCTCTGATTGGCTGTTTCACTTTCAACAGCCAATCAGAGCGATCGTAGCCACAAGGGGGCAAAGCCACCCCACATGAGGTGAAGCACACAGCCTCCTGTGCCTGCCGGTCAGGTGACCTTTCAGCGACCCCAACCCGCAGAAACGCGATCTCCCCATGACGCCACATAGGTGTCACAGGTCGGATTGGCACTGACTTTCATGACGCCTACGTGGCATCACAGGTCGGGAAGGGGTTAAACAGAGGATCCTCCACTCCCAAACACACACTAGGTGCTGTACAACATCATAGAAGACATCCTCCTTCCTGTGGTTCCCCAAGCTTAAGGTTGTATACTATTGCCTGCATCACTATTTACTACCCTCCTCATTCTATATCTATTTATGTCTCCACACATATACTATACTGATTTTACCTAAACTGCTATATCTTTGTTTCCCTACACTTATCCTTCAGCTGGTGTACCACTATCTCCTATGTTCCCTCCAGACAAGACACCATTTGTTCCTTTAAGCTTTTACTTGCTGTTTTAGCTCCTGCGCGCTGAGAAATTTAATTATGCTTGCAGCTGCTTATACAGAGTTAATCCCATATGCAATAGTACATATCATCAACAGATTCTCATTTTGACAATTTGATTATTTGTATATAGCTGTACATATGTATATATTTATTGACCACTGTCACCTTAGTGGTTATGATACCAATGTACATACCTAATCTAATGTTTTCATCTGTATGTATTCATTTACGTGTGTATCAGTATAAGATGCTCTTTTGTGTCCCATAATTATGCTTACATTTCCCTATTATGTAACCCTCACAGCGACTGAGAAAGATTCTCGTGAATCGACATGTCACCTTCTATCGCAATCCAGGAGCCCTTATGTATATTTGACCGTGTTTGTAGCACTTTAATAAAATGATCTCACCTTTGCAAGAAAGGAGTGTGCAGTGAATACTTCTTCTTGCATCTGAGGAATCCACTCCCATTTCATTAGCACCTCAAAGAAAACGGTGTGTGCACTCCGAATTTATTTGCATTCTTTCAAGGTAAACAGCCTGCCAATCATACTATGAACTGAGCAAATTGCATAATTTAATTTGGTTTGCCTTTTTAAACAGGTAATGAAATCAAGCCAAACTAGTGTGAATAGGTGCATACCAGGAGCAGCTACCTCCATATACAACTTACAAAAACAATTTAACAATTTCAAATTGACATGTTTTAGCACGATAGAGTGCAACTTTTTTGTGTATTGCATATGGAGGTAGCTGCTCCTGGTATGCACCTATTCACACTAGTTTGGATGTGCCAGTCAGTCTTTTGTTATTTCCATGTTAGCTTACTGACCGAGCACTCCGCCCTTCACTATGTGGTTATTTTAGTTACAGCAGGTCCCTACTTACCCATAAATGCAGGCTTTAATGAGAGAGGAGTCCACATTAACCCAGGAATTCAGACATCAGAGTAATAGAGGTATGTTCACACGGGTCAGGGACCCATCAGTTTTGAGACCACCTTGACGATGGTTGATGGGCAGATGTTATTTGGCCAAAGTTTGCGCAAAGTGTATCATTCGTTTTTTCCTAATATTCAAAAGCCATATTGCTATTCATATTTCATATTCCAAACTGACATGCTAGATGATAGCTATAGATGATAGAGTGCAACCTATTTTGTATATTGTATATGGAGATAGCTAGATGATAGATATAGATGATAGAGTGCAACCTATTTTGTATATTGTATATTGAGATAGCTGCTCCTGGTATGCACCTATTCACACTAGTATGGATGTGCCAGTCAGTCTTTTGTTATCCCATCCCAGGCTGGTGTGGCTGGTGCAGCAGGTTCGGCAGTGGTACTCGAAGCTCCGCCGGCATCGTGTGAAAGCCCAGAGGCCCCGCATATCCATTGCTGCGATGAGGTGACCTCCAGGAAATCCCATCCCAGGCTGGTGCGGCAGGTGCGCCAGGTTCGGTGGTGGTACGCTGTGGTGCGGGGGGCTCTGCTGGCATTTTGTGAAAGCCCGGAGGCCCCGCACATCTATTGCTGCGATGCGGTGGCCTCCAGGAAAATGGCCGACAGGGGTGGCGCATACTCAGATTGAGATCTCGGCAACGAGATCTCGTCCCGAGATCTAAATCTGCTGCGATGCGGTGGCTTCCGGGAAAATGGCAACCAGGGGCGGTGCATGCTCAGATTGAGATCTTGGCAGATTGAGTATGCACCACAGAGCACCACCGCCAAACCTGCTGCACCACCCGCACCAACCTGGGAAGGGAGTGTGATCATCGCCCGGCAACATCGGACCAGGATCACCGCAGAATTGCCCGAGTCCTGCTGCTGCCACAGTATTTGTAAGTATATGCTGACTATAAAAAATGTCAAATAACACCGCACTCATTGGAGATATGCTTAAAGTGAAAAAATGTATTGAAATATCTCATATAGAAGAAAACGACACGTAATTAACGTTTCGGCCAATGCCTGGCCTTGATCACAATGTCGCTGCAAAAAAACAGAACAGAAGTGTATTTTATATACAGTGATAGAATAATGATACAATATATACAAATGTACAAATATCCATGTAATGATGAGTTGTCAAAACCTGAATGAAATCAAGCTACACATACATACTAGAGGGTATACAGACATCCTCCGAAAATTGGAAAAAGGAAATACAAGAAGACTAAAGATATAATGATCACATAATGAGATGGAAAAAATAGAGAACATACCCACTGAGAGATAAATCACAAGTTGTGATCTTGTCACTTTAGGACGATTAATGTGGGTCGCAGTGGATAATCCTGTTTAGAGTTGATAGGTGTCAGGTAATTTCAGGTACAATAGTAATATAAAATGCAATAAAAGTGAATTAGAGCCAGGATATACTGGATAGTAATGAAAAAATGGAAGCAAAAATGGAGTAATCTGGAGCTATATAAACTAATTTCATAGTGATGAATAGCAATGGTGAAAATAACACCAGTAATTTAAAGTTAGAATGGGTATTTACCACACTTTGAAGAGAATATAGGCGGCTGATATTGACAGAATATACACATGCATGAGGTACTGCTCTGTAAAGAAAATGTCACATATGAGGACAAATATTTGAGGTATATGGATCTAAGTTTTATAAATATGCGTTACCATTAGTGTTGAGCGATACGATACCGCAAGTATCGGGTATCGGCCGATATTAGCTCTATCGGCCTTTCGATACTTAGTTCCGATATTTTCGTCTTATCGGATACCGGAATCGGGATTGTCACTGTCACTGTCAGTGTCCGTCGGTCGGGTCTGTCAGGAGTCAGCGGCACTTACCTGGCAGAAGATCTCCGGCGGTCACGGGCTGGACTGCTTCATGGCCGCCATCATCTTTCCCCGGCGGTCACATGCAGTTTCTCGCGATAACTGCAGTGACTGCTGGGTAATCCCGGCCGTAAAGCAGTCAGTCCGATGACGTCACCGCCGGGGAAGCAGGTAATCAGCTGTGCTGCGTCGCAATGACAGGCTCTGCCTGTCATTGCGATGTAGCAGAGCTGGATCGTCGTGGGACTGTCGTTACTATGGACTGCGTCGGACAGGTGGTATACTGTTGGTTTGTTTTTTTTCTTTTTTTACAGGAGATCGATGGCGTCGCAGGAATGAGTGTATAATAAAATTAATGAAAACTGTGTTGTCTCTTTTATTTCATTAAAAGACTTTTTTCTTGCTTTGTCTTTTTTTTATACATTTAATAACTTTGGGATTAATAATGGATCGGTGTCTTATTGACACCTCTCCATTATTAACCGGGCTTATTGTCACCGTGCAATCAACGGTGACATTAACCCCTTATTACCCCACTTGCCACCGCTACAGGGCAGTGGGAGAGCCGGGTAAAGTGCCACAATTGGCACATCTTTTGATGCGCCAAATGTGGGGCTGCTGTAGCCTGGTATTATCAGGCTGTTGAGGGCCAAAATCCATGGGCCTTGACAGTCTTTTAATACCAGGCCGCAGCAGTCTGCATTTTACTTGGCTGGTTAACAAAAATAGGGGGACCCTTACGCCGTTTTTTTTTCGAGGGGATCCCCTATTTTTGTTAACCAGCCAAGCTAAGCAGACTGCTGTGGCCTGGTATTATCAGGCTTGCAAGGTCCATGGATATTGGATCCTTACCAGCCTGAAAAACCAGGCCTCAGCGGTCTGCTTCATCTGGCTGGTTAACAAAAATAGGGGG
The DNA here is from genome assembly GCA_033576555.1 of Oophaga sylvatica. NCBI lineage: Eukaryota > Metazoa > Chordata > Amphibia > Anura > Dendrobatidae > Oophaga > Oophaga sylvatica. Next base: position 322,674,759 of record JARQOD010000003.1, read on the forward strand.
GACCCCAAGCCATTTTTTATTCGAAGGGAACCCCTATTTTTGTTAATCAGTTCCCTCTGACGTCACTGATTGTGTCCCTGGCTGACCTGAAGTGAAAGTGGAATCAATCATTTAAGCTTTCCACTTCCTCTCCTGTCAGCCAGGAGAGGAACTCATTCATTTGGGGGTTTACTGTGAGGCTGCAGCATTAGCTGCGGTCCCTGCAGTAAACATTAACCCTTTCTGAAGGATTACACCGTGGGACCTGACTGTGCATGGGATAGGTAAGAATAATTTTGCTTTTTTATTTTATTTTTATTACAGGAAATGGTTTTTGCAGTCAAATAAAAGATGGTCAAAAACATGTGTCTTTATTTCATTAAAATGATTTTTAATTAAAGTGTGTGTGTTTTATTTTTATTTCATGCAATAGGATTAATAATTGATAGTTGTCTAATTGACAGCTCTCAATTATTAACCTGGCTTAAGGTCACCTTTCAATTGCAATGTGGCTTTAACCCCATATTAACCCATTCGCCACCGCTACAGGGCAATGGGAATAGACGGGCAAAGTGCCAGAAAGGGCGAATCTAATTATAGATTTGTCTTTTCTGTGGTGTCTGGGGGCAGATGTTAGTAGCCAGGGGGGGCCAAAAATAATGGTCCCTCTCTGGGCTATTAATATCTGCCCCCATTCGCTGGCTTTGTCTGTCTGGTTGCGAAAATAGGGCGGGAGCCCACGCATTTTTTTTAAACAATTTTACACCTCATATATATATATATATACATGTCATTGAATTTGTGACACATATATATATATTTATATTTATAGTTCATACACTTCTACATAGTATAATAGACGCTAATTCAATTGACGGCTTTTGTGAAAATGCAGAACCTGACATGAAATGACACTTGGTGTACATAGGGTTAACCATGTCTTTTCATGTCCTTTGATATCTGATTTGCACAAACAATTACATCAGTCTATGTGTGCAAAATTTCACACCTGTAGGGGTTAATTAAAGGTGTAAATTCGTAGCAAAAAAGTCCGTTTTTTTTACAACGAATTTACACCTTTAATTAACCCTACAGGTGTGAAATTTTGCACACATAGACTGATGTAATTGTTTGTGCAAATCAGATTGCAAACGACATGAAAAGACATGGTTAACCCTATGTACACCAAGTGTCATTTCATGTCGGGTGCTTCTGTCTTTTCACAGAAGCCGGCTTTACCCGGCAATTGAATCAGAGGATATTTTACTATGTAGAAGTGTATAAACTATACATATATGTATATATATATATGTCACAATGACATGTATATATATATATATATATGTATTCTATGTGTGTATATTTAGTGTTTACAAGGAAATAAAGGTTTTTTTTAGTTGCGATATTTTGTTCCCATAGACTTACATGGGACTTCCGGTATCGGAATCAGATATCGACGATATTTAGTGATATCGGCGATACCATTCCGATCCGATATTTTTAGTTATCGAGCAGTATCGCTCAACACTAGTTACCATACAATAAGAGAAATCAGGAACGATGTTGGTATAGTTGTCTATAGGCTGCCTATTCACCTATATGAAGATGTAGAGCTGTGAGAGAGAGCGATATATCACTAATAGGAATAGCTATTGAAATGTGCAATAGAATATCATAGAAAGTAAGCGGTGCTCACGCTCGTTTCCATTGAAAAAAGGAGCCGTGTTGTTGCGATTTCACAACCGTATATGACGTGCCGCGCTGTAAGAAGAAAATAATATCATGGATGGAAGAACTCCATCAGGATATGGCTACATATCTTGTTGGTGAAGTGCGCTTACGTCCGTCTGTATTGGTATGGTCACCATGTGCTCCACATCAGGGGAGACAGCGTTAGTGGTATAGTGGGATGCTGGCACACCAGTGCCTGAGCTGGGAGACGCTGGAGGAGTCCATGAGTGTCTCTGTATAAAGCGCTGGTAAGTCACGTGACCGGAAGTGACGTACAACGCTAGCGCATGCGCACTGTGTACTGAGGCGTCAGCGATGTTTACCTCTGTTCTGTGTAACCATAGAGATGTATAAGCACACTAGAGGAAGCGCAGTCATGTGAGCGGTCATGTGGGTATGGTGAAGGGATCGCAATGTTAAACAGAAGGTCTGGTGGAGAAAATGATTGTGGATAACATATATTGATATATACTGATAACATTGATTGCACATAGTAATGAAAGAAGGGGAGGAGCAAACAACTGTATCATGCTAATAAGAAATGATAATAATAACTAAATAAATAAACAAACAAACAAATAAATAAATGGTGGATAATGGGTAAAACAAATAAATAAATTAATAAATAAATAAATAAAATAAATAAACAGAATAAGTAGGAGTCCAAACAAATAATCAATTAAATCAAGGTAGGGAAAGGATGAAAAAGGGGAAAGGATGAAAAATAGGGGATGTCATATCTTACCATCTCAATTATGGAAAAGTGGTCAAGGATATAGATATCGATTTTTAAGGATTGATCTAAGGGGAAGAAAGTAATCACGTTAACCAGTCCATCTCTCTATTGAGTCCCTTTGGGTATAATGTGTCCAAGGTATAGATCCAGTAACTCTCATGTTGCTTCAACAGTTGGATATGGTTACCACCCTTTCTGGGTCTGGGGATTTTCTCGATAACTTGGAATCTAAGTTGGGCTACATTATGTCTTGCCTCCTTGAAGTGTGCTGGTAGAGGTAACCAGATTTTCTCACACCTGATGGTAGATTTATGATTTGAGATGCGGTCCCTGACGGCCTGGGTTGTTTCACCCACATATAGTAGGCCGCAGGGACATTTTATGATATAGATCACAAAATTAGATTCACAAGTATGGAAGTCCCTAATTAGGTAGGATTTGCCGGTACGAGGGTGAGTAACCTCATTACCCCTGATGATATTTGAACAACTCCTGCAATTAAGACATGAAAATGTTCCAGTCCTCTTTTGTCCAGTCAGAGTCAATGTGTAAGGTTGTCTTTGAGAACCCAGATCCGCCCTGACCACTCTGTCCTTGATGTTGCGTGGCCTTCTAGTACACATCAGAGGAGGATCTTTAAAGATCTCTATTCTCGGATATGCTCTAGTGAGGAGCGGCCAGTGTTTCCTGATCAGGTTATGTATCCTACGCATGGAAGGGTGGTGATTATGCACAAAAGGAAGTCTTGAGGTTTTCGGTGGTATAATGGTCGGTGTGTTAGCCTCATTAAGTGCTTTAAGCGATTCATCACTGATAATGTCAGATCAGAACTGAAATTCTCGATTACACAACATACCAATGAAATCACTTTCCTGGACACCAAGGTACTGAAAAATACTCAAGGAGTACTCAGTACTGACATATATACGAAACCCACTGACTGCAACAATTTACTCTTATACAGTAGTTGTCACCCGACCTCTGTAAAAAATAGTCTACCAAGATCGCAATTTAAACGAGTAACCAGAATTGTATCAGACCCCTCCCTCAGAGAGTCTAGAATACACGACATGGCAGAGAAATTTAGAGCACGTGACTACCCGCCTCAAATCCTCAGTGATGAATCGCTTAAAGCACTTAATGAGGCTAACACACCGACCATTATACCACCGAAAACCTCAAGACTTCCTTTTGTGCATAATCACCACCCTTCCATGCGTAGGATACATAACCTGATCAGGAAACACTGGCCGCTCCTCACTAGAGCATATCCGAGAATAGAGATCTTTAAAGATCCACCTCTGATGTGTACTAGAAGGCCACGAAACATCAAGGACAGAGTGGTCAGGGCGGATCTGGGTTCTCAAAGACAACCTTACACATTGACTCTGACTGGACAAAAGAGGACTGGAACATTCCCATGTCTTAATTGCAGGAGTTGTTCAAATATCATCAGGGGTAACGAGGTTACTCACCCTCGTACCGGCAAATCCTACCCAATTAGGGACTACCATACTTGTGAATCTAATTTTGTGATCTATATCATCAAATGTCCCTGCGGCCTACTATATGTGGGTGAAACAACCCAGGCCGTCAGGGACCGCATCTCAAATCATAAATCTACCATCAGGTGTGAGAAAATCTGGTTACCTCTACCAGCACACTTCAAGGAGGCAAGACATAATGTAGCCCAACTTAGATTCCAAGTTATCGAGAAAGTCCCCAGACCCAGAGGGGGTGGTAAACATATCCAACTGTTGAAGCAACATGAGAGTTACTGGATCTATACCTTGGACACATTATACCCAAAGGGACTCAATAGAGAGATGGACTGGTTAACGTGATTTCTTTCTTCCCCTTAGATCAATCCTTAAAAATCGGTATCTATATCCTTGGCCACTTTTCCATAATTGAGATGGTAAGATATGACATCTCCTATTTTTCATCCTTTCCCCTTTTTCATCCTTTCCCTACCTTGATTTAATTGATTATTTGTTTGGACTCCTACTTATTCTGTTTATTTATTTTATTTATTTAATTATTCATTTATTTATTTATTTGTTTTACCCATTATCCACCATTTATTTATTTATTTGTTTATTTGTTTAGTTATTATTATCATTTCTTATTAGCATGATACAGTTGTTTGCTCCTCCCCTACTTTCATTACTATGTGCAATCAATGTTATCAGTATATATCAATATATGTTATCCACAATCATTTTCTCCACCAGACCTTCTGTTTAACATTGCGATCCCTTCACCATACCCACATGACCGCTCACATGACTGCGCTTCCTCTAGTGTGCTCATCCATCTCTATGGTTACACAGAACAGCGGTAAACACCGCTGACGCCTCAGTACACAGTGCGCATGCGCTAGCGTTGTACGTCACTTCCGGTCACGTGACTTACCAGCGCTTTATACAGAGACACTCATGGACTCCTCCAGCGTCTCCCAGCTCAGGCACTGGTGTGCCAGCATCCCACTATACCACTAACGCTCTCTCCCCTCATGTGGAGCACATGGTGACCATACCAATACAGACGGACGTAAGCGCACTTCACCAACAAGATAAGTAGCCATATCCTGATGGAGTTCTTCCATCCATGATATTATTTTCTTCTTACAGCGCGGCACGTCATATACGGTTGTGAAATCGCAACAATACGGCTCCTTTTTTCAATGGAAACGAGCGTGAGCACCGCTTACTTTCTATGATATTCTATTGCACATTTCAATAGCTATTCCTATTAGTGATATATCGCTCTCTCTCACAGTTCTACATCTTCATATAGGTGAATAGGCAGCCTATAGACAACTATACCAACATCGTTCCTGATTTCTCTTATTGTATGGTAACGCATATTTATAAAACTTAGATCCATATACCTCAAATATTTGTCCTCATATGTGACATTTTCTTTACAGAGCAGTACCTCATGCATGTGTATATTCTGTCAATATCAGCCGCCTATATTCTCTTCAAAGTGTGGTAAATACCCATTCTAACTTTAAATTACTGGTGTTATTTTCACCATTGCTATTCATCATTATGAAATTAGTTTATATAGCTCCAGATTACTCCATTTTTTGCTTCCATTTTTTCATTACTATCCAGTATATCCTGGCTCTAATTCACTTTTATTGCATTTTATATTACTATTGTACCTGAAATTACCTGACACCTATCATCTCTAAACAGGATTATCCACTGCGACCCACATTAATCGTCCTAAAGTGACAAGATCACAACTTGTGATTTATCTCTCAGTGGGTATGTTCTCTATTTTTTCCATCTCATTATGTGATCATTATATCTTTAGTCTTCTTGTATTTCCTTTTTCCAATTTTCGGAGGATGTCTGTATACCCTCTAGTATGTATGTGTAGCTTGATTTCATTCAGGTTTTGACAACTCATCATTACATGGATATTTGTACATTTGTATATATTGTATCATTATTCTATCACTGTATATAAAATACACTTCTGTTCCTTTTTTTTGCAGCGACATTGTGATCAAGGCCAGGCATTGGCCGAAACGTTAATTATGTGTCGTTTTCTTCTATATGAGATATTTCAATACATTTTTTCACTTTAAGCATATCTCCAATGAGTGCGGTGTTATTTGGACATTATGTATTGAGGGATCATCGATCCCGTTCACCAGCACCATTACCCTGAGTCGTGTGCTAGCCATTCGCCATAACTATTCTGACTATAAGATGCACCCCCATTTTCCAAAAAAAAATTTTGGGAAAAAAGTGTGTCTTATAGTCCGAAAAATACGGTACTGACTTAGAAAATTGATGACGTGTTCAATACTTATTTCACCCTCTGTATTTAGCAAGACAACTTCGTTAAAGAAACATTCCCATCAAAATGTTTATCCTCTTAATATATTGCAGTCATCGTTTTATATAGCACTGTGTACTTACAATTATTCATTTTGCCTTTGTACCCAGTTATTTTTTCTCTTTTCCATTAGGTCTCTGAATCACATGATTAAAAATTGACTAGCTGAATCTCTAAGCTCTATGTAGAAACAGAAGGTCAATATTCACTGTATGAGTCATGAGTCACTGCAAAAAATCCCTGGTTGGGGGAAGAGCAAAGTAGCTGGATTAGGAGTTGAAAAGGAGAATGAAAAATGCAGGGACGAAAAACTTTGTTATGCACGTAATTCACTCATACACGGGTAACGGGAATAATAAACCTACTGCTCAGAGAAATCACACCCACACCCTACTGGTCACTGTACAGACTAGACAATCCCTAGCCGCATAACTAAAATAAACACCACCCTGGACCTACAGTAGCTCCCCAAAAGGCCATTGAGGGGTTTCTCGTACCTCCTGTGGAATCAGAGGAGATAACATTGTGCACAGTTAATCGGGAGAGGAAAAGTGTGCATAGGGATACGAGTACCCATTGTAAGGAAACTTAAAGCACCTGCATGAAGGGGAAGTAAGGAGAACTAAGGAAAATAATAAATGAAGCAATAATAATTTCCCACCAACCTAACTGAGGAGAAAGGAAAGGTGCTGGGAAGACCGAAAAACAAACAGCAGAAACAGAAACTGTGTTTGCTTAACATGAAAAATCCCTTTGATGAAGATCTTTAACTTCTTAGCACTAATCCTCTTAGAAGTATAGCCAGCAAAGAAATGTAATGAAGGGAGACTATATATATAGCCCAACCCTGAATGTGATAGGGCAACCAAAATGGGAAAATAGGAAACACCTGAGGAAGAGCAAACCCAGAATGAAAAAATAAAGACAATAGGAACCATCAGCATAAAGACAGGTAAGAAAAGGGGAATAGATCAGCAGACAAGAGAACCGACCATTGAGCAAGATCAAGTCACCGGAATGATTCCTCAAACCGAGGCATGACAACTTCCTGGTTTAACAAAGAGCAAAGAAAAGAGAAGAAATAGCTGGGTAGAAGAGCAAAATGAGAAATTTTAAGTACATAGTGCCATACAGTATGATGACTATAATATATTAACCACTTAACGTCCAATGACGGACACAGTCCGTCATGACAGGGTGTCAGTTTCCGCACCAGGATGGACTGTGTCCGTCTTGCATTTACACGCAGTGACAGTTCAGTGCCGACAGCTGTCTGTGACAGCTGAGAGGCACGGGGAGAGTTGCAGTGACCCATGCCATTGGTCCCCACACCCACATCGCTGTGATTGGTCAGTCAATCTGACTGACCAATCACAGCCTGATCGCGCAGGAGATGCTGAAATGTCAGCACCTCCCGCCCGATCAGTGCAGCAGCTCAGCTCTGCCAGTGACTGATCATCTGCACTAGCAGCCAGGAGTGGTGTCCGCACTGCCCCTGGCTGTTAACCCCCTAATTGCTGCGATCAAGTGCGATTGCAGCATTCAGGAGGGAGGCAGAGGGACAAGAGCTCCCTCTGCCTTCATATAGGCGTCCCCGTGACGTCATCGAGGGGCCTGATCATTGCAGTGGTGACACGTGGTCGTCATGATGACATGATGACTCCGGGGTCATCAAGCTACCGAAAGCCTCTGAGACCATGCTCACAGCATGGCGTCAGAAACTTTCAGTATATGCAATGCATTATACCAGCAATCAAATTAAAAAAAGTGAAAGTCCCATAAAGGGACTATGTGAAAAACAAACCATTTTTTAAAAAATATGTAAAAAAAAATTACAAAATAATAATAATAACAATGATAATAAAATCCACTAATAGATACACATTATTATGTAAGAAAATTAAATACACAATAAAAAGTGTTATGATTGGTATCGCAGCATCCGATCTATAAAAGTGTCATACTAGTTAACCCCTTCAGTTAACGCCGCAAAAAAAATACAAATAAGAGAAGCAGAATTATTCTTTATCATCATACCGCTTGGAAAAAGTGGAATAAAACGCTGTCAAAAAGACAAATGTAAATAAACATAGTATGACTGAAAACGCCATTTTGTCCCATTGCTGTAATTGTACTGACCCAAAGAATAAAGTGGCCTTATCAATTTTATCACATGCAGAACGGAGAAAAAAAACAAAAATAAAAACAATTCCTGAATTGCTGGTTTTTGTTCATTCTGCCTCCACAAAAATCGGAATAGAAAGCGAACAAAAAATGTCACATGCCCAAATATGGTACCAATAAAAAAATCAGCTAGTCCCACAAAAAACAAGCCCTCACGTGACTCTGTGGGCTGAAATCTGGAAAAATTATAGCTCTCAAAATATGGCGATGCAAAAACTCTTCTTGCAAAAAAAAAGCGTCTTTTAGTGTGTTATAGAAGCTAAACATAAAAAAATATATAAATCTTGTATCACTGTAATCGCGTTGACCCAAAGAATAAAGTCGTCTAATCACATATACGGCTTAAAAAATAAATAAAACCAATTCTTCACTTGCTGTGCATTTGTTCATTCTGCCTTCCAAAAGATCGCAGTAAGGCTTAGAGCACATTTATCCTGCGTCTACGTTGAGCGCTTGCAGTGGGGTTTCCATGTAAATCTCTGAAATACGTGATTCAGACAGAACCACCGGTGGAAGATTCCCTATAATGAGGCAGATGGAGGCACTGTGAATGCCATAGGACCTGTGATCCGGTGGTGTCCGTCTTTTTCGGTCAGCATAAAAACACTGTCCACCGTAGTTTTGTGCACCTCTGAAAGGAAGGACGACATTGAACAGAGGCCAGTCAGAGTCCAGAGTAACTCTTCTGCCTCATTATAGTGAATGGATCGCTCAGGGGTTTCATCTGTCACGTAGCTCGGAGATTTAGATGGAAACCCCAAAGTATGTGCTCAGCGTAGAGCGCCGGATAAATGTGATCACAAACATTCTTAAAATGTTCCCAATAAAAGCTTCAAATCAATCCACAAAAAAAAGTTTCCACTCAGGTCTGTCATCTGTTAACAGAAATATAGGAGGCTTCCACGTTACTGGTAGTACAAAAGCTCTGGAAAGGCCAAAAGAAATTCAACAAATTCTGCGCTCCCAAATCCAAATGAGCCCCTCGCTTCTGAGCCCCAGTGTGGATAAACCACCTTTAGCATTCACATTTGGCAGTTGTATAATTTCCAAAATTGGGTCACTTGGAGGAGGGGGTATTCTGCTCTCTAGCACTTATGGTGCTCTGTATATGGAGTCCACAAACTATTCTTGGAAAATCTGCGCTCCAGGAGGCAAATAGCACTCCATCCCTACTGAGACTCTCCATACGGCTTAGCAGTACTGTACAGCCACATATGGTGTATTTCTATATTCAGCAGAAATTGTGGGACAAATTCTGATGCCAATTTTATCAACTTCTTGTATGAAAATGTTAAATCTGGGGCTAAAACAAAATTTTTGTGGGAAAAGTTTAATTATTTTTTCTTCACTGCCATTGGTATAAAATTCATTGAGAGGTGTAGTTTGTAAAATGAGGCCACTTATGGGACTTTTACTGTTCTGGCACCTCAGGGGCTCTCCCAGTGGGTCATGGCACCCTCAAACCATAATAGTAAAATCTGCACTATAATATGGCGCTCCTTCCCTTTGGAGCTTTGTGCTGTGCCTCAAAAGTAGTTTTCACCCACACATGGGGTATTGGCACACTCAAGAGAAATTGTATTGGTCTATTTTCTCCTGTTACCCTTGAGAAAATTAAAATTTGGGGCTAAAAAAAAAATTTTGCAGGAAAAATGTGTTTTTTTTTAATAGTGGTCTTTCTTCACACATGGGGTATCGGCAAACTCAGAAGAAATTGCACAACAATTTTTAGGGTCCATTTTCTCCTGCTACCTTTGTTAAAATAAAAAATCTGGTGCTAAAAGATGATTTTTGTGGAAAAAATTTGATTTTTAATTTTCACGGCTCTACCTTATAAACTTACATGATGCACTTGGGGGTTCAAAGTGCTCACAGCACATCTAGAAAAGTTCCTTGGGGAGTCTAGTTTCCAAAATGGGGTCACTTATGGGGGGTTCCACTGTTTATGTACGTGAGGGTTCAAGGTGCTCAGTATGCATCTAAATACATTCTTTGAGGGGTCTAATTTCCAAAATGGTGTCACTTATGAGGGTTTTCCTTGGTTTAGATACATCAGGGACTCTTCAAATGTGACATGGCATCCAATCTCAATTCCAGCCAATTTTGCATTGAAACAGTGAAACGGCGCTTCTTCCCTTCCAAGCTCTGCCATGTGCCCAAACAGTGGTTTACCCCCATATATTGGGTATCAACATACTCAGGAAAAATTGCATAACAATTTTTGGGGTCAAATTTCTCCTGTTACCCTTTGGAAAAGAAAAAATTGGGGGGCGAAAAGATTATTTTTGGGGAAAAAATATGATTTTTTTTATTTTAACTTCTGTGAAGCACTTGGGGGTTCAAAGTGCTCACCACACATCTAGATAAGTTCCTTGGGGGGTCTAGTTTCCCAAATGGGGTTTACACTGTTTAGGTACATTAGGGTCTCTCCAAACGCGACATGGCGTTCCCTCTCAATTCCTGCCAATTTTACGTTCAAAACCTCAAATGGTGCTCTTTCCCTTCCGAGCACCTAAAGAGTAGTCTTCCTCCACACATGGGGTATCGGTGTACTCAGGAGAAATTGTACAACAAATATTGTAGTTCATTTTTTCCTGACAAAATCTAAAAAATTGTGTCTGAAGTAAAATTTTTGCTAAAAAAAAGTTAAATGTTAATTTTTTCCTTACACATTGCTACAATTCTTGTGAAGCATCTGAAGGGTTAATAAACTTTTTGAATGTGGTTTTGAACACCTTGAGGGGTGCAGTTTATAGAATGGTGTCACTTTTGGGTATTTCCTGTCATATAGGACCCCAAAGTTACTTCAAATGTGAAGTGGTCCCTAAAAAAAATGGTTTTGTAAATTTTGTTGGAAAAATGAGAAATCGCTGGTCAAATTTTAACTCTTAACTTCCTAACAAAATAAATTATGTTTCAAAAATTGTGCTGATGTAAAGGAGACACATGGGAAATGTTATTTATTAACTATTTTGTGTGACATAATGCTCTGATTTAGGGACATCAAAATTAAAAGTTTTAAAATTGTGAAATTTTCAAAATTTTTGTGAAATTTTTTTTTTTCACAAATAAACACAAGAAATTTTGAAGAAATTTTACCACTATCATAAAGTACAATATGTCACGAAAGAACAGTTTCAGAATCAGTGGGATCCGTTGAAGCGTTCCAGAGTTATAACCACATAAAGTGACAGTGGTCAGATTTCATAATTAAGGCCTGATCTTTAACCTACAAAGTGGCTTGGTCCTTAAGGGGTTAAGGGGTTAAAAACGTGGATGGGAGTGCTTCTTTAACTATATATTCCAAAATAAAGTATTTGAAAATGAGCAAAGGGTCAGTAGCCCCCATTACTGTGAAATCATGGAAAACAACTCACTCAGTGCTTTCCAAAAATTTGCTCATGAATTATGAACACCATCACCTCAAAGGCAGGGACACTACTTTTGACATACATGTACATCAAAGGTAGTGAAGGGGTTAAAACATTAACTACGGTGGAATAAGTTTATGTGTAAGTGAAATAGGACTATGATAAATGTTTCAAATTAATATGTATTGTGTATGACCAAACAGCTATCACTATTGCAGCAGATGGAGGACTACAACCTTCCCAGTGTTCATCCTAGTAGCTTGATGTATTGTGATTTTGAGCATAACACAGCTTGGATCATGTTTTATTACGATATCTTGCTGGGTGACGGCTGCAGCATTGAATCACAATTTTCACAGCCCAGCAGAATCCTACCTGCAATAAACTTCTCAAGGTATAGAGTTAATCAAAGGATTGTGATGTATCTTCCCATTGCTGGAAATGATTTGTCACAGAACATAGAAAAGGACTAGAAGAGATTACATTTGCCAGATTGGTTTACTAAAATGCGTCGTGTTAAAGGTACTCTTAAAGTGTGTTTTTCATGAAACATTTAGTATACAGTATGTTAACAGATTACACTTGTCCAAATGTAAAAAAAAAATGTAAAAAATCTTTAAAAGGGTACTAAATAATAGATGAGGGGTTCAAAGAGGCTAAAATATGCAAAACTGCTTGAAGTCCGCAAGATTAAAAAATAGTGGCCTTTCCAGGATCTCAAAATGTAATGTAAGGTTACAAGACATATTAATCAAGATGTAGGACACGCTCATGCTATACCAATTTTCCTGGAGTGGAAGACACCAAAATCATTAAAAGACACATGTCACTAAATCATTTTGGTCGACTCTTCTAAGTAGCACTCAGTGACTACAGAATAATTTCTGCCATACAAATGTCTAGCAATCTTGATACATTATACCCATATTTTTTGGCTTATAGACGCACTTTTTATTCCCAAATTTGAAGGGAGAATGGAGGTGTGACTTATAATCCGAATGTAGCTTACAGGGGGGTGGCTGAGGTGGAGTGGGGTCCTAGGAGGCAGGGTTGCTGCTGCAGGAAGCTGATGGCATTCACAGGAGTGAGGTGATGTTGCAAGTCCCACCTGGGAGGAGGGAGTGTTTGATGGTGCAAGGCTGTAGTCGACCCCGGACTTTCACAAAATGTCGGCGGAGTCCCTGCACTTTCCATCATTTTCAATGCAGTGGACTTTGGGAAAAAGGCCGCTGGAGGTGGTGCATGTGTAGATTGAGATCCTGGCTCCCGAGTTCTTGGATCTCAAATCTCAATCTGCATATGCACCGCCTCCAACGGTCATTTTGTCGAAGTTCACCGTAGTGAAAATGATGGGAAGTGCGGGGACTAGGCCAACATTTTCTGAAAGCTTAGAAAACACAGAAGTTTTCAAAGACCAAACACCTCCTCCTTCCAGCCTGGGGCCTGCAGCATCTTCCCACTGCTACTGTCACCACCAGCTTCCTGCAGCAACGACCCTGCCTCCTGGGACCCCACTCCACTGCAGACGCCCCTTCCACTATGGTAAGCGGACTATAAGATGCACCACCATTTTCTAAAAAAATGTTTTCCTTATTTCACCCCCAAAATTTGTGGTTTGTCTTATGGTCTGGTACATCTTATAGTCCGCAAAATACGGTATGTATTTTTGGAGCACCATAGATTCCATGGTGCTGTACAAGAAATTGCAATGAACAAATAGTGACAGACAGGTACAGAGGAGAGAAGACCCTACACTTTACGTTCTTACATTCTAAAGGATAATAGGGAAGGAGACAATAGGTTTGGGGGTTTAAGCAACTCCGCTATTAGTGAGGTGCAGCTCTCATAGTGGTGAGGTGGCAGTGGGGTCATTGCAGGCTGTAAGCCGTTTTGAAGAGATGAGTTTTCAACGTCCGCTTGAAAGTTGATGTGATAAGTTTGATAGGCAGGCATGGCCATCACACCATCCTGCACCAGTTCATTCCCAGCTCTTTTTAAAATGGTGCAAAGATCTAAATAAAAATGTCAGACTCATCCTGTAGATTATAACATGTATTGCATATAGCCAGCCATAACTACTAAAACTTTTTAGCTCACTTGTATTCCAAAATAAAAATATGTTTTCATTTCCCCCAAATTAGACAAAAGTAAATTTTTTCTGTGTCCATCAACTTGGTCACGTACAAATATACAGCTCAGAAACATTTATTTATCAGATACTCTTCGACTGTTTCTTCTAAACCGGCTTTATTAAAATGTGATCAAGGGTTTTCAAAGACATGATCATTAAATACTTTATTATGCTCATAATCTGTTTCATTTAGTCCAGAAATCAATCAATTTTCCTTGACCTGTAGAATATAATGAGTAAATTGAATGGCTCATCTTCTTTTCAGTTTGTCAAGCACAAACTTGAGTTTTTTGACAGATGTGTTCCAAAAGCTTTCAATTTGTGAATAGAAATGTTTTTTGTTTCTTTTTCTTTTTATGTAATAATGGACTCTATTCCTCTAAAACTATTCCTCGACTTTATGCTGACTATCCCTGACATCTACCAAGCAATCCATTTACTGAAATATGTAGGGCACTGGTTCCCATTACTAGCTGTATATATCCATTTAAGTTGTTTTATAATACTTTCTATACAGATATTCTACATTATAGAGACTTTAATAGAACCTTTCATTCTACTCTGATTCATATTATCCTTCCCTCAGAAGCCACAACTTTTGCTCATTTTACCAGGATGTAAAAAGCTGTTTATTTTTGCTTTATTATCCTATAAACCTCCAGCAAACATATATTACATTATTGTATCACTTGGGTTCCACCATGATAAAGAAAAAAGTTTGCTCTTTGTGATCTGCATTTTCAGTGTCTTCCTTTGTTCTTTTTGCACTTCATCTGTCAGTTATGGTTGTCATGCGGTTTGCAGATGTCTTTGCTGGAGCCGGGATATGAAGCACCTATTAAGTAGAAACATACTTTGCGCTTCTACAGCAGAGTAGTGGAGAAGTAATTTGCAGTTTGGGCACATGGCTCTTTCGAGAGAGAGCTGTCCACAGCAGGAGTACAAATTATTTGTAAAATTGCAGATTTATCAACACTTTTATCGTAGTGGCGATCAAAAATGGTAGAAGTATGTTTGTGTCTGAGACGTACTGTAATAGGGTTTGTGTAATTTTCATAAAATAAACCATGGTGACAACCAGATGATATGTAGGATTTTCATATGCTTGAAATTTCTGCATCATAAAAAAGAAAAATCCATCCTTGTTCCTTGAGTTAGTTCCTACCTTCCATTCATAACTATGACACGGTAGACTGACACAAGTTTACATCACAATAAAAAGTGTCTTTTAGTGTGTGACAGTAGCGAAACATATAAACCTGATATAAATCTGGTATTGCTGTAATCGCACTGACCCGAAGAATAAAGTCGCCCAATCACTTAAACCACACAAGGAACGGAGTAAAAAATAAATAAAAACAATTCTTCACATGCTATTGAGTTATTCATTCTGCCTCTCAAAAATCGCAGCAAGGCTCTGGACATATTTATCCTGTGCTCTGCATTGAGCGCTTACACCAGGGTTTCCATGTAAATCTCTGAAATATGTGATTCAGACAGAATCCCTGGCGGAGGATTCCCTATAATGAGGCAGATGGAGGCACTGTGGACACCATCTGACCTGTGATGCGGCAGTGTCCATCTTTTTAGGATTGAATAAAAGTGCCATCGGCCACAGTTTTGTGCGCCTATGAAAAGGACGCCACAGAAAAGAGGCCAGACGGAGTCCAGAGTTACTCTGCTGCCTCATTATAGTGAATGGATCAATCTGGGGGTTTCATTGTCACGTCACTCAGAGATTTAGATGGAAACCCCAAGGTAAGTGGTCAACGTAGAGCGCCAGATAATTATGATCCCAAACATTATGTAAAATGTTCCCAATAAAAGCTTCAAATCCACAAAAAAAGCAAGCTCTCACTCAGGTCCGCCATCAGTTAATGGAAATATAGGAGGCTTCCACATTACTGGTAGCACAAAGGCTCTGCAAAAGCTAAATGGCTCCTTGCTCCCCGAAAGAAATTCAGCAAATTCTCTGCTTCCAAATCAAAATTCCCCCTTCCTTCTGAGCTCTAGTGTGCCTAAAGAACATTTAGTATCCACGTTTGCCATTTCTGTAGTGATGAGAGCGTGCTTAATTTACAGGTGCGTGTCTCCAGAAGCAAGAGCTGGGCATAATGTACTGGTTACTGCAACGTACTGGTCACTACAATGGCAGTTTACGATTTTCACTCAGCAACAGCAACTGCTTCCTGTTTCTGGAAAACACTCATGGAGTCAAAATCGTCACTACATCTGTAGATAAATTCCCAAAGGGTTATAATTTCCAAATTTTGGTCATTTGAGGGGGCATTCTTCTTTTCTAGCACTTAGGGGCTCTTTTTATGGAATCCACAAACTAGTCTAGGAAAATCTGCGCTACAGAGGCAAATAGTGCTCTGTCCCTCCCAAGTCACTCGGTATGGCAAAATAGTACTGTACAGCCACATATGGGGTATTTCTACATACAGCAGAAATTGAGGGACAAATTCTGGAGCCATTTTTACCCATTTCCCAGTGTGAAAATGTAAAACTTGAGGCTAACAAACAATCTTGGTGGTAAAAATTTAAATTATTTTTTTCTTCACTGTCCAATAGTATAAAAGTTTGTGACACACCTGTGGTGTCAATCTAATCACTGTACCCCAGATGAATTCATTGAGAGGTTTAATTGGTTATAATGGGGTCACTTATGAGGGGTTCTGCTGTTCTGGCACCTCAGTGGCTCTGTCAATGTAACATAGCACCCTCAAACAAGTGAAGCAAAATCTGCACTGTAATATGGCGCTACTTCTCTTCTGAGCTTTTCACTGTGCTCAAAAGTAGTTTTCGATCATGGGGTTTCGGTGAACTCAGGAGAAATTGCACAACAAACATTGGGGTCCATTTTATCCTTTTGCCCTTGTGAAAAAGCAAAATTTGTAACTAAAAAGATTTTTGCCGTTATTTTAACGGCATAACATTATAAACTTCTGTGAAGCACCTAAGGGTTCAAGGTACTCAATATACATCTAGATAAGGTCCCAAAGTGGTCTAGTTTCCAAGATATTATAATTTGTGGGGATTTCCACTGTTTAGGCACATCAGGGGCTCTTCAAATGCAACATGCCATCCGCAAATTATTCCATCAAATTTTGCATTCAAAAAGTCAAATGGAGCTCCTTGACTTCCAAGCCCTACCGTGCGCCCAAACAGTAGTATTCCCCCACATATGGAGTATCAGCATACTCAGGAGAAATTGCTCCATACAATTTTTTGTGCATTTTCTCCTGTTACCCTTATGAAAATGCAAAATATGGAGCTAAAAAAGATTTTTGTGGGAAAAATTTGATTTTTTTTATTTTCATGGCTTAACGTTATAAACTTCTGTGAAACATCTGTGGGTTCAAGGTGCGCAGTACACATCTAGATAAGTTCCCTAAGGGCTCTAGTTTCCAAAATGGTGTCACTTGTTGGGGGTTTCCACTGTTTATACACATCATGGGCTCTCCAAACATGAGATGGCATCCGCTTATTATGCCAGCAAATGTTGCATTCAAAAAGTGAAATGGCACTCCTTCCCTTCCGAGCACTGCCGTGCACCCAAACAGTTGTTTTCCTCCACATATTGAGAATCTGCGCACTCAGAAGAAATTGCACAGAAAATTGTATGGAGCGATTTCACTTGTTACCATTATGAAAATGCAAAATTTTGAGCTAAAAAAGATTTATCTGGGAAAAATGTGATTTGTTTTATTTTCACGGCTTAACATTAAAAACTTCTGTGAAGCACCTGTGGGTTCAAGGTGCTCAGTACCAGTACACATCTAGATAATTTCCCTAAGGGTTCTAGTTTCCAAATGGTGTTACTTGTTGGGGGTTTCCACTGTTTAGGCACATCATGGGCTCTCCAAACATGAGATGGCATCCTCTAATTATGCCAGCAAATTTTACATTCAAAAAGTGAAATGGCGTTCCTTCCCTTCTGAGCCCTGCCATGTGTCCAAACAGTAGATTTCCCCACATATGGGATAAAGGCATACTCAGGAGAAATTGTACAGAAAAATATATTGTCCATTTTCTTATGTTACCCTAGAAAAAGTAAAAAAAAATTAGGTCTAAAGGAAAATTTTTGTGAAAGAAAAGTAAATGTTTATTTTTTCCTTACACATTCCAAAAATTCCTGTGAAGCACTTGAAGGGTTAATAAACTTCTTGAATGTGGTTTTGAGTACCTTGAGGGGTGTAGTTTTAAGAATGGTGTCACTTTTGGGTATTTTCTGTCATATAGGCCCCTCAAAGTCACTTCAAATGTGAGGTGGTCCCTAAAAAAATGGTTTTGCAAATTTTGTTGGAAAAAGGAGAAATCGCTGGTTAACTTTTAATCCTTTTAACTTCCTAACAAAAAAATTATGTTTCCAAAATTGTGCTGATGTAAAGTAGACATGTAGGAAATGTTATTTATTAACTATTTTTTTGAGATATGACTCTGATTTAAGGGCATACAAATTAAAAGTATAAAAATTGCAAATTTTCAAAATTTTAGCCAAATTTCCATTTTTTTCACAAATGAACACAAGACATATCAAATAAATTTTACCACTATTATAAAGTACAATATGTCACAAGAAAACATTCTCAGAATCACCGGGATCTGTTGAAGCGTTTCAGAGTTATGACCTCAGAAATTGACCGTGGTCAGAATTGTAAAAATTGGCCTGGTCAGGAAGGTGAAAACAGGCTTCGGGGTGAAGGGTCTAAAAAACCTAAGAAACACAACACGTTTAGGCTGTATAGCCTTCATCAGGTGTATATCTGCTATGATCTA
Source organism: Oophaga sylvatica (assembly GCA_033576555.1). Lineage (NCBI taxonomy): Eukaryota > Metazoa > Chordata > Amphibia > Anura > Dendrobatidae > Oophaga > Oophaga sylvatica. The sequence continues at coordinate 322,693,531 of JARQOD010000003.1, forward strand.
TACAGCCAATTTATACCTTTTTATTAATATTGGTGGGGACGGAGGGACGTGCCAGATAGCACATTTCAGTTCCATTACCCAACCCCCTATAGGTTATGTCAGTGAGTAGAAATGAACCGCTCCAGTTACAAAAGGTGTTGTAAAGTGTCTGCAGTCATCAACCAAACAGTAACTTGATGACTTGCATATGATGTTCTCAATAGAAGCATCAAGCCACACAAGTTCAAGAGCAATGCAATGACAAAATGTTACAATCTTAAAATGATCTGAATTGAGAAAATACAGTGGGTTTGGAAAGTATTCAGACCCCTTTACATTTTTCACTCTGTTTCATTGCAGTCATTTGGCAAATGCAAAAGAGTTCATTTTTTTCTCATTAACGTACATTCTGAACCCCATCTTTACTGAAAAAAAACAGAAATGTAGAAATTTTTGCAAATTTATTAAAAAAGAAAAACTGAAATATCACAAGGTTATAAGTATTCAGACCCTTTGCTCAGTATTAAATAGAAGCACCCTTTTCAGCTGATACAGTCATGAGTAGAGATGAGCGACTTTGCCTCCGGGAGGGTCGAGTCGGGTTTCGGACCACCCGACTTTCCCAAAAGACGAGTCGAATGAAATCGGCCAACTATCGGTAAAAGTCGAAGGTCCGACTGAAACTCGACCCGACCCCAATGCAAATCAATGGGGAATAAAAGTCGACAGGGAGTGGAGGACAGTAAACACACCTACAGTGCCCATTTCAATGCCAACGGTATCAATTCTTATTACTTAAGCTTGTCAACCTTAATTGACTTAATAATAATAGTAAAGCATTGAAAACTGTGGGTTATTTGGCTAAAGTTGTGGGGGGGCAGAGCTGGCTCCAGGTTTTCGTGGGCCCTGGGTGAAAGAGTCTCAGTGAGCCCCTTTAACACATACCACAATTCATGATGCTTCGATACGACAGAGAAATATAGGTATAGTACAATGCCAAATACTTCACTTCTTACATTACATGAGTGATATCTATTGTAAATTCTACAATAGCTCAAAAACCAGACAGTATAGTCCTCCATACAGTATTATGGGCACCACATAGTGCGCCATACAGAATAATGAGCCCCATAAATTGCTCCATACATAATTGGTACCATATAATGTTCCATACAGTATATGATGAGCTCCACATAATGCTCCAGTATATGATGGTCCCCATATAATGTGCCATACATTATAGGACGGTCCCCATAGAGTATAATGAGCCCCACATATTGCTCCATACAGTATAATGAGTCGCATATAAAGCTCCATACAGTATATGATGGGCCCCATATATTGCTCCATACAGAATGGGCTCCATATAATGGTCCATACAGAATAGGCCCCATATGTACACCATATGATGCTCCATACCCTATATGATGCCCCATAAATAATGAACCCCATATGATACTCTAGTATATGATGGGCCTCATATATGATGCTCCAGTGTATGATGAGCCCCATATAATGCTCCAAATATAATGGTCCCCATATATAATGCTCCATATATAATGGGCTCCATATGATGCTCCATATATAATGTGCCCCATAAGATGCGCCATATATAATGGGCCTCATATGATGCTCCAGTATATGATGGGCCCCATGGATGATGCTCCAGTGTATGATGGGCCTATATAATGCTCCATATATAATGGGCCCCATATGATGCTCCAGTATATGATGGGCCCATGGATGATGCTTCATTGTATGATGGGCTTATATAATGCTCCATATATAATGGGCCCCATATGATGCTCCAGTATATGATGGGCCCCATGGATGATGCTCCAGTGTATGATGGGCCTATATAATGCTCCATATATAATGGGCCCAATATGATGCTCCAGTGTATAATGGGCCCCATATATGATGCTCCAGTGTATGATGGGCCCATTTATAATGCTCCAGTGTATGATGTGCCCCATATATAATGCTCCAGTGTATAATGGGCCCTATCTATGATGCTCGAGTATGATGGGCCCCATATATAATTCTCCAGTGTATAATGCTCCCCATTTATTGCTCCAAACATTAAAAAAATGAAATACCTCTCCTCGCTGGGCATTGCTCTACCCTGGACTCCTCAGCATCGCCATCTTCCAGCTCTCTGCACTGTGACTGATCTGGCAGAGGGTGCACAGACGTGACATCATTGCGCTCTCTGACCTGAATGTCACTGTCAGGAAACGAGGTAAAACGTCACAGCGGTGGAGCAGGGAGAGGTAAGTATTGCAAGTGCTGGGGCCCAGAGTAAACAGGGGGGCCCACTCGTGGGCGCCTGCACTGGCACAGGGCCCCTCATTGTACGCCGGTGTCTCTGATGGCGATGGGGGCCCCCCTCCAGCTCAGGGCCCCGGCACTTGCCCGGGTGCTCCAGGTGCTGATGCCGGGCCTGGGGGGGTACTGCCCAGTTAGGGAGGTGGAAAAACTGGCATATGTTGAGGTGTAGGCTGGATGTTCAGCAGCTGCAAATGGAGGAATTGGAGAAGTCGGAGGAAGAGGAGTACAAAGCGATCCATTTTGCTGGCAACCTATGTGTCATCAGGGGAAGGTGGTGCAAAATCCTTTGAAACCCAGGCATGATTCATTTTAATGAAGGTGAGATCACCAACATTTTGGGTCGACAGCCGGGTCCTTCTTTCTGTCAGGATTGATCCAGCAGCACTGAAGACTCTTTCTGATAGCACACTACCAGCAGGGCAAGCGAGCTCCTGTAAGGCATATTGTGCCAATTCAGGCCAGGTGTCCAGTTTACAGGCCCAGTAGTCAAAGGGGAATGAACTGTGAGGGAGAACATCGATAGGGGAGGAGAGGTAATTTTGAACCATAGTTGACAACTGCTGTCTCCTGTCTGTTGCAATCGATTCAGTATTAACAGTTGTGTGAGCAGTACTCGAGAAATCAGTCCACAACATGGTCATGAAACCTCTGTCTCCAACGCCACTTCGGCTGTGTGCACCACGAACACCTCTTCCATGTTGCCCAGTACGGCTCATGGTAGAACCTTCACCGCTGCTGTGTGCTGGGAATGCCTCTAACAAACGGTTTACCAGAGTTGCTTGTTTGTTTGCCAATATTAGCTCTAGGTTCTCCTGTGGCATGATGTTCTGTAATTTGCCTTAATAGCGTGGATCGAGGATGCTGGCCAACCGGTAGTCGTCATGCTTCATTATTTTGGCAATGCGGGGGTCCCTTTTTAGGATCCGCAAGACATAATCACACGTGTGGGCTAATGTTCCAGGTGTCAATGATGCACTGCCAGTGGTGGGTGGAAGAGCACTTTCTGCCAAATCCACATCCCTCCAGTCATGCCCAAACCCTGCATCTGACCTTGACAAGCCAACATTTTCTCTTGCCCCCTGAGAAGCATTCTCCTCTTCAAAATAATCGTCCCCTCCTCCTCCTCCTCTTTTTCCACAACCTCTTCCATGTCAGTTCCCTGAGCAGACAATGCCTGACTGTCATCAAGGCTTCCCTCCTCCTCCTCCACTGCAGACACCTGATCCTTAATGTGCCTAAAAGTTTGCATGAGCAGATGCATAAGTTGGATGCTCATGCTTAAGATGGCGTTGTCTGAGCTTACCAGCCGTGTGCATTCCTCAAAACACTGAAGGACTTTACAGAGGTCTTTCAGCTTTGAGCACTGCACACCCGACAACTCGATGTCTGCCCTCAAACTGCCTGCCCGTGTATCCTCCCACAAATGCATTACAGCCTGCCTCTGTTTGCAGAGCCTCTCAACAATGTGCATGGTGGAGTTCCACCTGGTTGCAACGTCTATGCTTAGGCGGTGCTTGGGGAGGTGGAGCGATCGCTGCAGCCTCTGCATACGACTGGAGTCTACGGGCGAGTGATGGATGTGCGAGCACAGTCTTTGCACCTTTGGAGCAGGGCTGTTAACTCCGGATAATTATTTAGGAAGCACTGCACCACCAGGTTCAAGGTGTGAGCCAGGAAAGGTATGTGTCTGAGTCTTGCCAGGGCTATGGCCTCCGCAAAATTCTGGCCGTTATCACTGACTACCTTGCCTGGCGCAAGATGTATGCTGCCAGTGCCCAGCCATAACTCAGTTTCTCGCTGCAAGTAGTTGGCCAGTACCTCCACGGTGTGTCTGTTGTCGCCCAAAGACATCATCTTTAAAACAGCCTGCTGTTCGATAGTGGGACACCTCGTGTGCAACACTGGCAGCTGCGGATGGAGTGCTCGTGCGACTGCGCTCTGTCAACGAGCTTTCGCTTCTGGAGGACGAGGAGGAGGGTCGAATGCCTTACACCCAACTGTTGCCTATACCGTGGGCTAGGCAGCGCTGTCCCACCACCGCTGTTCCCTGTGGACCCTTCATCCACCACATTAACCCAGTGGGCAGTGATGGACACGTAACGGCCCTGGCCATGCCTACTGGCCCATGCATCTGTTGTGAGGTGCACCTTTCCACTCACTGATTGTTTGAGTGCATGGTGCAATGCGGTCTTTCACATGCAGGTGGAGGGCAGGGATGGCTTTTCTAGAAAAGAAGTGCCGACTGGGTAGGTCATAGCGTGGGACAGCGTAGGCCATGAACTTTCGGAACGCTGCGCTTTCAACCAAACGGAAGGGAATCATCTCTAATGAGATCAGTTTGGCAATGTAGGCGTTCAAAGCCAGTGTACGCGGATGAGAGGATGAGTACTTTCTTTTCCTACTCAGAGTGTCTGCTAGGGAGAGCTGGACTTGAGAGCTGCATATGGGGGAACTAGCGGTGAACATGACTGACTGAGAGGGGGCTGGTGATGGTGGTGGTGGTGGTGGTGATGGCCTAGATTCAGTCTTTCGTTGCAAAAACATTGTGATTCCCTGACTTCTTTGGCCTTGCGACGACACCTCAACATTTCTTGCTGGTGGTGTGCTAACCGGTGGGCTTACAGTTGGGGAAGCGATGGAGCATTGCTGGCAACCTTCAGTCGGAGCAGGTGCACATGTGCTACCTGAGGTTTTGTAGTCCGACCACGCTTGCAAGTGCATGGTGATTAAATGTCTAAGCATGCAACTGGTATTCAAATTTAGGAGATTGTTCTGTCGGCTGAAGGTCCTTCTGCACTTCTTACAGATAACCTTTGCCTCATCAATAGGATTTTGGTCAAAAAAGTGCCACACTGCACTCTTCCTACTATGGGATACATTTTCAGGGCTTGCACGCTGTGCTAATTTGACCGTCTGGCCAAGCTGTCCTGCAACTCTTTTTGTTTTTTTGTAACACGTTTTTGGACTGCTACGGGCCTGCCAGATAACCGCTGCTGCGATGTCGATGCCTGCTGCGGATCCTACTCCCCTTCTGAGCTATTGCCAGCGGCACCCTCTTCCCCCAATGGATGCCAATCCGGGTCAACATCTGGGTCATCCATCACCTCCTCTTCAATTTCATCTGCACCTTCCTCTGTGTCACCGTGTAAGGTGGTATAGTATGCGAGAAGGGGCACCTGAGTTACATCAGGGTCAGAATCTGGCTCAGTAGACTGCGAGGGCAATGTAGTGCTCTGGGTGAATGTACCAGCATAATCATATAGCAGTGGCTATGCATCAGTGCACTCCATGTCAGATTCATGTTGGACTGGGGAATTCAGGATTTGACTTGACAACCTAGGCATGGTATGTGAAAAGAGCTCCATGGAGTAATCTGAAGTGTGGCCTGCCGCATCCTTCACTTTTGGTGGGGGTGAAGGACACAAGGAAAGGTGTTGTTCCTGACCAGGAGCCTGCACTGATGACTCAATGCTTACAATTTTGAAACTTCAGAAGAGGAGGCGTTAGTGCTGGAGGCTGTTTCGGCAATGTAAGCCAAAACCTGTACCTGATGCTTCTGCTTTAAAAGCGGTTTACCTACTCCCAGAAAAGGGAGCCTTCCAGGCCTTCTGGAGCCAGACGATGACGCAGGCTCAACACCTCCTGCCTTAGGTGCTATTGTGTACCAGCAGATGCACCACCACCACCAACAGTACCAGCTGGTCCCTCTTCCACCATACTTCCTCATGTTTGGGAAAACGTTTGGGAAAATGTACCCAAAATACCAGAAGATATATGGTACTGTATCAGAAGTGTACAGCTGTATATGGTGAAGGGGCAAATTGTAAATCTCCGTATAAATTTCCGGAGTCACACACAAACGATCTCAGGCTCAGTATGGATTAGACCAGAATATAAAAAGCAGAAAAAGGGTACTGTATCACAAGCGTACAGCTGTATACAGTCTAGTGATAATTGTAAATCTCCGTATATATATACGGAGTGAGACACAGACTCTCACAGGCTGAGTATGGATTAGACCAGAATATAAAAAGCAGAAAAAGGGTAATGTATCAGAAGCGTACAGCTGTATACAGTCTAGGGGTAATTGTAATTCTCCGTATATATTTCCGGAGTCAGACACAGACTCTCACAGGCTCAGTATGGATTAGACCAGAATATAAAAAGCAGAAAAAGGGTACTGTATCACAAGCGTACAGCTGTATACAGTCTAGTGATAATTGTAAATCTCCGTATATATATACGGAGTGAGACACAGACTCTCACAGGCTGAGTATGGATTAGACCAGAATATAAAAAGCAGAAAAAGGGTAATGTATCAGAATCGTACAGCTGTATACAGTCTAGGGGTAATTGTAATTCTCCGTATATATTTCCGGAGTCAGACACAGACTCTCACAGGCTCAGTATGGATTAGACCAGAATATAAAAAGCAGAAAAAGGGTACTGTATCACAAGCGTACAGCTGTATATAGTCTAGGGTAATTGTAAATCTCCGTATATATTTCCGGAGTCAGACACAGACGCTCACAGGCTCAATATGGATTAGACCAGAATATAAAGAGCAGAAAAGGGGTACTGTATCACAAGCGTACAGCTGTATACAGTCTAGCGGTAATTGTAAATCTCCGTATATATTTCCAGAGTCAGACACAGACGCTCCCCAGGCTCAGTATGGATTAGACCAGAATATAAAAAGCAGAAAAGGGTACTGTATCACAAGCGTACAGCTGTATACAGTCTAGGGGTAATTGTAAATTCTCGTATATATTTCCGGAGTCAGACACAGACGCTCACAGGCTCAGTATGGATTAGACCAGAATATAAAAAGCAGAAAAAGGGTACTGTATCACAAGCGTACAGCTGTATACAGTCTAGGGTAATTGTAAATCTCCGTATATATTTCCAGAATCAGACACAGACTCTCACAGGCTCAGTATGGATTAGACCAGAATATAAAAAGCAGAAAAAGGGTAATGTATCAGAACGTACAGCTGTATACAGTCTAGGGGTAATTGTAATCTCCGTATATATTTCCGAGTCAGACACAGACTCTCACAGGCTCAGTATGGATTAGACCAGAATATAAAAAGCAGAAAAAGGGTACTGTATCACAAGCGTACAGCTGTATACAGTCTAGGGTAATTGTAAATTCCGTATATATTTCCGAGTCAGACACAGACGCTCACAGGCTCATATGGATTAGACCAGAATATAAAAAGCAGAAAAAGGGTACTGTATCACAAGCGTACAGCTGTATACAGTCTAGGGGTAATTGTAATATCTCCGTATATATTTCCGAGTCAGACACAGACCTCACAGGCTCAGTATGGATTAGACCAGAATATAAAAAGCAGAAAAGGGTACTGTATCAAAGGTACAGCTGTATACAGTCTAGGGTATTGTAAATCTCCGTATATATTTCCGATCAGACACAGACCTCACAGGCTCAGTATGGATTAGACCAGAATATAAAAAGCGAAAAAGGGTACTGTATCAGAAGCGTACAGCTGTATACAGTCTAGGGGTAATTGTAAACCTCCGTATATATTTCCAGAGTCAGACACAGACGCTCACAGGCTCAGTATGGATTAGACCAGAATATAAAAAGCAGAAAAAGGGTACTGTATCACAAGCGGGCACTGTATACAGTCTAGGGGTAATTGTAAATCTCCGTATATATTTCCGGAGTCAGACACAGACCTCACAGGCTCAGTATGGATTAGACCAGAATATAAAAAGCAGAATAAGGGTACTGTATCAGAAGTACCAGTGTATACAGTGTAGGGTAATTGTAAATCTCCGTATATATTTTCGAGTCAGACACAGACCTCACAGGCTCAGTATGGATTAGACCAAATATAAAAGCAGAATAAGGGTACTGTATCAGAAGATACCAGGTGTATACAGTGTAGGGGTAATTGTAAATCTCCGTATATATTTCCGGAGTCAGACACAGACGCTCACAGGCTCAGTATGGATTAGACCAGATATAAAAAGCAGAAAAAGGGAACTGTATCACAAGCGTACAGCTGTATACAGTGTAGGGGTAATTGTAAAATCTCCGTATATATTTCTCGAGTCAGACACAGGCGCTCACAGGCTCAGTATGTATTAGACCAGAATATAAAAAGCAGAAAAAGAGTACTGTATCAAAGTACCAGTTTATACAGTGTAGGGATAATTGTAAATCTCCGATATATATTTCCGAAGGTCAGATGCAGACGCTCACAGGCTCAGTATGGATTAAACCAGAATATAAAAAGCAGAAAAATGATACTGTATCACAAGCGTAGAGCTGTATACAGTGTAGGGGTAATTGTAAATCTCCGTATATATTTCCGGAGTCATACACAGACGCTCAGAGGCTCAGTGTGGATTAGACCACAATATAAAAAGCAGAAAAAGTGTACTGTATCACACAAGCGTACAACTGTATACAGTCTAAGGGTAATTGTAAATCTCGGTATATATTTCCGGAATCACACACAGATAGTCAGCATGTATTTGTCCGTGATACCATCCGGTACACTGTAGTGTGTGAGGAGCATACAGCTCTATGCGGTGTGGGAAAAAATGAACGCTCGGTAACTGTGCAGAAAAAGAGAATAAAAGTATTAATGCTATATAAAAGCAGTCTGCACCACAGTGTACATACAGCAATACAGCTAGCAGGCAGCCTATTAACCACCGCTGCTGCACACAAGAACATCCTCCCTGTCACTGGCAGGCAGCCTAATAACCAGAGCTGCTGCACACAAGAAAATCCTCCCCTGTCACTGCACACAAACTGTACAGCACAATTGTTATCAGCACAAGAACATAAGAACTTCTGTTTCCACCCTAACTCTCTCCCTACTGATAAACAGCATCAGCAACCTCTCCCTACTGTTAAGATCGGCAGAAGTAAAATGGTGGTGGCGGTGAGGGCTTTATAGACACTATGACGCCCCCCAAAGCAAGCCATTCACTGCAATGCCCTTCTCTAAGATGGTGGTGGCCGCTGGCCATTAATCTCGTTGCCCACAGTGTACGTCCTTGCTCATTGGCTGAGAAAAGGCGCCTGCAAGCATTATGGGAAAACCGACTTTGGCGCTCGCGTCGACGAGCGCATGGCCGACTTCACGCTATGGTCGGGTTTTTGGAGAAAGTTGGCGACTTTTGAATCTGACCGACCTGTTTCGCTCAATCTACTTATGACCATGTGATTTTTGTTTTTCTTTTTTAATAAATTTGCAAAAATTTCTACATTTATAGTTTTTATCAGTTAAGATGGGGTGCAGAGTGCACATTAATGAGAAAAAAATTAACTTTTTTGCATTTACCAAATAGCTGCAATGAAACAAATAGTGAAAAATGTAAAGGGGTCTGAATGCTTTCCGAGCCCACTGTACATTTTGCTATATCTCTTCCAGCTTGTTTCATTGTCTCTAATGTTAATCTAACATATCTTTATTTCATATTCTTTTTATTTATTTTTTTTTTTAGTTTTTAATTATTTTAAGTATATTTATATATTTCTTTTTTTATTTCTAATATATTTGAAGCCCTTTCTGACATCTGACGTACTATCCCGTCCAAGTAACCAGGGCCCGTATGACCATGGACGGGATAGTACGTCATATGCTTTCAGCTGCGCTCACGGAGGAAGCGAGGCTGATAGCGGCCAGGTGTCAGCTAATTATCAGAACTGACACGTGGCACTATGTGCCAGGAGCGGTCAGGGACTGCTCCCGGAACTTTAAGCCCCGGCTCACTGCGATTAAACATGATCACAGTGTTCCGGCGGCATAGGGAAGCATTGCGCAGGGAGGGGACTCCCTGCGTGCTTCACTGTGACCCTCAGAGCAACGCGAGCAGACGCTGAGAAGCCTCCTGCACTGCCTGTCAGATCGCTGATCTGACACAGTGCTCTGCAAAGTGCCAGATCAGCGATCTGACACTATATAGTGATGTCCCACCCTGGGACAAAGTAAAAAAGTATAAAAAAAATTAACATGTGTAAAAATAATTTAAAAAAAATCCTAAATAAAGAAAAAAAATTCCACTATAAAGTCATTTCTTTATGTAAATAAAAGAAAAAACAATAAAAATACACATATTTAGTATCGCCGTGTACGTAACGACCTTCCCTATAAAAGGAACCCCTTAAAAAAAAACAAGTAAAAAAACCAATGCTTTATCATCATACTGCCGAACAAAAAGCGGAATAACACGCGATCAAAAAGACGGATATAAATAGTCATGGTATAGCTAAAAACCTCATCTTATCCCTCAAATAACGAGCTGCCATGCAGCATCATCGAAAAAATAAAAAAGTTATAGCTCGCATAATAAAGCGACGCAAAAATAATTATTTTTTATATAAAATTGCTTTTATTGTATAAAAGCGCCAAAACATAAAAAATAATATAAATGAGGTATCGCTGTCATTGTACTGACCCAAAAAATAAAACCGCTTTATCAATTTTACCACACGCGGAACGGTATAAAGGCCCCCCCAAAAGAAATTCATGAATTGCTGGTTTTGTTCATTCTGCCTCCTAAAAATCGTAATACAAAGCGATCAAAAAATTTCATGTGCCCAAAAATGGAACCAATAAAAACGTCAGCTCGTCCCACAAAAAATAAGACCTCACATTACTCTGTGGGCCAAAATATGGAAAAATTATAGCTCTCAAAATATGGTGATGCAAAAACTATTTTTTGCAATAAAAAGCGTCTTTTAGCGTGTGACAGCTGCCAAACATAAAAACCCGCTGTAAAAGCCTGCTATAGATAATAAATCAAACCCCACTTTGTCACCCCCTTAGTTAGGGAAATGGATTAAAATTAAAAAATGTATTTATTTCCATTTTCCAGCTAGCTGTCATCTACCGCCCCCCAGAACTAGCCATCTCCACCTTTCTCAATCACTTCACCACCTGGCTGCTTCATTTCCTCTCTGCTGACATCCCCACTATCATCATGGGTGACTTTAACATCCCCATTGACACTTCCACCTCTGCTGCCTCCAAAGTTTTATCGCTCACTGCCTCCTTTGGCCTCACTCAATGGTCCTCTGCGGCCACTCACAAAGATGGTCACACACTTGACCTTATCTTCACCCGCCTCTGCTCCCTTACTAATCTCACTAACCCAGCCCTGCCCCTGTCTGACCACAACCTACTGACATTTTCTTTCCTCTCCTCTCCTACGCAACCCAGCTCCACAAACTCGCTCATCCTCACAGAAATCTCAAACACCTCAATTTACAATCGCTCTCTGAGTCCCTCCTCCCTCTTACACACATAGCCTCACTTCATGACACAGATGCTGCTGCCACCTGTTATAACACCACAATAACAGCAGCACTTGATTCGGCCGCCCCCCCACACATAGCAAAACTCGCACAATCAACAGGCAGCCCTGGCTGACCAGCCTCACTAAAGAACTGAGACGGGCTTCCAGGGTTGCTGAGCGGAGATGGAAGAAATCCCGCTCTGCTGAGCACTTAACCACATACAAGTAGTCCCTCACCAGCTTCAAGTCCACACTCACTGCCGCAAAGCAAACTTACTCCTCATCTCTCATATCCTCCCTGTCTCACAACCCTAAACAGCTCTTCAACACTTTCAATTCTCTACTCCATCCCCAGCACCTCCTCCCTCTCATCTCATTACTGCTGAAGATTTTGCCTCCTTTTTCAATCAGAAGATTGATACGATCAGGGAAAGCTTTGGCCCACAACCCCCAATGCCCCTCTTAGCTGCTCAGCCCTGTTCCTCCAAAACCAACTTCTCCACCATGACAGAAGATCAGCTCTCCACCCTCCTTTCAAGATCACACCTCACCACTTGCACACTTGACCTGCTCCCGTCCCACCTCATCCCTAATCTCGCCACAGTCTTCATCCCTACTCTAACACACCTCTTCAACCTTTCATTTACAAATGGTGTGTTCCCCTCATCCTTCAAACATGCCTCGATCACACCCATCCTCAAAAAGACCTCCCTTGACCCATCCTCTGCGTCTAGCTATCACCCGATATCTCTTCTCCCTTATGCCTCAAAACTACTGGAACAGCATGTCCATCTTGAACTGTCCTCCCACCTCTCCTCTTGCTCCCTCTTTAACCGCTTACAATCAGGCTTCTGACTGCATCACTCAACTAAAACTGCCCTAACTAAAGTCACCAACGACCTACTAACCACCAAGAGCAAGCGACACTACTCTGTCCTCCTTCTCCTGGACCTGTCTTCTGCCTTCGACACTGTGGACCTCCTGCTCCAGATTCTGTGACACTGTGAATCCTGCTCCAGATTCTCTCATCTCTAGGCATCACAGGCTTGGCCCTATCCTGGATCTCAACATATCTAACAAACCGAACATTCAGTGTCTCCCTCTCCCACACCACCTCCTCACATCGCCCCTTCTCTGTTGGTGTTCCTCAAGGCTCAGTTCTAGGACCCCTACTTTTCTCTATCTACACCTTCGGCCTGGGACAGCTCATAGAATCCCACGGTTTGCAGTATCATCTCTATGCTGATGACACGCAGATCTACCTATCTGGACCTGACCTCACCTCGTTACTGACAAAAATACCACACTGTCTGTCTGCTATTTCAGCTTTCTTTTCTGCTCGCTTTCTAAAACTGAACATGGGCAAAACAGAATTCATCATCTTCCCCATCTCACTCTACTTCTCCACCAGACCTATCCCTCAATGTCAACGGCTGCTCACTTTCCCCGATCCCGCATGCTCAGTGCCTCGGGGTGATACTCGATTCTGCCCTTTCTTTCAAGCCACATATCCAAACCCTAGCCTCCTCCTGCCGTATCAAACACAAAAATATTTCCCCGGATCCGTGCATTCCTTGACCACGACACCACAAAAACACTAGTGCATGCCCTTATCATCTCCTGCCTAGACTACTGCAACCTCCTACTCTCTGGTCTCCCCTCTAGCACTCTAGCACCACTCCAATCCATCCTACATTCTGCTGCCCAACTAATCCACCTGTCTCCCCGTTATTGCCCAGCATCTCCCCTATTCCAAGCCCTTCATTAGCTTCCTATCGTCCAGAGGCACCAGTTCAAAACCCTAACTATGACATACAGAGCCATCCACAACCTGTCTCCTCCATACATCTGCGACATGGTCTCCCGTAGCTTACCCAACGCAACCTTCGATCCTCTCAAGATCTCCTTCTCTACTCTCCCCTTATCTCTTCTTCCCACAACCGCATACAAGACTTCTCCCGTGCCTCCCCTATACTCTGGAATTCTCTACCCCAACACATCAGACTCTCGCCTACCATGGAAACCTTCAAAAAGAACCTGAAGTCCTACCTGTTCCGACAAGCCTACAACCAGCAGTGATCCTCAGTCTACTGAACCGCCGCACTACCAGTTCTACCCTCTCCTAGTGTATCCTCACTCATCCCCTGTAGATTGTGAGGCTTCGCGGGCTGGGTCCTCTCTCCTTCTGTACTTATGTGTGTCCTGTATTGCTCATATTTATTGTACTTGTCTATATTCGCCCCCTCTCACATGTAAAGCGCTATGGAATAAATGGCGCTATAAAAATGAATAATAATGATAATAATAATTTTCCCATTAGGGTTAGGGCTAGGGTTAGGGTTGTGATTAGGGTTAGGGGTGTGATGGGGTTAGGGTTGGAGTTAGAATTTGGAGGTTCCACTGTTCAGGCACATCACGGGCTCTCCAAACGCGACATGGTGTCTGATCTCAATACCAGCCAATTCTGCACTGAAAAAGTCAAACGGTGCTCCTTTCTCTTCCGAGCTCTGCCATGCACCAAAATAGTGGTTTACCTGCCTATATTGGGTATCAGCGTACTCAGGACAAATTGCACACTAACTTTTTGGGGTCCAATTTCTCCTATTACCCTTCAAAAATAAAAAAATTGTACCTGAAATTATTTTTTTGTGAAAAAAGTTATATGTTCATTTTTATAAGCATTCAAAAAATTTTTGTGAAGCACCTGAAGGGTTAATAAACTTCTTGAATGTTGTTTTGAGCACCTTGAGGGGTGTAGTTTTTAGAATGGTATCACTTTTTGGTATTTTCTTTTATATGGACCCCTCAAAGTGACTTCAAATGTGATGTGGTCCCCCCAAAAAAATGGTGTTGTAAAAATGAGAAATCGCTGGTTAACTTTTAATTCTTATAACTTCCTAACAAAAAAAACGTTGGTTCCAAAATTGTGCTGATGTAAAGTGGACATGTGGGAAATGTTACTTATGAAGCATTTTGTGTACCATATCTCTGTGATTTAAGGGCATGAAAATTCAAAGTTGAAAAATTGCTACATTTTGAAAATTTTCGCCAAATTTCTGTTTTTTTTTTTACAAATAAACGCAAGTTATATCAAACACATTTTACCACTAACATTAAGTACAATATGTCACGAGAAAACATTGTCAGAATCACCAGGACCCATTGAAGCGTTCCAGAGTTACTACCTCATAAAGGGACAGTGGTCAGAATTGTAAAAATTGGCCCGGTCATTAACATGCAAACCACCCTTGGGGGTAAAGGGGTTAATGTATATTTTCCAGGTATTTTTTTATTTATAAAGTTCTTCATTCTGCTCCCTATATATTATTTTTTTTGTCAAAAGAGTAATGGTTCTAGAAATGGAAAAAAAGAACGTCTGAAAACAAATGACATATTTTGATATCTGCAAATGTAGTTAAAAAAGTTTGATTGAAAAAGTTTGGATACAATTGTCTTGTTCTTCATAGGATCATTTAAATTATTGCTTGATTTTCTCCAAGTGTGAACTATATTTTCCTTATTTACTTTTTAAAAATTTATTTTATTTTAATTGATAAAATGTTATGAATTTTTCCATGAGTTACTCATCGCATCAAATAATACTATTCCTTCAGCTGTGTTTCTCAGACCGCATGGGCTTGCTCCCAGGAAATTTGAGAAGGGAATGTTGGATCACCAATTTTGTGACAGTCCCTAAATGCCAAGTCTTGAGAGCTGTGTGTATGACAAGAGACAAGTCAAAGAGGCTGGGGGCTCATTCAGTAAAAGAGGTAGCCATAAGTGCTTCATTGACATGGTTCCTGAAAAGTGGGCTGAAGATAGGCAGCACAGGAAGGTGCAGCTAAAGTGTCATTTTTAGCTAGAAAGATTGGAAGTTCCTAACTCTGTTTGTGCAAAGTTTCACCAACTATGCCACTGAGGATGAAGGCTGAAGACGTCACTGTAATGTCGCTTAAGAAACAATGTGAACAATTTCTGTTATCTTGTGTGTGTTTTTACAACTGTTAGTAAAGATAAGTTTGGTTTTATGGATTGTTGTGGTTCTCCTTTCATGGGGTCACATGGAATCATGGTCACACAATGCGTGGAGGGCCAGAGGAGCGGTGAAGTGTCCATGGTAACAACTTCACAACACACGCACCAGAGTTGACTCCCATTTTTCTGGGGGGAGCACAGATTCAGAGTAACTCGCCCATGGCTACATGCCTGGGCACTGTTATAATTATACCAATAATAGAGGCTTTGGCTGTCACTATAGAGAGAGTTGTTGGGAAGAGCAGGAGCTGGATGTCACTACTCGGGGGAGCTCTGAATGTGGCTTGTGACCCTCTATAAAAGCTGAATGTGGCTGGTAAGATAAGAAAGGTTGAGGACCACTGTCTTACAATGAGAATGAGCAGCTTTGAAGTACAAAGTGTTGGTGTAAACTGTAAACTGGTGATTACATAACCAAAGAAAACTGTTCATATTATTTCACCATTTTAGGCTATAGAAGTAGGAAGTTCATCACTATGGTGAAAAACTGTATCAAGTAAAATATTGTGACAGCTCAGAATAAGTATTTCCATATTAATCGATTGGACAGAGATATGCCTTAACCCCTTACTGTCCAATGACGTGCACAGTCCATCATGGCAAGGTGTCAGTTTTGGCACCTTGACGGACTGTGCATGTCATGCCTTTGAACTACCACTGCATGTAAACACGCAGTGGTAGTTGAGCGCCGACAGCTGTCACAGACAGCTGACAGGCACGGCAAGCGGTGCGGGGACTTTTGCCATCGGTCCCCCACCTACAGCGCTGTGATTGGTCAGTCAATCTGACTGACCAAACACAGCAGCGATCAGGCAGAAGAGGCTGAAATTTCAGCCTCTTCTGCCCGATCAGTGCAGGAGCTCAGCGCTGCAGTGGCCGAGCTTCCTGCTCTGACAGCCAGGAGCGGCGCCCCCGCCGCCCCTGGCTGTTAACCCCATGACTGCTGCGATCGAGCACATATGGGATATCAGCGTACTCAGGACAAAATGCACATCAACTTTTGGGGTCCTATTTCTCATGTTACCCTTATAAAAATAAAAATTTGGGGGCAAAAAGGTCATTTTTGTGGAAAAAAATATGATTTTTTTTATTTCACGGCTCTATGTTATAAACTTCTGTGAAGCCCTTGGGGGTTCAAAGTGCTGACCACACATTTAGATAAGTTCCTTGGGGGTCTAGTTTGCAAAATGGGGTCACTTGTGGGGGGTTTCGACTGTTTAGGCACATCAGGGGCTTTCCAAGCGCGACATGACACCCGCAGACCATTCCATCAAAGTCTGCATTTAAAAACGGTGCTCCTTCCCTTCCGAGCTCTGCCATGCGTCAAAATAGTGGTTCCCCCCACATATGGGGTATCAGCGTACTCAGGACAAATTGCACAATAACTTTTGGGGTCCTGTTACCCTTTGGAAAATAAAAATTGGGGGTGGAAAGATCATTTTTGTGGAAAAGATATGATTTTTTAATATTACAGCTCTACGTTATAATCTTCTGTGAAGCCCTTGGGGGTTCAAAGCTCTCACAACCCATTTAGATAAGTTCCTTGGGGGGTCTAGTTTCCAAAATGGGGTCACTTGTGCGGGGTTTCTACTGTTTAGGCACATCAGGGGCTCTCCCAAATGCGACATGGCGTCCAATCTCAATTCCAGCCAAAAAAGTCAAATGGCGCTGCTTCCCTTCCGAGCTCTGCCATGCACCCAAATAGTGGTTTACCCCCACATATGGGGCATCAGCGTACTCAGGGCAAATTGCACAATAACTTTTGGGATCCTTTTATCCTTTTAAAAATAAAAATTGGGGTGAAAAAATAATTTTTGTGGAAAAAATATGATTTTTAAATTTTTCGGCTCTACATTATAACCTTCTGTGAA
>JARQOD010000003.1:322711128-322767910 GCA_033576555.1 Oophaga sylvatica
TGCATTTGACTCATTTCAGCATCCAATACCCACCCCCATTTTTAAACTGCCCGCAGCGTACAGGTGTGCCCACCTTTTAGGTTCTCTTTGTGACTAAAATCACATTGCCTCTAAAGAATTATGGGAACTTCGATTCCGCTATAGATTAGGGAAAAAATATCGGAATAGTTTCTGTGATACAGGAATATCGGCGAAACCCGTACTTGCGGTAGGGAAATGCTAACTCTAGTAGGACTGAAACCCGATCCTGCACCGCCTAAAGGACGGGAAAAAGAAAGTGGGTGCAGGGAGAATATAAGATAATTTTTCCTTACGTGCTGTGTAAGAGAAAAAAATGTTATAAGCTCTTTCCCAAGTTTCCCTTAAATCTCCGTTTAACATTTCTAAATGTGACAGGTTCTTCAAAAATTAACCAATGGAAATAAATTGTGTTAAATGAAAAATTTTAAGAAAATGTATATAGCATGACTGCCCCCTATCAATTGAGCAAATTGCTATGAATTTTAGACAAAAAAAAATTTTTTAATAAAGTGAGTTAATACTTAACAATTAAGACCCAAGTGAAAAAAAAAACAGGGGGGAAAAGTGGGCATGGGAAGAGATAGGCTCTGCAAAATTAATTTTTGTTGCTTCTTCGTACCCCAAAACCCAATGCTTTGGATGGTTGTTTACAAGGGCATTTGCCCCCCCCTTTTAAAGGGCTTTTTTTAAACAGGGGGGAGTAGGTGGAGAAGAGTGGGCCCCTGCAAGCAAAATTAATTGTTTGTTGCTCCTTTGTCCCTAAATCCAATGCTTTGTGATGGTTTGTTTACAAGGGCATTTGGCCACACCAGTGTCAAGGTTCTTTGTTCGTGACAATTACTCAAGTGGATTATGACATTCAAAGTCAATCTCATGGTTGTCCCCCCTTGAAATACATTATATTTCTGCCTATGGCAAGAGCTAGTGGCTCTCTAGGTTAACAGTGCCAGAGAAGAAGGCACTGACCTAAAATTTTCATTCCAAGACTGTGGAATATCAAGGTCAATGCAGAATGAATTATTAAGGGGAAATGTCATGAATTGAAATGGGGGCATTGAAATAAAGCAAAAGTGTAGGAGTTTGGCAATTTGGAACCTTAACCCCTTAATCCCACCCCATTGTGAACAGTATCACTTTATGAGATAACTTGGAACATTAATGGTCCCATGTTTTGGGGAAAAGTTTTTACGTGGCTTTTTTACTTTAGATAGTTGTAAATTTATTCAATTAAAACTTGTGTTTATGAAAAAAAAATGAAAAATGGCGAAAAAATTGGAAAACTTTCAAACTTTGAATTTTTGTTAAATCGAGAAATGTGTCACCAAATAGTTAATAAAAAATTACCACACGGTTACTTTACTTAGCACAATTTTTTTGAAGATTTTTTTTGTTAGGAATTTAAGGTTAATTTGTTGCGATTTTTCCTTTTCAACAAATTTCCAAAACCATTTTTTTAGAGCTGCCTCAATTTTAAAATGCTTTGAGGGGTCTTATGGTAGAAGAATGAAGTACCAAAAATGACATCAATCTAAAAATTGCACCACAAAGTGTCAAAATCCGTTCAAGAAATTTATTAACCCTTCAGGTGTTTAAGGAATTTTTGGAATTGGAAAAAAAAATGAACATGTCAATTTTTTTTACAATTTTTTTTTTTATTTTATCCAAATTTTTTTATGTTTACAATGTCAGGAAAAAAATGAACCCTCAAATTTGTTGGCAATTTTCTCCGCATGCCCTACCCTTTTTTTTTTTTTTTTTTTGGGGAGAAAAACATTATTTGTGCACACGGCAGAGCTTGGAAAGGAAGGTGTGCATTTGATTTTGAATGCAAAATTTGTGGAACAATTTGCAGTGATGTCGGTTTTGGAGAGTGATAGACCTAAAACAGTGGAAACCCTCAATGTGACCCCTTTTGGAAGCTAGACCCCTCAAAGAGATTTGAGTGTGGTGGCACCTTGAACCCCATTTATTCACAGAGTTTATAACTTGGCCATGAAAATAAATAAAATCACATTTCCAAAAAAGGTTATTTTGGCCAAATTTTGTTTTATAGGGTACAGGAGAAATTGACCATACAATTTGTTGTGAATTTTTCTGAGTACGCGAACCCCATTGTGGGGATTATATTTTGAGGACGGCAAAGTCGAAGGGAAGAGGGGGCTATTGGATTTAGATTTTGCGGATGGTTTGGAGTGCTTTTCCATTGGCAGAGTCCCAAAGGCCAGAACAACAGAGCCCCTATATGTGAATCATTTTCAAAACATCCCCCAAAGAATCCATTAGGGGCAGTGATCATATTACAACCGTGCCCACGAATTTTTACCATGAGAAAGAAAAAAATTAATTTTTCCAATTTTTACCCCTAAATGTTGTTTAAGACCCAGTTTTTAATTTTTTCAAGTCTAATAGGCATTTTTTTTAAATAAACTGAGGTCTAATTTTCCTGAGATGCCAAACCTAAGTAATAGGGAAAAATTTTTCAGGCACGTGGAAGTTCGAAGGCAAGAAGCTCATACTGTAGTGGATTAGTGACCCCATTTTAAAAACTAACTCTAATTAACTTTAGGGGTGCAGTGGTCTATTGACACCTGGGGTGTATGTTTTTCTCAGTGGGCAGTGAAGAAAAAAAATCATTTATTACCCAACTTTTGTTTTAGTCCAGTTTTTTACATTTTACAGTGGGTAAAATGGCACCATAATTTACCCACTGAACGTGGGTACCCATTGGGTGTACTAATACTTAGCCATATGGAGAGACTCGAAAAGAGGGCCAATTTGCCTTCAAGAGTTTTCCTAGAACAGTTTGGATCCTTATCGAGCCCCTAATTTAAAGAGAGAATCCCCCTCAAATGACCTTTTGGAAATTGTCCCCTTGGAATTAATACAGTTTTAGTGATGATTTTGTCCTTGGGTGTTTTCCGAAACAGCAGCAATGAAGTTGCGTAGAAAATTGCAAATGTGTTGTGTGACCGTATGCGTAGTAACCAGTTGTTGTAGTGCCATACGTTACGTACCGTATAAGGTGGGCTCTCATCACTTCAGAAATGCCAAATGTGGACACTATATATGGTTTAGGTAATGTGGGTTAAGAAGAGAGGGAGGCATTTGGTTTGGGAGGGCAAAAATTTGCTGAATTTCTTTTTGGAGGGTAGGGCCTTTTGCTTTCCAGGCCTTTGTACTCCAGTAACGTGGAGCCCCCATTTTTGTTAACAGATGACAGACCTGAGTGGGACTTGCTTTTTTGTGATTGAGTTGAAGCTTTTATTGGGAACATTTTAATAATGTTTGGGTCACTTTTCTTTGTGTTACCATCAAATTCTGAGTGAGGATTAGATGAAACCCCGTGGGGACCATTAACTATAATGAGGCTGCAAGTTATCTGGCTCCATCTGGCCTTGTTCAGCGGTGTCCTTTTTTCAGAGTGCACAAAACTGTGTGAAGCATTTTTATAACCTAAAGACGACACCGCTGGATTATAGGGAATCTTCTGCCAGAGGTTCTGTATAATCCGTTTTTCAGAAATTTTTAAAGGAAACCTGTTTAAGTGCTTGAATCCGTATTTAGATATTTAATGGAAACCCAAGGCTCAGGCAGAGAGCGGGATAAATGGTGTGCCAAGCCTTACTGCGATTTTCCAAGGCGAATGAAAAAATCAACAGCGGTAAGAATGATTTTATTTACTTTTATTGCCGTTCCTTGGCGGTATAAGTATTAGAAGGATTAGAAGCTTTATTCTTGGGTCGGTGCAATTATAGAGATATCAAATTTATATTGATTTTTATGTTTTGCCGCTGTACACATGAAAGAGTTTTTTTGCAAAAAATAATTTTTGCAGCTCCTATTTTGGAGCTTAATTTTTTCTATATTTTAGCCCAGAGTATGTGAAGGGCTTGTTTTTTGTGGGAGAGTTGATTTTTATTGGTACCATTTTAAAACAGTATTTTTGACGTTTCTATTTGATTTATTTTTGTGAGGCAGAAAGAACAAAAACAGCAACAGGAATTTTTTTTGGTGGGGTGGGGTTTGTGTATTCAGTTGGTCAAAGATAAGCCTACTATTTTGGGTCAGTACGATTACAAAGTACCACTTTATTAGTTTTTTTTTTTGTTTTGGATTTTACAAATTTTAAAAACTATTTTATAGAAAAAAAATTATTTTTGCATCGCTTTATTCTGGAGCTATAACTTTTATATTTTTTTCTGCTGATGGAAGTGTGAGGCAGCTTGTTATTTGAGGGGACAAGATGTCGCTTTCAGCAGTACCATCTTTATATTCTTCTTTTTGATGCATTTCATTCCACTTTTTGTTTGGCGGGTATTATGATAAAGCATGTTTTTGCCTTGTTTTTTTATTTATTTTTTATGGTGTTCACTAAAGGAGTTAACTAGGGACCGTTTTATAAGTTGGGTCATTCCGGACATGGTGATACCAAATATTTGTCTTTCAGTGTTTAGATTTTTTTTTAAGCAAAATATTAATTATGGGTAAAATATCTTTTGATTTTTTTTATTATTAATTTTGATTTTTTAAAATATTTTACATTATTTAAAAAGTTTCTTTACTTTTTTTTACTTTTTTGCTTTGTCCCACTATGGGACTATCATTTTTTGCAGGTGATCTCTTGTTTAGCATGGGGATGCAGCAGTATCCCTTATGCTATGCAAACTGCCAGCTCTGCATGGACAGATAAAGTTGCTGATCATGCTTTTTAGCATGATCTAGCAAACTTTACTAGCTCTGGTGAACCTGAATGTCTCATGACGACATCAGGTCACCTGGCAATGATGGGAACCGCAATGACGTCCGGAGTCTCCAATCAAAGGACAGAGAGGCTGTCTTCCCTCTGCCTGCTCCCGGAATGCTGGATCGAGTTTGATTCAGAATTTAGGGGATTAAAATGCCAGGAGCAAGGCGGGACCATTCTGGCACTTAGTACTGTGTCAGCTGTCAGAATCAGTGACGCCCGGTGGGTGATCGCACGCACAGTCTGTGGAGCAACACGATCATCCATCTGTCCCAGGTCAATAAGGCCCGGTCACAAGAGGACGTAGGGATAGTCCAAGATGGGAAAGGGGTTAAAGGAGTTCTACCACAATTTATATTCATACAGTCATGGCCAAAAGTTTTGGAATGACACAAAATATTAATTTTCACATGATCTGCTGCCCTCTGGTTTTTATGTGTGTTTGACAGATGTTTTTATCACAGACAGAATATAATTGCAAACATATGAGTAACAAAAGCTTATATTGACAGAATGAGTTAATGCAGCAAGTCAATATTTGCAGTTTTGACCCTTATTCTTCAGGATCTCTGCAATTCTCCTGGCTGCTCTCATCAACTTTGGACCAAATCCTGATGATAGCAGTCCTTCTTGCACAATCAATGCTTTCATTTTGTCAGAATTTTTAGGTTTTTTTTTGTCCACCGTCTCTTGATGATTGACCACAAGTTCTCAATGGGATTAAGATCAGGGGAGTTTCCAGGCCATGGACCCAAAATCTCTATGTTTTGTTCCCTGAGCCATTTAGTTATCACCTTTGCTTTATGGCAAGGTGCTCCATCATGCTGGAAAGGCATTGTTGATCGCAAACTGCCTTGGAGGGTGGGAGAAGTTGCTCTTGGAGGACATTCTGGTTACCATTCTTTATTCATGGCTTGTGTTTTTAGGCAAGACTGTGAGAGAAGCCGATTCCCTTAGTGAGAAGCAATCCACACATGAATGGTTTCAGGATGCTTACAGTTGCATGAGACAAGACTCCGAATGAGGCGTTTTCGATTCATCAGAGAAAAATAACTTTACCAGTCCTCGCAGTCCACTGCCTGTACCTTTGCAGAATATCAGTTTGTCCATGATGTTTTTCTGAGAGAAGTGGTTCTTTTGCTGCCCTCCTTGAGACCAGGCTTGCTCCAAGAGTCTCGCCTCACAGTGAGTGCGATGCACTCACACCTGCTGCTGCCATTCCTCAGCAAGCTCTGCACTGCTGGTAGCCCGATCCGCAGCTGAAACACTTTTTAAGAGACGGTCTGGCACTTGTGGTCTTTCTTGGGGGCCCTGGAGCCTTTTTGGCAACAATGGAATCTCTCTCCTTGAGCTCTTGATGATGCGATAGATTGTTGACTGAGGTGCAATCTTTCTAGCTGCGATACTCTTCCTGTTAGGCCATTTTTGTGCATTGAAATGATGACTGCACATGTTTCTTTTAGAGATAACTGTGAGGAAAGGGACGTCGCCATCTTGTGTATAGGGCCTATACAGCTCCATTTTGTCGGTTCACAGAGCCACAGATGTAACTACACAGGGCTGTTAGCATATCCAGTCGACCAGTTTTGATGTTACTATGAATCAAAAGGGCTTTAGTATGCTAATTAGTTCAGGCCGTGTTGTTTAGATGGTCATTAGTATGCTAAAATACTCGACTGAAGCCAGTATTTCTGCTCCATTGAATTGCAGGCCGGTTAATATGCTGCTTCAAAGCAAAGGAGAGGGACCCTAACGGTTTAGAATGGGAGCTATGGGCAGATGAATCCATTTTTCCACAGAAGCAAGAAGATGGTCTAAGAAGGACCAAGGGACAGATTTGCAAGGGGCAGCAGCACATGTTTTGGGAGACTGTCCAGCAACTAAAGACTGTTGCTGGGATCGCAGAGCTCCTGCCTCCCCATGTCCCTACAACCCGGGTAATATTGATCTCTAGCTAATACCTTTAAGCTTGTACATTATTGTGGTATTTTACTCTGACTGCAAATCCATTGTCATTCCGTTGTATAGCTTTACTGTATATTTCTGTAATTATCTAGTGCGCCCTTAAGGCAATTAAACCATAAAATTAATCTTGGGCTGATGCTTTTACTCTGATCACAAATCTTAGAGTACCCAGTGGGTAACAGGACAACCTCCCCGGCGGCCGTTTACTCTAGGTGCAGTTCCCTTACTGACCTGAGAGACAAAGGGGGCGTCGGAGAGCTGTACCTGTGGAGTTACGTCCATTGGTGACGTGGGAGGGAAGGGGTCGTCCTTCACATTTGGTAGCGGCGGTGGGATCAGAAGCTGTGATACCCGGGCTACCGTGTGGCGGTCGGCTTAGTTCTTCACAATTGGTGGCAGCAGTGGGATCAGAGTATTAGTGTGCGTGGGACCCCTACTCCCAGACACTAAAGACTACCGGCGGTAACTTTCACTGCTGGGGTCTTAAGGTCAGCCCAGCACTAGATGGTCAGAGTGTAAATATAAGTTGTGTGCAAGGTTGGGGGTGCAGCTGTGTCAGTAACCAAAGGTTCCTAAGATGGCGGAAGGCACCAGGAGTAAGGCAAAGGGGTAGGCCAATGCTATGGTCTATGACGGGTTCGATACCGACGAAGGCGAGGGGGAGCTCAGCCAGGGCTCCCCAAGGAGCCGACCCCCGTGCTCAGTCCCGCAGTGGACTGTCCACCCCCTGACCATCCCAGCCTGTCCAGATCGGAGGCCCTTTTCCAAGCGGCTATGGCACAGCTCGAGGCTGGTAATGATGCCGCCTATGACAGACTCCTGGTGGCGGCAGAGAGAACAGCGGAGCGTGAGCAAGCAGCAGCAGAGCGTGAGCATACAGAACGTGTGTTGCAGGCTACAGAACGCCGTGAAGCTACAGAGCGCTGGCACCGACTGGAGATGGCTCAGCACGGGCCCCCGCTGGACGCACCAGGCCACCGGAGACAAGGGCTTCCAAGGTCCGGGCGGAGGACTTTCCCTTGCTTGAAAAGGATGTAAACCTGGATTCCTTTCTGCTGGCCTTTGAGAGGACCTGCCTCCAACATCATCTGGCCCTGGATCAGTGGGCAAGGTACCTGACCCCCATTTGAGGGGTAAGTCCCTGGAAGTTTTGGGGGACTTACCTGCCGGGGAGGAGCAGGACTACAACAGCATCAAGCGGGCCCTGATCCAGCACTACAACCTCACCTCGGAGTCGTACCGCAGGAAGTTCAGGAGCCTGCAGCGGGGTTCAAAGGACACCTGGACCGACCACACGCGGGCCCTGCTGAGAGCTGCAGAGCGCTGGACCGCGGGTCTAGAGCTCACTACCCGCCAGGAGGTCCAGGAACTGTTTGTCATGGAGCAATTCTTGTGGAACTGCCCAGAGGGCCTCCAGCTGTTCCTCCGTGACCGGAAACCAAAGGGGGCTTCTGCTACAGCCCCCTGGCAGACGAGTATGCCAACAACAGGGTGCCGGAGCCAAAGAAGCCTACCAGCGGCACAGGGAGAGGGGGTAAGCCCAATCCTGCCCCAGCCCCATATCCAGCCCCCAGAGTGCAAGGGGTGTACCCCCCAGCTGCCCTCTCCAGGCCAGGAACAGAACCCAGACGTTGTCATAATAGCAATCAGCCAGGACACTTTAAGGCTGCGTGTCCCCAGCGCCAGAAGGCCCCATCCCTGTCCCAGAAACCGTCCACTGTTTTGTGTGTGGGAGGGGGTGGTGGGAGGTCCCTGGACAATTACCAACCCTCACCATCGGCCGCTCAGTGGTCATGGGACTGCGGGACACAGGCACTGAACGAACCCTGGTACGTCCTGAGGTGGTGTTCCCTCAAGACTTGGTGCCTGGGAAAACCCTTTCCGTCTCCGGAATTGGAGGCGTTGAACCGGCGCTGCCCGTTGCCAAGGTGTATTTGGACTGGAGAGCCGGGAGGGGGATGCGGGAGGTGGGAGTAATGCCAAATATTACTGCAAATGTGTTGCTTGGGACCGATTTGGGGCGGCTAGTGTCCCAGTATGTGTCCCAGTATGTGGCCACTGAACCCCCAAGTTCGGCTCCCCAAGAATGTCATGACTCTACTGTGAATGCTAATGTTACTGTATTGAATGTGCCTCCAATAGTGGAGGAGGGAGTGAAACCTGATGGTAAGCCATGCACTGACACTACACACACAGGGCTCACAGTGAGGACAAGTGAGGAGGCTGCAGGGGAGAGCTCAGAGGTGGGGGAGGGGCTGCTATGGGCAGTGTAGGGCCCTAAGTGAACCCAGGCTGCTGAGTCTAGGGCCCCTGCAGGAATAGGAACAGGCCATGGGGGGAGGGAGGGTCCCAGGAGAGGAGCCACCAGGTAAGACCCCAGGGCAGGAGTTCCCCACATGCGGGATGTCAGGAGGTCAGGGAAGTCTACCTGACTCGCGGAGGTCTGACGGTTTCCCCCTCTCCGACCAAGTGGCTGCCGAGTCAGACAGCAGCCAGGAGACAGATCCCGGGGAACTGACAGAGGACATGGCAGTTTCATCAATTTCTTGCCACATCAAGTCAGGGATTTCAGGCAGCGTTGGAAGCTCACACTAGCCTGAAGACTCTCAAGGAGCAGGCGGCACAGCCTCCCCTGGAGTCCGACCGTGAGCGAGTGGTCTGGGACCAGGGACGGCTGTACCGGGTAACGGTCCAGCAGGGTTCACCGGAGGCGTGGCCCAGGGACCGACAGTTAGTGGTACCCCATCCGTTCAGGGCAGAATTGTTGCGGATCGCACACGAGATTCCAATGGCCGGACACCTAGGGATCACTAAAACCAGGGCCAGGCTAGCTCAGCATTTCTACTGGCCTGGAATGAGGACCGAGGTGATAGCCTACTGCCGTTCGTGTGACACCTGTCAGAGGGTGGGGAAGGCGGGGCGGCGCCCCAAAGCCCCACTGGTAACTCTGCCCGTCATCGAACAGCCTTTCTCGAGGGTGGCTGTGGATCTCATTGGACCTCTGTCCACTCCCAGCCACTCCGGGAAATGCTTCATACTAACGGTAGTGGACTATGCCACCCGGTACCCGGAGGCGGTAGCTTTGTCGTCCATTCGGGCCGACAAAGTGGCCACTGCCTTACTGGAGATTTTCTCCAGAGTGGGGTTTCCCAAGGAAATGCTCACCGACCGAGGGACCAAGTTCATGTCGCAGCTGATGGAGACTCTCTGTAAGCAGGTACAGGTGCAACATCTGGTGCCAGCGTACACCACGACCAATGCTTGTGTATGTCATGCACCTAAGCAGATGCTGAAGATGTTGGTCGACTCCCACGGGAGAGACTGGGAGCGGTATCTCCCACACCTGCTGTTTGCCTACCGGGAGGTCCCACAGGCCTCAACGGGGTTCTCCCCCTTTGAGCTCCTGTACGGGCGATGTGTACGGGGGCCCCTTGCTCTGGTGAAGGAAGCATGGGAAGGGGATTTAGCCACCCCTGGAGTGTCAGTCATTGAGTATGTTGTGCGCTTCCGGGACCGAATGATGGCCTTGACACGGCTGGTGCATGACAATATGGCCCAAGCCCAGGCTGCCCAGAAGCGATGGTACGACCAGAATACTTGTGAGCGGACCTACCAGGTGGGTCAAAAGGTGTGGGTACTGGTCCCCGTACCTCAAAACAAGCTTCAGGCGGCCTGGGAGGGTCCATACCTCATGCACGAGCAGCTCAACGCCGTCACCTACCTGGTCACCCTGGACCACGCCGTGGAAGGAGGAAGGTCTTCCATGTGAACATGATGAAGGCCCATCATGAGCGGGAGGCTTATGCCCACCCAGTGTGCAACCTTCCAGAGGAAGGAGAGGCAGAAACCCTCCTGGATCTGCTCACCCAAGCCAAGGCGGGTGGATCCATCGAGGATGTGGGGGCTCAAGACCGCCCTTTCTAGTTCTCCTGTTCTACAGGCAGCCGACTTCACGCGGCCGTTCTTAGAGCAGACCGACGCCAGCGACTTCGGCCTCGGTGAGGTGCTCAGCCAGGTTGACACTACGGGCCATGAACACCCCGTTTTGTACCTGAGCCGGAAGCTCCTGCCGAGGGAAGTGGCCTATTCCACGATGGAGAAGGAATGTCTGGCAATTGTGTGGGCCCTGCAGTGTCTGCAGCCATACTTGTACGGACGCCAATTCACCATGGGAACAGACCACAACCCCTCAGCTGGTTACACACGGTCTCTTGATTGAATGGGAGGTTGCTACGCTGGAGCCTCGCTCTCCAACAGTACCACTTACCATTTGCCACAAAAGAGGCAGGGACCATGGTAACGCTGATGGGTTGTCCCGGCAAGGAGAGGGTGCGGTAGGGCGCATGGGGGAACACAGGAATGTGATACTCCTAGCACCCTCAAAAGCAGGGAGGTGTGAGGAAAGGGACGCCGCCATCTTGTGTATAGGGCCTATACCAGCCTCCATTTTGTCGGTTCACAGAGCCACAGACTGCTAACTACACAGGGCCTGTTAGCATTTCCAGTACGACCAGTTTTGATGTCCACTATGAATCAAAAGGGCTTTAGTATGCTAATTAGTTCAGGCTCGTGTCTGAATAAGATGGTCATTAGTATGCTAAATAACTCAGACTGAAGCCAGTATTTCCTGCTCCATATGAATTGCAGGCCGGTTAATATGCATGCTTCAAAGCAAAGGGGAGGGACCTAGCAGGTTTAAGAACTGGGAGCTATGGGCAGACTGAATCCATTTTTCACACAGAAGCCAAGAAGATGGTCTAAGAAGGACCAAGGGAACAGATTTGCCAACGAGCAGCAGCACATGTTTTTGGAGACTGTCTAGCAACTAAAGACTGTTACCTGGGGATCGCAGAGCTCCCTGCCTCCCCATGTCCCTACAATCCGGTAATATTGATCTCTAGCTAATACCTTTAAGCCTTGTACATTATTGTGGTATTTTACTCTGACTGCAAATCCATTGTCATTCCGTTGTATAGCTTTACTGTATATTTCTTTAATTATCTAGTGCAGCCTTAAAGCAATATAAACCATAAAATTAATCTTGGGCTGATGCTTTTACTCTGATCACGAATCTTAGAATACCCAGTGGGTAACATGACAACCTCCCCGGCGGCCATTTGCTCTAGGTGCAGTTCCCTTACTGACCTGAGAGACAAAGGGGGCGCCAGAGAGCTGTAACTGTGGAGTTACGTCCCTTTGGTGACGTGGGAGGGAAGGGGTCGTCCTTCACATTTGGTAGTGGCGGTGGGATCAGAAGCTGTGATACCCGGGCTACCGTGTGGCGGTCGGCTTAGTTCTTCACAATAACCATGGGTAACAGAAGAGAAACAATGATGCCAAGCACCAGCCTTCTTTTAAAGTGTCCAGTGGTGTCATTCTTACTTAATCATGACAGATTGATCTCCAGCCATGTCCTCATCAGCACCCACACCTGTGTTAATGGAGCAATCACTGAAAAGAGGTTAGCTGGTCCTTTTAAGGCAGGGCTGCAATGATGTTGAAATGTGTTTTGGGGATAAAGTTCATTTTCTAGCCAAATATTGACTTTGCAAGTAATTGCTGTTAAGCTGATCACTCTTTATAACATTCTGGAGTATATGCAAATTGCCATTAGAAAAAGTGAAGCAGTAGACTTTGTAAAAATTAATATTTGTGTCATTCTCAAAACTTTTGTCCATAACTGTAGACTATTGATGAGATTGGTAACAAATGTATGATTTTTAAAGTTTTTACCAATTTATTAAGAGAATGGAAGCATCTTGTCACCTTGCTTGACAGATGGATTTTTATGTAGGGTTCTTATTCTTAATGAATCTGTAAGGAGGTTGACCGAGCCGCGGGTACCTGCATGCCGGGTCCGGAATTTGAGAGACTGCATCCTTTGTTTCTGGGGGAAAGCCTGAGAGAGGCGAACTTTCCCTTGCTGCAAGAGGGAGGCCTGAGAGATATGAAGCTTCCTGCTGACAGGAGTTGGTGGGGAGAGTCAAGAAAGAGCAAGCAGCCACAGGAGGATAGGAAGGAAAAGCAGGCACTGCAGGAGGGGTTGGCACAAATTAGGTGCAGCACCCAGAGTGGTGAGCAGCGCACTCTGCTTCCCCCACCTGAGAATGCTGGGCCAGTGACAGGCTGTGCTGCTGCTGTCCAGGATAGGAGCTGTAGTGCATGTGGGATTTGCTGTGCCAACAGAGCTGTGCCAGCAGTGAAGCGCCGAACCAGCAGAGCAGAGCCGTGCCTGCAGAACTGAGCTGTGCGGAACACAGCAGAGCTAAGCCAGGTGCTGTACCCTGTGTGATAGTGAGTACCGCACACGCTCTGCCCAGGAGTGACCGCATTCTTGACAGACCCCTGCATACAGGTCCACCATTTGTGGACGACCAACTGTCAGCTCCCCGCTTCCCTTCACGCTATGAGGTGACCCTAGTTGAAGGCAAGAGACTGTACTGGGTGTGCGACACAGAGAGAGAGACAGGCAGCTATCAAGGACTTGTGTACACCGCGGCGCGAAGTCCCTTTCCGACAGTTCCCCAAAGTAGACTCAGTACCGTGCTAGATACGTTTGAGCACAGGAAATCTTCCTGCCTCCCAGAGACTTCGCCGAGGTGTCCCGCGCCACTGTTGCTGGTGCCACCGTTGGATCCCCGTCTGTTACAGACCTCGCCAAGTTGTCACGTGCCGCTGTTGTCGGTGCCACCATTGGAACTCCGAAGAGCTGCACCCAAGAAGACTACAGACTGATAAGTTTCACCTCTTTATTACTGAACTTATGTTCGTCCCCAACCTACCCTGCCACTCTCCTAGTTCTGCCCCTTTCCTTACCATCACCCTACAATCCCTCACTCCCTGCGTGGAGTACATTCCTTGTTTAATAAATACTTTAGCTCTTGATCTGTCTCCTGTCCATGGCGACATCCCACGTTCCTGCGATTTCTACAAATCCATGAGACAAGACAAAGAGTTTATGATTATGACCTAATGTGAACCATTTCATATAAGCATTTATGTGTATTTCCAAATAAATTAATTTTTACACTTTGAATTGTACAGTGATTTGTCTAACAACAATTTCCAAAATAGCATCATTTCTCAAAACATTTGTATTCTAGGCACTTTTCTCTAATGAATAATAAATTTGTTGAAATGTTAGTGGGTAAAATTTTACTTGGTGTAAGGTCCATCTTTGAAGTCTGGTCCTGTTGTAATTTTCATCTACTTCTGTAGCCTAGGTACAATACTTTGCCCTCAAATATAATTTTGTAATTTTTTTGTACATTTCCTTTCCTTATACCTTCAATGAAAAACTTGAAAGTGAAGTCTTCTCTCAAGTTTGGACATTTATTTACAAGTATTCATGTTTTGGGGAAAACAACAGTTTTGATCACCGCAAGAGCAATCCTACAAAATGATCATCTTGCCTACAAGCACATTGACTCACGTGTTCAGAAAGTTTTACTACATAATCGTGCATTTGCACTTTGCAGATTTTTTGCAGAAATTTCTGCAACTGTCCCATTCATTTGAGCTGGACTTCCAGATATATGTCTGATTGCTGCTAAATCAACCCGTCAAATTAATTGAAGTGAACTTCAGATGCAAAAAAAATTAAGTAACCCGTGGAAGCGCAGCAGCGCGAAACGGTCGTCATCCTCTTACCATGCACACTGCTCCCCTGCCGAAGATTTTATATATACAATAAAGGTGGATTTAAGGAACGTTGAGTGCCATCCTTATATATCTTTGCTTGTATTTTGAAATTAACTTGTAAATCTGCTACTTGTAAATCCATTACTTGTAAATCCACACTAACTAGAAATAGGTTGGCATTCGGAAATCTGAGAAAGCTGATTGACAACCACATGTAACTCAGTGTTCCCCAAAAGAGATTTAATTAAGAAACATTTAAATAAAATTTTAGAAAATATTTACATTTAAAAACCCTGCCCATTTTCAGACATATCACAGAGCAGCCTTATCTTTAATGAAGCTGTTATTTTATCAGGCGGTGAATGTTTGTTTACAGTTGAGATAACCGGTGAGCATCTGCTTTCATGAACTGTTACTTAGTGATGGAGATGAGAGTAATGTGAGCTTCCCTTGGTAGCTGAGAGGCCAGCAACTAAGGATAGAGCTATCATCAATTACATCAATCAATGGTTTAGAAAGTGCGCTGCCTACAGCAGCATTTCCACAGTTCAGCTCCATGTAATCAGGTAATTGATGGTCATCAAGAGATTCAGGAACTTTTCAATACACTAAACTTTATGACACCAGATACTGTCAAGAGCAGCCTTAGGGTCAGAGATAACACAATGTAACCAATTTACTGATGTGACAGGGCTGAACTTGGTATTGAGCTGGGTATTTTTTCTGTTTGTAATCACTGAACATAACATAACATAGTAGACCTGCCTATATTCTATGAAAAAATGCAATACAGTATGTTCTAGAGATGAGCAAATATATTTGAGTGGATTTGAATTCTACTTGAATATTACAAAAATCTGCATTAGTTAAATGTTAATTTTTTGTAGTTCGCTTCTGGGTGGATTCGATAAAATGGTGACTGATGACCGCTTTTTCTCAACTATAAAAAGCCTTTAAAAGGTTAAAAAATAGAAGAAAAATACTTGTACTTACTTTATCGCACGCCCTCTTTGCTCCCTCAGCTTTTCACCCACACCCATTAGTTCTTAGTGGCATTTTCTGATCATAAGATGAAATCACCAAAATCTTGTTCCACAGTGTGATGACTTAACCATTCGGTAATATTGTAGAACCATCCCGCACCTCAGCATTGCCAGAAGTCCTGGGCTAACATGAGAGGCCTGAAAATTGCATTACGAGCAGGGATGATAATGTGATATGGTGACGACCAGACAGGAAATAATTAAGAGTGGAGGGGTCGGAGAGGTAAGCGATGAGGTCAAAGTCAAAAATGGTCTTTATTTTTATGTTTTTATTTTTTAACAATTTTAGTGACTTTTCTAGCACAAAAAGTTTCAGGTTTCTCAAAATGGTGCAAATTGTGTGACAAAATATCTGGTGTACATAGACTTAAGGGTACTTCACACATAGCGAGATCTTTAGCGAGATCGCTGAAATGTCACAGGTTTTGTGATGCAACAGCGACCTCGCTAGTGATCTCGCTACGTGTGACATAGCGGCGACCGGCACCCAGCTGCAATATCGCTGATTGTGCTGGAATGTCCTAGGCCATTTTTTGATCGTTGGTGTCCCGCTGGCCAGCATGCATCGCTGTGTTTGATGCCATAAAAACGACAAGCGACCTCGTTGGCGACTCAGAACTCAACGACTCAGGCGTGATTTTGCTTTGTCTTTGTCAGAATCACTGCTGTGACAAGGTCCCAACGACCGCCAAGGTCGTTATACGGATTGCCGTTTCATTGCTGCGTCGTTGAGTAGGTCTGCCTGTTTGACAACTTACTAGTGACCATGTAGCGATGTACCAGCGATCCTTACCAGGTCGTATCGTTGTTGGGATCGCTGGAGCATTGCTATGTGTAACGGGGCCCTTACTCCAGTATGGGACTGGAATTTATTTGCGTCAAATTTTGTATCTTTTCCAAAAGTCAAGAAATGATGAATCTGATGAAAACATCAAGAA
Organism: Oophaga sylvatica; assembly: GCA_033576555.1. Taxonomy (NCBI): domain Eukaryota; kingdom Metazoa; phylum Chordata; class Amphibia; order Anura; family Dendrobatidae; genus Oophaga; species Oophaga sylvatica. Next base: position 322,727,481 of record JARQOD010000003.1, read on the forward strand.
ACCCTAAACTCCGCCCACAATGAAGAACATAGAAAACAGGCGAACATACTTACTATACACACATAATAGACTTCAGATTATGACTAAATTAAAAGAAGAGTTAGGCGCAAATGAAAAATAGTTGGAAGACCCCAAAAATAGTAAAAAGACAAATGCAATGGCCATAAGTGTTTTGATTACACATTGTATATTGAGTCATAAGGGTAAGATGGCTTTCTAGTTGGTCTTAATAGTTTTTTTTTATGAAAAGCAAAAATTATATGGGTATATAAAATGGACTGTTTATTTCAAAACAAGGCATTTTAATTATCCAAAGTCTAGGCTAAAGTAAAAATATAAACTAAACTTCATTAAAGAAAGTGAAAAAAATGAAAAAATAATAAATGATAAATAAGAAAAATAAAACATAAAAATATAAGAATCCAAAAATCAGATACTAGTGAATAAGATATGTAAAATATATACCGTATATACTCGTGTATAAGCCGACCCGTGTATAAGCCGACCCCCCTAATTTTGCCACAAAAAACTGGGAAAAATTATTGACTCGTGTATAAGCCGGGTGTATAAGCTGCCCTCCTGCTCTGTGCTGCCCCCTTCCAGCTCTGTGCTCCCCCATTCTCCTCTGTACTCCCCTCCTGCTCCATCCTCCGCTGTGCTCCCCCATTCCTTCTCCGTCCTCCTGTGCCCCCTGTCCTGCTCCGTGCTCCTCTGTGCCCTCCATCCTCCCCTGTCCTGCTCCATGCTTCCCCCGTCCTCCTCCACGCTTCCCCGTCCACCAATCTCCCCCCGTCCTCCACGCTTCCCCCGTCCACCGAACTCCCCCGTCCTGCTCCATGCTTCCCCGTCCTGCTCCAGCTTCCCCGTCCTCCTCCACGCTTCCCCCGTCCACCGATCTCACCCCGTCCTCCACGCTTCGCCCGTCCACCGATCTCCCCCCCGTCCTGCTCCAGCTTCCCCATACTCCTCCATGCTTCCCCCGTCCACCGATCTCCCCCCCCGTCCTCCACGCTAGTTGACAAGTGATTTCTCATTTTTACAACATCATTTTTTTAAGGGACCACATCACATTTGAAGTCAATTTGAGGGGTCTATATGGCAGAAAATACCCAAAAGTGACACCATTCTAAAAACTGCACCCCTCAAGATACTCAAAACCACATTCAAGAAGTTTATTAACCCTTCAGGTGCTTCGCAGGAGATGAAGCAACGTGGAAGGAAAAAAAGCGCCGCTTGACTTTTTCAAACAAAATTTGGCTGGAAATGAGATGGGACTCCATGTCGCTTTTGGAGAGCCCCTGATGTGCCTAAACAGTGGAAACCCACCACAAGTGACACCATTTTGGAAACTAGACACCCTAAGGAACTTATCTAGATCTGTTGTGAGCACTTTGAGTACACAAGTGTTTCACTAAATTTTATAATGCCTGGGTGTGAAAAAAAAAATTCCTCAAAAATGATTTTTTAGTCCCCGATTTTTTTATTTTTCCCAAGGAAATTAGACCCCAAAAGTTGTTGTCCAATTTGTCCTGAGTATGCATATACCCCATATGTGGGAGAAAACTACTGTTTGGGCTCACGGTATGGCTCAGAAAGGAAGTAATGAGTTTTTGAATGCCGACTTTGGTGTCATGTTCAGTTTGCAGAGCCCCTGATTTGCCTAAACAGTGGAAACTCCCCACAAGTGACCTCATTTTGGAAACTAGACACCCAAGGAACTTATGTAGATGTGTGGTGAGAACTTTGAACCCAAAGTGCTTCACAGAAGTTTATAACGTAGAGCCATGAAAATAAAAAATCATATTTTATTCCACAAAAATGATATTTTCGCCCCTAATTTTTTATTTTCCCAAGGCTAACAGAAGAAATTGGACCCAGGAGTTATTGTGCAATTTGTCCTGAGTACGCTGATACCCCATATGTGGAGGTAAACTACTGTTTGGGCGCATGGCAGAGCTCAGAAGGGAAGGAGAACTGTTTGACTTTTTCAATGCAGAATTGGCTGGAATTGAGATCAGACGTCATGTCACGTTTGGAGAACCCCTGATGTGCCTAAACAGTGGAAACCCCCCAATTCTAACTCCAACCCTAACCCCAACACACCCCTAACCCTAGTCCCAACCCTAACCACAAACCTAACTCTAACACACCCCTAACCCTAATTCCAACCCTAATCCTAACTTTAGCCCCAACCCTAACCCTAACTTTAGCCCCAACTAGTGTTGAGCGATATTGCTCGATATCTAAAAATATCGTATCGAAATTATATCGCCGATAGCACTAAATATCGTCGATATCCGATTTCGATACCGGAAGTCCCATGTAAGTCTATGGGAACAAAATATCGAAATTAAAAAAAACCATTCTTGCCTTGTTGGTTAATTGTACATGAAGGAAAACACAAAGACTAATGTAGAATGTATTGGGGGAGGTTGAGGAGACAATAAAGGCATACATGTTTAACCCAATGCATTGGAATAGCATTCATATATTTTTTTTTGGAAATACGTTTGGATTGACTAACAAATTGACAATGTTGTTAACCTTTTTTCTATTTTAGCAAATATGTATGTTTCACAACTTCCATGCTCTTCACCTTTTTAACTTTTGCCAGTGCCACACTTTCTCCTTCATAATCTTCAGCAGCAGCATCATCTTTCTCATCAAATTATTCTTCATCTTCACCTTCTTAATTTTCTTCTTAAACTTCTTGCTATTCATGTTTTTGTTTACATTACTCATATTGTTATTATTAAATTAATTAATCTTCTTCATATTCAAATTCTTCATCTTCTTCCTCTTCATCTTCTTCATCATATTCTTATTTGTGACAGAGATTCCTGTACTTGTAATCTGTAAAAGTATGAATTGTTCATCCTTCCGTTCTTGCTGTCACAAAAGATTTAAATTACAACAGTATTTGTCCGTGTTCAGTTTAGCCTGCAGCAGCAGGCATTTTCCAGGGGCACCACGAGGAGGAATGGACTCACCCCCATACACTGCTTAGTCTTCTTCTGCTTAGAATTTAGAGCATATATTTTGCTCTTCATTTTGGTCTTATACTTAATGTTCTTCTGCTTTTTGATCTTTTGCTTATTGTTCTTCTGTCTCTTGTAGTTTGTCTTAACCTTCTTTGTCCTGTTGGTGATCTTCTTCTTGGTAATCTTTTATTTTTTCTTTGTGATGGTGTTCAGGCTGGTTGGCTTCATGCTCGTCGTCCTTGTTGTTGTCATCTTCTTCTGGGTGGTCTTTAATGTCGTCTAATTTCCGAGAAACAGCTGACGTTACTGGAACCCTGATGGGTATCAGATGGAGCAAGAGACAATGGAAGTAACAAGGACCAGCTGACTGTGCTGGACCCCGGACGGATAGCAGAAGGAAAAGAGGCAATGTCACAACCGAGTACCAGCTGACGTTACTGTGACACGGTTACTAAGCAGGAGGTACCTGTGCTCCAAAGCACTACCAAGGACCAGCAGACGTTGCTGGAACTCGGATACGGAGATGGAGGCACCTAGGCCAAAGGCACTGGGGAGAACCACTTGACGGTACTGGACCCCGGACGGGTAGCAGAAGGAAAAGAGGCAATGTCACAACCGAGTACCAGCTGACGTTACTGTGACACGGTTACTAAGCAGGAGGTACCTGTGCTCCAAAGCACTACCAAGGACCAGCAGACGTTGCTGGAACTCGGATACGGAGATGGAGGCACCTAGGCCAAAGGCACTGGGGAGAACCACTTGACGGTACTGGACCCCGGACGGGTAGCAGAAGGAAAAGAGGCAATGTCACAACCGAGTACCAGCTGACGTTACTATGACACGGTTACTAAGCAGGAGGTACCTGTGCTCCAAAGCACTACCAAGGACCAGCAGACGTTGCTGGAACTCGGATACGGAGATGGAGGCACCTAGGCCAAAGGCACTGGGGAGAACCACTTGACGATACTGGACCCCGGACGGGTAGCAGAAGGAAAAGAGGCAATGTCACAACCGAGTACCAGCTGACGTTACTGTGACACGGTTACTAAGCAGGAGGTACCTGTGCTCCAAAGCACTACCAAGGACCAGCAGACGTTGCTGGAACTCGGATACGGAGATGGAGGCACCTAGGCCAAAGGCACTGGGGAGAACCACTTGACGGTACTGGACCCCGGACGGGTAGCAGAAGGAAAAGAGGCAATGTCACAACCGAGTACCAGCTGACGTTACTGTGACACGGTTACTAAGCAGGAGGTACCTGTGCTCCAAAGCACTACCAAGGACCAGCAGACGTTGCTGGAACTCGGATACGGAGATGGAGGCACCTAGGCCAAAGGCACTGGGGAGAACTACTTGACGGTACTGGACCCCGGACGGGTAGAAGAACGCACCCATGAAAATGTAAGTTGACAGGACGCAAGCCGTCCGCAGTTACAGAATCACACAGTCCTACAGTGGGTGCTTATCTTATTGTCACAATGGAAACCGCCTTTATTTACATATCCCACAGTACACATAGGAATCACCTAAACTGCAGGCACCATAGAGTCGGCTAACCCGAATGCAACACGACAGCACAACTTATTGGAGGATAATTGACGTTCACACTGCCAGGAAACAGCTGTCGTGCTGTAACCAGGCTGGCCAGGAGTCAGTACCCCTGCCAATTACTTACGAGCAACAAATGGCGGTGTTGTAGCCCAGGGAGTAGAGTTCAGGTGGTAGAAAGATGAACATAACCGGAGACATGGAAAACGTTGCCAAACAGTTATTTAATCTGAAAACGGACAGGCAAATTCAGGTGAGATCCATGCCTTGTTCATTTTCAGAAAAGTAAGCCGGTCTACATTCTCTGAGGATAGTCGCATGTGACGGTCTGTTACTACACCACCTGCAGCACTAAAGACACGCTCAGATAATACACTGGCAGCAGGGCAAGCCAGCACCTCCAATGCATACTGGCTAAGCTCTGGCCATGTATCCAACTTAGAGACCCAAAATTTGAAAGGGGAAGAGGCATCTGGGAGTACACTTAGAGGGAAAGCCAAGTAGTCTGTCACCATCTTACGGAAACGTTTCTTCCTGGTGACTGGAGCCGTCTCGGATGGTGTAGACCTTGCTGGCGCTGTCACAAAACTTTGCCACATTTGTAACATACAGTTCTTGCCCTGTGCAGAGGCGCTGCTTCTGCTCCCTCTTGTTGTAGAGGTGTCTACACTGCCTCGACGCACAGAGCTGCTTTGTAAAGCAGTAGCAGCAGCAGCAGCAGCATCTTTCTCGGCTGGAATGTACAACAGTATGGATTGCACCAGTGTGTCTTGGTACTCCTGCATTTTACGGTCCCGGTTCACCGGTGTGATCAGGGTTTGTAAGTTGTCCCGGTAGCGAGGGTCTAGGAGGGTGTACACCCAATAATCTGACGTGCTGAGAATGTGGGCGATGCGGCGGTCGTTTCTTAGGCACTGAAGCATGAAATAAACCATGTGCTGCAGACTCCCAACTGGCCAACAAGGGCTGTCCTCTGGAAGAGGCGTCATCTCTGTCTCCTCTGCAGCACCCCACCCTCGCTCTACATACTGACTACAGCGTTGTGTACCTTCCTCTGTAGGGATTTCTTCCTCCTCCATTGACTCCTCCTCCTCCTCATCCTCCTCACAAAGTGAGCCCTGCCCAGCCCTTTGTGAGGAACCACGTTGCGCTGACTGTCCTGAAGGTAATTGAATTTGTGACTCCTCATCCTCCACCTCTTCCAAAACCTCTTCCTTTAGTGCTTTCAGTGATTTCTGAAGCAGGCAGATAAGGGGGACAGTCATGCTGACTAGTGCATCATCTGCACTCGCCATCCGCGTTGAGACATCAAACGCACGCAAAACGTCGCAGATGTCGTTCATAGAGGCCCACTCAGTAGTGGTGAAGTGTGAACGGCGCAAATTGCGAGTTGATTGCGCCTGTTGCAGCTGATACTCCATTACTGCTGGCTGCTGCTCACACAACCGCTCCAACATATGTAACGTGGAATTCCACCTGGTGGGTACGTCACATATGATGCGATGTACAGGAAGGCGAAATCTGACTTGCAGAGCTGCAATGCGCGATCTGGCCATGCTGGAACGCCGCAAGTGAGCGCACTCTAGGCGGACCTTGTGCAGCAGTGCATCAAGATCCGGATAGTCGCTCAAAAAACTCTGCACGACCAAGTTGAGCACATGTGCCAGACATGGTATGTAAGTGAGGTTGCCAAGGCCCAGAGCTGCCACCAGATTTCGGCCATTGTCACACACTACCAAGCCTGGCTGCAGATTAGCTGACAAAAACCACACGTCGCTCTCCTGCTTGATGGCATCCCAGAGCTCCTGCGCTGTGTGGCTTCGATTCCCCATGGGAATTAATTTCAGGACGGCCTGTTGACGTTTGGCCACGGCTGTGCTCATATCGGTCGCAACAGGTAAGCGTTCACGGGTCCATGTGGAGGTATACCGTGACGGCTCGTGCAGCGATGATTCTGAGGAACTGGAGTAGGAATCAATGTGCACAGACTGGATTCCTGCAATCCTTGGAGTTGGCAGAACACGTACAGCGCCACTGGCAAGATCTGTACCCGGCTCCACAACATTGACCCAATGGGCAGTGAGGGAAAGGTATCGTCCCTGACCATGGGTACTGGTCCACGCATCGGTGGTCAGGTGGACCCTGCTACTGACGGCGTTTAGTAGCGCATGTTTAATGTTTCCCTCGACATGTTTTTGCAGAGCAGGGACAGCTTGCCTGCTGAAATAAAATCGGCTTGGCACATTATATTGTGGGACTGCCAATGCCATAAAGTTCCTGAAACTGTCAGTCTCCACCAGCCTGAATGACAGCATTTCAAGGGACAGGAGTTTTGCAAGGCCAGCATTCAGAGCCTGTGCTCGTGGATGGTTTGCCGAGTATGGCCGTCTTTTATCCCATGCCTGTGTTACCGATGGCTGTTTTTTGTACTGGGAGTGTGACGATGACTGTGAACTTGCTGCAGTGGGTGGAATAACAGTTTGTCTATGGACAACAGTGACCGAGGTTCTTCCATGGAGATCCTGTGAGGAAGCCAAAACAGGTGTGTGAGAGCTGGAGGTAGAGGCTCGAACATGACGTAAAGATGTAGGTGCTGCTGTAGGTTGGCCTACATCTCCAGTGTGTCTTTGGAACTCAGCTACATGCTTTGTCCGTACATGTGTCCACATATTTGTGGTATTCAGGTTCCTGATATTTTTACCTCTTTTAACTTTTTGCTTACACAGCTTGCATTGAACATAGCAAATATTATCTACAAGTCTGTCAAAAAAGGACCACGCAGTGCAAGTCATGGGAGCGCCAATTTTGACATTTCTAAGAGAACTGCTCCCAACAGGTGCCAAACTGGAGGCTACAGGCAAGCGAGTCTGCAGCCTACCTCTCCCTTCTCTTTGTACCGTTGGGACAATCTCTTCCTCAGAGCTGCTCCCACCACCTTGCTGTTGCTCACGCCATGTTGGGTCTCGGACTTCATCATCTCCACTACCCTCTTCCAACACCTGCTGCTGTTGGATGGTCTGGGCAGCACCATGCTCCACAAAACCTGGCACCTGAGTCTCATCATCATCATAAGATGCGTTCTGCGGTGTGCTGTCCATCGGCACTGGCTCACCCGCCTCTTCAGATTGAGAGAGACACAGCTGTTGCGCATCACTGCATACTCCCTCTTCTTCAAATTGCAGAATGCTGCTTGCCTGTGCCCTGTTTGCGAGCCAACAGATTCTGAGAACAGAAGCAGAGACTCAGCTGGCTCCTGTACAGAACTCTCTGACTGCCTTGGCAATTTGACAGGCGGTGAACAGACAGATGGTTGCTCAACAGTGTTGTGTTTCTGAGAGGAGGTGGAAGGAATTGAAGTCGATGCATTGGCTGCCATCCAACCAACAACGGCTTCAATTTGTTCTTCCCGCAGCAGGGGGGCACGCCGAGCTCCTACCAAAGTGCGCATAAAGGAACGCTCACGGGGATAAATGGTGGATGCTGTGTCACTGAGGGCGGCAGCAGACACAGAATCCTCACGTCCTCTCCCTGCTGAAACTCCACGGCCACGACCACGTGCCTTACTCACTGACTTCTTCATCTTGGTAGATTGATAAAGAAAGTCAGAAAAGTTATAAGGCCTAAGTGTGGTTATTACGCAGAGACTGAAGTGAACACTGAAACACAACTGTTCACAAATCACAATCTGTGAAAGGCTACTCCTTTGTCTACTTCTATAGTGTTTGCAACCAATGTATTGGATACGGATGGAAGCGCGTCACACTAATAGTTAAATTGCATGGAGCAGCAAGAATTACACTGAAGGAAAAAAAAAGAGTCTGTGAGTGACAGGTGCAGATGCCTACAGACAGCGTTGCATGCAGAGCAAACTGCAGCGTCACCTGCACTCACACACACCTTGCAGAGCTGTTAAAACAACACTGCAGGCAAAAGGAAGCTTTACACAGCGGTTGGTGCTATCCTGCCTACAGCACAGTACACTAAATCGCAATCTCTAACTGTCCCTCAGAGTCAGCACAGCAGCGTTCTGTCCCTTACTGAATTCACAGCACAGTGACGCTAAAATGGCGGCGGCGCCTTTTATACACTGAAGAAAAAAAAAAAAGAGTCTGTGAGTGACAGGTGCAGATGCCTACAGACAGCGTTGCATACAGAGCAAACTGCAGCGTCACCTGCACTCACACACACCTTGCAGAGCTGTTAAAACAACACTGCAGGCAAAAGGAAGCTTTACACAGCGGTTGGTGCTAGCCTGCCTACAGCACAGTACACTAAATCGCAATCTCTAACTGTCCCTCAGAGTCAGCACAGTAGCGTTCTGTCCCTTACTGAATTCACAGCACAGTGACGCTAAAATGGCGGCGGCGCCTTTTATAGTGCATTCTGACATCATTTCAGCATCCAATCACAACCATGCCATTAGTTAACATGACCGCAGCAGTACAGGATGTGCCCACACTTCTTAGGATTCCTTATTGGCTGAATAAAATCACATTGCCTCGCAAATAATTATGGGAACTTCCGATTCCGGTATTCGATAAGACGAAAATATCGAAACGAATTATCGAAAGGCCAATAGAGCTAATATCGGCCGATAGCCGATATTTGCATTATCGTATCGCTCAACACTAGCCCCAACCCTAACACTAACCCTAATGGGAAAATGGAAATAAATACATTTTTTAAATTTTATTATTTTTCCCTTACTAAGGGGGTGATAAAAGGAGGTTTGATTTACTATTTATAGAGGGTTTTAAAGTTTGCAGCTGTCACACAATAACAGATGCTTTTTATTGCAAAAAAATATTTTTTGCATCACTACATTTTGACAGCTATAATTTTTCCTTATTTTGGCCATAGAGTCATGTGAGGTCTTATTTTTTGCGGGACGAGTTGACATTTTTATTGGTACCATTTTTAGGCACATTATATTTTTTGATCGCTTTTTATTACGATTTTTGGGAGGCAGAATGAACAAAAAACAGCAATTCATGAATTTCTTTTGGGGGACGTTTATAACGTTCTGGATGTGGAAAAAATTGATAAAGCAGTTTTATTCTTCGGGTTAAATACAATTACAGCGATACCTCATTTATATCATTTTTTTATGTTTTGGCGCTATTATAAAATACAAACAATTTTATATAAAACGCAATTATTTTTGCATCGCTTTATTCTGCGAGCTATAACTTTTTCATTGTTTCACTGATGATGCTATTTGGTGGCTCTTTTTTTGCGGGACAAGATGACTTTTTCAGGGGTACCATGTTTATTTATATCTGTCTTTTTGATCGCGTGTTATTCCATTTTTTGTTCGGTGGTATGATGATAAAGCATTGTTTTTTTGCCTTTTTTAACGGGTTCACTAAAGAAATTAACTAGTGGGACAGTTTTACAGGGTGGGTCGTTACGGATGTGGCGATACTAAATATGTGTACTTTTATTTTTTTGTATTTACATAAAGAAATGAATTTTTTGTGGAATATTTTTTTTCTTTATTTAGGAATTTTTTTAAAATTATTTTTACACATGTTTATTTTTTTTATACTTTTTTACTTTGGCCCAGGGTGGGACATCACTATATAGTGTCAGATCGATGATCTGACAGTTTGCCCACACTGAGAAGCCACCTCCCTGCAGAACCCGGAAGGACCCCGCGGCCATCTTGGATCCGGGGTCCTGCAGGGAGGAGGCACTCCGAACAGCATGATAACATCGCGCTGTTCTGAGGGTCTCAGGGAAGCACGCAGGGAGCCCCCTCCCTGCGCGATGCTTCCCGATGCTGCCGGAACACTGTGATCATGTTTGATCACAGTGTGCCGGGAGTGGTCCGTGATCGCGTATGACATACTATTCCGTCCTTGGTAATTAAGTCCCAGGGCACATGGACGGGATAGTACGTCAGAAACCATAAAGGTGTTAAAAATTGCTAAAAGGAAAATGGGCATATGCAAAAGTTTGTGCACTCTGCATGGTTAGTACCTGGTAGCAACCCCTTTTGCAAGTATAACAGCTTGTAAATGCTTTTTTGCAGTCAGACAAAAGTTATTCAATTCTTGTTTGAGGGATTTTCATCCATTCTTCCTTGGAAAATTCTTCCAGTTCTGTGAGATTTCTTGGTCGTCTTGTTATTTTGAGATCTAGCCACATATTTTTAATGATGTTCAGATCAGGGGACTGTGAGGGCCATTGTAAAGCCTTCAGCTTTATTTAAGCTGTTATTGTATCATTATCCATTTGTAGAAGCCATCCTCTTTTCAACCAGCTTTTTTACAGATGGTATCATGTTATCAAAAAATTTGTTGACATTTCATTGAATCCATTCTTCCCTCTACCAGTGAAGTGTTGCCTGTGCCATTGGCTGCAACACAATCCCAAAGCATGATTGATCCACCCCCCCATGTTTAATGGTTAGTGAGCTATTATTTTCCTAAAATTCTGTGCCCTTTTTTTCTCCACACATACCTCTGATCAGTGTGGCCAAAGAGTTCTATTTCAACCTCATCGGTCGACAGGGCTTGTTTTCAAAATGCATCAGACTCGGTTTTATGTTGTTTTGCATACTTCTGACTCTGAATTTTATGGTAAGGATGCAGGAGAGGTTTTCTTCTGATCAGGGTCGGACTGAGCCACCGGGACACCGGAGAAACCTTCGGTGGGCCCCGCCCCCAGCTCCTGCGTGGTGGGCCCTGATTTGAAAGGACAGGTCACGGGGCAGAGGGGGTGGTGGACCCGGGCCCCGCGCTCTGAGGGGCCCACCCGGAGCTACGCTACAGTAACTGTATCGGCGTGCATGCCGATACAGTTACATTCTGCGGCAGAGCAGGGAGAATCGCTCTCCCTGCTCTGCCGCCCGGCCACTATGGGGCCTGAGCAGGCGGTGGGGGGCTCGGCGCCAGCAGTGGGCCCCCCGACCATCATCGGAGGGTCAGCTGTATCGGCATCCAGCCGATACAGCTGACCGCATAGAGAGAGAAGGAGCGAGCGCTCCTTCTCTCCCATAATCCCCCTCTCAGCGTCTGACAGCAGGCGCGATGACGTCACTGCCCGGCGCCGACAGGAGCTGGGAGGTGAGTATTGTTTTTTTTTTTTGTTTTTTTTTAATGGGGGTGCATTATACTACAGAGGCTCTATATGGGGCTGCATTATACTACAAAGGCTGTATATGGGGGGTGCATTATACTACAGAGGCTGTATATGGGGCTGCATTATACTACAGAGGCTGTATATGGGGCTGCATTATACTACAGAGGCTGTATATGGGGCTGCATTATACTACAGAGGCTGTATATGGGGCTGCATTATACTACAGAGGCTGTATATGGGGGTGCATTATACTACAGAGGCTGTATATGGGGCTGCATTATACTACAGAGGCTGTATATGGGGCTGCATTATACTACAGAGGCTGTATATGGGGCTGCATTATACTACAGAGGCTGTATATGGGGCTGCATTATACTACAGAGGCTGTATATGGGGGTGCATTATAGTACAGAGGCTGTATATGGGGCTGCATTATACTACAGAGGCTGTATATGGGGCTGCATTATATTACAGAGACTGTATATGGGGCTGCATTATGCTACAGAGGCTGTATATGGGGGGTGCATTATACTACAGAGGCTGTATATGGGGCTGCATTATACTACAAAGGGTGTATATGGGGCTGCATTATGCTACAGAGGCTCTATATGGGGGTGCATTATACTACAGAGGTTTTATATGGGGCTGCATTATACTACAGAGGCTGTATATGGGGCTGCATTATACTACAGAGGCTGTATATGGGGCTGCATTATACTACAGATGCTGTATATGGGGTGCATTATACTACAGAGGCTCTATATGGGGCTGCATTATACTACAGAGGCTGTATATGGGGCTGCATTATACTACAGAGGCTGTATATGGGGCTGCATTATACTACAGAGGCTGTATATGGGGCTGCATTATACTACAGAGGCTGTATATGGGGCTGCATTATACTACAGAGGCTGTATATGGGGGTGCATTATACTACAGAGGCTGTATATGGGGCTGCATTATACTACAGAGGCTGTATATGGGGCTGCATTATACTACAGAGGCTGTATATGGGGCTGCATTATACTACAGAGGCTGTATATGGGGCTGCATTATACTACAGAGGCTGTATATGGGGGTGCATTATACTACAGAGGCTGTATATGGGGCTGCATTATACTACAGAGGCTGTATATGGGGCTGCATTATGCTACAGAGGCTCTATATGGGGGTGCATTATACTACAGAGGCTGTATATGGGAGTGCATTATACTACAGAGGCTGTATATGGGGGGTGCATTATACTACAGAGGCTGTTATATTTGGAGTGCATTATACTACAGAGGCTGTATATGGGGCTGCATTATACTACAGAGGCTGTATATGGGGCTGCATTATACTACAGAGGCTGTATATGGGGCTGCATTATACTACAGAGGCTCCATATGGGGGTGCATTATACTACAGAGACTCCCTATGGGGAGTGCATTATACTACAAAGACTCCCTATGGGGATGCATTATACTACAGAGGCTGCCTATGGGGGTGCATTATAATATAGCGGCTGCCTATGGTGGTGCATTATATTATAGACTCTGCCTATGGGGGTTTATTATAATATAGAGGCTGCCTATGGGGGTGCATTATACTATATTGAGGACTATCTGGTGTATTATGCTGTATGGATGCTATCTAGGGGTCATCATACAGTGTTGGACCCATTAAATAGTTTGGGGACATTAAGGGGTCAGTATATATCCAGTGAGGAATCAGCCGCACTCAATACTGATTGTGGAAATAGTGAAGTTTCATTTATTAAGTCACCAAATTAGATAAACAGCACAGACAACTGTGTGATGTGCGCTCAGAACGGACAAAACTGATGAGGTTTAACGTTTCGACCCAACGTGGTCTTTTTCAAAAACCTTGCTGAGAATGCAAAAATTGGAGAGAGAGGATAGGCAGGAAACAAATCCCATGCAGGCTGGTATATAGGGCAAAGGAGAGCGGTCCGTCCAGCGGTATCAGGTGATACACCTGATACCGCTGGACGGACCGCTCTCCTTTGCCCTATATACCAGCCTGCATGGGATTTGTTTCCTGCCTATCCTCTCTCTCCAATTTTTGCATTCTCAGCAAAAATTGATACACCTGATACCGCTGGACGGACCGCTCTCCTTTGCCCTATATACCAGCCTGCATGGGATTTGTTTCCTGCCTATCCTCTCTCTCCAATTTTTGCATTCTCAGCAAGGTTTTTGAAAAAGACCACGTTGGGTCGAAACGTTAAACCTCATCAGTTTTGTCCGTTCTGAGCGCACATCACACAGTTGTCTGTGCTGTTTATCTAATTTGGTGACTTAATAAATGAAACTTCACTATTTCCACAATCAGTATTGAGTGCGGCTGATTTTTCTATTATATTGGATACTGTTGTTCAGCCAGCACCAATCAATCGACTATACAGTGTGCACATCATTCTGCTTACTATATCCAGTGAGGGCATTATTCTGTGTATAGGGGAGATGTACAGGGGGAGACTTGGGACATTATTAAATGTAAAGTGGACACTTATTGTTATAGGGGAACTCGGGTTACTGTGACTGTCAAAGGGGCACACAGGGCATTATTACAGTCTAGGGGACAAAATGTGGGCACTGTTTTCTAGGGCACTTGCACCCGGCATTACTATATTCTAGAGGGGTGCTTTAGAATTTAGAGGTCACACAGAACCACACAGCAGGTGCAGTAATAGGGACACATACGGCAGCAGCAGCTCAGTATTGGGATATCAGGTGCAGTAATAGGGACACATACGGCAGCAGCGGCTCAGTATTGGGGAATCAGGTGCAGAAATAGGGACACATATGGCAGCAGCGGCTCAGTATTGGGGTATCAGCAGGATGAGGAGTTTGTGCAGGTTGAGAATAGTCCAATTGGTGACCGTGACAGTGCTAAAAATATGAGAAGTGAAATGTGTCTTTGTTGTAATCTCTGCAGTCGAGTCCTGGCTGGAGAAGTCGTCATGTCGGTCTGGGCCAGATGGAAAAGACATGAAAAGTGAACAATTCCATTAGAAAGAACACCAGTGGTAAGTCATTATCTATACCTGTGCTGTAATCTATTATATGTTCTGTAGGACTGGTATTATTTACCACAGACCATATGGCGGTGATATCAATATTGGTCTTTTTATACATAGATTATTTTTGGCAACAGCGCGGTCATTTGCTGAGGTTCTCTGGTTAGGGGCCCGCTCAGAAGTTTCGCCCCCACTAAACCAAAACCCTAGCTACGCCTCTGGCTCTCTCTCTAGTCTTTCTTTCTCTCTCTAGTCTTTCTCGCTCTCTGTTCTTTCTTTCTCTCTCTGTTCTCTCTTTCTCTGTTCTTTCTTTCTCGCTCTCTGTTCTTTTTTCTCTCTGTTCTTTCTTTCTCTCTCTTTTCTTTCTTTCCTCTCTTTCTTTCTCTGTTTGTTCTTTCTCTCTCGCTGCTCTTTCTTTCTTTTCCTCAGTACCAACCACTGTGCCCATAATGCCAGCCACTGTGCCCTCATTACCAGTCAGTGTGATCAGCAGTGCTAAATGGGTAAATGGGTCACCGAACCCTCATTTGAGCAACCAGGTCGGTCAGGATGAGTTCTATGATACGCACGGATAAGTCTCCTAGCATGGATGTCCGAAGCAAACACCCAAGAATTGTCCTCCTGACCATAACCTCTCCATTTAACCAAATACTGGAGTTTCCGTCTAGAAAAACGAGAATCTAATATTTTCTCAACCACATACTCCAGATTGCCCTCAACCAAAACAGGGTCAGGAGGCACAGCAGCAGGAACCACTGGCTCAACAAACCTCTTCAACAAGGACTTGTGGAACACGTTATGGATCTTAAATGTCCCTGGAAGAAGCAAACGAAAAGAAACAGGATTAATAATCTCCATGATCTTATAAGGTCCAATGAACCTAGGCTTAAATTTAGGAGATGCTACTCTCATAGGAATATTCTTTGAGGACAACCAGACCAAGTCCCCCACTTTAAACCGAGGACCATCAGTCCTATGCCGGTTAGCAAACCGCTGGGCCCTCTCCTGAGAGAGGGACAACCTCTCCACTACCTGGTCCCAAATCTGTTGCATACGCTCCACAACAGAGTCAACACCTGGACAGACAGAAGCCTCCGTCTGTCCTGAAGAAAATCGAGGGTGAAACCCAGAATTACAAAAAAATGGAGACATCAAAGTGGCAGAGCTAGCCCTATTATTAAGAGCAAACTCAGCCAAAGGCAAAAAAGAGACCCAGTCATCCTGATCAGCAGACACAAAGCATCTTAGATAAGTCTCCAATGTCTGGTTTGTTCTCTCAGTTTGACCATTGGTCTGAGGATGAAATGCCGAGGAGAAAGACAATTGAACACCCATTTTAGAACAAAAAGTCCTCCAAAATCTGGAAACAAACTGGACTCCTCTGTCAGACACAATGTTCTCAGGAATGCCGTGTAAACGAACCACGTGCTGAAGGAACAACGGCACCAATTCAGAGGAGGAAGGCAACTTAGGTAATGGCACAAGATGTATCATTTTGGAAAACCTATCACAAATTACCCAGATGGTGGTCATTCTCTGAGAAACAGGAAGGTCGGAAATGAAATCCATAGAGATATGGGTCCATGGTCTCTTGGGCACAGGCAATGGCATCAACAAACCACTAGAGCGAGAGCAAGGCTTGGAGCGAGAGCAAGTCCCGCAGGACTGCACAAATTCCCTGACATCACGAGACAAGGTAGGCCACCAAAAGGACCGACTAACCAAGTTTCTGGTACCAAAAATTCCGGGATGCCCAGCCAACGCGGAACAATGAATCTCAGACATCACACTCTTTTTCCACTGGTCCGGGACAAACAATTTTCCAACAGGGCAGCGCTCGAGCCTATCCTCCTGACACCCCTCCAGAGCAAGTCTCAAATTGGGCGAGATGGCGGAAAGAACTACACCCTCTTTCAAAATAACAGAAGGATCAGATAACTCAGGAGAGTCCGCAAGGAAACTCCTCGAGAGGGCATCCGCCTTAACATTCTTAGTGCCAGGAAGAAAGGAAACCACAAAATTAAAACGTGTGAAAAACAAGGCCCACCTGGCCTGTCTAGGATTGAGTCGCTTGCAGATTCCAGATAGACCAGATTCTTATGGTCCGTAAGAACCACCACCTGATGTTTGGCTCCCTCCAGCCAATGTCTCCACTCTTCAAAAGCCCACTTCATGGCCAGTAACTCCCGATTACCCACGTCATAATTACGTTCAGTAGGAGAAAATTTTCGAGAGAAAAAGGCACAAGGGTTACTTTTAGAGGTCTCTGGATCTTTTGGGACAAAACGGCACCTGCCCCAATTTCAGAGGCATCAACCTCCAGCTGAAATGGCAGAGAAACATCAGGCTGCCGTAGAACAGGAGCAGAAGTGAATCTCTGCTTAAGTTCCTGAAATGCAGAGACTGCCTCAGGAGGCCAATTCACCACATCAGAACCCTTTCTGGTCAAATCAGTTAATGGTTTAACAATAACCGAGAAATTACCAATAAATTTACGATAAAAATTGGCAAAACCCAAAAATCTCTGAAGAGCCTTTAATGAAGTAGGTTGGACCCAATCACAGATGGCCTGAACCTTGAACGGGTCCATTTCAATAACAGATGGGGACAAAATGAATCCCAGAAATGAGATCCTCTGTACGCCAAAAAGACACTTTGATCCCTTCACATACAGAGCATTCTCTCTCAAAATCTGGAATACAGTTCGAACATGTTTCACATGAGAGTCCCAGTCATTAGAAAAAATCAAGATATCATCCAAATAAACAATCAGAAATTTGTCCACAAAATCCCTGAAAATGTCATTCATGAAGGACTGGAAGACGGAAGGAGCATTAGTGAGCCCAAAGGGCATCACCAGGTACTCAAAATGCCCTTCAGGGTATTGAATGCCGTCTTCCATTCATCCCCGTGTTTAATGCGAATAAGGTTATACGCCCCCCTGAGGTCAAGCTTGGTAAACCAAGTAGCGTTTTTCACCCTGGAAAACAGGTCAGAAATCAAGGGTAACGGGTATTGATATTTCACAGTAATATTGTTCAAGAGACGATAATCAATACACGGCCTTAATGAACCATCCTTTTTGGCCACAAAGAAAAAACCGGCACCTAAGGGTGAAGAGGATGGTCTGATATGACCCTCTCCAATGATTCCTTGATATAAGACCGCATAGCGTCATGTTCAGGTACAGACAAGTTAAAAAGGCGACCTTTAGGGAATTTACTACCCGGCACTATTTCAATAGCGCAGTCATAGCTCCTATGGGGAGGCAAGGATGCAGATTTACTTTCGCTAAACAAATCAGAAAAATCGAATCAAAAAGTCAGGAACATCCTGAGCCTGGGGGGAGGCAGAAAAAACAGGAGTGTTGGTATTAACACATTGGCAGCCCCAACTGGTTACAGACACAGATTTCCAATCCAAAACAGGATTATGAGACTGTAACCAAGGAAAACCCAGCACGATAATGTCATGCAGATTATACAGAACCAAAAATTTGCAGCACTCCTGGTGATCAGGTTCAACCCTCATTATCACCTGAGTAGAAAACTGGGGTTTATTCTCAGCCAAAGGGGTAGAATCGATCACCAGTAGGGGAATAGACTTCTGTAGGGGTATCAAGGGAAATCCACAACGTTTAGCAAAATCATAATCCATCAGGTTAATAGCTGCTCCAGAATCAACGAAAGCCTGAGCAGAAAATGAGGACAGAGAGCATATCAGAGTGACAGTTAATAAAAACTTAGTCTGAACACTACCCAAGACAACTGAGCGTGCAAAACGTCTTCCCCGCTTAGGGCAGACTGAAATAGCATGAGAGGCATCACCACAGTAGAAACATAACCCATTGCGCTTTCGAAACTCATGACACCACTCTATCACACTGCATGGGTTCAGAAGCTGGTTCACAAGGCAACACCATTCCACGCATACTTCTCCGCTCACGCAAACGTCTGTCAATTTGAATCGCTAATGACATAGAATCATTGAGACCAGAGGGGACAGGGAATCCCACCATAACATCCTTTACATTATCAGACAGACCCTTCCGGAAAAGGGCTGCCAAAACGTCGTCATTAGTGTTGAGCGATATTGCTCGATATCTAAAAATATCGTATCGAAATTGTATCGCCGATATCACTAAATATCGGCGATATCCGATTTCGATACCGGAAGTCCCATGTAAGTCTATGGGAACAAAATATCGCAACTAAAAAAAACCTTTATTTCCTTGTAAACACTAAATATACACACATAGAATACATATATATATATATATATATATATATATATACATGTCATTGTGACATATATATATACATATATGTATAGTTTATACACTTATACATAGTAAAATATCCTCTGATTCAATTGCCGGGTAAAGCCGGCTTCAGTGAAAAGACAGAAGCACCCGACATGAAATGACACTTGGTGTACATAGGGTTAACCATGTCTTTTCATGTCGTTTGCTATCTGATTTGCACAAACAATTAAATCAGTCTATGTTTGCAAAATTTCACACCTGTAGGGGTTAATTAAAGGTGTAAATTCGTTGTAAAAAAAACGACTTTTTTGCTACGAATTTACACCTTTAATTAACCCCTACAGGTGTGAAATTTTGCACACATAGACTGATTTAATTGTTTGTGCAAATCAGATAGCAAAGGACATGGTTAACCCTATGTACACCAAGTGTCATTTCATGTCGGGTTCTGCATTTTCACAAAAGCCGGCAATTGAATTAGCGGCTATTATACTATGTAGAAGTGTATGAACTATAAATATAATATATATATATATATATATATATATATATGTGTCACAAACTCAATGACATGTATATATATATATATTGAGGTGTAAAATTGCTGAAAAAAAATGCGTGGGCTCCCGCCCTATTTTCGCAACCAGACAGACAAAGTCAGTGAGTGGGGGCAGATAATAATAGCCCAGAGAGGGACCATTATTTTTGGCCCCCCCCGGCTACTAACATCTGCCCCAGACACCCCAGAAAGGGCAAATCTCTAATTAGATTTGCCCTTTCTGGCACTTTGCCCGTCTATTCCCATTGCCCTGTAGCGGTGGCGAATGGGTTAATAAGGGGTTAAAATGACCTTGCAATTGAAAGGTCACTTTAAGCCAGGTTAATAATTGAGAGCTGTCAATTAGACAACTATCAATTATTAATCCTATTGTATGAAAGAAAAATCAAACACACACACTTTAATAAAAAAGAAGTTTAATGAAATAATCCACAGTTTTTGACCATATTTTATTTTCCTGCTAAAACCATTTCCTGTAATAAAAATAAAATAATAAAGCAAAATTATTCTTACCAATCCGATGTACAGTCAGGTCCCACGGTGTAATCCTTCAGAAAGGGTTAATGTTTACTGCAGGGACCGCAGCTAATGCTGCAGCCCCACAGTAAACCCCCAAATGAATGAGTTCCTCTCCTGGCTGACAGGAGAGGAAGTGGAAAGCTTAATTGATTGCTTTCCACTTTCACTTCAGGTCAGCCAGGGACACAATCAGTGACGTCAGAGGGAACTGGTTAACAAAAATAGGGGATCCCCTTGAAAAAAATTGGCGTGGGGTCCCCCCTATTTTTGTTAACCAGCCAGATGAAGCAGACCGCTGAGGCCTGGATTTTCAGGCTGTTAAGGAGCCAAGATCCATGGACCTTGCCAGCCTGATAATACCAGGCCACAGCAGTCTGCATATCTTGGCTGATTAACAAAAATAGGGGATCCCCTTGAAAAAAATTGGCGTGGGGTCCCCCCTATTTTTGTTAACCAGCCAGATGAAGCAGACCGCTGAGGCCTGGTTTTTCAGGCTGGTAAGGATCCAATATCCATGGACCTTGCAAGCCTGATAATACCAGGCCACAGCAGTCTGCTTAGCTTGGCTGGTTAACAAAAATAGGGGATCCCCTCGAAAAAAAAACGGCGTAGGGGTCCCCCTATTTTTGTTAACCAGCCAAGTAAAATGCAGACTGCTGCGGCCTGGTATTAAAAGACTGTCAAGGCCCATGGATTTTGGCCCTCAACAGCCTGATAATACCAGGCTACAGCAGCCCCACATTTGGCGCATCAAAAGATGTGCCAATTGTGGCACTTTACCCGGCTCTTCCCACTTGCCCTGTAGCGGTGGCAAGCGGGGTAATAAGGGGTTATTGTCACCGTTGATTGCACGGTGACAATAAGCCCGGTTAATAATGGAGAGGTGTCAATAAGACACCGATCCATTATTAATCCCAAAGTTATTAAATGTATAAAAAAAAGACACAGCAAGAAAAAAGTATTTTAATGAAATAAAAGAGACAACACAGTTTTCATTAATTTTATTGTACTCTCATTCCTGCGACGCCATCGATCTCCTGTAAAAAAAGAAAAAAAACAAACCAACAGTATACCACCTGTCCGACGCAGTCCATAGTAACGACAGTTCCACGACGATCCAGCTCTGCTACATCGCAATGACAGGCAGAGCCTGACATCCCGGCGCAGCACAGCTGCTTACCGCTTCCCCGGCGGTGACGTCATCGGACTGACTGCTTTACGGCCGGGATTACCCAGCAGTCACTGCAGTTATCGCGAGAAACTGCATGTGACCGCCGGGGAGAAGAGGATGGCGGCCATGAAGCAGTCCAGGACGTGACCGCCGGAGATCTTCTGCCAGGTAAGTGCCGCTGACTCCTGACAGACCCGACCGACGGACACTGACAGTGACAGACCCGACCGACGGACACGGACAGTGACAGTGACAAATCCGATTCCGGTATTCGATATGACGAAAATATCGAAACGAATTATCGAAAGGCCGATAGAGCTAATATTGGCCGATAGCCGATATTTGCATTATCGTATCGCTCAACACTAGTCGTCATTCCATTTGGTCAGGACTGCCCACCTACGGAATCTCTGACAGTATAACTCAGCGTCATCAAGCCCCTGATTTAATGCCAACAAGGCTTTTTCAGCTTGATCAGTGACATTAGTCTCATCGTACAATAACCCCAAGGCCTGAAAAAACGCATCAACATCACTCAAAACAGGATCCCCAGGTATCAGGGAAAAAGCCCAATCCTGAGGATCGCCGCGCAGGAGAGAGATGATAATTTGAACCTGCTGCGCTGCGTTCCCTGAGGACTTAGATTTTAAGGCAAAAAACTATTTACAATTATTTTTGAAATTCTGAAACTTAGCTCGATCCCCTAAAAACAAATCTGGCATGGGAATCCTAGGTTCCACAACAGGCAACCCAGCAAGATAGATAGCAATACTCCGAACCTCAGTGGCAAGCTGATCCACACGGCCAGACAACTGTGCAAACTCCATTGAGAGAAAAGATCCTCCCCAGCACCCAGAGATACAGAGGGAAAAAAAAAAATGCAACAAACAGAAAAATATCTCTGACAACTCTGACAACCTTTTTTCTTTCACAATATTTTTTCCCTTCTGTGAGTACCATACAATTTTCAATTTTTGGGGCCGGTGATACTGTTATGTTTCGGTAGCTGAGGAGTGCAGGTAAAAAAGGCAATACACCAGAGCAGTTGGAATCTATGAGATTGCAGTACCCTGACTAACCACCACAACTAGAGGCAGCCGTGGAGCGTTCCTACGTTGGTCCTAGACGCCTCGTCACAGCCTGAGAAACTAACTACACCTAAAGATAGAAATAGGAAAGCTATCTGCCCCGGAGCAGAACCCCAAAGATAATAGAAAGCCCCCAAACATGTAATGGCGGTTAGACAAGATGAAATACTGACACAGAAAGAAAATAGTATGAGCAAACGCTGGGGCCCAAACTAACTAAATAGAAAAGGATAGGAAGGGTACTTACTGCAATCCCAGAAAACCCTGAAAGGCACCAACTCCACTAATTTCAAAAACACCTGAGATCACACGACCTCCTCCACCTAAATTAGTTCTCTGGTGTAACAAAATCAAAACAGCAGCCACTGAAAAAACTGGAAAAAGAAAAGTACAAACATCAGTGGCTGAACAAAACTGAGAGGGCAGAAGCCCCCGGAGGGGACCCTGAAGGCCCCCACAGAAGTGCAGGACAAAAGGCAAAAATATAGCACAAACACAAAAGAAGAAAATGTCTTATCTGTTAGCAGGAGATGCAGACACGACACAGCAGGCTACAAGGGAAACAGGAATAAAGGATCCAGACCAGAACAATTGATCACCGGCAACCCTGATGGGAAGGTGACTCCCCTATATAAGACCAATCAGTAACACCTGATTCCCAGTCCTCACAATCTTCACTGGACAGACTAGCACCACTTGTAACCACCAGAGGGAGCCTCTGCTCAGAACTCATCTCAAACCCATTCACAACAGGGTACGGTTGGGGCGGGGATATGGGTGTGATTAGTTGTGATTAGCGCTGCAGCCTTTAGCCCTCTTTCCTGTCTTCAAAAGTTGGGAGGTATGCTGTATGACCTCCCTACAACTTCTGGGCATGCTCCTGATGAGCGCGACGGATGGTCTCCTGAGGGATCTCCTCCCACACCTGGACTAATGCATCCAACAACTCCTGGACAGTCTGTGGTGCAACGTGGCATGGCCTAAAATTTGCTGCAGCAGGCACAGCGTGCCACAGCCTTTGTCCCTCTTTCCCTTCTTCAAAGGTTGGGAAGTATGATGGTGGGCCCCAAGAATAATTTTTCTCTGGTGGGCCCAAGGTACTCCAGTCCGACGCTGCTTCTGATGATTGTTCCATGAAGACCATATTTGTGCAGGTGTCTCTGAACAGTAGAACAATGTACTACAACTCCAGAATGTGCTAAATATTTCTGAAGGGGTTCTGATTTGACTCTCTATAAATCCTACAAGCAACTCTCACTGAAATTTTGCATGGTCTTCTAGACCTTATCTTGACCTTCAATGTTCCTATTAACTGCAATTCCTTAATTACATTTCGAACTGAGGAAAGGGCAACATGAAAGCGCTTTGCTATCTTCTTATAGCCTTTTCTTGATTTGTGGGTCTCCAGCATTTCATTTTCAGAGTGCTTGGCAGCTGCTTAGAAGAACCCATGGCTGCTGTTTTTTGGCACAAGGCTAGAAGAAAGCTGTGAAATTTGCATCACCTGGCCTCTCCTAACGACGATAGTGAACAAGCCATAACCTTAACAGGTTAATTAAGGTCTGAACCCTTGGTCAAAGTTATCTGAGGACATAAATCTCCACTGGTAACAAAACTTTAGCATCAGCCAACTTTCCTTTTTGTAATTTTTAAAATGTAAAAAATGACAATATGATTTTTTTTTACTAAAATACAAAAGAAATGTATAATTTCTAACTTTAGATTTTTTTAAAGATCATTCCACCTTCAACTCCATTCCTTGTAGGTGGGAAAATTTTCAAAATCCGCAGTGTATCAAATACTTATTTTCCCCACTGTATATATATATATCATAATATACAGATTTTTTTTCTTCACTTTATTTTCAAACATATATAGCTATCTATATAAATCATAGATAGATAGATATAGATAGATAGATAGATAGATAGATAGATAGATAGATAGATAGATAGATTTAAAATTAATGTCAAGAAAAAAAAAATCGAATTGTATAATGGGAATATCCACAACAGTATTGATAGTAAATTGTATTATAAATGTCAATATGATTGATTGAGTCTGTCAGTCAAATTTTTCCCTGGAGGCTATTAAAGATTTGGGCAGGACGTGCTAGATTACACACACATCAGGTGTATAGACTTATTACATCAATTTTCCCATAATAAAGACCAAGCCGAGTGACAGTTTGCTCTAGATCACTGCTCAAGTGCATCTTGGCAATTACTGTCCGCACAATCATTGCATCTTGCCGGTAAGTACATAATGGGTCTATCAGACAGTTTACCATCACAATGAAAGCCTATGATTGTCAATTATCTGTCCAATTAAACATCTTTAATTATCTTGCTCTTAAACCTTCATCTGTCACAATTCTCAAGTGCAAATTGCCATAAACATATTATTTATTTTCTCTTAAAAAAAAGAGGTGAGCAGATCGCTTATGTTTTTTAAGTTGATAGCACCAGGGGTAATGAGGGATTTAATGTCTGTTAGTTGTAGCAATTGTAAACTAATAGCTTTCAATATGGTTTAATATTTGTTGGCCATTTGTGTGCATGATTGCATTAAGTAGTCACAAATGAATATAAATCTGTTTATGGCCCTGGGCTTTTAACTTGTAATGTATAATGGTGACACATCTGAGTCAACTCAATTTCGGAAATCACAAGATTTGCTAAAACATATGTTAATTTCTATCTAACATTAAAGACAGCTGTAAATTTTGTTACAATAATGAGGGAATCCCTACTACTTTATACGAGTGTCAAAGAGAGGAACTCTATTTTCAGGATTCTGCATTTTTAGCTAGAATGGATGGTAATAAAAAGATGGATCTCAACACAACCATTAATAATAGTTGCCCATTTACTTGAGTGAGTTGCATGTAATACCACATTTCTCCTGCAGTTGCCACTGATGTGGAAAAGTTGATGCACAGCAATCAACTGATTACCAGTATTTTTAAAGAGGATTTGTCACCATGTTTTTGCCATGAAATCTGAGAGCGCCATAATGCATTAGCAGAGACCCTTATTACAATGATGTGTCACTTACTGGGCTGTGTTTTGCTATTTCAATATAGTCAGTGGTTTATCAGCACGAGATTATCACTACAGGACTAGGTGTCTCATGCCTCCTGGTCCAACCACACCCTCAGCACTGATTTGCCGCTTTCTCTTACTGTATAATGTACACAGAAAGCGGTGGTGTGTGCATTGTTATACACAGCTCAACACCTGAGTTCTGCTAAATCTGAAGAAAACAAATCTGTGATTATATCATAACTGCTGCACCCAGTATACTATACAAAGCTGGAATCAGTATCTCTCTAGCTATCTGATGCTGCTATGAGATGAAATAGCAAGAACCTGCTGACAAATTCCTTTTAAAGGATGTTGGGACAGGTGGGGCATGTGCCCTGGGAGCTGGATATTGTGGAAATTGGTATAGGCCCTTTATGTTAAAGGTGTCACCATGGGCCGAATACTGATGATGTGATATTAACTAGCAGGTCAGTGACCCAAGTTGCCTTTTCCACAGCTTATTTTTTATGACCACCACTGCTGCTACAGGCCAATTGTCCCCATGCATGTCTCATCGCATGTATGGCTTGATGTTCACTCTAGGTCAGGGTTTCTGACTGCGAGCAGGCTCCAGAGTTCACAGCTAATGTCCTGGGCCTACTTGCTACTGGAAGTCACAGCCTAGAGTGAACATTAAGCCAGAGGAGCAATGTGACAAAGGCACAGGAGGTTTAACAGCAGAGAGGGAGAAGCAGAGGTGGCCAGAGAGTGAAAATTGGGCCGCAACAACTGGCTGCAGCCTCAGAGGTAACCGTAGTTTACTCTGTGGCCTCTTCTTGACATGAAGTCCCAGCCTAGGGATGTGATGAGGTACCTTGAAGGCAAGAGGAGCAGACAGAAAAGTGAGCAGTAAGGTGAGTGTAAGTATTTTTCTTGCTTTTTACATCTTATGTTTATTATTTTCTGGGGTGGGGAGACACCCAATAGCATAAAATTTAGAATAACTTCTCTGCAAATCAAATTTCCTAGGAGAATCAGTACTCACAGGCAAATTTAAATTTTGGCTGATAACAAGTGTACAATTTACCTTATTAGTAACTCCATTCAAATCATCTCCATTCCTGAACCATCAAGACAGTGGAGCCCGCTCACAACATGCCAGGTGAACTGCCTAAGCACTTTTTCTGCCAAAAGTCATATACAGTACAGACCAAAAGTTTGGACACACCTTCTCATCAAAGATTTTTCTGTATTTTCATGACTATGAAAATTGTACATTCACACTGAAGGCATCAAAACTATGAATTAACACATGTGGAATTATATACTTAACAAAAAAGTGTGAAACAACTGAAATTATGTCTTATATTCTAGGTTCTTCAAAGTAGCCACCTTTTGCTTTGATAAGTGCTTTGCAAACTCTTGGCATTCTCTTGATGAGCTTCAAGAGGTAGTCACTGGAAATGGTCTTCCAACAATCTTGAAGGAGTTCCCAGAGATGCTTAGCACTTGTTGGCCCTTTTGCCTTCACTCTGCGGTCCTGCTCACCCCAAACCATCTCGATTGGGTTCAGGTCTGGTGACTGTGGAGGCCAGGTCATCTGGCATAGCACCCCATCACTCTCCTTCTTGGTCAAATAACCCTTACACAGCCTGGAGGTGTGTTTGGGGTCATTGTCCTGTTGAAAAATAAATGATGGTCCAACTAAACGCAAACCGGATGGAATAGCATGCCGCTGCACGATAATGTGGTAGCCATGCTGCTTCAGTATGCCTTCAATTATGTATAAATCCCCAACAGTGTCACCAGCAAAGCACCCCCACACCATCACACCTCCTCCTCCATGCTTCACGGTGGGAACCAGGCATGTAGATTGTAGAGGCCATTCGTTCACCTTTTCTGCGTCGCACAAAGACACGGTGGTTGGAACCAAAGATCTCAAATTTGGACTCATCAGACCAAAGCACAGATTTCCACTGGTCTAATGTCCATTCCTTGTGTTCTTTAGCCCAAACAAGTCTCTTCTGCTTGTTGCCTGTCCTTAGCAGTGGTTTCCTAGCAGCTATTTTACCATGAAGGCCTGCTGCACAACGTCTCCTCTAAACAGTTGTTGTAGAGATGTGTCTGCTTCTAGAACTCTGTGTGGCATTGACCTTGTCTCTAATCTGAGCTGCTGTTAACCTGCGATTTCTGAGGCTGCTGACTCGGATAAACTTATCCTCAGAAGCAGAGGTGACTCTTGGTCTTCCTTTCCTGGGGCGGTCCTCATGTGAGCTCGTTTTTTTGTAGCGGTTGAAGGTTTTTGCAACTGCACTTGGGGACACTTTCAAAGTTTTCCCAATTTTTCGGACTGACTGACCTTCATTTCTTAAAGTAATGATGGCCACTCGTTTTTCTTTTCTTAGCTGCTTTTTTCTTGCCATAATACAAATTCTAACAGTCTATTCAGTACCTGCCGTGACGAAGATGTTCACGTGACACCACTTGGTAGGCAGTGGGTGAACAGATATGGAGTACAGAAAGGACCAAAAAGTTCTGTGTCCACCTCCGTTGCAAGTGCGCCAGCATAACTGACACAGTATCCCTGCCGTATAGCGGACTCCAAACAAGGCCACTGGAGGTCTTAACTAGGATACCGATTTCATCTTTCTCTATCAGGACAAAAGATTTTGCCTGCCATCACAGACCGTTTGGCATCACGTGGTCTGGTACGTCACGACAGGTCCTGTGCAGAACTCTGCCTTCCACGAGGAATCTCCTTCCACCACCGACATCCCATAGCAGGCCAACGGAGGCCTCAGGAGGTCGTCTTCTATCTTCAGATTCATCAATCATTTGCAGGCCACAGGAGGCTGAAAGAGGATTCCTTACAGCTACTGATCCATCGGGGTCATAAGGTAACACCTGCTCACGCAGGCTGTTTTTTCACCTGCAACACAGTAGTTCTTATCGTTTACTTGAGCTGTCACCTGCCGGGACAGTCTCAGGATCATTCAGAGCGTGCTGTAGAAGATATAGGACTAATTTATTGACCCATATTCTCCTCTTCGCTTATTGTCCTATTGTGCAGTGGATTCTCTTGCCATTTGCGAGGTGTGTTTATACACATACCCCTCATTACCTGTTATTTATTAAGCTATACCATTTATCCATCTAATAAGCTATATATTTATGTGCTATTTTGGTATATATGTTATATAGGTGCATATCGTCTATTCATTCATTTTGGGACAATTTTCACTCAACAAAGGCTTTTCTATTCACCTTTCCCACGGGGCTTAGTGCATTATACCTTCAGTGCAATATTATGATTTTATCTATTTGACAGAGTATCCTCTATTGTTGTTTGCTATCTATTGTTGTTTGCATTTTTATAAATATGTTCACGTGTCTATTAATAATCTCCCTTGTTGCTTTAGTTTTTTATGTGCGCAAACTACTTTTTCATTATTAAGGATGCAGATTTACTTTCATTAAACACATCAGAAAAATAAGTCAAAAAGTCAGGAACATCCTGAGACTGGGGAGAGGCAGAAAAAACAGGAGTGTCAGCATTAACACATTGGCAGCCCCAACTGGTCACAGACACAGTCACAGACACAGATTTCCAATCCAAAACAGGATTATGAGTCTGCAACCAAGGGAAACCTAGTACAATAATGTCAAGCAGATTATGCAGCACCAGAAATTTGCAACTCTCCTGATGATATGGTTCAACCCTCATTATCACCTGAGTAGAAAATTGGGGTTTATTCTCCGCCAAAAGGGTAGAATCAATGCCCAATAGGGGAATAGACTTCCGCAGGGGTATCATGGGAAAGCCACAACGTTTGGCAAAGTCGAAATCCATCAGGTTAATAGCTGCTCCTGAATCAAAAAAAGCTTGAGCCGAAAAGGTGGACATGGAGCAAATCAGGGTAACAGTCAACAGAAATTTAGTCTGAACACTACCCAAGACAACTGAGCGCGCAAAACGTCTTCCCCGCTTAGGGCAGATGGAAATAGCATGAGAGGCGTCACCACAATAGAAACATAACCCATTGCGCTTTCAAAATTCATGACGCTGTGCCCCAGAAGTCACTCCATCACACTGCATGGGCTCAGGAGCTGGCCCACAAGGCAACACCATCTCATGCATACCTCTGCGCTCATGCAAACGTCTGTCAATTTGAATAGCCAAAGACATAGAATCATTGAGACCAGAGGGTACAGGGAATCCCACCATAACGTCCTTTACACTCTCTGACAGACCCTTCCGAAAAAGGGCTGCCAAAGCATCATCATTCCATTTGGTCAGGACTGCCCACTTTAGAAATTTTTAACAGTACAGTTCAGCGGCTTCACAGCCCTGACTTAATGCCAACAAGGTCTTCTCAGCCTGATCAGTGACATTAGGTTCATCGTACAACAACCCCAGAGCCTGAAAATACATCAACATCATTCAAAACAGGATCCCCAGGTGTCAGGGAAAAAGCCCAATCCTGAGGGTCGCCGCGCAGGAGAGAGATGACAATTTGAACCTGCTGTGCTGCGTTCCCTGAGGACTTAGGCTTCAAGGCAAAAAACAACTTACAGTTATTTTTGAACTTCAGAAATTTGGCCCGATCCCCCAAAAACAAATCTGGCATGGGGATCCTAGGTTCCACAATGGGCAACCCAGCAAGATAGGAAGCAATACTCCGAACCTCAGTGGCAAGCTGATCCACACAGCCAGACAACTGTGCAAACTCCATTGAGAGAAAAAAAAAATCCTCCTCAGCACCCAGAGAGAAAGAGGGAAAAAATGCAACAAACAGAAAAAAAAAAAATCTCTGACAACTCTGACAACTTTTTTCTTTCCACACTATTTTTCCCTTCTGTGAGTACCATATAATTTTAGTTTTGGGCCAGTGATACTGTTATGTTTAGGTAGCTGAGGAGAAAAAGCAAAAACGGAAATACACCAGAGGCTGGAACCTATTGGATTGCAGTAACCTGATGTCACGCTGTCTAATGATATGTATACAATGTCAGTAAACTATTAATACAGGAACAACACTCTATACAACAACTAGTATAGCAACATCAGCATGTAAGTATAGAATAGATTTACCTGACACGATATCTGCTGAACTCAGGGTTAATCTTGAGGACTTGATGAGCTGAAACAGGAAAGAGGTGGACCGGGATCTAACCTGACCCTAAACTGGGGTCCTAACTAATCCCTCACCTTGGAGGTACTGATAATGGTTCAGAGGTCCAAGTCTCCAACCTAACCCTGTCTCCTATCAGACCCTGAACCCTGTAATCAGTCCTAAGAAGGATCCTGACTACCACCAAAGGGATATGGGCTGATCTCAGCTAAATACACAGATTAGACATATAAGACAGACAGGATAACACTCGCTTGCATACACACTCAAACACCAAAGGAACATAAATGGTCTGGGAAATAAAACTCTAACCAAGTTGAGCTTAGAACAACTAAGGAGCTCACAACTAAAGTCTATACAGATTCATTCCTATCTGTGGTCTGCATGAAGGTTTCACTGGCAACTCCCCAAGCAGACAACCAGGAATTTAAAGGAAACCAATCAACAAATAATCAATTGCAGCCGGGAGAAACTGCACCCAGTCCCAGCACCGAGCACAGACAGAATTAACTCCCTAGCTGCCAAACACAAAGAAACAGCAGCTCAGCTGTGAGAAGTCAAAATGTGCAACCGCGACGATCTTCGTGGCAATGCACACATGACACCTGAACTAACCACACAACTAGAGGTATCCATGGAGCGTTCCTACGTTGATCCTAGACGCCTCGTCACAGCCTGAGAGATAACTATACCTAAGGCAGAAAGATGAAAGCTATCTGCCCCGGAGCAGATTCCCAAAGAAAATAGGAAGCCCCAAACATATAATGGCGGTTAGACAAGAAGATAGCACGAACACAGACAGAAAATAGAATGAGCAAACGCTGGGGCCCAATCTATCTAGACAGAAAAGTACATGAAAGAATTCTGACTGCAATCCAACAAAAAACCCTAAAAAATACCAGCACTTCTGATTGCCAAAAAACCTGAGCTCACACGATCTCTACCACCTAAATCAGATCTCTGGTGTAACAAAACAAAGCCGCAGCCACTGAAAAAAACAGGAAAAAGTAAATGAACAAATAACAGTGACTACAGATAATTTGAGAGGAGCACAGGCCCAGGAGGGGACCCGGCTGACCTCCATAAAAGTTCAGAAAACTATGAAAAAAGCAAGCACAAAAGAAAAGCAGAAAATATCTTATCTGAAAGCAGCAGGTGCTGACAAGACTCCAGCAACTTCAAATGAACCAGGAACCACAATTGAGACAAGAACAATTGATCACCGGCGACCATCATGGGAGGGAACCTCCCATATATCAGTCCAGTCAGTGATCCCAGATTGCCATTCCTCGCTGAAAGGTTCAGTACTGTCTGTAACCACCAGAGGGAGCCTCTGCTCAGAAACCATCTCTAGCACATTCACAACACAGTACATAAAAATATTAGGACACAAATCTTGCACAGGTATACCAACATTACATAATAAATAAAGTGTGTAGTTCAGGTGTCTATAAGACAATGTTAATTGACATTAGTACACCAGCCATCAGTCATTATTTTCTACCACCCTTAGGAAATTATTATGCATCCCCATAGCAGTAGGTACAAACGATTTCCTGAATTTCTCCTTCTTGCACCTTAATAGGATTAGACTGCTGCTGATGCTCCTGCCTGCACCTGTCATTGCCCACACTCAACTAGCACCATCATCAGCACGTCCATATCCTTGTCCCAGCGTAGCTTTCAGTTGTCCATACCCCAGTTATTGGAACGAAAGCGGTAATACGCATCCAATGCCCACAGGCCACAGTACTAAATTCACACATTTCTCATTGGCTTGCGCTCAAAATGTTGCTTTTAGGTTCTGGAGACCGAAGCTTTCTAATGGGAGCTTCCGTCCCAAGGTACTCTGTCCCCAGTTGACACTATTTTTCCCGGTGTGCCATCCCGCCATTAGACAAGCACGTGTCCCACAGCATTTACCCGTGCTCTCAACATGCAGTTACAGGGAAAGTGCACTTAACCACGGACACATAGACAAGTGCTTCTGGCCAGGGACGGTACATCTCACTGACGGCACACGAGTTAACATAGTGGAAGCCGGAAACCCGTCTGACTTGGGATGGAACACGTCCTCCAATGCGAGGATTGTGGGCCCTAGCTCAATCAGGGTTGCCCCCACAGTCTACAGCTCCTGCACGTCCTCCTCCTCCTCCTCTTCAGCCTGCATCTCTGAAAAGACCACATCTGTCGCAAGCTGGAAGCACTGCAGCATTGCCTCAGCCAAGTATCAACAGGCTGTGCTGAAGCTAATATGCTTAGGTGACAAACATCACAATGCTGAAGAGTTGTGGACAGCTCTGAAAGAGCAGGCAGATATGTGGAGAGATCTCAAAATGGCAGTTTGGAGAAGGCACCCTTCAAATATCAGGGACCTGGAGCAGTTTGCCAAAGAAGAATGGTCTACAATTCCAGCAGAGCATTGTAAGAAACTCATTGATGGTTACCAGAAGCGGTTGTTTGCAGTTATTTTGGCTAAAGGTTGTGCAACCAAGTATTAGGCTCAAAACACATTTGTTCAGAGCAGCCTATCACATTTCACTAATCAAAGTCATTTCTATGTGTAAGTGTGTGTGTGTGTTGGTGTGTGTGTGTATGTGTAGCCATTCACTATCTCCATCCATCCCTCACTCCCTCAAGATGACTGGACCATCATTGTAAATGCACCATTGTATATACACACCTGTACTTTGTATCTCCCCCACCTCATTGTACAGCATGGCCAAAAGTTTTAAAGAATGACACAAATATTAATTTTTACAAAGTCTACTGCTTCACTTTTTCTAATGGCAATTTGCATATACTCCAGAATGTTTACAAAGTGATCAGCTTAACAGCAATTACTTGCAAAGTAATATTTGGCTAGAAAATGAACTTTATCCCCAAAAACACATTTCAACATCATTGCAGCCCTGCCTTAAAAGGACCAGCTAACCTCTTTTCAGTGATTGCTCCATTAACACAGGTGTGGGTGTTGATGAGGACATGGCTGGAGATCAATCTGTCATGATTAAGTAAGAATGACAAAATGGACACTTTAAAAGGAGGCTGGTGCTTGGCATCATTGTTTCTCTTCTGTTTAACCATGGTTATCTCTAAAGAAACAAGTGCAGTCATCATTGCAATGCACAGAAATGGCCTAGCAGGGAAGAGTATCGCAGCTAGAAAGATTGCACCTCAGTCAAACAATCTATCGCATCATCAAGAACTTCAAGGAGAGAGGTTCCATTGTTGCCAAAAAGGCCCCCAGGGCGCCCAATAAAGACAGCAAGTGCCAGGACTGTCTTTAAAAGGTTTAGCTGCGGGATCGGGCTACCAGCAGTGCAGAGCTTGCTCAGGGAATGGCAGCAGGCAGGTGTGAGTGCATCTGCACGCACTGTGAGGCGTAGACTCTTGGAGCAAGGCCTGGTTTCTAGGGGGTAGCAAGAAGCCACTTCTCTTTCCCGAAAAAACATCATGGACAGACTGATATTCTGCAAAAGGTACAGGCAGTGGACTGCTGAGGATGGGGTAAAGTTATTTTCTCGGATGAATCCCCTTTTCTATTGTTTGGGACATCAGGGAAAACGCCCCATTCGGAGAAGACAAGGTGAGCGCTACCACCAGTCTTGTCTCATGCCAACTGTTAAGCATCCTGAAACCATTCAATGTGTGGGTTGCTTTTTCAGCAAGGGAATCGGCTCTCTCACAGTCTTGAATAAAGAATGGTACCAGAATGTCCTCCAAGAGCAACTTTCCAACCCTCCAAGAGCAGTTTGGCGATCAACAATGCTTTTCCAGCATGATGGAGCACCTTGCCATAAAGCAAAGGTGGGTAACTAAAATGGCTCAGGGAACAAAACATAGAGATTTTGGGTCCAAGGCCTGGAAACCCCCAGATCTTAATCCCATTGAGAACTTGCGGTCAATCATCAAGACATGGGTGACAAACAAAAACCTAAAAATTCTGACAAAATGAAAGCATTGATTGTGCAAGAATGGACTGCTATCAGTCAGGATTTGGTCCAGAAGTTTTATTGAGAGCATGCCAGGGAGAATTGCAGAGGTCCTGAAGAAGAAGGGTCAACACTGCAAATATTGACTTGCTGCAATAACTCATTCTAACTGTCAATATAAGCTTTTGTTACTCATATGTTTGCAATTATATTTCTGTCGTGTGAAAAAACATCTGTTAAACACACACATAAAAACCAGAGGGCAGCAGATCATGTGAAAAATATATTTTGTGTCATTCTCAAAACTTTTGTCCATGACTGTAGATTGTAAGCTCTCACGAGCAGGGGCGGCTTATTTTGCTTTAATTATTGTATTGTTAACGTTGTTACTTATGACTTGTGTTTTGAAACTGTTAAACTGTTAAAGCGCTGTGGAATATGATGGGCTATATAAATAAAAATTATTATTTTATTAGGGCTGAGGGTGCCAATACTTTTGTCTGGCCCATTTTGGATTTTTGTGTGAAATGATCAAGGATTTATTTTTCTTGATTTTTGTTAATTCCTTTTGTGTTTTTACCTTGCAAGCAAATTAAATGAAGTAAAAAAGAAATAATTTTGGATTGCAATAAATTTTCAGAAAGAAAACTGACAAATTAATTGACGGGGAATTGCAGGGGTGAATAGTTTTGCCACCACTGTGTGTATGGGCTTTTACAAGTATGGAGACCCACTCTTTTAAAAATGGGAAAGACCTTTTTGAAGGCCATACTTCCACGTCTTTTCGGGACACCATCATAGATCACCGGGTTTATGGAGACCAGCTCCTTTGTAATGGAAACTGATTTTTAGGAGGATTATACTTTGTCTCTTCAAAGTGGTTTTTCGTTGACCAAATTTGGGGTAGGCCTTCCATTCAATGCATAGAAAAATAATATGGGGACACATTCTAATAATGTGAACTTTGTTGGTTGGTTAATATTTTCAACAATGAAATTTTCTTCTATGCCGTTCTTTCAGCCTAACACTGCAATGAAAATGCAGGGCCTTCAAACTCACCAAAAAAATTGATCAATGCGGGTTCTTAAGCCTCAAATTTGCAATTTTTCCAAACTGATGGTTTTTTAGGCTCAACCCTGAAATGCTCCTCTCAGGGTCTTTAGAGTAACACTGCAATGGTCCCTGTGGGTCTTCGGGTTAACACTGCAATTGTCCCCCGCTGGTTCTTTAGCATAAACACTGAAAATTGTCCAGGCGGGTTTCTTCAGAATCAACTGCAATTTTTTCCACGTTGGGTCTTTAGCTTAAACATGCAATTTTCCACGCCGATTCTTCAGCGTAACAATGCAATTTTAAAATGCGGATCTTTAGCGCCAACATGTTTGCCCCACCACTGGGTTCTTTAGCTAACATTTGCAATTGTCCCATTGCCGGTTATTCGCCTCAACACTCCCAAAGGTCCACCAGGGGTTTTTTCAGCTTTCAAACCATGCAATTTTTGCACCGTGGGTTTTTACCATCAACATGCAATTGCCATTTAGGGTCTTCAGGCTCAATATTAAATGGTAGCCAAACAATAGGGGGGGGTAACAAATTAAAGGAAGAAGGCTTTTCAGGTGGCCTTCAAGAAACAGGGTTTCAAAGTTTTTTTGATGTGCGTTTGAATTTATACGTGCAGCCTTGCATTAAGAAGAAGTTAACGTATGGCAGTGGCGAAAGAAGTTATGTGCCATGGTTTTCCTTGTACACCCTAGGTGCTTCTAAGCCTTTTTGGGGTGGTTTGATTTTGATGCAGGGTGGGCCTTGCATTCAATGAAGAACCCAACAGTATGGCAGTGGCAAAAGAGTAATGTCAATGTGGTTTTTCTGTGTAATCCATAGGTCGTTTTCAAAGCTTTTTGGGGTTGTTTGAATTTTATGCAGGCAGGGTTGTTTCATTTAAAGCAACAGTATGGCTGTGGAAAAGGTAATGTGCTTTGTTTTCCTTGTGGCCATCCGTCCCCTTTGGGTTTGGGCTTATTGGGGTGGTGTTTTTTGTGCAGGGCAGGCCTTGCATTTAAAGCATTGGCTAACATATGGCAGCCTACAGTTGGTCCTTAATATTTGGACAGGAAAATTTATCTAATTTTGGTTTTAGACATTACCACAATGAATTTGAAAAAAATAAATAGATGCAGTTGAAGTTCGACTTCAGCTTTCATTTGAGGGTATCCAAATTAAAATTGGATTAAGGGTTTGGGGTTCAGCTCCTTAATATGTGCCACCCTTTTTAAAAGGGGCCAAAGTAATTGGAAAATGACTCCAAGGCTATTTATGGACAGGTGGGGGGAATCCTTTTTTATGTTATTCTCAATTAAGCAGATGAAGGGCAGGAGGTTGATTTGAGGTGTGGGGTTTGCTTTGGAAGGTTTTGCGTGAAGGAACATGTGGTCAAGGAGCTTCCATGCAGGTGAAACAAGCCATCCTTAAGCTGCAAGAACAGAAAAAAACCCTCCAAGAAATTGCTACCACTTGAAGTGGCAAAATCTATAATTTGGTACATCTGGAAAAAAGAAAGCATGGTGAAAAATCATCAATCCAAAAAGACCTGGGAGCCCCCGGAAGACAACCAGTGGTGGATGTCGCCGCATTTTTTTTTGGTGAAGAAGAACCGTTACAAATCAACTGAATCCAGAACCTTCAGTGAAGTGGTGTATCTGTCCTAAGTAAAAATAAAGAGAAGCTCCATGAAAGTAAATACAAAGGGTTCACATCTAGATGCAAACCATTCACAAATCCAAAAATAGACAGGCCAGGTTAAATTTGCTGAAAAACACCTCAGAGCCAGCTCAGTTCTGGAAAAGTATTCTATGGACAGATGAGACAAAGATCAACCGTACCAGAATGATGGGAAGCCCAAAATTTGGGAAGAAAGGGAAGGCACTGATCCAAGGCACCACCAAATCCTCTGTAAAACAAAGGGGGGAGGCAAATGATGGGGAAAGGCAGGCATGGCTTTCAATGGCACTGGGTCATTGTTTTTTTTGGTGAATAACAAACAGACAAGAGTAGCCGGATGATTTTTGGGGTGTGGGGGTTTTACTTTCACCCCCGGGTTCAGAAATGCTGAAACTTGTTGGAGGCCCCTTCATATTCATTTTGGTAATGCCCCCAAAATTTTCACCCCAAACTAACAGGAGTTCATGGTGAAAAAAGTGGAAAAATTCTTCTTTTGGCCAATCAAAAAAACCGATTTAAAACCCCTTAGCTTTTCATTTCTTTTTCTAAATTTCCGATTTTTGGGGGGAAAGCCCCAAAAAAAAGCAATATGAAGGCTGGGGCCCCGAAAAAAGGGGGGGGAAAGCATTAAGAGGGGGAAAACCCCGGTTGGTGATGCCCCTTTGGGTTTTTCCAAAATTAAAGGGGGATTTTTTTCCCCCAAAAAGGTTCCCCCCAAAAAAAATTTTGGGAAAAAAAAAAATTTTGTTTGGGTTATGTTTTTTTTTTCCCAAAATTCTTTTGACCCCTTTTAAAAGGGAGTGTTTGTAAAAAAAATGTGTAAAATTTTTCATTTTCTAACACATATTTTTGTTCTCCCTTTTAAATTTAAAAATTTCAATCTGCACTTAAAATTTTGTTGTAGAGGTTTTTTTTTAAACCCAAAAGGGTGGTTTCAGACCCCCCAATCGCGAAAAAGGGGTCACTGCCCCCAATTTTTCTGGCCCTGCCCCGTATTTTCTTAAAATTTGGGGTACCTTTTCCTGAGGCCCCCCTGTAGTCTCATCACAGGAGCATTGGGGTGCTTCCAAAATTTTTGGGGGCTCAGCCTCAGCGCCTAGGCAAAAACATTTTAGGGGGCCCCCGGGTTTAAAAATTGGGCCCCCTTTAAAAGATTAATGCAGCCTGATCCCCCTTTTAAAAAAGGGGTTTGTAAAATTTTAAGGGGGCCCCCTTCGAAATTTTAAAAAAGATGTGTTGGTGTGTCAAACACCCTGGCCAGCTAGGGTTTTTTAAATGTACAATGTATTTCCCCCGAAAAAGCATTTGTATTTTTTGAAAGAATGGAAAAAGGAAAAATGAAAAAAAAACCCTTTTTTGTGAAAAGCAAATTTTGGGGAGGAATTTTTTTTTCTTTGGGCTAATTTTTTTCCCTTAAAAAAAAAATCATTAGCCGGGGGAAGGTTTTTTTTTACATTTTCCCAGGAAAATATTTTGGTTTCTCTTTTTGTAGGGTTTTTTGTTTTTCCCCGTAAAAATGGGGGGAAGATTTGACAACATTGGGGTGACCTGGGAGTAGAAATGTTGGGGGGTTTCCCCCTGATCTCCCGTGTCATTTTTGGGCCCGTTTCCCCCTTTAAAAAACGTTTTTAGCTTTAAAGGACCCCCCATGGGGGCCGTGGAAAAAAACCCCCGGGTTTTTCCCCCTTTAAATTTCATTGGGTTTTTTTGCTGGGGGGGTCTCGGTATTTCCCAAATTTTCTCGCCCCCAAAAAAGGGGAAAACCCCAAACATTTTTAGTGCTCCCCCATCACAAATTTGATTTTCTGAAAAAATGCTGTGAAAAGAATGGCGTACATAAGAAAAAAAATAAAGAAAAAAAATAAAAAAATGAAAAAAAAAATTATTTCTTTTCCTATGGCAATGAAAAACCTTTTAAAATGACCAAATGCCGCATGAGGGGAAATTTTTTAAAATTTAATTTTTTTCTTTTTTTTTTTTTTCAAAGTTTTAAAATTTTTTTTGCCCCCTCGGGGCAGGTTTAAAAGAGCGCAAACATTTTTTTCTCTAATGTCTATAATTTTTAGCCCGATTAGACTAAGGATTTATTTATGGTTTTAAATTTGTTTTTTCCTCGCCCGAAAAATTTTTTTTTACATAAAAAATTTTTTAAAAAAAACCAGGGGCCCTTTTTAAAAAAAGCTAAGGGGGCTGGATTTTTTTTTTTTTTTTTCTTAATGATAATTTATTTGGTAATCCCCTCATAACACTTTTGTCCTCAATGTTTTTTTTTAAAGGGAAAATTTTTGGTTTTACAGAATGGTTCCAGTTCCTTAAAACCTAACTGAGGGGAACTAATTATGTTTTTTGCATTTAATACATTTTTTAAAACCCTTTTTTTTGGTTTTAAAAATTCCCAAAATTTTAAACGGGGCCCCACATTGTAAAAACACACGGAAAAAAACCTTAAAAATCCTCAAATTTTTGGGAAAGACTTCCCAGGATTGGGGGACTTTTAATTAAAAAAATTTGGAAAACCCCAGTACAAATTCTGAAAAAGGATTAAATCCCCTGTGTCGGTTTTAAAAAATTTTAATGCCCAATTTGAGGCCATTGAACCTTCTTTTCCCCGGGTTTTTAATGTTCTTTTTCAACCCCCACAGATATGCCCTTGCAAAGAAGCACTCTCCCCAAAAATTTTTAACCCCCTTTTAAAATTTTCCCCAAACCCCTTTTTTTTCAGATTTTGTACTTTGTAAAAATTTTCTTTTTTGTTTTTTCTATAATTTTTTTTTTTTTCTTTCTTTTGTAAAAAACGGAAAATTTTTTTGTCCTTGTTTTTTTTCCTTCATAAAATCGTGCCCCGGCTCCCTTTCCCCCCAAAGGGGCTTTTTCAGTGATGATTAAGCAGAGAAAACTTCCGGTTTTTTACTTTTGGTTAAAAAAGAATTAGCAAAATCGGGTTTTTTTAAAATTTGTATATAGAAAAGGAAAATAGAAAAAATTTAAAGGATGGGGAAAGGGAAAAAAAGAGCAATTTTTGAGTAACATTTTTATAAAATATTTTAACGAAAAATTTTTTAAAAGGGTAGAAAACCCTTTTGGGTTTGGGGGGCTTTTTAAAAAGGGGGTGCCCCCTATTGGGGAAAAAAGCTTCTCCAAATTGATTTTCCCAAAACGGGTTTTTTAAAAAAAGTTCCAAGGGGGGGGGGGCCCCGTTAAACTTTTGGTGTAAATTTTTATCCTTTTGGGGCCCCCCCCCAGTCAAGTAGGGGTTGTTTTTCCTTTTTTTGCCCAACTGACAAAAAATTTAAAAGTGCTTTGCTCCTGATTTCCTTTAAATTACATTTTCCCTCCATGGGAATTGATTAAAAATGGTGCAATTTTGGCCTTTTCGGGGGT